>JAWNON010000199.1:7500-1240000 GCA_035045945.1 Drosophila anceps
CTAGTTTCCATCGATTAAAGCGAGTTGGCCAACTCCAGATGCCGCACAACATCCCCACACCATCACGTTTCCACCGCAGTGTTTTATAGTTTTGCGGAGATTCTTCTCCTAAAGGTCTTTCTTGGCTTTGCGCCACACTTTTTGGCTGCCATCAGACCCAAAAAGGTTGAACTTGGACTCATCACTGAAAATTACATCGTTCCAGAATGAGTCCGGCTGGCTGACGTATTTTTTTTTAGCACAATTCAGGCTCTTCGCCTTTTTTTGTTTAGAAATAAAATGCCTACGCCGCGGAACTCTGCCATGATACCCAGCCCTATTCAGTGTATTTCGCAAGGTTTGTGGGCAAAACTTGTCTTCAAAAGAATATTGCAGATCCTGGCACAGTTTAACTGCAGACTGCATCGGCTTCTCGCTCACAGTAGCCACAATAGGCCTTTTCTGGCGTGGGTTAAATTTTTTGCGACACCCAAATCGGCTGTTTAGTTCCACTTTTCCGCTGGAAACATGTTTGATAACATTTCGCATACTCGAGAATGATATATCGACTAGTTTTCCAATTTCCCGATAGGATCTATTTTTGCAGTAGAGATTTATTATAATTTTTCAAGTTTCCAATGAAATTTCTGTTCCTCTGCTCATTTTTAATGATTTATTAGGGATATTAAACAAAAACTGACACTAAATGTATAACATTTCAGTGCGTATGTCCATAAGAGAAGCACAGAAAACAAAAACAAAACGAAAAAAAACGGGACTTTACTGTTACAATATACCAAAGCATCAGGCAACACAAGGAAGTTTGCCAATACTTTTTTGGCGTTATTTTGTGCCTTTTTTTAGAAGATATATTATATCTAGTAGAAAATAGTTAAAACGTTAAGTTTTTTTTTTAATAATTGAATATTAATATATATACGAACATAATCACATTATCTGTTTTTTTGCAACCCCAATGGAACAAAAGATATAGGTGTTTAAACTTTATAATTTTAGGTGTGCCAATACTTTTTAGGTACACTGTACATACATACAGTTTGTCTACTAATTGTTTGCAAAATCAAAAAAGTCATACAAGTTCAACTTTGACATCATATTTTATTAGGAAAGGCACTTATTTTCATATTTTTTTTTCATAATATTTTTCTTTTATGTATTCTTAAATAAAATAAATAACAAAATAATGAAAAAGCAACAAGAACATAAAAAATTATTCAAAACAAAAGAAAAGCAAATATTAGCCATTAATTCTTTGCAAAATGCAAACATTAGTTGAAAGAAGACGGGGAAACAGCTAACGAATTATCAAAATCAAAAACGACTCGTCGCGTCTTTTTTCTCAAGTCCCGTGAATTCATTCGTTTTCATAATTTGTTTTAATCACTTCTACTTTTTATATAATTTGACTTTTTGCAATGCCTGGTAAACGCACCGATGATAATTTGATACAATTAGTGTATTTTAATTATATCAAAGGAAAGACCAGCAAGGAGTTGGCCGAAATGTTTAATATTAAACTTAGAACAGTTTACAATATTATAAATCGGGCGGAAAAAGAAAATAGACTGGAATTAAATAGCTCAAAAGGCAGACTAGCAACGCTCTCTCGACGGGATTGTTCACAGATACTAAAGACCGTGGAAAACAATCCACAATTAAGCCTCAGAGAGTTGGTTACTGACATTAAAATAAACCTTCAGCAGACAGTATGTTCTGAGACTAAGAAAAATACTTAATTTCCACAAATACTCATCACATGTGGCAAGGAAGAAGCCATTGTTGTCTGTTATAAATATTGAGAATCGTTTGACCTTCGCTAGACTTAATGTTGACAACCCTTTTGACTATTGGAATAATGTCATTTTTTGCGACGAGACGCAGATAATGCTTTACTATAATGATGGCCCTGAAAACGTTTGGCGGAAACCAAAAACAGCTCTCTAGGCCAAAAACATTGTGCCCACTGTTAAGTTTGGCAAGCATTCAGTCATGGTCTGGGGCTGTATTTCTTCCAAAGGTGTAGAAGAGCTCCGGATATTCAACGATATCATGGCTAAGGAGTTTTATTTAGACATATTAAAGAATGAATTGACAGAAAGTGCGCACAACTTTGGCTTCGTTGATCCGGAAAACAGCAGAAAACTTAAATACAAACTGTATCAGGACAATGATTCGAAGCACAAATCGCTACTTTGTCTCACTTGGCTGCTTTATAACTGCACAAAAGTTATTGACACCCCACCCCAGAGCCCGGATCCCAATCCTATTGAGAATTTGTGGGCATTGCTCAAGAAGAAAGTGGCCCAACGAAGTCCAAAATCAAAAAATTATTTAATTCGTTACATAAATGAGGAGTGGTGCAAAATACCCCAATATTACAACATAAATGAATTAATATTGTCGATGTCGCAACGCCTCAAAGGTGTAATGGAAGCTAATGGGGGGCATACCAAACATTAGCAAATTCCATATGGATTATAAAGAGATACAGATCTCAGAATATCAATGTTTGCATTTTGCAAAGAATTAATGGACTGCTAATATTTGCTCTTTTTTTGTTTTGAATAATTTGTTGTTTTTGTTACTTTATCATTATTTTTGTTATTTATTTCATTTAAGAATACATTAAAAAAAATATTGTGAAAAAAATATGAAAAAAAGTGATGTCAAAGTTGAACTTGAATGACTTTTTTGATTTTGTAAACAATTAGTAGAAAAACTGTATATATGAACATATCTTGAAGTACCTTTTTTAATGGGTTCAAGGTATAAAAAATACATAGACAATATTAATTCGCATTGGTCATTATAATCAAATTTGAGCTTTTTTAAGTAACTTTGTACTCACAATTGAAATATTAACCAAATATTAAGAATTTATACAAACTTGAAACATATACATAGTTCGACAACTATAATTTTATCTTACAGTACATAGAAAAATTTAATTTTAAAAGCAATGCAAAAATGTTTTAAAATCAAGTGTAATATATATAAATCAAATAAAAACGTTTTAAAGACAAATCCACATACATATACATACGCACACCAGTAAAGGAATTCTAAGGCAAGGTTGACTTTCGATTACTTTCAAATCGGAGTCGCAGTCGAATTCGGTAATAAAATGGTAATTAATCAAAATCAACATAGCACCGCTATTTAAAGATGCTGTTACCACTAACCTTACAACACATGGACTAGACAAGTAGAACAAGCGTTTTCAGCGCATAGTAAAGCCGTATGACGAACCAATCAACTTCGTATTTGCTCGTATCGGTCGCTTATCGCTTCAGGCAGTAAAATATTGTCCGGCATAGTCAGTGCGCTACGAGCGTTCAACCGAAATGGTCAAATTCTCATACGGAAGATGACTGTATGCTATTTTTCCTTGCTCTCTCTCTCTCTCTTTGCTCTCTCAAATATATATGTATGTACATATATATATATATATATGTATGTACGCACAGGCAGCAGCAGCAGCTCACAAAAATTCAAATTTCTTCGCCCAGCGATCGCATTTTTTCCCTTTCGAGAGAAGAGTATACCAAACTGCTGAAAGCGTTTGCCATGCTCATGCAAATTGTTCAGATTTTTATTATTATTTGTGTGAAGGGTATGAAGGCGTTGATGCACATGAAGAATAGGTTTTCGCGACGAGCATGCACACACACTTACAGTCCTTTTCCTACATGTATAAGCATTTGTGTGGCTGTGTGCGAAACTATTCTTGCTGCTTGTGGAAATTGTAAGAACCCAGCGTTTGATGTCGCTTGACCTTGCGAATTGCATACACACATTTGCATACATATGTGTGTGTATGAGCGATGATAGAATTTTTCGAGTGTGTCGCGATTCAGTAGTTTGATAATTTTTGAATTGTAGAGTGACTGTCAAATGAGCATTTACGAACTGCAAGTCATTTTAGCAATATGAAGTATAGCTCGATGCATCCTGGCACCTGTGAATGCATATGAATTTCCTTACATAGCTAAATTTTTAAAAGAATTAAATAAACTTATTTATTAACGCATTCCTGTGATTTTTCGATCTATAAATGTTTATGGGCTTCTATTATCTAAGTAATTTTATACTATACCGATATCTGTAGATCAATTTATTGTATATGCAGATATAAGAATGATTGTATTTATGTAAATATGCATAACGTGGATTTGGAAATATACAAGATTGAACAAATGACTTGCAGTTCGTAAATGCTCATTTGACAGTCACTCTACAATTCAAAAATTATCAAACTACTGAATCGCGACACACTTGAAAAATTCTATCATCGCTCATACACACACATAAGTATGCAAATGTGTGTATGCAATTCGCAAGGTCAAGCAACATCAAACGCTGGGTTCTTACAATTTCCACAAGCAGCAAGAATAGAGTTTCGCACACAGGCACACAAATGCTTATACATGTAAGCAAAGGACTGTAAGTGTGTGTGCACGCTCTTCGCGAAAACATATTCTTCATGCGCATCAACGTTTTCATACCCTACACACAAATAATAATAGAAATCTGAACAATTTGCATGAGCATGGCAAACGCTTTCAGCAGTTTGGTATACTCTTCGCTCGAAAGGGAAGAAATGCGATCTCTGGGCGAACAAAATTAAATTTTGGAGCTGCTGCTGCTTGTGCATACATACATATACATATATATGTACATACATATATATTTGAGAGAGCAGAGAGAGAGAGAGCAAGGAAAAATAGCATACAGTCATCGTCCGTATGAGAATTCAACCATTTCGGTTGAACGCTCGTAGCTCACTGACTATGCCAGACAATATTTTCACTGCCTGAAGCGATAAGCGACCGATACGAGCAAATACGAAGTTGATTGGTTCGTCATACGGCTTTGCTATGCGCTGAAAACGCTTGTTCTACTTGTCTAGTCTATGTGTTGTATGGTTAGTGCTTTTACTATAATATGTAATAATGAGCTGAGAGAAACGAAAATATAAATTTGCTGCTTTCTAAACAAATTTTTTAATTCACTCAGCTCCACCAAAAACAAATGTAGAAATAAGAGAAATGGTTCATAGAAACAGGTACACGTAGTTTTGAAGATTGTTTTTTAAACATAATTTTAGCTCATGCAAATTTCTTTTTTCAAAAATGTTCAATGACCTATCAATTGAAAATACAGTTGAGCAAATTAAATCTTAATAATTTGACTAATATTTCAATAACAATTATAAGGCGGCCTCATGCGGAGGCACCATAAATCATATTTTAATATAGTTTTTAAAGCGCGAGGAGCGCAGCAGATTAGTTTAAGTAGGAAGTTATGTTGATTGTTAGTATGTAAGATAGCATTAGGTGAAACAAGCACAAGGAGCGCAGCTTTATTAGATTAAAAACAATTGGCTTGAGCGCGCGCAATATTGACGATCGGCAATGCAACCTTGCCCAGCGTGTTGAAAACTCAGAGGTGAAGAGTGAACGCTGTGGGGAAGTTGCAATGCCGCGCCGGGAGAGCGGCTAAAGTGAGGAGTGAGTTTCCGACACGCGACAAGGTGAGTTAGTTTTCAGCGCGCAAAAAAGTTAGTTAATGGCGAGCGACGACGCCTCGGTGTAAAAGAGTAGAGTAAAAGAGTAGTAGGAGAAGGGTAAGCCGTGAGTAACTTTTCGGAGTCCAAGGACTCCAGGAACCGTTGCGGCAGGACCGCACGTAGAATAAACGAGAGATTAAATTGTCTATAAGTAAGGAAATCGAGTTTTTACTCCGCAACAGACTAACAACCTCAACGAAACTAACATTGGCAGATTGATGTGGCGAATCCCGTCGAAAACAAAAGAAGTAGTTACGAATTGGTATTTGGAGGATGGCAACAAATCCGCTCTCCGTGTGGATAAGCCCCGGCCGGAAAAAAAACCCACGTGGCTCGAAGAGAACGACGGCGGCAACGCCTCGAAGGTTTCTCGCCAGTGGTACTACCTCCGTAGAAAACCATTTAAAGCTAACCGGCAATCTGACAGAGGTGAAGTCGCGGTCAGGTGAGCAAGAAATCCCAACACTCTTGGGCAGCCTAGAGAACGTCGGTTATCACGCCTTGCACGCATCTCGGCTCCCCGCATGCCCGTATGCAAATACGAGGATTAGTTCGCACGATCGCTAATCTAACCAATCCCCTTTCCCCTCCCTTCATGTCACAGCAACTTAAAAATGTCTTGTAAGTTTCGGCCCTGGTCAGAATGAGACCTGCCCTGGCTGTACAAAAACTAACAATACAAATTAACTGTACTAAAGTTATAGCATAAAGATAGTATTTTATCACATAATATCATACACAAACGTATGAATGTAAATGTGTGTATGGAATTCGCAAAGTCAAGCAACATCAAACGTTGGGTTCTTACAATTTCCACAGGCAGCAAGAATAGAGTTTCGCACACAGGCACACAAATGCTTATACATGTAAGCAAAGGACTGTTAATGTGTGTGCATGCTCGTCACGAAAACATATTCTTCATCAACGTTTTCATACCCTTCACACAAATAATAAAAACAATCTTAACAGTTGGCATGGGCATGGCAAACGCTTTCAGCAGTTTGGTATACTCTTTACTCGAAAGGGAAGAAATGCGATCTCTGGGCGAACAAATTTGAATTGTTTTGAGCTGCTGCTGCTGTGCATACATACATATACATATATATGTTCATACATATATATTTGAGAGAGCAGAGAGAGAGAGAGAGCAAGGAAAAATAGAATACAGTCATCGTCCGTATGAGAATTTGACCATTTCGGTTGAACGCTCGTAGCGCACTGACTATGCTGGACCATATTTTTACTGCCTGAAACGATAATCGACCGATACGAGCAAATACGAAATTGAGTGGTCCGGGAAGCAGATTCTCAAAACGCTGAAAACGCATGTTCTACTTGTCTAGTCTATGTACAGTTTGTCTACTAATTGTTTGCAAAATCAAAAAAGTCTTTCAAGTCCAACTTTGACATCATATTTTATTAGGAAAGGCACTTTTTTCATATATTTTTCTTCACAGTATTTTTCTTTAATGTATTCTTAAATAAAATAAATAACAAAAATAATGAAAAAGCAACAAAAACATAAAAAATTATTCAAAGCAAAAAAAAAGCAAATATTAGCCATTAATTCTTTGCAAAATGCAAACATTAGTTGAAAGAAGACGGGGAAACAGCTAACGAATTATCAAAATCAAAAACGACTCGTCGCGTCTTTTTTCTCAAGTCCCGTGAATTCATTCGTTTTCATAATTTGTTTTAATCACTTCTACTTTTTATATAATTTGACTTTTTGCAATGCCTGGTAAACGCACCGATGATAATTTGATACAATTAGTGTATTTTAATTATATCAAAGAAAAGACCAGCAAGGAGTTGGCCGAAATGTTTAATATTAAACTTAGAACAGTTTACAATATTATAAATCGGGCGGAAAAAGAAAATAGACTGGAATTAAATAGCTCAAAAGGCAGACTAGCAACGCTCTCTCGATGGGATTGTTCACAGATACTAAAGACCGTGGAAAACAATCCACAATTAAGCCTCAGAGGGTTGGTTACTGACATTAAAATAAACCTTCAGAATACAATATGTTCTGAGACTGTAAGAAAAGTACCTCATTTCAAAAAATACTCATCACATGTGGCATGGAAGAAGCCTTTGTTGTCTGTTATAAATTTTGAGAAACGTTCGACCTTTGCTAATGAATAATGTCATTTTTTGCGACGAGATGCAGATAATGCTTTACTATAATGATGGCCCTGGAAACGTTTGGCGGAATCCAAAAGCAGCCCTCCAGGCCAAAAACATTGTACCTACTGTTAAATTTGGCAAGCTTTCAGTTATGGTCTGGGGCTGTATTTCTTCCAAAGGTGTAGAAGAGCTCCGGATATTCAACGATATCATGGCTAAGGAGTTTTACTTAGACATTTTAAAGAATGAATTGACAGAAAGTGATCACAACTTTGGCTTCGTTGATCCGGAAAAGAGCAGAAAACTTAAATACAAACTATCAAGACAATAATCCGAAACACAAATCGCACTTGGCTGCTTTGTAACTGCACGAAAGTTATTGACACTCCACCCCAGAGCCCGGATCTCAATTCTATTGCGAATTTGTGGGCATTGCTCAAGAAGAAAGTGGCCCAACGAAGTCCAAAATCAAAAAATTATTTAATTCGTTGCATAAATGAGGAGTGGTGCAAAATACCCCAATATTACAACATAAATGAATTAATATTGTCGATGTCGCAACGCCTCAGAGGTGTAATGGTATCTAATGGGGGGCATACCAAACATTAGCAAATTTCATATGGATTATAAAGAGATACAGATCTCAGAATATCAATGTTTGCATTTTGCAAAGAATTAATGAACAGCTAATATGCGCTCCTTTTTTTTGCTTTGAATGATTTGTTATGTTTTTGTTGATTTTCCATTATTTTTGTTATTTATTTTTTTTTTAGAATACTATAAGAAAAAATATTCTAAAAAAATTATGAAAAAAGTGCTTTTCCTAATAAAATATAATGTCAAAGTTGAACTTGAATGACTTTTTTGATTTTGCAAACAATTAGTAGACAAACTGTATGTGTTGTATGGTTAGTGGTACAACATACATACATTCATATGTATGTACATATGTATCCGTATGTCATCTGATGATGGTGAAACAAAATATTTAGTACAATTAGAACAAAAGTTATTTAGCAAATTTAGGTTTTGAGGTTATTTGATGATTTTTGATCTAGTTTTCAACAACGCAAGAATGCTCGATTGGACCAATAACCATACAACAACTATATAGTTTTATGTTCTGTATTTGAGGTCTTTATTTTAATTGTTTTTTTTTTTTTCGAAAACCTCTCCTTTCTTCACATACGTAGTTGTCGATCCAAATATATTATACTTATTTTCGTTCGGCGCATTTCGGTATTTTTTTTTTGCAGTCGTTGGGTGTAAGCGATTTATTCTAAGTAACTACTATAGCTTTTCAAATAGTATCTGTACGTACTTCAATACCAAAAGCTCTACACGAAGCGAATTTGCGCTAATGTATCAGTTAAGAACACCATTCGATTGAATTTTACGATCTGCGTTTCGTTAATATTAAGCCACCATAGATTGAACTGTGCATCGACCTGTAATTGCGATCGGCATATTACTTTTATTATTTTCAACACGGAAGGTAGAAGAAGACTACCGATCTCGATTAGGTTCACGGCAAAAAAAAGGACTTAAGATTTTAACAATAAGCTCATAACATAATTAATACATATTCGATATACACTAAACATAAACACCTAATACTGCAGACATATAACGATATACCATTAAAGTTTAACCAGTAACACTAACCATACAACACATAGACTAGACAAGTAGAACAAGCGTTTTCAGCGCATAGTAAAGCCGTATGGCGAACCAATCAACTTCGTATTTGCTCGTATCGGTCGCTTATCGCTTCAGGCAGTGAAAATATTGTCCGGCATAGTCAGTGCGCTACGAGCGTTCAACCGAAATGGTCAAATTCTCATACGGACGATGACTGTATTCTATTTTTCCTTGCTCTCTCTCACTGCTCTCTCAAATATATATATATGTACATATATATGTATATGTATGTATGCACAAGCAGCAGCAGCTCAAAAATTCAATTTTGTTCGCCCAGAGATCGCATTTCTTCCCTTTCGAGCGAAGAGTATACCAAACTGCTGAAAGCGTTTGCCATGCTCATGCAAATTGTTCAGATTTCTATTATTATTTGTGTGTAGGGTATGAAAACGTTGATGCGCATGAAGAATATGTTTTCGCGACGAGCGTGCACACACACTTACAGTCCTTTGCTTACATGTATAAGCATTTGTGTGCCTGTGTGCGAAACTCTATTCTTGCTGCTTGTGGAAATTGTAAGAACCCAGCGTTTGATGTTGCTTGACCTTGCGAATTGCATACACACATTTGCATACTTATGTGTGTGTATGAGCGATGATAGAATTTTTCAAGTGTGTCGCGATTCAGTAGTTTGATAATTTTTTCTTTTGTTTAATCTTGTATATCTCCCAATCCACTTTATGCATATTTACATACGTACATGCATTCTTATACCTGCATATACAATAAGTTGATCTACAGATATCGAAAAAAATTACTTAAATAATAGAAGCCCATAAACATTTATAAATCGAAAAATCACGGGAATGCGTTAACAAATAAGTTTATTTAATTCTTTCGAATATATCGCGCAGTGGGCTATTAAAGATTTAGCTGTGTAAGGATATTCATATGCATTCGCAGGTGCCCGGATGTAAATGCTCATTTGACAGTCACTCTACAATTCAAAAATTATCAAACTACTGAATCGCGACACACTTGAAAAATTCTATCATCGCTCATACACACACATATGTGTGCAAATGTGTGTATGAAATTCGCAAGGTCAAGCAACATAAAACGCTGGGTTCTTACAATTTCCACAAGCAGCAAGCATAGAGTTTCGCACACAGGCACACAAATGCTTATACATGTAAGCTTAGGACTGTAAGTGTGTGTGCACGCTCGTCGCGAAAACATATTCTTCATGCGCATCAACGTTTTCATAGCCTTCACACAAATAATAAAAACAATCTTAACAGTTTGCATGGGCATGGCAAACGCTTTCAGCAGTTTGGTATACTCTTCGCTCGAAAGGGAAGAAATGCGATCTCTGGGTGAACAAATTTAAATTTTTTTGAGCTGCTGCTACTGCTTGTGCATACATACATATATATATATATATGTACATACATATATATTTGAGAGAGCAGAGAGAGAGAGAGCAAGGAAAAATAGCATACACTCAACCTCCATATGAGAATTTGACCATTTCGGTTGAACGCTCGTAGGGCACTGACTATGCCGGACAAGTAGTTTAATCCCATTTAGCACGTGTGGGCCATATTAGATAAAAAAATAAAGACCCATCAACTAACCTCCAAGAATTCCCTAAATACTGTTCCTAGTACCGAATGGGATAAAATATCATCGCAGGAAACAGCCAAATTGGTTGGAAGCATGAGGAGATGCCTCCAAGCCGTTATTGAGGCCAAAGGTGGCCCCACAAAATATTAATACTAATTTTAAGTTATTGTTTTTATGATTTTATAGCTACTTTTTCGAAGTGTGCCAATATATTTTTGGCGTTAATTTGTGCTTTTTTTTAAAGAAAATATAGTATATCTAGTAAATAATAGTTAAAATGTTAAGTTTTTTATTAATAATTGAATAATAATATATATATACGAACATAATCACATCTCCTTTTTTCAACCACCGAAAAGATTTGGTGCTTAAACTTTATAATTTTTGGTGTGCCAATACTTTTTGGTAGATATACAGTTACCTTTGGCATTAGTGAAAAAAAAAGATAATATCGAAAACATCGGAGAAAAACATCGATGACTATGAAATATTGTACAATATTTTGTCCATCGGTAAAATATGCATGTGGTAAATTTTTCAAGATTAAAATATTTAAATGTAAATAACTTTCAAATTCAAATATGGGTGCAAAACATATCGTATTTACGGATTCATTATCATTAAATGTGTCAAATAACTCGTTGTTTACAGGTATGTTATATTATTATTTAAGTGTCCTATATACAAAAATGTATTTAATTTTTTTTAGCTATTGGCAATCAATCGTTTTTCCATAGAAGTAGTTCGATTATACGGGTGACCTACAAAATGCATTATAAAAAAATACATGGTTCTGCATGTAGCCAAATTTGTGAGCTCACAGGGTTTCTACTACTTTACGCTGAAAATGAGTTCTATCTTTATAAATATGATCTTAGTCAGAATGAAATCTTTATATTAATTTATGAAGGTGAGGCAAAGGACTGGATAAATTCAGCCATATTTTTAAAAGATGAAGAGGGCTGTCAATTTGTGTTACACATGGCTCACAGCTCACTTTTGCGTTTACAATACGATAACATGAATAATTTTAAATTTGGAGAATGTAGTATATTAGAGCTAGCACGATGTACAGATTATTCTATGCTATATTACACGAGCTTATGTGGCAACTGCTACAATAAGCTTATTATAATAAGTGGAAATGGATTTGGAGAGATACTCATTTGGAAGCCAAATGCACCTGTTAACGTTAATACTAGTAAACGTTCGAGCATATATCCACTTCTCTTGCGTCTCAAGGCGCATAATGGTGTTGTATTTTCAATTGACTTCAATTTAAGAGCTCGGTTGTTGGTAACCACATCCGATGATCGTTCTTTAAAGTTTTGGAAATTAGAAACTAATCAATATATAAAATTTGATGCAGAGTTTGTAAAACCTTCATTCACTTGCTTTGGACATACTGCACGAGTTATTTGTGCTGTCATTGCGGAATACGGTATGTACAGTAATTACTTATAAAAAATAGCGGTATTAAATAAAACATTATATTTCATAGAAGGTCAATATTTTGTTATAAGCGGTGGAGAGGATTCGAATATATGTGTTTGGAGTCGAACAGGTGAAATGTTATTTAAACGACGTGAACAGTTTGGAGCACCAATATGGCGCCTTGCTTTTGATCAGGCTTCTGTAAAACTCTATAGCACTGGCTCAACAGGAAATATTCTTACGTATAATTTGAAAAGCGTTTTAAGTTCAAAACACGCCCATTCAATCCAACTAATGCATATGGGTCCATCCAATGAAAATTTGATAAAAATTAAATACCTTAATAACAACACAATCATTGCATTAAGCAACAAAAATCACATGTTTTGCATGCGTATTTTGAATTCACGAAAGAGACAAATTTGGGAATCAGTTTCCATTTTTCCTTCATATAAGTGTACAGTTTTAGCTGTATGCGATGGATTAATTGCTACTTGTGGCTATCAGCGTATTACACTTTTAAGTTATCACGTCGATACAGGACATTTTAAACAACTTTATGATGGAATAAAGCTCGAAGGTCTCATTCAATCATTTCACTTTCTTAGCAAAGAACTTTATTTAATATCTGATGAATATGGAAACTGTCTTTTACTGAAAGGACGTAATATGGATGTTGAAGGTAGTATTAATATCAGTAATTGTCGTAAATCTTGGATTACAGCCGCAATACTTGTGAACTCAAATTGTTTGTTAATAAGCAGCCGCAATGGAAATGTTATGCTTGTCACACGAGAAAGCTCTGCACATTTACAACTTAAATATATACTTAAAGGCTTGCACGGAAAAATGGGATCTATTGTCCTAAAACTGTTAAGGGTTGATGAAAAGTATGCATACATATTAAGTGCGTCGCACGAATCCACATTAAAAGTTATATCTTTAAAATTAACTGATTATCGATTAACAATTTTACAACGCCAGAGTGTACCGTTAGCTTGGATAGAAGCAATGCCTACATTAGATGTATTGATTGGATTCAATGATAATCATCTTGTGGCTTGGTCCCATAAAAAGGGCGTAATTTTACAATTACAATGCGGGGGAGGTCACCGCTGTTGGGATTATCAATTAAATAATGAAGTACTTGATATAATATATATCAAGCAAAAGCATGTATTTCATCATCGCGAACAACTTTACAATAAATGGTCTGGATGCTTATGGCAGACTTTGCGAAATAAATGGCATATAAAAAGTTGTAATATTATACAATTAGTTGAGCAAAAGAATGAACTGCAACCCTATCTTGTATCAGCTGGTGATGACAATGTTATAAAAATAAGTCAGCTCAATGGTCAATCGTTTTATCCGTGTGCTGAGTTGCATACGCACATCTCAAGCGTACGACATCTCGTTTTACATCCGATAGAATCTGACAACGTATATTGGATAATCTTCTCAGTTGGAGGACGGGCACAGTTATGCATCAATAAGTTTGATCCCAAGGGTCCAGTCGTAAGTGAACTGTGCTCGCACATAATCCGATTAAATAGTGACGGTAACAATACCTCACTTGATGCTCGACTAATGGCAGTTAATGCTTTACAAAACTCTAAGTGTGGAACATTTTCTCTTTACATTGCCAGTGCTGATGGAAAAATCCGTTTGCTTCAATGGCATCTAGAAAACCCTTCACAGCTTTTTTTAGTTTCTGTTATTGATATTAAACGATGCCCGATGCAGATGCAGACTTTAAATAATTACAATTTAGTGCTTATCACAACCACAAATGGAATGCTCTACTGTTTTGACAAAAGTCTCTGTCTTAAACGTTTTGAGCAGCAGTTACATGTTGCTAGTATCAATGCTTTTGAAACGTTATATGATGGCTCATATTTACATATTTTATCCGGAGGCGACGATGAAACGATAAAACACATCATATTTAAAACAACGGATATGAGTATTTTGCAAAGCGCGAACATCTCGGCGATACATAATGCTCAAATAGCTGCATTGTCCCTACACATATTACAGGACGCTCGTCAAACCACAGAAGTGCATGCCTATACATGCAGCATGGATAAACAAATATATAAGTTGAACCTAAATACTTTACAGTACACCCGTATTGGCTTTACATGTTTATCCGATATCAAAGGAATACTTCATAAAAATCAATGTTTAATTATTTACGGCAGCGGACTGCAAGTAATCGCTGTGGAAAATAAATAAAAATTTTTATAATATTAAACACAGTAATAAATAGTGTGTATGAGTTAGCTTGGCTCGTTAGTACTAGTAATACGTTGTTTAATGTGTTTACTTGTGTTTTAAAAAATATTTTTTTTTTAACATTTAACCATGATAAATTAAAATTAAGGGTTTTGTTAATATGCGTGCTAGTGGTAAAAGGATGTGACAAATTTAATTAATATATTCGTTATCAGAAGTAACACCCGAGTTGTACTAGCCCCGCCCGTTCGTCTGTCTGTATTTATGAACTCGATTTCTGTAATCTGTTAAAGGTAGAAGATTGAAATCTTAAGTAGTTAAATATCACTGTAGTTATTTGATTATATCTCTCGCATCGTTGGTGCTATGATCATGGATCATTATATGTCCACGTCCACGGATTTGACTATATAGTGATATATTGATAGAAATTTATTATTTTGATATACTCGGGTTGACAACCCAGGATCAAAAAGACGGCCGATATATTGAAACGAACTTTCGGTTTATCTTGGGTTCAAGCCGGGCCAGTCTCAGCCGACCGTGCGTTCATGCCAACAAATTTATTTTAGCCATTAAATATATATTTTCTCTGCGTGTTTATAATTCAGAATTTACTTAATAACTTTGACTTATGCCTGCCTGAGAAACTCCTGCTATACGCGTCGATCTCAGAACCTAGAAGAGCTAGACTTGAAATTTTTCTTTGTAAGGTCCGTGCACTAACCATACAACACATAGAGTGGACATCTAGAACAAACTTTTTCAACAGTTTGCATCAGGGTCGTGACAACCATTTAACTTCGTATTTGATCGGCTCACACGAGAACGCCCTTCTCACAAGCATACATGCAAATGTGTGTGCGCTATCCCGAAGATCGAAATGTTAGGTGATCGAAATTTTGCATGAACATGGCAAACCCTTTCAGCAGTCTGGTATATTCTTCAGTCAGAAGGGAAGAAATGGGATCTCTAAGCGAAAAATTTCAATTTTTGTGTGCTGCTTGTTTGCGTGTACATACATATATAGTTGAGAGAGCAGAAAAAGAGAGAGAGTGAGGGAAAAGTACATATATGAGAACTCGACCATTTCGGTTAAACCCCCATCTTTTCACTGCTAGAACCTAAAATAGACTAACCATACAACACATAGACTGGAAATATCGAACAATATTCTCTTAAGGGCCTCACGCTGATTCGTGTATTTTGTGCCGTTGATTACTGCTCGAACGTTATCAAATAAGTACCCTTTATGGATACCTCAGAGTCGTTGTCGGTGGTAACTCGAGCTGACTCCTCGTTGATAACTTTGATGCCCTCGTCCACTTCTACAATTGATCTTAGATGGCTGGGCTGAGAATGCCAGTGTGCCACACCGCCAGAGTGCAGACTTCGTGCTCAAGTGTCGTATGACGGCAACATGCAGATCGCTGAATAGGTGGTCGTGACGCATTTTGAGGCAGCCCAGATTATCTTTCCACAGTCGCTAACGATGTCGTCATCTAATTGCTGCACTATGTGATTATGCGATACGGGCAAAATATATGTTTTCTTACAGGCGGACTTAATCTTAGGGTAATCTATGAATATATGAACTATGTTCTCAGACTATTGGACTATGAAAGAGTGATTTTGAGCATTATACTTTGGATTTCTGTGATTATCATTCTATTTCTGGACAAAAGTGCCTCGTATAGGTCGGGTATCATATAACTCTTTCTTTTTTTCTCTTTTTTTCTGATTTACGGCGTCAGTAAGCAAGTTTATTTTTTCTCTCTGTTATCTTGATTCGATCTTAATCTGCGGCATCAGGTGTGCCGGCCACTACCTCAAGTCCCGTGCCCAAAAATCCAGACTCCTAGCAATTCTGTGGTGGACTTGTAATGACTGAAAATTTTGTTAAGTTTGTCGAGTGCCTGACGTAACCTCTTCGATCCCATACTAGTACGTTCTCATCAACTATCGGGATGTAATTGGACTGCGAATCGTCGGAAATATGCGCGATTACCGTTGCCAGTGCGATAATAACCAAACCACTAATCCTGGAAGTTGAAGAAAAAATGAGAGTTAAAACTTATGCCTTACTAAATAGTTCAAATTTAGTTCAGACTGTCCTTCTGAACCACCTTCCCTTTTAATTAGAACAGACGTTATCAGGTCTGCATGGATAACCTCTTCAGTGCATAAGGGAGTCAGCGTATCTATCCTGTCTATCTGGGTTATTCCTTTCAAGCCGTACCTTTGTCAATTCGATTCAATTTTAATATGTTCTTTATCCTCATCGGTCGAAGAATGAATGACCTCTATTGGTTTCCTGCCTGTCACTAAATGCAGGGTTGTATTCTATGTGGTATGTAAGATTAGTTCGACTGTGTCGTCAATCTTTCTGTCCAACTTGAGGCATCTGGAAATTTCTCCCAAAGTGCTATGAAAACGCTCCACCTGACCGTTGGAAGTACTTTGTAGGGGCGGTGCGTTTACTACATCCACCCCGTATCTCAACATTGAGGTAATTGTTTCAGAATTCAAAGATGCGTCGTTATCACAGTATACGGTCTTAGATTTTGAAAATAAAATTTTGAATTATAGGGCCCATATCGTCGGTTATTATGCGTGACACTATTGGTTGCACAACGGCAAACTTGGAGAGTTTGTCAACACACGTCAGAAACTGTTTTTTATCTGTTGAGAACCCATCAATGTGCAATATTTCCCCATGAGTTGACGGAATCGGGGTTTTCGCTCAATAATTGTTTTTTTTGGGCGCCTTTCATATTTGGCTTTAGAACAAGTTTTGCAGCTTGCTACCACCTCCTTAGCTAACTTGGTAATTTTTGGGAAATAGAATTCCTTCAATACTTGTTTTATATCCTCCTGTGCTGCTCTATGTGCGCGGTTGTGTTCTGCTGTTACAATTTCCCTTTGCTCGGATCTATCTATTATGTCAGTGACGATATGCGTGCAATGCCAAAATTTTGTTGATGGAAAATTTTTCACTAACTCATGCTAAATGAACGCTAATACTGGCAATCCGCAATGTATTGCGTTCACTACTGCCGGTTTAATGACCGCTATCGCTATCCCTAAGCGTTCGGGATATTATGGTGACTACCAATCACCATCTTGTGACAGCACCGCACCAATGCCAGACGCGGAAGCATCCGTCGTCAAATCAAATGTTTTTTAAATTCAGGGTAACTAAACATAACATCTTCAGATGCTAATATATTTAACAAATGTTTCCTTACGCAGCCTTTCCTTTTCACAGAGTCGTCAGTGGCCTGGTAATTACAGCAAAGTCTTTTAAGAAACACCTGTATTCCTGAATTGCTCGTACTTTCTCTGAGTCTGTTTTTGCACCACCCCTAGTTACTATGAACCCCAGTTATTCTACGCGATCATTCAAAGATTGTATTTTTTTTACACTTTTATATTAGCATCACAAAGCTTCTTCAACAGACTGGGTCTTCTACTTGGCCTTTTTCATTTTCTAAAAAAAATTTTAACAACATCGACATAAACATAGCATGTTTCTCCAATCTGATCCCGCAATACATCGTCGATCACTCGTTGAAAAATGCTTTCCGCATTTTTCAATCCGAACGTTAGACGGCAAAATTTATATTTTCCCCCATTTACTCAGAAGGAAGTATTTTTTCTGTCCTGCTCGGCCAGGTAAATCTGGTGGTAAAGCATCAAAATTTAGCACAGTGCGACGTGATGTTAGCAGCGCACTAGCTGAACCCTTAATTTTTTTCTGATTATTGTCACTGTCTGATAATGCGCACATCTGGTTGGGTATGGTTTAAACAATTCGTAAGCATCTGTAGCAGACTGCCTAAAGGCCACGTAATCATCTTGCCCACCACTAAATTCTAGGACAGACTTCACTACGTCAAGTGGAATGTCACACCTAGCTTCAGGGTTTACTGTTACTCTTTGAAAATTCACAACTTAGGGGTTCTGTCGTGTTGTTTGGTTTAAATTCTAAATTCTGATTGTTTAAGGGCTTGGACATCTGCCGCAGCGACTACTACCTTCAACTATTCAGCGTTCATTTTTGGCACGTTTTGCGGATTTCTCTGGATTCTACGAAAATTTTCTTCCTGCAATTCCCACTCCTCGTCACTGTCTAATATTCGTCTTACTTCCCTATAGTGGCTATTTAACACTTTTCAACTTTTGTTTTCTGCGGCCGTTTAAAATTTCAAAATCGGCTTCACGTCTTATTTTAAAATTTTCCAGTCACAATACTACACAATTCACTGCATGCGCACTATTGCTTTCACAAAAAAAATGTTGCATTTTAAAAAAAAAGAATGTGTTGATTTGAACAAACCACTCACTCTTTTTTTTTTTTTTTAAAGAGGTCTGCCTAACTTCTATCTTCCCTGTAGTTGTTCGCCAGTTATGTAATTTTCTAATTCGTTAAATACGATTCTTACGGCCAATGCCGGAGTTCTTTATTGTTAATATCAAGCGAAGGCTTTGACAATTAAAACGAAACTGAATACAAATGAATTCTTAAGCATAAGACAAAGCTAAAAACTGAATGAATGAAATACAAAACTCTAAGTATTCGGCATGCCGATTTTGCATAAACAAAAAACCGCTGATTCAGGTTACCGTTGCTGGCCGCCGCCAATGGTGCATCATCACCATGCGGATAGCGGCTGATCAATTGTTGATTTAGCAACTAAGAGTTCGAATTTTTTCAGCCGGGGTACTCGTTTACTTATATGTTCTTTTTGAAACCGCCACGTCTCCTTCTACTTGTTACATACATTTTAACAATACCATTGTGCCCTGATTTTCCATTTGCAATGGGTACAGGGCATATATATATATATATATATATATATATATATATATATATATATATATATATATATATATATATATATATATATATATATATATCCATTTTCAATGGGTACAGGGCATATAATATATATATATATATATATATATATATATATATATATATATATATATATATATATATATATATATATATATATATATATATATATATATATATATATATATATATATATATATATATATATATATATATATATATATATATATATATATATATATATATATATATATATATATATGTCCTGTACCCATTGAAAATGGATTTTATATATATATATATATATATATATATATCCATTTTCAATGGGTACAGGGCATATATATATATATATATATGGTGACAATAACAATATGTATATATATATATATACATATATATTATGCATTAGCAGTTTCCGTTATGTGTCGCTATCGCAGACATTGTAACGGAGCATAAATACGCGGGCATTCGCAGTTTCTGTTATGTGTCGTTATCGCAGACATTGTAACGGAACATAATTACGCTGGCATAGCTCCGCGCGGTTGACAGCGCGTGGCGTGATCTTTATGTACTTAGCTTTAGTCTTCTATTCATTTCATTGCCACAATCAGTTCTGTTCCAAGAACGTAAGCTAACGCACGTTGAATAAACATTGCTCCGGCAATTGGTCGTATATATATATATATATATATATATATATATATATATATATATATATATATATATATATATATATATAAGTTAACAACCAAGTTAACGAACAGCCCTCGCGTTAAGTTCGGAGCAACCCACGCAGCTAGAACATCCACGTGTCGGACGGGCATTAGCAGTTTCCGTTATGTGTCGCTATCGCAGGCATTGTAACGGAGCATAAATACGCGGGCATTCGCAGTTTCTGTTATGTGTCCCTATCGCAGACATTGTAGCGGAACATAAATACGCTGGCATAGCTCCGCGCGGTTAACAGCGCATGGCGTGATCTTTATGTGCTTAGCTTTAGTCTTCTATTCATTTCATTGTCACAATCAGTTCTGTTCCAAGCACGTAAGCTAACGCACGTTGAATAAACATTGCTCCGGCAATTGGTCGTATATATATATATATATATATATATATATATATATATATATATATATATATATATATATATATATATATATATAAACAACCAAGTTAACAAACAACCCTCGCGTTAAGTTCGGAGCAACCCACGCAGCTAGAACATCCACGTGTCGGACGGGCATTAGCAGTTTCCGTTATGTGTCGCTATCGCAGGCATTGTAACGGAGCATAAATACGCGGGCATTCGCAGTTTCTGTTATTTGTCGCTATCGCAGACATTGTAACGGAACATAAATACGCTGGCATAGCTCCGCGTGGTTGACAGCGCATGGCGTGATCTTTATGTACTTAGCTTTAGTCTTCTATTCATTTCATTGTCACAATCAGATCTGTTCCAAGAACGTAAGCTAACGCACGTTGAATAAACATTGCTCCCGCAATTGGTCGTATAATCTTGACTTATTAATTAATATATCGCTGAGCCACAAGGCCAGTGATCTGATACTTAACCGTATCTCAACCTAATCTACATTGTCAACTAACAACCTGGATCTACCGACGGTGTCCCCTTACGAGGACTACTGGAGGAATAGACTTAAATAACTGGCGCCCAACGGGATTAACATCTAAGCACCCACACCATAAGAACATGTTAGTGACTGTTCAGTGACAAAAGAAACAAATTGAAAATTCCAATATATATAAAACAAAGTGGCAGCGTGAATGTAAGCGCAAGGTGACGTAATAAATAAATCTGTTGAATTATTTCAAACCAAGGTGTCCATACAAACCGCTTTATATAACTAACTCTATAAAATATAAACTGTGTGAGGGTTTATCGTCATTTTGATTGTTTTCTCTCTTATTGTTGGATTTTCGCCAACTGCTAATGAGTTGGACCTATAGGAATATTAAAGTGGAAATCGATAGCGACGAAGAATATAGTTTAGGCTTTGCACCCCGTACATCAAACCAAACAGAAATGGACCCAGAAACAGTTAAAGCTTTCATAGATAACGCTATCAGCAGCGCAATAGCACGCGAACAACAAATTAGAAATGAAATGCATGCCGAAATTCAAGCATTGAGAGATCAAGTGAGCTCACTTAGAGTAGAAACACCTCAAGTTCAAGTATATGAAAGCGTAACGGTCGATCCCAACATTAGATGCGAAGTTAGACTAGACGTTGCTAAATCGGTACCGAATTTTAGTGGTGACCACGAAGAATATGTGTCTTGGAGACAAGCTGCCGTAGAGGCATATCAAATTTTCAAACGATACGATGGAAGTGAAACCCATTACCAAGCAGTAGCTATATTAAAAAACAAAGTGTGTGGCGCAGCACGCTCAGTGCTCACGTCCCACAATACTGTGCTCAACTTCAATTCAATCATTGCTAGACTTGATTGCACATACGCGGACAAAACGTCCCTTCGTGTCCTCAGACAGCGATTAGAACTGGTTAGGCAAGGTGACCTAGACATAATGCAATATTATAACGAAGTCGAGAAAAAACTCATGCTCGTTACAAACAAAATTGTCATGACACATAATGAACAGGCAGCAGCTATTCTCAATGCAGAAATCAGGAATGATGCCCTGCATGCTTTTATGGCAGGCCTTAGGAGGCCTCTCAAAGCATTGGTCATACCGGCACAGTCTAAAGATTTGCCATCCGCTTTAGCGTTGGCTCGCGAGGCTGAGAACAGCATAGAAAGAAGCATGTTTGCTGCGACCTATGCCAAAGCAATCGAAGATAGGAACCACTCGAGAGAGCCTAATAAGCAAGGAAATAATTCTATATCAAAACAGGGAAAATATTTCGAGAAAAATCCACACTTCAAACAAAACCAAAATAAAACCCAACAAAGCGAACCCGGACCAAGTTCAAGCAACAGGCCCAACAACTCTAACCAAGGTCAGAGCCAGGCGCAACCCATGGACATCGATCCATCAACTTCAAGGTTTAGACAACCGACTAATTGGGGTAAACCTCAGAGTAACCCCACATACGGCGAAGCTCAAAAGATACAGAACACGTCAGAACGTGTGTCAGGGCAAAGACGCCAAAGAATCAATAATGTAACTAACAGAATTCTAACCAAGAGGATCAAGACTACACAAGTGCAGCAGAAGCTGCAGTTGCTGAGGCCTCCGATGAGAGTGATTCGCTAGGAGACAATGACCTATTGAATTTTTTAGGGAATGCTCCAAATTGCCGTTCGTCGAGCGACAATTGGCTGGCAAAACATTGAAAATCCTAATCGACACTGGGGCGGCAAAACATTATGTAAAACCCGTAAAGGAGTTAAAAAACATAACACCTGTCGACACCCCATTTACTGTGAACTCCATACACGGGTCCAGTAAAATTAAAGAAAAATGTTCCATGAAAATTTTTGGAAAAAGTGCCCCATTTTTTATTTTAGACACTCTTGATAATTTTGATGCTATAATAGGCTTCGATTTATTGACACAAGCAGGGGTAAATCTAAATTTAAACGATAATAATATCACCTACGGCAATACGACGGAGGTGTTGCAGCACCACCTATGCGATAATGTACACTTTACACGCATAGATGACATAGTAGTCCCCGATAATGTAAGGGACAAGTTTAAAAATGTCATACTGAAAAGGATTGGCACATTTTCGACCTCTAACGAGGCGTTGCCGTTTAACACATCGGTTTTGGCCACAATCCGCACCATTGACGACAAAGAGGTATACTCAAAACTATACCCATACCCGGCAAGCGTAGCCGATTTTGTTAACAACGAAATCGCTCAATTACTAAAAAATGGCATTATAAAACCATCACGGTCTGCATACAACAGCCCTGCATGGGTTGTTGATAAAAAAGGTACAGACGCAAACGGCAACAAAAATAAGCGACTCGTCATCGATTTCCGAAAGTTAAACGAGCGAACCATCGCCGATAGGTACCCAATGCCGAGCATCCCAATGATTCTAGCCAATCTTGGAAAAGCGAAATTTTTCACAACACTAGATTTGAAATCTGGATACCACCAGAGTTATCTAAATGAAAGAGATCGCGAAAAAACGGCATTTTCGGTAAATGGCGGAAAATACGAATCGAAGAATCGAGAACAAATCGGAAAAATATGCTACGTCTATGTTGATGACGTGATAATATTTTCTGAAAACGAAACGGATCATATCAAACACATTGACGCAGTTCTAAAACAGCTTTACGACGCCAACATGAGAGTCTCTAAAGAGAAGACTAAATTCTTTAAAGAGAGCGTTGAATATTTGGGTTTCATTGTCTCAAGCAATGGAGCAAAAACTGATCCCGAAAAAGTCAAAGCGATCCAAGAATTCGCTGAACCAAAAAACCTTTTCGCATTAAGATCGTTTTTGGGACTTGCTAGTTACTACAGGGTGTTTGTTAAAGACTTTGCGTTAATTGCGAGACCTTTAACTAACATGCTTAAGGGCGAAAACGGCATGGTAAGCAAACACATGTCCAAAAAGGTTCCAATTGATTTTGACAATGCACAACGCGACGCTTTTGACCGCCTAAGAAATATTTTGGCGTCAGAAGACGTCATACTCATGTACCCGAACTTTAAAAAACCTTTTGATCTAACGACCGACGCTTTCGCTAATGGTATCGGTGCAGTACTGTCTCAAGGGGGAAGGCCAATCACAATGATATCTCGAGCATTAAAGCAGAGTGAATCTCATTATGCTACCAATGAAAGAGAATTATTGGCCATCGTATGGGCTCTCGGAAAATTACAGAACTATCTGTATGGCACCAGAGAACTTCACATTTTCACGGACCATCAGCCGCTTACCTTTTCAGTGTCAGAAAAAAACACTAACGCAAAGATTAAAAGATGGAAAGCATACATTGAAGAGCATAACGCACAGATTCACTACAAGCCTGGGAAAGAAAACTTCGTGGCAGACGCCCTGTCCCGGCAAAACGTTAATGCCCTGCAAGATGAAACACAATCATGTGCTGCTACCATCCATAGTGAGATATCCCTGACCTACACAATCGATACAACAGACAAGCCCGTTAACCTTTTTAGGAACCAAATTATCCTAGAAAAAGCACGCTACAATTTGCATCGTAGACTCATCATATTCGGCAGAAAAACCTGCCATGTGATACAATTCACAGACAAGAATGACCTCCTCGAATCCATAAAGCTTGCAGTAAACAGCAATGTGGTAAACGCATTTTATTGTGATCTCCCGACCTTGGCTGTCTTTCAACACGAGCTCGTATCACTCTACCCTACAACAAAGTTTTGGCACTGCAAGAATATTGTAGCCGACATTACTAGCAAAAGTGACCAAATAGAAATAGTTAATAATGAACATAATCGCGCACATAGAGCAGCACAGGAAAACATGAAACAAATTCTTCGCGAATATTATTTTCCAAAAATGGCCAAATTAACTAAGGAAATAGTCTCAAATTGCAAGGTGTGCACTACCGCTAGGTATGACCGTCACCCAAAAAAACAAGAACTTGGGGAAACGCCCATACCATCCTATACTGGCGAAATGCTGCACATAGATATCTTCTCCACTGACCAGAAACTATTCTTGACATGTGTTGATAAATTTTCCAAATTCGCCATCGTTTAACCTTTATTATCCAGATCAATAATAGATATCATTAACCCCATGTTACAGTTAATCAACATTTTTCCAAGAATAAAAACATTCTATTGTGACAATGAGGCATCGTTCAATTCAGAAACGGTTACCTCGCTACTAAAAAATCAATTTAACATAGACATAGTCACCACCCCTCCACTACATAGCTGCTCAAACGGACAGGTGGAGCGCTTTCATAGCACTATATTAGAAATAGCCAGATGCATAAAAATTGACAAAAAATTAAATAACACAACACAGATAATAATAAGAGTAACTATAGAATATAATAGAACAATTCATTCAGTTACAGAACAGAAACCATTAGACGTCATTCACTCTCAAAATATCGAGTTACAACATAATATCAAAGACAGGATAATCAAAGCCCAGCAAGATCAACTCATCAGATGTAACACAAATAGGCAAAATAGGGTATTCGATGTGGGTGAAAAAGTATTCATAAAAAACAACAAGAGGTTAGGAAACAAGCTGACCCCATTATGTTCTGAGGGACACATACAAGCAGACCTAGGGACGTCTGTACTTATTAAGGTTAGGGTGATCCATAAGGACAACCTTAAATAAACTACAAAAAATTTTTTTTTTTGGTTCCACACAGTTTCACACACAGTTTCACAACCTACAGGTTGACCATCATAATACGGTCAATTCTAACCGCAGCGGGGGCGCGCATAGTGTTTTACTATGGGAGCAAAGTAAATTCATACGACATTCGACTAACTTAACAGAATTCTCAGCCATCATAGACGATACCATAAAATTATCCAAACTATTTCCCCTCTCTCACATGCGAAAGCTTTTAGAAGTAGACATAGAACATGTCCAAAACTTATTGTCCACTCTAACAATACACCACAGAATAGCAAGAAGTTTAGATTTCCTAGGCACAGCACTAAAAGTAATAGCTGGAACGCCTGATGCGTCTGACTTGGAGAAAATTCGAAATTCGGAAACACAATTAATAGAATCAAACAATAGGCAGATTGTAATCAGCACAGAAACTCAGAAACAAATCAACCTGCTCACAGAGACAGTTAATAGAATAATCAAAGCTAAAAAGTCGGAAATGGTTGACACCCCACATTTGTATGAAACACTTTTAGCAAGCAATAGAATGCTTATCACAGAAATTCAAAACCTTGTGCTTACAATTACGCTTGCCAAATCAGATATAATAAATCCAACTATTTTTGATCATAAAGACTTAAAATCTATTTTCACTGAACAGCTCACAGAGGTCTCCATAGTTAGTTCAATGGCAGTATCAAAAATTAAAATGTTTCAATCCGACAGCACCCTTCATATAATTATAGAATACTCTAGTATACGATTTGTTTGTAAAAAGTTCATAAATTTTCCGGTGGCACATCAAAACACCGTGCTTCGATTACACGATAACATAGTAGCTGAATGCAAGGACGGAGTAAAAGCTGCCACCAATTGCGTCACAACTAACCACGCAACATTTTGCAAGCTAGCCGCGCATGATACATGCGCCCGCGGATTACACTCAAGCGAATCAGCCATATGCCGAACGCAGCTCAGTCACCTGGATCCTATTACAAGGATTGACGAAGGAATGATCATTAGCAACCGGCCTGCGAGCGTTAGTATAGATGGAGGCTCCACAATATACATCAGGAGAACTAATCTCATAACGTTTGAGTGCAACGCCATGATAAACGACACCACGTATCTCAACCACGATAAAACTGTCGATATGGTTCCTGGCATTCCGACTTCACCTTTACTAAACCTTACGGGACACGATCACGTGTTAAGCCTACCCCTACTTCAGCGAATGAATGAACACAACCTGCACGCCATTAGGGAACTAAGCGACGACATGGCATCTAACGGATCCCCCAAGTTCTGGTTCGCCATTGGAGTAATTATCAGCCTCCTGTTCTGTAGCGTCATCGTAGTTGGCCTATGTTGGTGTCGGAAGAACACCTCGATTAAGTTGCAGAGATTCATCCAGGAGTTGCGTATCACCGAGGACGGCAATGAACTTAAGGGGGGAATAGTTAACAACCAAGTTAACGAACAACCCTCGCGTTAAGTTCGGAGCAACCCACGCAGCTAGAACATCCACGTGTCGGACGGGCATTAGCAGTTTCCGTTATGTGTCGCTATCGCAGGCATTGTAACGCTATCGTAGACATTGTAACGGAACATAAATACGCTGGCATAGCTCCGCGTGGTTGACAGCGCATGGCGTGATCTTTATGTACTTAGTTTTAGTCTTCTATTAATTTCATTGTCACAATCAGCTCTGTTCCAAGAACGTAAGCTAACGCACGTTGAATAAACATTGCTCCGGCAATTGGTCGTATAATCTTGACTTATTAATTAATATATCGCTGAGCCACAAGGCCAGTGATCTGATACTTAACCGTATCTCAACCTAATCTACATTGTCAACTAACAACCTGGATCTACCGACGGTGTCCCCTTACGAGGACTACTGGAGGAATAGACATAAATAACTTATTATATATATATATATATATATATATATATATATATATATATATATATATATATATATATATATATATATATATATATATATATATATATATATATATATATATATATATATATATATATATATATATATATATATATATATGTATATATATATGTATATAGTATGTTCCATTCCCATGAAATTAATGTAAACAGTCAATGGTGACATAACAATTCTAGCTTCTTATCAACAAATCGCTAGAATCGCTGTTCTTACCATGGGGTTGAATCTGCAGACGTAGCAAAAACCAACTGATAGAAACAGCCCAAATCTCACGCAATCTCAAAAGCTCTTACTGATCAAAGTTTATTGCAACAAAGCTCAAATCTAAGGTTTGCTAAACGTCTTCAGAAATTAGATTAAGTAGTATTGATTTTTGCTTTACTCTGTGCCGTTTAATAATAAAACTTCATTTTTTTTATATTGTGTACATTAAATATTAAATTGGCGCAGCCGGTAAGATAAAAAACAAAAATGATCCTCGTGAAATAAGTCCGTTCTTTACAATCCTTTTAACAGATCTTGTACGACCAAGTTAATCTGGGATTAAGCACGCGAATCGCTGCAAAAGAATTGTGACTAATATTTTGCAGTTTTCTTAAAAGTTATCCGCCAAAGAATCCGCGTGTGATAGTGCAACCAGCAACTTGATCCGCTATTAAAAGTCAGTTACACTGACAACCAACAGTGAAAGTGAAGTTCACTTAAGATAAGAGACTGTCTATGAACATTATCACACTATGAATCAAATTTGTATTGTGATCAAAGAACTTTGTAAAGTTACAAACTGTTCTAAAATTATTATCTGTAAACTACAAACAATTCGTGAGTAATAAACAAGTAAATCATCATCATGACATCGCCAATAAACATGGTCCTTTCGGAGCTACACTTGAAGTAAGCTCTGGGACAAAAGCACCAATTACCCATATTCGACGGAAAGACGGAAGAAATCACTTGTTTTATAAGAAGAGTGGACTTTATTATGAGACTATACCCAACAGAGGACATAAGACAGCACAATGTACTATTTGGAGGAATCGAAGCACAACTTTCTGGAGCAACGCAGAGGGTGTCACAAGTATCTAGAACAACAACCTGGATGAAATTGAAGAGCGCACTAATTGAAGAATTCAAACGCCAACCCCAATTGAAAAACTGCTAAGACGACTATATAATACGCAGTATAATGGAAGTATTCGTAAGTTTGTAGAAGATCTAGAATACAAATCATTTATTATATTAAATGAGTCTTTAACTTAGAAGGCAATGAACAAAAGACGATAATATACACTAATGCAATGAACAATACAGTGAAAGACGTTATTAATAAAAAACTACCGGACAGAATTTTCATGACATAAGCACGATATGACATAACGACAGTAACAAAACTAAAACAAGTAGCACAACGCGAAGGACTGTAAGAAAATAATAAATTCGACAATTGAAAACCTCAAACCATTTCTAGAATTAACCAACACACAATCGTAACAAACAATATAATCAAACCTCTAATACATATTCAAATCCAAGTCCAAGTAATAATAATGATCTATAAATTTAATAAAAAGTTTTCCGATCAAACCATGTGAATTAAATGTGCAAACAATAAATGGCACTGTACAATTAAATGAATGTATTCATTTTTCCGCCAACAAACTTTGTCAGAGTAAACAAACATTCTACATACTAAATTTTTCCGATAAATATGATATGCTGTTAGGCAGAGAATATCTAGAGTATACTGAATTAAAAATTGATTATAAAGAACAAACAGTAACTTTGAATGAATATATCTTTAAGATGAAATATAATTATGACGATCCTATCGAAGAAACAACCATAGTAGATAACAAAAGATTTAACCTTTAATTTCGCTATAAATAATGAATTAAAAGTATCAAATGAATTTATATTAGACCAAAGAAAAAACAAAACTTACTTAAATTCTCTTTGAGTTTAGTGACATCCAGTACAAAGAAAGTGAAAATTTGACTTTTACCAGTTAGTTTTATAATTTACAATTAGCCATGTCATTAAAACTAAACACGAAGATGCAATATGTAAGCGACTTTATAAATACCGTCAAGAACACAACGAAGAAGTCGAAAAAAATAAAAGAAATGATGCAACAAGGAATAATTCGAAAATCAAATTCACTTTATTGCTCACCGATTTGGATTGTACCAAAGAAAAGTAATGCATCTGGTAAACAAAAATTCCGAATAGTTATTGACTATCGAAACCTAAATGAAATAACAATTGATGATAAATATCCTATTCCAGTTATGGATGATATATTATAAAAACATGGTAAATGTCAATATTTCATTACTATTGACTTAGCTAAAGGTTTTCATCAAATTCAAATGATATTCCGAAAATAGCGTTTTCAACTAAAAATGAACTTACGAATATAATCGAATGCCGTTTGGCCTGAAAAATGCCTCAGCATTTGTTCAACGTTGTATGAACAACTTATTAAAAGATCTGATATATAAAGATTGTTTAGTGTATATGGATATAATTGTATATTAAACTTCATTGGAAGAATATTTATTATCATTAAAAAGAGTATTCAGCAAACTTAGGGAAGCCAATTTGAAATTAACACTCGACAAATGCGAATTCATGAAGATATAGACTGAATTCTTAAAGCATTTCATAAATACCGAAGGTATTAAGCCAAATCCGAACAAAATTCAAGCAATTATTAATTTTCCGATACCAAGACCGCCAAAAGAGATAAAATCATTTTTAGGTTTGTGTGGATTTTACCGAAAATTCATACCTAACTTCGCAAATATCGTCAAACCTCTGACAATTATGTTAAAGAAAGGCGCCATTATTAAAATCGAAGATGAAAATTACATCTCAGCTTTCGATAAATTAAAGGTTCTTATTACATCAGATCCCATTCTGATATATCCAAATTTTGATAAACAATTTTCGCTTACTACAGATGCTAGTAACATAGTTGTAGGAGCCGTCCAATCACAGGACCATAAGCCAATCTGCTACGCTAGCAGAACCCTGAACGAACACAAGATAAATTACTCGGCGATCGAATAGGAATTATTGGCCATTGTTTGGGCTACAAAATTCTTTAGAAGAAAACTTATTAGGAGAAACTTCCAATACTACAGTAGCAACTATCTACAGTGCAGATTAAGACAACCAAAACTACATTTCGGTTATCGAAAGACCAATTAATTATTACAAACATCAAATTGAATTCAATAGAAGTAATTCTAATAATATAAATATAAATCACTATTTCCATAAACTACACACTTACATTGAAATGACAAATGATTATGCGAAAGAAATAATTAAAAAATATTTATGTTCAAAGATAGTGTTATTTACTTCAACAACGAAGCAGATTTTTCAATTTTCGAAAAAGCTTTTGTAGAATAATAATACTAAAGTAATGAGATCTACAAAGAAAATGATTGATCTTCAATCATATGTCGAATTTAAAGAATTAATTATTGAAGCCCAACAAAAACTATTGCACCCAGGTATAGAGAAATTAATTCTATTATTCAAAGAAAAATATTACTACCCAGATCATCAAAACTTTATCAAAAATATAATTAAAGAATGTCTAGTCTGTAATATAGCTTAAACAGAGCATAGGGATACCAAGTAAGCATTTGAATTAATTCCAGAAACATGCAATCCAAGAGAAAAATACGAAGTTGATTTTTATAAAGTAGATAACAAACAATTTCTATCTTGTATACATTTATATTCCAAAAAGCTTTTGTAGAATAATAATACTAAAGTAATGAGATATACAAAGAAATTGATAGACCTTCAATCATATGTCGATCAAAACCTTATCAAAAATATAATTAATGAATGTCAAGTCTGTAATATAGCTTAAACAGAGCATAGGGATACCAAGTAAGCATTTGAATTAATTCTCGAAACATACAATCCAAGAGAAAAATACGTAGTTGATTTTTATAAAGTAGATAACAGTAGATAGATAAATAAGTAGATACTGTCTTGTATATATTTATATTCCAAAAAGCTTTTATAGAATAATAATACTAAAGTAATGAGATATACAAAGAAATTGATAGACCTTCAATCATATGTCGAATTTAAAGAATTAATTATTGAAGCCTAACAAAAACTATTGCACCCAGGTATAGAGAAATTAACTATATTATTCAAAGAAAAATATTACTACCCAGATCATCAAAACCTTATCAAAAATATAATTAAAGAATATCAAGTCTGTAATATAGCTAAAACAGAGCATAGGGATACCAAGTTAGCATTTGAATTAAATCCAGAAACATGCAATCCAAGAGAAAAATACGTAGTTGATTTTTATATAATAATTAACAAACAATTTCCATCTTGTATATTTACATTTCAAATATGCAATTTTAATTGAAATAAATGTCGAGATTGGCTAGAAGCTAAAAGAGGTCTTCTAAAAATATTCAATGATGTGGGAAAGCCATTAGAGATTAAAGCAGATAAGAACTCAGCTTTTATGTGTTCCGCATTACAAATTTGGTTGAAATCAGAAGACGTAAATATAAGTATTACCTCAAGCAAAAATGGAATCTCTGATGTATAACAACTTCATAAAACCGTATACGAAAAATTAAGAATTAAAACAGTGAAACAGACCCTGAAAACATACTAACCAAATTTGAAATTATACTCTAAACATATAATCATAAAACAAAGCATAGTACAACTGGATGAACTTCGGCAGATATCTTCTTATATGCAGGATCCCTTTTTTACAATACACAGTTAAATAAAACAAATAAAATACAAAAATTAAATGATAATAGAAAAGGTTTCAAAATAGACACTAGGTACAGACACTCACCGTTAGTGAGAACCAAATCTACCAATCCTATTAAAGAAACAGGAAATTTAAAACAAATAGATGCAAATACACAATGAAGAAGTTAATAGAGGTAGATAAAATAAGACATTATAAATCAAAATATAAAATGAAGAAGATGATTAACAAACGTAAATATGATAATTCCAGATCAAACTACGCATCAAACCAAGACGAAAATTCAACATAACTTGACAACATTTATAATAATCTTATTAGCTTGTATTATAAAAGCAATAAAAAGCTAGAGCTCAGAAATAAATCCTATAAAATCTATTAATGTTTATCTAATATTTACAACTGTATATAAAATCACTTTTTGGCAGTAAATAACAAATACTGAAGAAACATATAATAAATTAATAACACAAACTAAAGAATTATAAACATTAACCCAAATCAAATATTTAACAGAAAAACTTAATAGAGAAATGAATGGTATTAGAATTATTCAGCGTAACAAAAAATGATTAGTAAGTTTCATGGAAACTATTTATAAATATCTTTTCGGAACATTAGATCAGGAAGATAAGGAAGAATTACAATCAAAAATAGATAATTTAGCCAAACTAATGAGAAAGATCAAAAACTAGTTATTCTTACTTTTAATTTGCAGGAATTCACAGAATATACATTGAACTACGAATGCAATTAACAAGATCGGGAATTTTTAATCCTAAATTAATAAAATATAACTCATTATCACATATAAATGCAGAATATAAAAATATTAAAACACCAACTTTTTTAAAAACCGTTACTAATGAAATCCTAATAATTTCCCACACCCTGCGAGAAATAATAAATACATCACTTTTCGAAATAATTCTATACCCAGATCAAAATAATAACATACTAACAGAATCAATACAAAGACTTAGTAATGAACAAATGTTTAACGAAATTATTAAATCAAGAAGAAACAGAATGTAGATATTCAAAAATCCATAAAAATTATGATGTAAAATTCGTAGAGCCAAATTTAATATTAACATGGAATTTACCAAAAAATATTAAATCAAAATTGTTTAAACAGAGAAATAGCAATCGAAGGAAATAATAATAAATAATAATTACAAGAACACACAAAAAGGTATAATACGTTACAAATAATAACTTTAGCTACTTTAGTAATCATTGTAATAGTTATAATATAATAACACGTACAAATATAAAATTTTACCTAAAAATTTTATCGTGAGATTTAAGAAATAAATCAAATCAACCCCAGATACAGAATATCTTTATGAATTAAAATCTTAAACAAATGTAAACGAAATAGAAAAAATATTAGAAACAGGTCCCACATTATACCCTAAGTTATCCGCCTGAGGACAGGTTAATTTTTTTGAGGATGGAGAAGTGATTTATGCATTCACGAACCCACTTTAAACGTTTAAATAAACAAATTCCATTCCCATGAAAATAATGTAAGCAGTCAATGGTGACATAACAATTCTAGCTTCTTATCAACAAATCGCTAGAATCGCTGGTAAGAAACCATGGGGTTGAATCTGCAGACGTAGTAAAAACCAACTGATAGCAACAGCCCAAATCTCACGCAATCTCAAAAGCTCTTACTGATCAAAGTTCATTGCAACAAAGCTCAAATCTAAGGTTTGCTAAACGTCTTCAGAAATTAGATTAAGTAGTATTGATTTTTGCTTTACTCTGTGCCGTTCAATAATAAAACTTCATTTTTTTTATATTGTGTACATTAAATATTAAATTGGCGCAGCCGGTAAGATAAAAAACAAAAATGATCCTCGTGAAATAAGTCCGTTCTTTACAATCCTTTTAACAGATCTTGTACGACCAAGTTAATCTGGGATTAAGCACGCGAATCGCTGCAAAAGAATTGTGACTAATATTTTGCAGTTTTCTTAAAAGTTATCCGCCAAAGAATCCGCGTGTGATAGTGCAACCAGCAACTTGATCCGTTATTAAAAGTCAGTTACACTGACAACCAACAGTGAAAGTGAAGTTCACTTAAGATAAGAGACTGTCTATGAACATTATCACACTATGAATCAAATTTGTATTGTGATCAAAGAACTTTGTAAAGTTACAAACTGTTCTAAAATTATTATCTGTAAACTACAAACAATTCGTGAGTAATAAACAAGTAAATCATCATCATGACATCGCCAATAAACATGGTCCTTTCGGAGCTACACTTGAAGTAAGCTCTGGGACAAAAGCACCAATTACCCATATTCGACGGAAAGACGGAAGAAATCACTTGTTTTATAAGAAGAGTGGACTTTATTATGAGACTATACCCAACAGAGGACATAAGACAGCACAATGTACTATTTGGAGGAATCGAAGCACAACTTTCTGGAGCAACGCAGAGGGTGTCACAAGTATCTAGAACAACAACCTGGATGAAATTGAAGAGCGCACTAATTGAAGAATTCAAACGCCAACCCCAATTGAAAAACTGCTAAGACGACTATATAATACGCAGTATAATGGAAGTATTCGTAAGTTTGTAGAAGATCTAGAATACAAATCATTTATTATATTAAATGAGTCTTTAACTTAGAAGGCAATGAACAAAAGACGATAATATACACTAATGCAATGAACAATACAGTGAAAGACGTTATTAATAAAAAACTACCGGACAGAATTTTCATGACATAAGCACGATATGACATAACGACAGTAACAAAACTAAAACAAGTAGCACAACGCGAAGGACTGTAAGAAAATAATAAATTCGACAATTGAAAACCTCAAACCATTTCTAGAATTAACCAACACACAATCGTAACAAACAATATAATCAAACCTCTAATACATATTCAAATCCAAGTCCAAGTAATAATAATGATCTATAAATTTAATAAAAAGTTTTCCGATCAAACCATGTGAATTAAATGTGCAAACAATAAATGGCACTGTACAATTAAATGAATGTATTCATTTTTCCGCCAACAAACTTTGTCAGAGTAAACAAACATTCTACATACTAAATTTTTCCGATAAATATGATATGCTGTTAGGCAGAGAATATCTAGAGTATACTGAATTAAAAATTGATTATAAAGAACAAACAGTAACTTTGAATGAATATATCTTTAAGATGAAATATAATTATGACGATCCTATCGAAGAAACAACCATAGTAGATAACAAAAGATTTAACCTTTAATTTCGCTATAAATAATGAATTAAAAGTATCAAATGAATTTATATTAGACCAAAGAAAAAACAAAACTTACTTAAATTCTCTTTGAGTTTAGTGACATCCAGTACAAAGAAAGTGAAAATTTGACTTTTACCAGTTAGTTTTATAATTTACAATTAGCCATGTCATTAAAACTAAACACGAAGATGCAATATGTAAGCGACTTTATAAATACCGTCAAGAACACAACGAAGAAGTCGAAAAAAAATAAAAGAAATGATGCAACAAGGAATAATTCGAAAATCAAATTCACCTTATTGCTCACCGATTTGGATTGTACCAAAGAAAAGTAATGCATCTGGTAAACAAAAATTCCGAATAGTTATTGACTATCGAAACCTAAATGAAATAACAATTGATGATAAATATCCTATTCCAGTTATGGATGATATATTATAAAAACATGGTAAATGTCAATATTTCATTACTATTGACTTAGCTAAAGGTTTTCATCAAATTCAAATGATATTCCGAAAATAGCGTTTTCAACTAAAAATGAACTTACGAATATAATCGAATGCCGTTTGGCCTGAAAAATGCCTCAGCATTTGTTCAACGTTGTATGAACAACTTATTAAAAGATCTGATATATAAAGATTGTTTAGTGTATATGGATATAATTGTATATTAAACTTCATTGGAAGAATATTTATTATCATTAAAAAGAGTATTCAGCAAACTTAGGGAAGCCAATTTGAAATTAACACTCGACAAATGCGAATTCATGAAGATATAGACTGAATTCTTAAAGCATTTCATAAATACCGAAGGTATTAAGCCAAATCCGAACAAAATTCAAGCAATTATTAATTTTCCGATACCAAGACCGCCAAAAGAGATAAAATCATTTTTAGGTTTGTGTGGATTTTACCGAAAATTCATACCTAACTTCGCAAATATCGTCAAACCTCTGACAATTATGTTAAAGAAAGGCGCCATTATTAAAATCGAAGATGAAAATTACATCTCAGCTTTCGATAAATTAAAGGTTCTTATTACATCAGATCCCATTCTGATATATCCAAATTTTGATAAACAATTTTCGCTTACTACAGATGCTAGTAACATAGTTGTAGGAGCCGTCCAATCACAGGACCATAAGCCAATCTGCTACGCTAGCAGAACCCTGAACGAACACAAGATAAATTACTCGGCGATCGAATAGGAATTATTGGCCATTGTTTGGGCTACAAAATTCTTTAGAAGAAAACTTATTAGGAGAAACTTCCAATACTACAGTAGCAACTATCTACAGTGCAGATTAAGACAACCAAAACTACATTTCGGTTATCGAAAGACCAATTAATTATTACAAACATCAAATTGAATTCAATAGAAGTAATTCTAATAATATAAATATAAATCACTATTTCCATAAACTACACACTTACATTGAAATGACAAATGATTATGCGAAAGAAATAATTAAAAAATATTTATGTTCAAAGATAGTGTTATTTACTTCAACAACGAAGCAGATTTTTCAATTTTCGAAAAAGCTTTTGTAGAATAATAATACTAAAGTAATGAGATCTACAAAGAAAATGATTGATCTTCAATCATATGTCGAATTTAAAGAATTAATTATTGAAGCCCAACAAAAACTATTGCACCCAGGTATAGAGAAATTAATTCTATTATTCAAAGAAAAATATTACTACCCAGATCATCAAAACTTTATCAAAAATATAATTAAAGAATGTCTAGTCTGTAATATAGCTTAAACAGAGCATAGGGATACCAAGTAAGCATTTGAATTAATTCCAGAAACATGCAATCCAAGAGAAAAATACGAAGTTGATTTTTATAAAGTAGATAACAAACAATTTCTATCTTGTATACATTTATATTCCAAAAAGCTTTTGTAGAATAATAATACTAAAGTAATGAGATATACAAAGAAATTGATAGACCTTCAATCATATGTCGATCAAAACCTTATCAAAAATATAATTAATGAATGTCAAGTCTGTAATATAGCTTAAACAGAGCATAGGGATACCAAGTAAGCATTTGAATTAATTCTCGAAACATACAATCCAAGAGAAAAATACGTAGTTGATTTTTATAAAGTAGATAACAGTAGATAGATAAATAAGTAGATACTGTCTTGTATATATTTATATTCCAAAAAGCTTTTATAGAATAATAATACTAAAGTAATGAGATATACAAAGAAATTGATAGACCTTCAATCATATGTCGAATTTAAAGAATTAATTATTGAAGCCTAACAAAAACTATTGCACCCAGGTATAGAGAAATTAACTATATTATTCAAAGAAAAATATTACTACCCAGATCATCAAAACCTTATCAAAAATATAATTAAAGAATATCAAGTCTGTAATATAGCTAAAACAGAGCATAGGGATACCAAGTAAGCATTTGAATTAATTCCAGAAACATGCAATCCAAGAGAAAAATACGAAGTTGATTTTTATAAAGTAGATAACAAACAATTTCTATCTTGTATACATTTATATTCCAAAAAGCTTTTGTAGAATAATAATACTAAAGTAATGAGATATACAAAGAAATTGATAGACCTTCAATCATATGTCGATCAAAACCTTATCAAAAATATAATTAATGAATGTCAAGTCTGTAATATAGCTTAAACAGAGCATAGGGATACCAAGTTAGCATTTGAATCAATTCTCGAAACATACAATCCAAGAGAAAAATACGTAGTTGATTTTTATAAAGTAGATAACAAACAATTTCTGTCTTGTATATATTTATATTCCAAAAAGCTTTTATAGAATAATAATACTAAAGTAATGAGATATACAAAGAAATTGATAGACCTTCAATCATATGTCGAATTTAAAGAATTAATTATTGAAGCCTAACAAAAACTATTGCACCCAGGTATAGAGAAATTAACTATATTATTCAAAGAAAAATATTACGACCCAGATCATCAAAACCTTATCAAAAATATAATTAAAGAATATCAAGTCTGTAATATAGCTAAAACAGAGCATAGGGATACCAAGTTAGCATTTGAATTAAATCCAGAAACATGCAATCCAAGAGAAAAATACGTAGTTGATTTTTATATAATAATTAACAAACAATTTCCATCTTGTATATTTACATTTCAAATATGCAATTTTAATTGAAATAAATGTCGAGATTGGCTAGAAGCTAAAAGAGGTCTTCTAAAAATATTCAATGATGTGGGAAAGCCATTAGAGATTAAAGCAGATAAGAACTCAGCTTTTATGTGTTCCGCATTACAAATTTGGTTGAAATCAGAAGACGTAAATATAAGTATTACCTCAAGCAAAAATGGAATCTCTGATGTATAACAACTTCATAAAACCGTATACGAAAAATTAAGAATTAAAACAGTGAAACAGACCCTGAAAACATACTAACCAAATTTGAAATTATATTCTAAACATATAATCATAAAACAAAGCATAATACAACTGGATGAACTTCGGCAGATATCTTCTTATATGCAGGATCCCTTTTTTACAATACACAGTTAAATAAAACAAATAAAATACAAAAATTAAATGATAATAGAAAAGGTTTCAAAATAGACACTAGGTACAGACACTCACCGTTAGTGAGAACCAAATCTACCAATCCTATTAAAGAAACAGGAAATTTAAAACAAATAGATGCAAACACACAATGAAGAAGTTAATAGAGGTAAAAAAAAAACACATTATAAATCAAAATATAAAATGAAGAAGATAATTAACAAAAGTAAATATGATAACTCCAGATCAAACTACGCATCAAACCAAGACGAAAATTCAACATAACTTGACAACATTTATAATAATCTTATTAGCTTGTATTATAAAAGCAATAAAAAGCTAGAGCTCAGAAATAAATCCTATAAAATCTATTAATGGTTATCTAATATTTTCAACTGCCTATAAAGTCACTATTTAGCAGTAAATCTAACAAATACTGAAGAAACATATAATAAATTAATAACACAAACTAAAGAATTATAAACATTAGCCCAAATCAAATATTTAACAGAAAAACTTAATAGAGAAATGAATGGTATTAGAATTATTCAACGTAACAAAGAATGATTAGTAAGTTTCATGAGAGCTCTTTATAAATACCTTTTCGGAACATTAGATCTGGAAGGTAAGGAAGAATTACAATCAAAAATAGATAATTTAGCCAAACTAATGAGAAAGATCAAAAACTAGTTATTCTTACTTTTAATTTGCAAGAATTCACAGAATATACATTGAACTACGAATGCAATTAACAAGATCGGGAATTTTTAATCCTAAATTAATAAAATATAACTCATTATCACATATAAATGCAGAATATAAAAATATTAAAACACCAACTTTTTTAAAAAACATTACTAATGAAATCCTAATAATTTCCCACATCCTGCGAGAAATAATAAATGCAGCACTTTTCGAAATAATTCCATACCCAGATCAAAATAATAACATACTAACAGAATCAATACATGACAAATACTTTTTATTAAATAATAAATCTTTCACTGCCAAAAACAAAGACTTAGTAATGAACAAATGTTTAACGAAGTTATTAAATCAAGAAGAAACAGAATGTAGATATTCAAAAATCCAAAAAATTATGATGTAAAATTCGTAGAGCCAAATATAATAACATGGAATTTACCAAAAAATATTAAATCAAAATTTTTTAAACAGAGAAATAGCAATCGAAGGAAATAATAATAAATAATAATTACAAGAACACACAAAAATGTATAATACGTTACAAATAATAACTTTAACTACTTTAGTAATCAGTGTAATAGTTATAATATTATATAACACGTACAAATATAAAATTTTACCTAAAAATTTTATCGTGAGATTTAAGAAACAAATCAAATCAACCCCAGATACAGTATATCTTTATGAATTAAAATCTTAAACAAATGTGAACGAATTAGAAAACATTAGAAACAGGTCCCACATTATACCCTAAGTTATCCGCCTGAGGACAGGTTAATTTTTTTGAGGATGGGGAAGTGATTTATGCATTCACGAACCCACTTTAAACGTTTAAATAAACAAATTCCATTCCCATGAAAATAATGTAAGCAGTCAATGGTGACATAACAATTCTAGCTTCTTATCAACAAATCGCTAGAATCGCTGGTAAGAAACCATGGGGTTGAATCTGCAGACGTAGTAAAAACCAACTGATAGCAACAGCCCAAATCTCACGCAATCTCAAAAGCTCTTACTCCCTTTTTTGCAACAAAGCTCAAATCTAAGGTTTGCTAAACGTCTTCAGAAATTAGATTAAGTAGAATTGATTTTTGCTTTACTCTGTGCAGTTCAATAATAAAAATTTCATTTTTTTTAAATATTGTGTATATTAAATAAATAATTACATATACATATTCCTACGATTGCATTCCTTTCTCGAAGTTTAGCTCGTTGATGAATCTTGAACGCCAATCCCAAACAAATGAAGGTAGTACCACAGCTCCATATGGGCCTGCAAGTCAATCCAGATTGTAGCTGACCGATATGCTAGAAATTCGTCAGGCTTAGCTCATGCAGGAATAGCAAACTAAGATGTTCTCGGTGATGGGTAACGTTAACTTGGGAGACTGCTGGTTTCCTTCTAAGTACGCCATAGTTTTTCACGTGCTGCGTTTTGTTCACGATGATTTTATCGTCAAAGTTCACCAGATATGTTCCAGAGATAGGCCTCGCTGAACTTGCGCAACCTGTTATAGTTACAGTTGCGTCGTTGATAATGATGGCACCGTCGTCTACCACCATTACTTCCTCTAGGTGTCCGGGTAGAGTGGTGCATTGTGCCAGCGTATCAGCCACTAGTTTTTGAGCGCAGCTTGATGAATTTAGCTTCTTGCAAAACGTAGCGCCCACCGTTGCTTGCACTTCAACCGCAAAGATGTCTGCACCACAGTCTGCAATGATGTTGGTGTCCGCGAAGTCCAAAACTTTGCCAGAATGTTGTACGTGAAAAACGTGGATCTTTTTACATACTAACTTAGGTATAGGGTATTTAATTAAGAAATACAAAATATCGTTACTTTGGAAAGCTTTAATAGTAGCTATTTCTAATACGCCTGTTATACTAATATTTGTAAATTGCTTAAATGAAATCTCCTGAACATCGATATTGTTTAGCATTAATCTAGCTTTCTTTCAATTTTACTGATCAAGTTTACTTTCGAAAGGGTTATAGCAAGAATAAGATTTTGTAAGTCTGATATGATCATTCTGTTTTTAGCCAAAATAGTTTCATACAAATGATCAATGTCGGTTTGGTCCGTTTTACTTATTGCACTAAGTAATTTTGTCAATTCGTTGAGTCGTGATTGAAATTTGGAGTTTAATTCTATTTGTTCGTTTTCGGAGTTTATTAATTGATTTTGTCTAAACTTAATCTGTTCCCAGTCCTCAAAGTCAGGAGTTCCTGATATCACCTTTAGGGCTTTCCATAACAGATTAATGCTACGTGTCATTCTATGGTTTATTTTATGCGTTCTAATTAGCGTCTCAATGTGCCCGAGGTCTGGGATCAGTACGTCCTTTGTATGTTGTTATTTGAATAAGTCTATCATCTGACTGGTTTCGTCCACGTAAGTCTCGCCGTGTCTCCTAGGTATCCGTATTCGTTCCAAATACTGTGTGTAGTTTGTGAGTTTAACGGTTGCGGTCGAAAAGGTCATTAGAAGGGTCACTAACATTAATGCTATCCTGAAATGAAAACCTAATTCTTTATGAAACACCGATAATAGCTGGATAACCCTAGGAACGACCTAAGATCAAACAAAGTTGAAGGTGGCTTGAAGTTTGAAATTGCCAGTAGTTTTCCGGGAGATGTTTTACACCGCCTCTAGTTACGACAAAACCCAAATATTACTTTCGGATAAAATTATATCGTCGTAAACGTAGAAGAAACAAGCTTTCCCTATTTGCTCTCTCAATACATCGTCTATGGCTCTCTGAAATATGCTTGGAGCGTTTTTCAGGCCAAAGGGAAGTCGACAGAGATTGCGGGTATAGGATATTTGTCATTCACAGTTTTTTGATTCAGTTTCCTGAAATCAATGACCATCCTTTTTTTCTTTTGGCCAAGCCAAATAGGGTTATTGTAAGGTGATCGTAATAGCTGAATTATGCCATTTTCGAGAAGTTGTTGAACTTCAGAATTTACAAAGTCAACAGCACCCATTGGGTAAGGGTATAATTTTGAGTACACTGGCTCATTATCCGTTCGGATCGTGGTCAAAGTCTTGATATTGTAGGGGAGAGACTCGTTTGGGTCTGCAAAGGCTTTTGACCTGTTATTGATCATTACTGTAGGAACGTCAACTTCAGTAAAGTTAACTTGTGGACATGTTTTGACAGGTACCGGTATTTAAGTTAATTTGTGCATCGACTTGCATAAGAAAATCTAATCCCACTATACCATCCAAATCACTTAGTGTTGGGAGCAAGAAAAAGAAAGTTGTTTCGTTAAACATTTATATCGGACATTTTTGTAAAATTTGTGTGTCTCCGTGAATAGATGTAACCTGGAAAGGTTTTTCTACACGTCACATTTCTTAAATCGAACACGGGTTTTACGTAGTTTTTGGATGCTCCGGTATCAATTAGTAGTTTGAGAACTAGTCCGTTCCCTTCGATGTACGGCAGGAAGGACCTATTCCTAAAAAATTACACGAGTGGTTCTTGTGCCTGATATTGTTCTTGAGGCTGGAACCGTTGCTTAGAGGATTTCTGCTGAGGGCCTCCGTGGGGGCGCGCTTGAGATTTTGGTTGACCATTTGTTTTGTTGTTATTACTGTTTTGAGGTCTATTGTTCTAAGAATTGCTCTGATTTGTGTTACCATCATTATTCTGGTAACGCGGGTGACGCTGAGAAAACGATTTTGGATTTCTTTCATCATTCGTTTTCGCGAAACTTGCAGCGAACTGTGAATATTCGTTACAAACCTCAGCTTCTTGAGCTAGCGCTAAAGCTGTGGGTAGATCTTCAGGTTGGGCAGGAAATACTACAGATTTAAGAGACATTTTCAAACCAGCAACGAAGGAGTAGAGAGCATCTTTCCTGAATTGTTCATTTGGAGTAACTGCTGCCGAAGTTTCATGGGTCATGTTTGTTTTATTAGTGAGAAGAGTCAATGTCTTCTCAACCTCATCATAATATTCTAAAAGAGTAAGCTCACCTTGTCTGAGCGTACCAAGTTTTTGTAGAATAACGCGTATAGGGGTCTTATTCGCGTACGTAAAATCGAGTCTAGCTATAATAGCTCTGAAATTTAAAACTGTATTGAAAGAAGACAGTGTTGCGCTGCCCGCGCCTCTGATCTTTTTCCTGATAATACAAACAGCGTGATAGTGTTTTGAACTATCAACAAAAGGCCCATCAATTTCATAGGCAGATGTTGCTGCTTCTCGCCAGGCAACGTATTCATTTTGCTTGCCGTCAAATTCCGGCAGGAACTTAACCAAATCTAGAGACTCGTCGAATTTAATTTCTGGGTTAACTTTCACCCTTTGATTTTCTATCTTTTTTTTTAATCTGAGATTGTACTGCATTTATTCGACTGTCAAAGTCATTTTATATTTGTTTTATTACTGCTAGGAACCTTCCTTCCTGGTCCTCAAGGGCTTTCCTTATGTGTCTGCCTCCATAATATTTAGCACATCTTGTTTTTATTAACTGTAGGGTTTTTTAATAGATTGGCTAATTCTTCGTCACTGTCAGAGTGTCGTTCGTTATTACTATTTCTCGACATAAGTTATGTCACTGTTTTGGTTTATTTTTAATGATCACGAAATTTTTGACAAATGAGAAAATTAATTAACCACAGATTCTAGTTCACTTGATCAATTTGCAGTTTTATTTATTCTATTTATTTTTTACGTCAAGAGAAACACTTAAGTAATTTACTTACATGAAAGTGGAATATGAGAAACAGAGCGTAGCGACGACGAACCATGGGCGAGAAGAGCAGTTGGAGCAGTTGTTTTTCTGTTTGTGTTAAGTTTGTTGTTGCAGATTAATTGCAATACAAAAATTTTGTTTTAATAACTTCTGATACCAGAATTATTTTTAATCTTTTTTGTTTTTTGAATTTTCACTGAAACTTAACTCGCGGTGTGGGCGGGAGTGTGTTACGGAATTTTTTTTATTTATTTTTAACTCAACTCGCTGCGAAGGCGGGAGTGTGTTAGCTTTTAACGAAACTTTACTCGTGGTGTAGACGGGAGTTTGTTACGGAGTTTTATATTAAGCCGTTGGGCGCCAATTATAAATAAATTTAGTGATCCAATAATTTTTGATTATTAGTTATCCGTGTGGATCGTTCATCGGTTCTTATATAACTCACTTAAACCTAATTTCCGAAACATAACTTAAGCTGCCAGCACCGGCAGCGATGCCGACAGCGTTCCCGACAGAATGTCCATGCGCCTCGTGACATTCCTCAGCGGTGCGTTGTATTGGATCAGTTTACATTGGTATCAGCGACTTCTGTTGAGTGGCGCAACTTTGTTGCACACGCATCCGATTGGCCTAATTTAACCACTTTGTGTTATCTTATATTTAGTTTAAGAAAATCTCCGATATGACTTACCAAATGAAGATTAAAATTAAAATATCTAAATCGATCATTTATTAATAATTGGCGCCCAACTGGTTAAAAAAAAAACTTAAACATTCTCACTGCCGGAAATAAAAATAATTTTGTTTTTCAATTAAGTTGAAAATTAAAAAAACTTAAATAACAATTCGTTCGAGTGAAGGAATTTGCTCAGTGCCCCACATCGCTTCGCTCTGACATCGTTCTCACATCGCTCCACGCTACTTGCACCTCGATTCTACTCAGATTTCAAGGTCACGATTATCAAAACAGAAATGAAACTCATGTAAGTGAACTGCTTAAATATTATCAGTCAGCGCCATCGATAGTGTGCATTCGATAGTGCCACTAACCATACAACACATAGACTAGACAAGTAGAACAAGCGTTTTCAGCGCATAGTGAAGCCGTATGGCGAACCATCAACTTCGTATTTGCTCGTATCGGTCGCTTATCGCTTCAGGCAGTGAAAATATTGTCCGGCATAGTCAGTGCGCTACGAGCGTTTAACCGAAATGGTCAAATTCTCATACGGAGGATGACTGTATGCTATTTTTCCTTGCTCTCTCTCTCTCTCTCTCTCTCTGCTCTCTCAAATACATCTGTATGTACATATATATAAGTATGTATGCACAAGCAGCAGCAGCAGCTCACAAAAATTCAAATTTGTTCACCCAGAGATCGCATTTCTTCCCTTTCGAGCGAAGAGTATACCAAACTGCTGAAAGCGTTTGCCATGCTCATGCAAATTGTTCAGCTTTTTATTATTATTTTTGTGAAGGATATGAAAACGTTGATGCGCACACACACACTTACAGTCCTTTGCCTACATGTATAAGCATTTGTGTGCCTGTGTGCGAAATTCTATGATTGCTGCTTGTGGAAATTGTAAGAACCCAACGTTTGATGTTGCTTGACCTTGCGAATTGCATACACACATTTGCATACATATGTGTGTGTATGAGCGATGATAGAATTTTTCGAGTGTGTAGCGATAATTTTTTAATTGTAGAGTAAGTGTCAAATGAGCATGTCATTTGTTCGTACATTTGTACTGTAAAAAATAAATTCAGCTCAATCTGAAACTTTACAGGACGCTTTATCGTTGGCCCAAGAGGCCGAAGTTAGCAACGAGTATTCCCAATTCGCCGCAAGTTTCGCTAAGAACCACGAGGAGAAATTACAAAAGCCTGTACAAAAACCACACCCTTGTTATCAGAATAATGATAACAATAACGGTCAAGGGATAAATTCACAGTCTATCAAAAACCAAAATGATAATAATAAGGATAGAGCGAATTCACAATCGAACTCGCAACAGAATTCCTCAAAACAAGGATTCCAAGCTCAAGAACCAATGGATGTTGACCCATCGGAATCGCGTTCGTCAGCCGTTAAACTTTAATAGAAATTCCAATTTAACTCAGAGTCGTCAGAATGTAATTTATACGGCCTAAGAACAGGATAATAGTAATAATGATAATGATTACCAGTCCCTTGCTGAAGACAGTGTTCAAGCTTATGAGGATGATGTATGTCAAGATGATTCGTGTAATTTTTTAGAAATACATCCTTCCTCCCTTACATCGAAACGAATGTAGGAGGCGGCCTCTTGCTCAAATTGTTAATCGATACTGGAGCATCAAAAAAATACATCAAATACTTGCCCGGCTTAAAAAACATTATTCCTGTAAAAACCTTTTCAAAAATCTATTCATGACGGTACTCAAATTTTGCGAAAATGTCCGATTAACTTGTTCAAAGAAAAGTAATTTTTTTGACGGTATTGTAGGCCTCGATTTGCTCATGCATGTTGAAGCACACATTGATCTTAACAGCGATATCATTAAGTTCAATGGCGGATTACAAAATCTAATCTTCAAGAAATGTGATCATGTCAATTTTACCAGCATTATGATTCAGACGTGCCACTGGGTATGAAAGAATCTTTTGATAAAATGATAAAAAAAATAGGTCAAAAGTCTTCGCTGACCCTTACGTGTCATTGCCATATAATATCAACCATTCGAACAGATGATGAACCAGTGTATTCAAAGTTATACTCTTACCCAATGGGTGTAGCTGAATTTCTCAATTCAGAGATTCAGCAACTTCTTGAGAATGGCATCATCCGACCATCAAGGTCGCCTTATAACAATCCGATCTGGGTTTTCGACAAAAAGGGTGTTGACGATTTCGGATACAAAAAAAAGAGAATGGTTATTGATTTCAGGAAACTTAACCAAAAAACAGTGAGCGATAAGTCCCCAATACCCGCAATTTCGACAATACTGTCAAACATGGGTAAAGCTCAATATTACTCAACACTGAACCTTAAATCAGGGTTCCACCAAATTGAGTTGGCAGAAAGAGACAGAGAAAAACTGCTTTTTCTGCAAATAATGGAAAGTACGAGTTTTGTTGATTTTCATTTGGCTTTAAGAACGCCCCAAGTATATTTCAAAGAGCAATAGACGATGTTCTGAGAGAACACATAGGGAAAACTTGCTACGTCTATGTCGATGACGCAATAATATTTTCTGAAAGTAGAGGATCACATCAAACACATTGACTGGGTCTTAAAAAATCTTTACGAGGCCGGTATGAGAATTTCCCAAGAAATGTCTAAGTTTTTTAAGAAAACTAAAATATTGGTCACTAGAGGTCACTAGAGGCGGAATTAAAAAAAAAGTTGCAGGCAATTTTAAACTTCAACCCGCCAACAACTCTTTTCGACCTTAGATATTTTCTAGTGTTATCCAGCTATTACAGGTGTTTCATTGAGGGTTACGCCTCCATAACCAAGCCCCTAACCGAGCTATCAAAAGGTGAAAACGGCAAGGTTAGCGCAAACCAGTCAAGAAAAGTCAAAATAAACTTAACAGCTGGAAGCTTTTGACAGACTGAAAGCTCTTCTCGTCTCTGAGGATAACCTGACTTTCAAAAACGTTTCGACCTAACAACTGACGCCTCAGCACATGGTCTCGGCGTAGTTTTGTCTCAGGACGGTCGTCCCATCACAATGATTTCAAGAACATTGCGGGACAAAGAAGCATATTTCGCTACAAGTTAGCGAGAATTGTTAGCAATGGTTTGGGCTCTTAAGAACCTCCGGAATTACCTGTACGGAGTTTCAGATCTCAACATCTATACGGACCATCAGCCCCTGACTTTCGCGGTTTCGGACTGAAATACAAATGCTAAGATAAAACGCCTTTACTGACGAGCACAATGCTAATTTAATTTACAAGCCTGGAAAGGAAAATTACGTGGCTGATGCCTTGTCACGCCAGAATGTTAACGCACTGGACTCCGCTTCCCAATGCTCAGAAATAGTTACTATTCATAGCGAAGAATCCCTGACCTACACAATTGACACCACGGATAAACCCGTCAATTGCTTTAGAAATCAGATTGTAATCCAAGAATCTGATTCCTCTTCTGTAAAAACGTTCATTCTCTTTTAGAATAAAACCAGACATGTCATACAAGTCTCGGATAGAAACAAGCTTCTACAAACATTACAAGATGTGGTGAATGTAGATGTAGTAAATGGTATTCACTGCGAGCTACCAATAATTGCTTTTATCCAAGCTGATCGAGCTTTTCCCGTCAACAACATTTCGGTACTCTAAGTATCTAGTGACGAACATTGTTGAAAAAGCAGAGCAACAGGAGATAGTACTGGTCAAACTTAACAGAGATCACCAAGCAGCGCAAGAAAACGATAAGCAGGTAATGCACGACTTTTTTTCTCAACATGAACAGATTGGCATCAGAAATTGTTGCTAATTGCAGAATTTGCTCAATGGCCAAATATGATCGACATCCAGTAAAAAAATCTTGGGCGAAACGCCAATCCCTTCATATCAAGGACAAATTTTACTCGATGTATTTTCAACAGATCAAAAATATATTTTTTAGCGTGTGTCGACAAGTTCTCTAAGTTTGAATTAACTCAGCCAATTTGCTCAAGAGCCAACGTTGATATAAAGAATCCAAAATTGCAACTCTTAAATTTGTCCCTAATACAAGTTGAAAGATTTCACATAAGTTGAAAGATTTCACAGCACCTTAACGGAGATGGCACGCTGTATGAAACTTAGTAAACTAAACGAAACCATCGACCTTGTCATACTTGCAATAGTAGAATATAACAGAACCATTCATTCAGTAACAAACTTGAAACCAATAGAAATTATCCACTCAGGTAACACACAGACAAAGTATTAGATTAGAGAGTGAATAAAGAAAGCTCAGTTTGATAAAATTGAGCAAGAAAAGAAAAACAGGGAGAGTAAAAAGTGAAGAGTGAAGCAGATTTAGGATCGACAGTTCTTATAAAAGGGAGGGTGGTCCCTAAAGACAATATTAGAAAATAGGATACTAAACTATATTTCCTTTCTTTAGGTTAACAACAATATTGGGGTTACTTCTAATGGAATTCACGACTGCGACTGTTAAACTGACGAACTATACTCATACGGAGTACATACCAGTACTGGACGGTGACGTTACAATCTGGGACAGATACGGCGACAAACCTTGAACTTATTCAAGCAAGACCATATAAGGAAAGTACTAACTACCGATCTGGACCATATTTAAACACTCGTTACGACACTTAAAAGAAATCACAGACATTCTCGTAGCTTAAATATGTTGGGAACCGCCCTCAAGGTGATACTCCCGATTTTGATGATTGGAAACAGATCAAGTTTGGACAGCAACAGACAACAGAGTCAGATAACCGAAAAATCGAAATTAATACTCGAATACAGACTAGACTGACTAGAACACTTAATTTAATAAGTAAAAGGGACGGAACTGATACGGACCACCTTTATGAAACGATTTTGGCCAAAAACAAAATGATTATTTCAGATTTACAAAATTTAATCTTAGCAATAACCCTTTCAAAAATAAACTTGATTAGCCCAACAATGCTAAATAACATCGATGTCAAGGAAATGAGGTTTAAGCATCTCACCGACGTTAGTGTCTCAGACATATTAGAAGTAGCTACAATTAAGACATTTCAAAGTAATGACATGTTGAACTTTTTAATTAAATATCCTATACCTAAGCTAGTTTGTAAAAAAAAAGCATTTTTCCCGTTCAGAAATCGAGTAGGATCCTAGACTTCGAAGGAGCCAACATTGTTGCGCATTGCGGCGCAGATATCTTTGCCGTCGGCGAATGCGATGTGGCGGTTGGTACTACTTTTTGCAAAGAACTGAAAACACCCAGCTGCGCTCAACAACTCGTAGCTGGAAACTTAGCGCAATGCAGTACTTGGCTAGGACAAGGAGAAATTAATGGTGATAGATGAGGGCGTAATCATCATCAACGACGCAACCGTTACCATCAGAGAGAACTCGATCCCAACACAGACCTTCTCTGGCACTTACTTGGTGAACTTCGACAACAAGATCAACATGAACGAGACCCTGTTCGTAAACAACTATGGTGTCTTCAGAAGGAAGCCAGCGGTTTCGGCAGTCACTCAAATAAACAAGACTCAACAAAGAGAACTACTCAGCTAACCAGTTCTACACGAGCTGAGTCTGACAAACTTACATCAAATTGATCAACTGCAAGCAAAACTAACGTACAGACCCGCGGCAAGCGGCGGTATCACCCTGGTTATCTCACTGTACGTCCCCGGACGCCGTTGCAACATAGTTGCAGCGCTCACTGGCCAATGTGCCGAGTCTACACTACTGGCGGAAATATGATTAACATAATAGCAGCGGATCAACGCTGAGTGAGGGAATAGCGAAAAAAGCGGCATCAGCAAATTATCGACGTCGCTGCCATGTGAACGCGGTAAGGCGATAGATAAGAAAATATTTTAATTAAATATATATATATATATCTATATATATATATAGTAATATATCCACCAGTACAGTACATACACCACCTTCCCATCATCCACTGTAAACAAATCATGCTCGGTCCCATACTCGGAGTCCCATAAACAAAAGATCACATTACACTCTTCTTGTGGGAACCCAGCATTCAGCAGATTTCTAAGTGACCAATCAAGAGCGATCAGGCCACTCACGCCACTATACACAAATCAAGCTATAAATGACAAACGAACTCTCTTAATCTCAATCTCTTCAACATCGAGATCCCTTTTATTTACATAAGAGCGAACAGCTCCATAAGTCTAAAGTCCAATCAGTAAATGCTCAAAGCCAATGCCTATAAAACGTCCCCAGAGCTTAGCAAAAACAGTTCAGTCCTACTCAACCCTTGTACTCCGTTAAAAGAAGAGAATTGTACTACGTTATAAATAAAGAATTATACTTCGTTATAATAAAGAATTATATTTCGTTATAATAAAGAACTTATTTTTTCATACTACCATAATGTTAAATCTATTTCTGGCGCAGCCGGTAGGATAGAATTAAAGTGCGTTAACAAAGACAGTATCAACTAGTGCCACTAAGTAGAAATAGCTTTTCCAAGGTTCTAACAATATATAAATACTGTGTTAAAAAAAACGTTACAAATTTTATCCGCCAAAGCACCAACGTGCAGCAAAGCGCGATTAAATAAAAAAAAATAAAAGAAACTTAAGTGAACAAGTGCTTAATCAAAACAAATAATCGGCTTCAAACTGACTCTAGAACTGTCAGACGCCCACCTCATCCAAGCCCTAACCCATTTTTATACCAACCAAACGAGTAAGAGAAAGCAATAACGGTCAAACTAAAATGGAATGGTCAGAAAATTTTCTTCAATCTGCCTCGGATCAACTCAATCCAATAGCACCAACCGACCAAACCCCTACATCCGACTTGTCATAAATAATACTCCCCTCAAATGCATAATAGATAATGGCTCTTCTATAAATCTTATCAATGAAAATTTTTTCAATTTTCCAGCGACTAAAGAGTATCTAAAAGTTTAAACTATTAAAGGTAAATAAATTAAAGGTAATAGAATTGAATAAAAGCGTATCATTTGCAGCCAGCAAACTTTGTCCCATTAAACACAAATTCTATTGTCACAAATTCTCATCTGCTTACGATATATTATTAGGTAGAAACTACCTCTACCTCTAGAGGAAAGAAATGAATACAGACTGGATCATTTAAATCTAGAAGAAACAGACAAACTAAAAAAAATCCTTCATGACTATAGTGATATCCAATACAGAAAGGGTGAAAATTTGACCTTTACCTGTACAATTAAACATAAAATAATAACCAAACATGAGGACCCCATTTATAAACACCCTTATAGCCACCCTCAAATTCTCGACCAAGAGGTAAACAAGCAAATCAGACAAATGTTAGAACAGGGAATCATACGAAAGTCTAATTCACCTTATTGTTCACCTATATGGATCGTACCTTAAAAAAAGAGAACGCTTCCAAAGGAAAAAATACCACTTATTTATCGACTATCGTGGACTAAATGAAGCCACTATAGACGACAAATACCCAATAACCATAATGGACGAAATTCTTGATAAACTAGGCAAGTGCCACTACCATCGACCTTACAAAGGGGTTCCACCAAATCCAAATGGACCCTAAATCAATTGCAAAAACTGCATTCTCAACAAAACAAGGGCCCTACGAATTCAACCGTATGCCTTTCGGACTTAAAAATGCCCCAGCAACTTTTCAAAGATGCATGAACAATCTTTTAGAAGACCTTATCTTTAAAGACTGTCTAATTTACCTCGACGATTTAATCATCTTTTCAACTTCACTAGAAGAACACTTAGCTTCCATAAAGAGTATTTGACAGATTACGCAAAGCCAACTTAAAATTACAATAAATGTGAATTTCTAAAAGGAGAAACGCAATTCTTGGGACACATTATAACCACAGAAGGAATTAAACCTAACTCCGACAAAGTAGCAGCTATATTGAATATATATTTCCAATTCCAAAGACACCCAAAGAAATCAAATCCCTTCTAGGCCTTTGCGAATTCTACCGCAAGTTTATCCCAAACTTTGGCAAGATTGCAAAACCCCTGACTTTCGGATTAAAAACAGAATCAAAAATAGATATAACTAATCAAGCCTTCATAGCAGCCTTTGAGAAATTAAAAGTACTCATAACAAATGACCCCATACTAACCTACGCAGACTTCAATAAAAGCTTTTCTCTAACCACAGACGCAAGCAATGTGGCTATAGGAATAGTCCTCTCACAGGACCACAAAACACAGAACCCTAAACGATCACGAACTTAACTATTCGGCAATAGAAAAAGAACTATTATCTATCGCATGGGCTACCAAATACTTTAGACCATATCTCTTCGGTCCAAAATTTCAAATCCTTAGCGATCATACACCACTAGTATGGTTACATAATATAAAAGAACCAAACCTGAAATTGCGAAGATGGAAGATTAAATTAAACGAATACGATTATAATATCAAATACCTACCAGGAAAGAAAAACTACGTAGCAGATGCCCTCTCTAGAATCAAACTAGATGAAAATTTCCTAGGTGAAGAAGGTAGTACCTCCCGTGCAACCATTGATAGTGAGCAAGAAGATGACCATAACCTAATACCTATTTCGGGAAGACCCATAAACTTATATAACAGACAAATTGAATTCATAAAAGGCAACGAAGACCAAATAAATATTACACAATACTTCCACAAAACGATCATAAAAATAACCTATAAAGAAATGACTGACACATTAGCCAAAAACATAATTAAAGATTATCTTTGTTTAAAAAATTACTCCCTATATTTTCATAACTTCTCAGGTTTCCCAATATTTCAAAAAGTATATTTCATAAGTACCGAAAATAAAACAAAAACTCTAAGTATCTTATTAAAACTACAAAACATTCTCATTTTTGCAGAATTTAAGGAAATAGTCCTTTCAAATCACAAAGAATTGCTTCATCACGGTATTACAAAAACTCTGAACTGGTTCAGAGAAAAATTTTACTTCCCAGACCACCAAAAATTTATAATTACCGAATATGAAATTTGTAATCTATCTAAATCTGAAAATAGGAATACGAAATTGACTTTCGAAATAATTCCAGAAGTATATAGCCCCAGGGAAAAATACGTCATGGACTTTTATCTAATTGATAACAAACAATTCCTATTTTGTATTGATATATATTCAAAATTCGGAAACTTAGTAGAAGTCAAAAGCCGTGATTGGCTCGAAACTAAAAGAGCAATCCTAAAAATCTTCAATGACATGGGGAAGCCCATCGAAATCAAAGCAGACGAAGACTCAGCATTTATATGCGCAGCCCTTCAAAACTGTTTTAAAATCCGAAAAAGTAAACATTAGTATCACCACAAGCCAAAACGGTATATACGACATAGAAAGATTTCACCGAACAATCAACGAAAAATTGAGAATTATTAACACAGAATCCGACATAGAAAACAAACAGACAAGATTTGAAACTATTCAACAAGACAAAACACTTGACAACAAACAGAACTCTGGCAAACATATTTATCTACACAGGCACACCTCTATATGACACACAAGCAAATAAGGTAAACAAAATCGATAACCTCAATAAAGACAGAGATTTTGAAATAAACACAAATAAACACAAACAAATTAAAACTGAAACAACTACACCATTCAAGAAAACGGGCTTAGTAACACAAACGGACGAAAAACACTTCATCGAAACCAATAAAGGTACACTAACTACACATTATAAGTCCAAATTTGAAAGGAAAAAGAAAATTAACAAGAGCAAATATAACAACTAATTTCAGAATACGTCTTACTACTCTTACTTCTATCAATGGTTCCCTCTACTATTAACCAAAGTATCGAAATCAACCCAATCAAAACACCAAACGGTTACCTAATTTTCAAGACAGGAACAATGGACCTACCATCTGACTAAGAATAGCACCACCTAACAGTAAACTTAACCAAAATATAAACTATATACAACGACTTACTAAAACAAACAGAATCTTTCAAAGACATTGCCCACATAATGTACTTAGTAGAAAAACTAAACCGTCAAATGAATGGAATACAAATAATTAAAAGATATAAACGAGGTTTAATAAATGCAATAGGTACAGTAAATAAGTATCTTTTTGCCACTTTAGACCAAAATGACAAAGAAGAATTAGAACTTAAAATCAATAACTTAACACAAAACAATGACCTAAGCTACTTAATAAATGCAATAAACACAAACATAGAACTCTTTAATAATCTAAGCATCTCACAAGAAGTAGACAAAAAACTAGACTATCTTATATTCAACATAGAACATTTCACAGAATACATAGAAGACATTGAACTAGGTATGCAGTTAACCACATTAGGAATTTTCAATCCTAAACTTCTAAAACACCAATACATATTAGAATAAAAAAAAAGAAAGAAAAAGAACAGATTCTAAATGTCAAAACTTCCACTTGGTTTAAATCAGACACTAATGAAATACTTATAATTTCGCACGTACCAAAACAAATAACCAAAACTCCACTTTATAAGATTCTGCCTTATCCAGACAAGCAAAACAATACCTTAACAGAAAAACATAAAACACCGAAAATTGTAATAAAAACAATATTCGTATCGAAGGTAATAACATAATTAAGATATATGACTGTAGCGTTAAAAAAAATGATATTTCTATTAAAAGCACACTATCAGATTATACCCAAAGTATCTATGTTGCAAACAAAATTTAATGATATTCAATATTATAACAACTACAACCTTTGTAATATTAATTAATACTATTTGCCATTTTTAAATTTGAGTCAATATCAAAGAAAATTATCATAAGACATAAAACAACTGTAAAATCGAATAATTCGACAGCAGAGGAACAACTACCCCCCGAATCTCATACCCATGAACCACTAGAACCTATTTCACAACTATAGCCTACATTTCCCGCCTGAGGACAGGCTAATCTCTATAGGATGGGGAAGTAATATATCCACCAGTAAGACACACACCAACACAACATACCACTAAAATCACGCTCCCTTGCCATCATCCACTGTAAACAAATCATGCTCGGTCCCATACTCGGAGTCCCATAAACAAAAGATCACATTACACTCTTCTTGTGGGAACCCAGCATTCAGCAGATTTCAAAGTGACCAATCAAAAGCGATCACGCCACTCACGCCACTATAAACAAATCAAGCTATAAATGACAAAGGAACTCTCTTAATCTCAATCTCTTCAAGATCGAGATCCCCTTTATTTACATAAGAGCGAACAGCTCCATAAGTCTAAAGTCCAATCAGTAAATGCTCAAAGCCAATGTTTATAAAACGTCCCCAGAGCTTAGCATAAGCAGTTCAGTCCCACAAGTAAACATTTCTTCCCAGCAACCTGTATCAACCGAAAGTTGCAAACATTCTGGTAGAGCTTACTTTATTGTTCAATATACACACATTTGTTAGTTTTGAGCTACTATTCAATAAAGCAAGTTGTCATAATCTAACTCTGACTTCGTCTTTTAAATTATATTAGCGTTGCCGTTAGCATATGTCGCGACATTTAATCGACTCATAACAAATATTCAATTTTAGCAGCCGGTAGGATAGCAATAAGTTGTGGATCCTGATGCAATAACTAAGCTATTAATTCTTGTGCCCCGTTTACTGCTATCCGCTAACCTACTAACGCAAAGGCGACTCACGCTACGGTCAATATCGCGTCAAGTTTTTAAAATAAAACCACGACAGTGACGTGTATACCGAAATTCGCATTTTTCCAAAGCTGCAGATTGTGCAAAAAAACTTGAAACAATTCAAGAAGACGCGATAGAATGCGAAGAGAACATAATTCCAGAAGCTTCTGGTTATATCAGGAAAATTGGAAAGAGCTATCTGTGCAAATAAACTGAACAGCTAAAACTATAAAAAATTAAATGAATACAATTAAACAAATAATAATTTACAATAAAAGGAAACTGAAATTAAAATTAAGTGAATAAAAAAAAAAGAATAAAAATTGTAATTGTAATAAATTAATTAAACAAAATGAAAGGATACGCAACAACCTTACCGATGCCAGCATGACGCTGATCAGTCAACTTAAAAGTGTTGAGAGGTTCACTAGAAATAAGAACGGTTTATACATGTTCGTTAACCGGATCGACTATTGGCCCTCTACACCACCAATGATGCGAGGCAGAGGTCAATACTTTTTGGAAAGCTGCATCAGCAGTGATGTTATGCTATCTCTTGGCATAAACAATCTAACAACATGGACGGATTTTCGAAAGCAACTGATTCTGAACTACAAGACGCAAACCAAGAACCACGTCTTATTGGAGGAATTCAGGAACATCCCATTCTAAGGCAACGTAAGGGCAGAACACCGTAGGCAGACATTAATGAGTAAGCTAGAATTAGAAAATAATTAAGATAGAAAAACATTGTATGCGCGGTTAACTAAAATTAGTATTGACGACCTAATCAAAAAAAAATACCTACAAATATTTGCATAAGAATTATAAATTGCGAAATTCCCGATTTAAGATCTTTAATAAACATATTACAAGAAAAAACCTTAATGAAGAGCCCTGTCTAAATTGAAATCAAAACAAAGTAAAACAAGATAAAAATTTCAAGCCGTTACACCCTAATCCCAATATTCAAAAGTTTCCCACATTTCTTCAACCAAACCATTCCTATGTACCATATCGACCTTATTTTCCAAAACCATATCTTCCACCAACACCTAATTATACTAACAATAACATTTTTCCACCTAATCATTATTCACCTCGACCAATGCAACCAACACTTAATCCGGTCAGACCATTATACTCTACACGCTGACCTATTTTTAGACAAAACCAATTTGACAATAATCGTTTCGGACAACATACACAAGTAACTCCACAACAAACCCCTTTCAATAGTCTTGGCGTAACCAACCAACCAACAAAGGGTGTTAGACCTGCAGAAAGTAGACAAAGAAAAATGAGCATAGATAAAGAAACTAGAAATCAATCAAATTATAATCAATTAGCTTCTTATTTCGAATACTATCCTTAATATTACCAAGAACAAAGTTACCCACAAAGCTCAGACTACACATAAACACAAACAGTTACAGCCGAACATGAGTTGAAGCAACCAAATAAAACAGAAATCGAGAAAGCCGAAAATTTTTCAGCTGCCAGCCTCGGAAACCAACAGTACATAATTATCACTTATAAGGGCAAAAATTTAAAAAGGTTTAATAGATACAGGATTTACTGTCAATATGATGACATCCAATGTTTTTAATTTACCAATTCATGATACCGATTGTTTTATTCAAACCAGCAATGAACCTTTAACTATCACAAAAAAAGTGAATGTCCTATCCAACAACTTGTTCAAGAGTTATAACGAATTTCTTCTACATCAATTTTCACCAGATCTATTAATCTATTCTATTAATTGGTAGAAAACTGCTTTCAGAAGCATAAGCCGTTAGAGATTATAAGTCCCAAACTGTAAATTTATACTATAGAAAGTATAAATTGATCAACGATATTCCGATCACAAACCAAAATCATTTCGTAGCTCAATCAAATCTTAAGACTATTCAACTCTTCAACAATCCAATCATAGATAATTTTAAAAGTCAAGAATCTACGAACTCTAGCCTTTACCTACTAGAACATTTAAATGAAGAAGAAAAATTTAATTTAATAAGCTTGTTAAAACAATATCAACACATTCAATTCAAAGAAAGCGACCAACTTAGTTTCAGTAATCAAGAAAAACATATTATAAACACTACTCACAATTCACATTTGTATACAAAACCATACAACTATCCACAAGCATACGAACAAGAAATTGAACACCAAATTCAGGACATGTTAGATCAAGGTATTATACGTCCCAGCAATTCCCCTTATTGTAGTCCTATATGGATCGTACCAAAAAAAACAGATGCTTCAGGTAAACAAAAATTTAGAATCGTAATTGACTACAGAAAATTAAACGACGTAACTATAAATGACAGACACGCAATACCAAATATGGATGAGATTTTAGGAAAACTAGGTAGATGCAATTATTTCACAACAATCGACCTTGCAAAAGGATATGGAATCCTTGAAATCCACTATGAATATCTTCGTATGCCATTGGATTAAAGAGTGCACCTGCAACCTTTCAACGTTGCATAAATAATGTTTTGCGACCATTACTAAATAAACACTTTTTAGTATATCTTGACGATATAATTGCATATTCAACATCTTTAAAAGAACACGAAACTTTCTGAAGCAAATCTCAAATCACAACTTGACAAATGCGAGTTTCTAAAACAAGAAACTACCTTCATAGAACACGTCATAACTAAGGATGGAATAAAACCCAATCCTGATAAAATCAAGGCAATTCTAAAATATCTTATTCCCACAAAAAAATAAAGAAATAAAAGGTTTTCTTGGATTAACCGGTTATTAAAGAAAGTTTATTCCAAATTTTGCAGACATAGCCAAACCAATGACAACAGTACTTCCAAAAGACTCAAAAATAGATATTAAAAATCCAAAATACATTAGAGCTTTTGAAAAACTAAAGCAACTTACTTCCAATGACCCAATTTTAAAAATTCCAGACTTCAAAAATAAATTCATTTTATCAACTGACGCAAGTAATGTAGCTCTTGAAGCTGTACTTTCTCAATACGGACATCCTATCAGTCTTATCAGCAGAACCCTCAATGACCACGAAACTAACTACAGCGCCATAGAAAAAGAACTTTCAGCTCTTGTATGGGCAACAAAAACCTTTCGACACAAATTAACCCGATGGAGAGTAAAATTATTAGAATACGATTTTGATATAAAATACATAAAAGGAAAGGAAAACCACATAGCTGACGGTCTATCGTGAGTAAAAATAGAACAGATTTATTACGGAAAAGAAACACAACATAGCGCTTGACGAAGACAATAGTAATTTAATTTGCATTACAGAGAAACCAATAAACACATACAAAAGGCAAATTATATTTTCTAAAGGCATTCCAAATATTAAATAACATAATTACTTCAAATAAGGAAAACATGCAAGATACTTTTACTTAGCAGTTATTACAATTTATTGAATATATACTACTACTTACTTATACTACTTACGTATGACAGACTTTACAGCGTCAATAATCGAAACATACTTATAATCAAAACATCCACTTGGATTAACTACCAAGATAATATCATACTAATTATATCCCATATCCCAATTGACTTTCAATCCACTAACACAATCATAATTTTACCATATCATGATCACAATGGCTATTAACTTGATTACATTAGCACTACTTCTTATTATAAAAAAGTTCTTTAATCAAGACAATAAACCAATAATTAATGAATGCATAACAAAAAATCTATTCACACAAAACCAATCAAGCATGATGACATTCTAAAAATTCTATCACAAAATAATATCTTCACATATACAATCAATATAATCACAATAATCATATTCATGATTGTAATCTTATATTTTAAATACGTATCTTGTAACCCCATAATATTAATCCGTAAAAAAAATTAGGATACAAATTCACTAGCCTAAAAATCAAATAATGCCATCAGTTCAACCAGAAGAGCATCAACTAGAAAACACAACTATCGAGATGACATAATCAACTTTACCAAAACTTTGACCTTATGTGTCACCTTGACTCGCAGGCTCGCCTCTTAAGGAGAGGAAAGTGACATAATCATACTGATTACGTCCACAATATCCAAAAGCTGTTCCCATAGCCAAATTATTAATGTAAATATTCCAAAGCTCGATAATTATAAACAAAGAGCGGCCAAGCCGGCGATTCTCCCCCATCGATCAGCATCGATCGAAATAAATCAAAATCAGCATAAATTCGTTCCCAGCAACATGCACAAGTAAACATTTGTTCCCAGCAACCTGTATCAACTGAAAGTTGCAAACATTCTGATAGAGCTCACTTTGTTCAATAGACACACATTTATTAGTCTGAAGCTACTATTCAATAAAGCAAGTTGTCATAATCTAACTCTGACTTCGTCTTTTAAATTATATTAGCGTTGCCGTTAGCATATGTCGCGACATTTAATCGACTCGATAACATATATCCAATTATATATATTACTGTTTTTAGCAGTTGTCCCTAGTATTTACTATAAGGCACTTATATGAAAAATTCTTTTTTATATTGTTTACTTACTCATTCATATATTTGTTTAATTAAAAAAAAACAAAACAAAGTTTTATAAAAACAAGTTAAAAAACTCTAGTAGGGAGTGCCCGACTAGGAGATCCATCTATTCCCGTCCAATATGCGATTTTAAATATACCCGTATCTTGTATTTATCACAATCTTATAAAAATAGAACAAAAAATAACATGAGATTTTCAATCTTGTAGTTTCACAATCAAATGGCATGTTTGTCAAAAAAGAAGTTTTTACTTTAGTTATAATAGTTGTAGATTAATATTAGTCGAAAAAAAGGAAAAGAAAATCCGACATCAGTGCAAAGCGCATCACAGCTACTGCAACGCCACTTCAAGTTTATTAAAAAAAATTCAGGCAGGTTTCAAACTAGGGTCTGCACGGCGACACACATCGCCACTGCAATACTCTGAGAACAAACTAGACTGAACGCGTTTGAATGTCCTAATGTATGCGTGCATATGTATAGAAATGCATCGTTGCTTAGCGTTGCTGGCCACGTGCTTTTGCAAATTGACCAACCGTTTTTCTTAATATTAACTTCTATGATCCTTAATAAATTTCTATGAAATTCAGCATTCGAAATGTAGTTCAACGCCCTACGCTGAGAACGGCAAGCAGCGGCACCGGACACTTCATATTCAAATGTTCAAACGCTGCGTTGCAAGAAATGCTGAGTCGGCTTGCCGACCATGAATTTGTGGCGTGATACATTGACAGTTAAGGCAAGAAATATGCTTTCATGTGCTTCTAGTCTTTAGTTGAAACCGAAGGCCAGTCAGCCTTCAACCCTAATCATCTTTAACCATCCTACATCCGAAAATGCTGCGAGGAAGTTACGTCGAGGGAGAGTTAGAGTAGATTAATTGGCGCCCTACCACAACACGAACCTTCTGGCAATTGGAACATGTAAACTCGAAAAAAGAATTCTTCGGCATGACCCAAAAATACTAGGAATCAAATCAGTCGCCACACAATAGTTGCGGCTTCTAAACAAAAAAAAAAAAAAAAAAAAAAAAAATATTGCATATCTTTACGGAAATACTCTATTCTCTTGCACTACCCAAATTTGTAAGCTCACGAAACTGCCGATCATTGATCATTGGCGAAAGTATATTTGTGTAGTCTCAACCAACAGCCAATGAGTTGGGCAGGTGCTTATAGGGACGTGAAGCGGAACAAGATAGCTACAGAATAGATCAGCCGTTAACAAGTGACCCGTTAGATAACACAATGGACCCCAGTCAGATTCAATCACACATTGACAATGCCGTCAGACAGGCATTAGCGCAGCAACAATCCCAGTTGCAATCCCAAATAAACTCGTTAGTTGCTCGGGTGCAGAGTTTGCAGGTAGCAGCACCTCAGATCATTACATATGTATAAGTGAACACATCCGGCCTAATATAAGTCATCGGCCTAAACTCTGCACAGGCAGCAAAGCTGAAACTATATTTCTGCTCGCCTTGCAAATTCTTCACTGGAGCCAATGATCCACGCACCGACGTCGTGAAGTGGGAACTTGATCCATGTAGCATAATCGCTGACACAGCGACTATAGGTTAGGGCTAGCTTAGCATAAGAATATTTTGTACTTTGAGTTTTTAGTCTTTTATGAACAATAAACTGAATCGGTCGATCAATTAATAAACTTCTCACTTAGTGACATCGCACAAGTGAAGAATTATAAATAACTATAAGTCTGTGCCAGAGTTCGCTGCTAAACTTTTGTGCCACTTTGGCCATATTGGATTGCACCTACTCTGATAAAACATCTTTGCATTTGCTGAGGTAATGCTTAGAAATAGTCAGGCAGGGCGACATGTCCTTGATGCAGTACTACGACGAAGTCGAGAAAAAACTGACACTAGTGACTTATATGATTGTAATGACGCACGAACAAGAGGGCACCGATTTGCTCAACGCTGAAGATAGAGCCGACGCCCTGCATGCCTTCATTTCGGGTCTCAAAAAACCGCTTATAGCTGTAGTTTTCCCAGCACAACCCAAAGACTCGCCATCTGCGCTGGCTCTGCCCAGAGAGGTGGAGGCAAGCATTGAGAGGAGCATATTCGCAATTTCTTCCCCTAAGGCTATAGAGGAGTGGGCTTAAGTGGCTGAAAACAGCAAGAGTCGCTCATATGGCAAGCTAGGCAGGTTTAGCAAAGGAGACCAAAACCAGGATAGGGAAACACACTTTGTCAAGCACAAAAACGGCAATTTCCAAGACCAGCAAGGACAACCAAGTGCAAGCCCCACAGCCAATGGAAATTGATTCGACCTCCAGGTTTAGGCTACACACGAAACACAATATAAACCAATCTAACGACTCAAACGCTACAAAGCGCAAAAATTCGTCGGATACTTTAACAGGCCCAAGACGCCAAAAGCTCAATAGTTTAGTTCAGGAAGACTCCAAGGAGCTTAAAGCAGATTACGAAATGGCGGCAAGGGCTGCAGTTGAAAAGATCGAGATTGACAACGAGTACGCCCAAAATGATAACTCAATTCATTTTTTAGAGTGCACTCCCGGTTGCCGTTCATTGAACGGTGGTTGGCTGGGAGAACTCTAAGAATGTTAATTGACACAGGAGCCGCAAAAAATTATGTGAACCCCGTAAAGGACCTAAGAACCATAATGCCGGCCGTCAAACCATTCCGGGTGAACTCAATACACGGTTCAACCGAAATAAGGCAAAAGTGCCTTATGAACATTTTTGGGCACTGTTACCCATTCTTCCTATCGGATACTCTCAGCTCGTTTGACGCCATCATAGGCTTCGACCTATTAACACTGACCGGGGTCAAGTTAAACTTAGCAAACAATGCTCTGGAATATCAGGGCACCTGTAAATTTCACTGATTTCAATGACATTTTAGTTCTTACCTCCATCAAAAAGGAGTTCAAGGACATGATCATTAAGAGGAAAAAGGCCTTTTCAACAGCAAATGAAGCTCTTCCTTTCAACACCGTTGTCATTACTACAATTCGTACAGTGGACAACGAATCGGTGTACTCCAAAGCTTATCCAAATCCAATGGGAGTTTCCGACTTTGTAAACAACGAAGTCAAGCAAATCTTGAAAAACTGCATCATTAGGCACTCGAGGTCGCCCTACAACAGTCCAACTTGGGTTGCTGACAAAAAAAAGTACAGACGCCTTGGGTAACCCAAAAAAGAGGTTTGTCAACGATTGCAGGAAACTGAACGAGCAAACCATCCCAGACCGTTACCCAATACCTAGCATCATGATTCTAGCGAATCTGGGAAAAGCAAAATTTTTCACCACCCTTGACCTAAAATCAGGGTACCACCACACTTATCTTGCGGAGCATGACCGCGAAAAGACTTTGTTCTCGGTAAATAGCGGCAAATTGGAATTTTGTCGTCTACCGTTCGGCCTAAAAAATGCAAGCAGTATTTTCCAAAGAGCATTAGATGATGTTCTGAGGGAACAAATTGGAAAGATATGTTACGTATACGTAGATGACGTCATAGTCTTCTCTGAGAATGAAATAGATCCCGTTCACCACCTTGATACCGTGCTGTCTAATGTCTAATTGATGCTAACATGAGAGTACGCCAGGAAAAGACTAGGTTTTTTAAAGAAAACGTAGAATACATCGGCTTGATAGTTAGCAAGGACGGAGCAAAGTCTGATCCACAAAAAGTTAAAGCTATTCAAGAATAGCCTGAACAGAAAAGCGTTTACAGTGTCAGATCTTTCCGAGGTTTAGCAAGCTACTACAGAGTCTATATCAAGGACTTTGCTATGGCGCGTCCAATTACAGATAATCTGAAAGGAGATAACGGCTCGGTGAGTAGACATTTGTCAAAGAAAATCCTTGTTGAGTTCAATAAGACTCAACGTAACGCATTTGAACTTCTGCGCAACATTTTGGCATCAAAAGATGTCATACTCATGTAACCAGACTTTAAAAAACCTTTTGACCTGACCACCGATGCGTCAGCTAATGTCATTGGCACAGTACCATCTCAAGAAGATAGGCCCATCACAATGATATCTCGCACACTAAAATAGGCCGAGCTAAACTACGCCACCAATGAAATTGAACTGCTGGCTATTGTTTGGGCTCTGGGCAATTTGCAGAACTTTCTGTATGGTTCCAGGAAAATCAATATTTTCACAGACCACCAGCCTCTCACGTTCGCGGCAGCTGACAAAAACACGAACGCAAATATTAAAAGATGGAAGGCATACATCGACCAACACAATGCCAAGGTTTTTTACAAACCAGGCAAAGAAAACTTTGTTGCCGATGCCCTCCCCAGGCAGAACATTAACGCTCTGCAAGATGAGCCCCAATCGGAAACTGCAACCATTCACAGCGGACTTTCACTGACCTACACGGTCGAGGCTACCGATAAGCCCATAAATTGCTTCAGGAGCCAAATCGTCCTCGAGGAAGCACGTTTTCCGCTAAAGAGGTTTCACCGACAAGGGCAGCATCTTAGAAGCTCATAAAGAAGTCGTGAGCACTGAAGTCGTAAACGCTATTCACTGCGACCTACCCACCTTAGCAAGCTTTCAACATGGCCTAATTTTCCACTTTCCGGCCACCCAATTTCGTCACTGTTAAAATTTTGTGCAAGACATAACCGATAAAACTGAGCAGTTAGAAATTGTCACAGCTGCACACAATCGCGCGCACAGCGGCTCAGGAAAATTAATTTTCCCAATATGAGCAGCTTATTCAAAGAAGTGGTTGCAAACTGCAGAGTCTGCACTAAAGCCAAATATGACAGGTACCCCAAGATACAAGAGCTCGGGGAAACCCCTATCCCAAGCTATACAGGCAAAATGTTACACATTGACATTTTTCAACCGATAGGAAACCGTTCTTAACATGTGTTGACAAGTTCTCCAAATTTGCAGTTGTACAACCAATACTGTCCAGAACGATTGTTGACATTACAGCTCCCTTGTTACAGCTTGTAAAATTTTTTCCTAAGACCAGAACGGTGTATTGCGTCATTGAGGCCGCCTTCAACTCTGAAACCATAACTTCTATGCTCAGAAACAACTACGGCATTGATGATGTGAACGCGCCCCTGCTTCATAGCTCATCAAATGGCCAAGTTGAAGGGTTCCATTGCAAGTTAACAAAAATCGCAAGATGTCTAAAGTTAGACAGGAAAATCAGTGACACTGTAGAACTAATCCTGAGGGCAACGGTAGACCAAAAAAACCCTGCACTCATTGAGATTGCTCACGCAGGGTCCAATGAGCATTGCTTGGACAACAGAGAAAGAATAATCATAAACTCTGAAACGCAGAAACAAATAAACAAGCTGACTAACACTATGAACAAGATTGTCAATGCCCGAAAAACAGATTTGGTTGACACTGCACATTTATTCGAAGTGCGGCTGGCAAGAAATAGAATGTTAAGCACAGAAATTCAAAATTGAATCCTCACCATCACGCCGGCCAAATCTAACATAGTAAATCCAACTATCCTTGATCATGCCGATCTGAAGTCACTTATCAAACAAGATTTTGAGTATCTCAGTTTATTCAGTTTAATAGAAGCCTCTAAAATCAAGGAGCCCTAGTCCGAAAATATCATTCACATACTAAAAGCTTATCCGAGAGTTAGATTCAGATGCAAGAAGGTCAATGTCTACCATGTATCCCACCAAAAAATTGTCCTACGGCTCAACAAAGAAACTTTGGCAGAATACGAGGAGAACACGTTTGCGGGTACCAAATGCACAGATACCACACACAATACCTTTTGCGAACGGTACCGACGAGAAACCTGTGCGGGCTCACTCCACCCGGGAAACACGGCCCATTGTCACACTCAACCCAGCAACCTAAGGACGATAATGCCCGTAGATGACGGTGTCGTAATAATTAACGAAACGACAGCCCGTATTCGGCATTAGTCGTCGCAGGAACACACCTGATAGTTAACAATAAGTAAAACCACAAACATTGTATTACAATAGCAACTAAGTAGCTTTGCATAAACAATGCTAATACGCCGAAATGTAGTTCAGTGCCCTATGCCGAGAACGGCAAACAGCGCTAACTACATATTTAAGTGTTTCGCTGCGTTAAAAAAAGTGCAGAGTCGGCTTGCCGACCATGACTTTGTGGCGTGATGCCTTGACAGTTCAGGGTAGAGATATGCTTTGATGGGCTTCTAGTTTTTAGTTGAAACCGAAGGCCAGTCAGCCTTCCCCCTAATCATCTTTAACCCACCTACATCCGGAACTGCTGCGAGGGAGTTACGTCGAGTTAGAGTAAGAGTAGATTAATTTATATGCAAGCAACAAGCAAGTTAACTAGTGCCCCTAGCACATTGTTGTGTAAAATAAACATAAGCGAATGTTAGCCAACAGTTGCACTCAAGATGCCGAATCAGCGAAAGTTCAGTTCAATGCCCGGGTGCGACGGTTAACCAATGGTAATCTGATATCTTGCACATGCCGCAAGATCAGCATTATTGCCTATGCCGAGTAGGCTTGCCGACTCTTTATGACTTATGCCCCAGCTTGTGGGTGGCTCCTAGTTTCAGTTCTGTCCAAGACATTGAATAATAAAGTCAACATTGCTCCGGCACAACCCGTTAAGTACTATTGTTCTTAACTGATAAAATTACTGAGCCACAAGGCCAGCAATAGAGAGCGAAGTCAAGCTCTCCAACTCTTTAACGTAATCAACGTAAAGATTGTATTACAACTAAATATAAGGCAACTGTAGCTTACACTGGATCTACAGACGATCGTCATGGGAACACATTCAACAGTAGGATAACACCTGCAACAATAACACCCATCAACCAACAAAGAGAGAGTGACCTAACTGCGATCAGCGCGGTACACCGAATATAGTTAATTTGCACACACGCACGCACGCATAAGCACGCGCTTTGTTTTTTTTTTCAGTTACGATCTTGATGTAGTCCTTGTGATTTATTGTCGACTCATTAAACATCAGACTACCATCACCATTGGCCGACATACAGCCCCATACCATAATGCCACCTCGACCATGTTTAAAGTTTTAGTGAATCGTTCTGCAACATCAAGGCGACCTTGGAGAAACGGTTATTCTGAGAATTAAAGGCACCAGTTGGATACGTTTTTTTCTTGATTTGTCAACAAGGATAGTCATCCATATCGGAACTTTGATAATATACGGCCCGACGTCGTAAACTCTTAGGCACGAAGAATGTGTTCTGTCTATCAATTAACCTATTTCCGGTAGGATTTGACAGCCAACTGATATTTTGGTATACAATTTCGCTTCAATACAGATTTTCTTTCCCTTAGTGTCAATGATACACCACGCGCATAATTGTTTTCGTAGTAATTACTACTGTCAATTGACAATATTCGTATTTTTCGTTATTGTACGCAGATGAATTGAAGTGTACAAGTTTTTTCTTAACGTTTTGTTTTATAAAAGAATCATTCCCATAAGTGCCTTGTTGTTAATGCTAGGGACAACAGAACATAAATAATTTTTTTTCCGTTGTACGTAAAGTTATGCCAGCAAGTGTCGATCGAAAATGCCTAGGAAAATTAATAAATTAACAAAATCAATAAATCCTAAGCTATATACCAACGCAGAATGATATTAATATTATTGCCTACAATAACCTCTTTTAGTCAGGTAGTAGATCTTTTGTATTGAACTAAAAAACTTAATGTTATTTATAAACTTAGAGAAACACAAATTTATTTTATATTTCGACAATTTTAGATAACTCGATATTGTTTTCGATGAACGGGACCAGAATCCTCAACTTGAGCAACGTAGAACAAGAATAAACGTCGCAGTAGGGCGCAACTGACTGCGTGATACTCTGTTCCCATTGGGGCTTCTGGTATATTATTTTTGTTGTCAAATGTAATCTAGTCATCAGATTTAATAGTCATTTTATTTTACAAAGGGTGGCCCATATTTTTTTCAGGTTTACTTGTGGAAGAGGTTCCTACAGCAGTTTGAGCTGAAGAGCCATGGAGAATATATTTTTTTTTAATTTGCCACGGCACCAGTAGGCGTAGCCAAATAATTTTAGCCAGTCCTTAGCAGTTAGGTAACGTAAATCCAAAATTGAGTACCACTCCTCGAAGGGCGTAAAAATGATTTTTGGGTAATTGGAGGCGTCCAGTAAATATATTGCCAAATTTTACAGTTTCTAGCTCAAATACATTAGAAGATATAAATTGCGGTTTTCCACGCCCCCATGGGTGTAGATATATCCGCTATATATTTTTGATCTTAGATTTTAAGCCCGAGTATATATTATAATTTCTTTTTCCCTCTGAGAACATAGTACAAAAAGGACTTTTAAGTATTGCTACGTCCATAATGTTGAAGTTTACTCAAAATGAGGACACTCGGTCTTCCTTTCCTGCATAAACTCCGGGCGGACAATATCCGCAGCTTTTGGTGTTCGTTGTTCCTGTCTATTTAATTTAAGTAATTTGGACAGAAGTAAGGTGCAAGGGGGTAATAGGGAAAATATAAGAAACAATTTTGCTGCTGTCGTTCAATAACGAATAAATTAAATCTAGCGAAAGTACTGGTTAAACAAAAAATATGCAATGCTGAGTCAACAGGTGTTGAAGCAATGATTAATATTTTTAGTTGACTATTTTGAAATTGTAATTTTGTATAATTTTTCTTCGGTTAAGCTTCCATTTTTGACTTCCTAAAGTATTATTCTGTTTTGTCATCATCAATCATAAATCTTTCAATATTGTGCTTTTTGCATTTTTTAGTTTGTCAAGACGTTTAAGCAGATGATTATTAGCAGTTTCTGCTTCTTCCAAACGTTCCAAAATCTCTCGGTGCTGAAAAAAAGAAGGCAAATCACAAATTAGTGTAGTTCGAAAAGTATATTAAAGCTATTTTTTTTAAATTTTTTTTCGAAGTCTAGGTTGCTTTTTTTTGGAAGGTTATGTATTTTTACGTTTTGCGTTTCTTTTTATTTTTTTTTTTTTTTTGAATGTTTTGTTCTGAAATATAACTGTCAGGAACGTATAAGAACAGGCTCTGTTTACAGAGAAGTTCACGCACCGGCTGCGCTTAGGCTGCAGTTTGAGCTAAACTATGTGAACTTATTTGTTGAATAATTTTTCTTGTAGATGCACTTCGTGATCAAACTCTTCAAATATCAAGAGATTCATATGTATGCGACCGATACGAGCAAATACGAAGTTGATTGGTTCGTCATACGGCTTTACTATGCGCTGAAAACGCTTGTTCTACTTGTCTAGTCTATGTGTTGTATGGTTAGTGTTTGTACTCAAATTGTCCTTTGAGTCCACAAAAGTATAGCTTGCAATGGACATTATGGTGCTTGAAGTTGAGTTAATTTTAATTTTTCCGTCAAGAAAAGCCTTTGCTCATTTTACGTTGCAAAAATCATAACATTTGAACCAAACAAGGTTTTTTTTAAAAATTTCAAACGAGTTCTACAGAAAATTTAAGCTTTGAAATAAATCTACGCACGTTCACAAGGTGTTTTTACAGTTTAACGTCCAACGTGAAAATGTGATTTTGGTCATATAATACATAATTTTAAGGCCTTTTTTATGTAAATTAATTAATAAATGAAAAATATAAAAAACATTATTTTAAAAAACAAATTTAATTCTCTTCAAAGAATTCGATGTTTCTTTGGTTATGTAGTTAGAAATGTAAACAGGCAAATGCAAGCAAATGTTGGTAAATATTGTAGGAAAGACCTTCCCTAATATTTCGATATTGGGCAATTGCTTACAACCAAAAGAAGCAGTTTACCAAAGATAAACAAGTCTGAAAACTCTAGTCGGGGTGCCCGCCTAGGAGATACCCTGAACCCCGAACGATCTACATTTTTAAGTGTACGCAATTACATACATACAGTGGGCCCGTTGTACACAGAACAAAAAGTGGAAGCAGACCTGGAAACGTCTGTTGTCATCAAGTGGAGGGTGGTCCACAAGGACAATTTAAAAAAGATAATCCCCTTACAATTAGCTAGTAAGTCAGTTTAAGAAATGTTAAGCACACCTGTCTCGCACATTGTATAAATTTCAGGTTTGCGTTCACGCTGCTTGTCACCATATCAGCGGCTAACGCTAGGATTACCGAGTCCTTGCACGCCAATTGTATCCCGATCGTAGATGGTGAGGTATTGGTGTTCAAACAGAGAGACTGCATGAGGCACTCAAGCAACCTCTCAGAATTCGGCAGTATGCTTGATGAGACAGAAAAATTGTCTGGCTCCTTTCCTCAGTCACATATGCGAAAGTAACTAGATGTCGATACAGATCATTTAAGAACCCTATTGTCCGTACTCCAAATACACCATAAATTTGCGAGAAGCTTAGACTTCAAAAGGACAGCCTTGAAGTTGGTTGCAGGTACTTCTGATGCCGCAGATTTCTTGAAGATCAGAATCACAGAGGCTCAACTAGTGGAGTCAAACTCTAGGAAAATAATCATAAACTCTGAAACGCAGAAACAAATAAACAAGCTGACTAACACTATGAACAAGATTGTCAATGCCCGAAAAACAGATTTGGTTGACATTGCACATTTATTCGAAGTGCGGCTGGCAAGAAATAGAATGTTAAGCACAGAAATTCAAAATTGAATCCTCACCATCACGCCGGCCAAATCTAACATAGTAAATCCAACTATCCTTGATCATGCCGATCTGAAGTCACTTATCAAACAAGATTTGGAGTATCTCAGTTTATTCAGTTTAATAGAAGCCTCTAAAATCAAGGAGCCCTAGTCCGAAAATATCATTCACATACTAAAAGCTTATCCGAGAGTTAGATTCAGATGCAAGAAGGTCAATGTCTACCATGTATCCCACCAAAAAATTGTCCTACGGCTCAACAAAGAAACTTTGGCAGAATACGAGGAGAACACGTTTGCGGGTACCAAATGCACAGATACCACACACAATACCTTTTGCGAACGGTACCGACGAGAAACCTGTGCGGGCTCACTCCACCCGGGAAACACGGCCCATTGTCACACTCAACCCAGCAACCTAAGGACGATAATGCCCGTAGATGACGGTGTCGTAATAATTAACGAAACGACAGCCCGTATTCGGCATTAGTCGTCGCAGGAACACACCTGATAGTTAACAATAAGTAAAACCACAAACATTGTATTACAATAGCAACTAAGTAGCTTTGCATAAACAATGCTACTACGCCGAAATGTAGTTCAGTGCCCTATGCCGAGAACGGCAAACAGCGCTAACTACATATTTAAGTGTTTCGCTGCGTTAAAAGAAATGCAGAGTCGGCTTGCCGACCATGACTTTGTGGCGTGATGCCTTGACAGTTCAGGGTAGAGATATGCTTTGATGGGCTTCTAGTTTTTAGTTGAAACCGAAGGCCAGTCAGCCTTCCCCCTAATCATCTTTAACCCACCTACATCCGGAACTGCTGCAAGGGAGTTACGTCGAGTTAGTGTTAGAGTAGATTAATTTATATGCAAGCAACAAGCAAGTTAACTAGTGCCCCTAGCACATTGTTGTGTAAAATAAACATAAGCGAATGTTAGCCAACAGTTGCACTCAAGATGCCGAATCAGCGAAAGTTCAGTTCAATGCCCGGGTGCGACGGTTAACCAATGGTAATCTGATATCTTGCACATGCCGCAAGATCAGCATTATTGCCTATGCCGAGTAGGCTTGCCGACTCTTTATGACTTATGCCCCAGCTTGTGGGTGGCTCCTAGTTTCAGTTCTGTCCAAGACATTGAATAATAAAGTCAACATTGCTCCGGCACAACCCGTTAAGTACTATTGTTCTTAGCTGATAAAATTACTGAGCCACAAGGCCAGCAATAGAGAGCGAAGTCAAGCTCTCCAACTCTTTAACGTAATCAACGTAAAGATTGTATTACAACTAAATATAAGGCAACTGTAGCTTACACTGGATCTACAGACGATCGTCATGGGAACACATTCAACAGTAGGATAACACCTGCAACAATAACACCCATCAACCAACAAAGAGAGAGTGACCTAACTGCGATCAGCGCGGTACACCGAATATAGTTAATTTGCACACACGCACGCACGCATAAGCACGCGCTTTGTTTTTTTTTCAGTTACGATCTTGATGTAGTCCTTGTGATTTATTGTCGACTCATTAAACATCAGACTACCATCACCATTGGCCGACATACAGCCCCATACCATAATGCCACCTCGACCATGTTTAAAGTTTTAGTGAATCGTTCTGCAACATCAAGGCGACCTTGGAGAAACGGTTATTCTGAGAATTAAAGGCACCAGTTGGATACGTTTTTTTCTTGATTTGTCAACAAGGATAGTCATCCATATCGGGACTTTGATAATATACGGCCCGACGTCGTAAACTCTTAGGCACGAAGAATGTGTTCTGTCTATCAATTAACCTATTTCCGGTAGGATTTGACAGCCAACTGATATTTTGGTATACAATTTCGCTTCAATACAGATTTTCTTTCCCTTAGTGTCAATGATACACCACGCGCATAATTGTTTTCGTAGTAATTACTACTGTCAATTGACAATATTCGTATTTTTCGTTATTGTACGCAGATGAATTGAAGTGTACATAGACTTTTGCGAACTTCTTTTTTCGATGAAGTTTTTTCTTAACGTTTTGTTTTATAAAAGAATCATTCCCATAAGTGCCTTGTTGTTAATGCTAGGGACAACAGAACATAAATAATTTTTTTTCCGTTGTACGTAAAGTTATGCCAGCAAGTGTCGATCGAAAATGCCTAGGAAAATTAATAAATTAACAAAATCAATAAATCCTAAGCTATATACCAACGCAGAATGATATTAATATTATTGCCTACAATAACCTCTTTTAGTCAGGTAGTAGATCTTTTGTATTGAACTAAAAAACTTAATGTTATTTATAAACTTAGAGAAACACAAATTTATTTTATATTTCGACAATTTTAGATAACTCGATATTGTTTTCGATGAACGGGACCAGAATCCTCAACTTGAGCAACGTAGAACAAGAATAAACGTCGCAGTAGGGCGCAACTGACTGCGTGATACTCTGTTCCCATTGGGGCTTCTGGTATATTATTTTTGTTGTCAAATGTAATCTAGTCATCAGATTTAATAGTCATTTTATTTTACAAAGGGTGGCCCATATTTTTTTCAGGTTTACTTGTGGAAGTGGTTCCTACAGCAGTTTGAGCTGAAGAGCCATGGAGAATATATTTTTTTTTAATTTGCCACGGCACCAGTAGGCGTAGCCAAATAATTTTAGCCAGTCCTTAGCAGTTAGGTAACGTAAATCCAAAATTGAGTACCACTCCTCGAAGGGCGTAAAAATGATTTTTGGGTAATTGGAGGCGTCCAGTAAATATATTGCCAAATTTTACAGTTTCTAGCTCAAATACATTAGAAGATATAAATTGCGGTTTTCCACGCCCCCATGGGTGTAGATATATCCGCTATATATTTTTGATCTTAGATTTTAAGCCCGAGTATATATTATAATTTCTTTTTCCCTCTGAGAACATAGTACAAAAAGGACTTTTAAGTATTGCTACGTCCATAATGTTGAAGTTTACTCAAAATGAGGACACTCGGTCTTCCTTTCCTGCATAAACTCCGGGCGGACAATATCCGCAGCTTTTGGTGTTCGTTGTTCCTGTCTATTTAATTTAAGTAATTTGGACAGAAGTAAGGTGCAAGGGGGTAATAGGGAAAATATAAGAAACAATTTTGCTGCTGTCGTTCAATAACGAATAAATTAAATCTAGCGAAAGTACTGGTTAAACAAAAAATATGCAATGCTGAGTCAACAGGTGTTGAAGCAATGATTAATATTTTTAGTTGACTTTTTTGAAATTGTAATTTTGTATAATTTTTCTTCGGTTAAGCTTCCATTTTTGACTTCCTAAAGTATTATTCTGTTTTGTCATCATCAATCATAAATCTTTCAATATTGTGCTTTTTGCATTTTTTAGTTTGTCAAGACGTTTAAGCAGATGATTATTAGCAGTTTCTGCTTCTTCCAAACGTTCCAAAATCTCTCGGTGCTGAAAAAAGAAGGCAAATCACAAATTAGTGTAGTTCGAAAAGTATATTAAAGCTATTTTTTTAAATTTTTTTTCGAAGTCTAGGTTGCTTTTTTTTGGAAGGTTATGTATTTTTACGTTTTGCGTTTCTTTTTATTTTTTTTTTTTTTTTGAATGTTTTGTTCTGAAATATAACTGTCAGGAACGTATAAGAACAGGCTCTGTTTACAGAGAAGTTCACGCACCGGCTGCGCTTAGGCTGCAGTTTGAGCTAAACTATGTGAACTTATTTGTTGAATAATTTTTCTTGTAGATGCACTTCGTGATCAAACTCTTCAAATATCAAGAGATTCATATGTATGCGACCGATACGAGCAAATACGAAGTTGATTGGTTCGTCATACGGCTTTACTATGCGCTGAAAACGCTTGTTCTACTTGTCTAGTCTATGTGTTGTATGGTTAGTGTTTGTACTCAAATTGTCCTTTGAGTCCACAAAAGTATAGCTTGCAATGGACATTATGGTGCTTGAAGTTGAGTTAATTTTAATTTTTCCGTCAAGAAAAGCCTTTGCTCATTTTACGTTGCAAAAATCATAACATTTGAACCAAACAAGGTTTTTTTTAAAAATTTCAAACGAGTTCTACAGAAAATTTAAGCTTTGAAATAAATCTACGCACAGGGTGATACGTTCACAAGGTGTTTTTACAGTTTAACGTCCAACGTGAAAATGTGATTTTGGTCATATAATACATAATTTTAAGGCCTTTTTTATGTAAATTAATTAATAAATGAAAAATATAAAAAACATTATTTTAAAAAACAAATTTAATTCTCTTCAAAGAATTCGATGTTTCTTTGGTTATGTAGTTAGAAATGTAAACAGGCAAATGCAAGCAAATGTTGATAAATATTGTAGGAAAGACCTTCCCTAATATTTCGATATTGGGCAATTGCTTACAACCAAAAGAAGCAGTTTACCAAAGATAAACAAGTCTGAAAACTCTAGTCGGGGTGCCCGCCTAGGAGATACCCTGAACCCCGAACGATCTACATTTTTAAATGTACGCAATTACATACATACAGTGGGCCCAAAAAGTATTGGCACACCAAAAATTATAAAGTTTAAGCACCTATATCTTTTGTTCCATTGGGGTTGCAAAAAAACAGATAATGTGATTATGTTCGTATATATATTAATACTCAATTATTAAAAAAAAAAAACAACGTTTTAACTATTTTCTACTAGATATAATATATTTTCTAAAAAAAAGGCACAAAATAACGCCAAAAAAGTATTGGCACACTTCCTTGTGTTGCCTGAGGTTTTGGTATATTGTAACGGGAAAGTCCCGTTTTTTTCGTTTTGTTTTTTCCTATGCTTCTCTTATGCACATACGCACTGAAAAATTATACATTTGGTGTCAGCTTTCGTTTAATATCCCTAATAAATCATTAAAAACGGGCACAGGAACATAAATTTCGTTGGAAACGCGAAAAATTATAATAAATCTCTACTGCAAAAATAGATCTTATCGGGAAATTGGAGAACTAGTTGATATGTCATTCTCGAGTATGCGAAATGTTATCAAACATTATGTTTCCAAAAAGCCGATCTGGGCATCGCAAAAAATTTAACCCACGCCAGGAAAGGCCTATTGTGAGCGAGAAGCCGATGCAGTCTGCAGTTAAACTGTGCTAGGATCTGCAAGATTCTTTTGAAGACAAGTTTTGCCCACAAACCTTGCGAAATACACTGAATAGGGCTGGGTATTATGGCAGGGTTCCACGGCGTAGGCATTTTATTTCTAAACCAATAAAGCGAAGAGCCTGAATTGTGCTAAAAAATACGTTGGCCAGCCGGACTCATTCTGGAACGATGTAATTTTCAGTGACGAGTCCAAACTCAACCTTTTTGGGTGTGATGGCAGCCAAAGCGCTTAAGGAGAAGAATCTCTGCAAAACTATAAAACACGGCGGTGGAAACGTGATGGTGTGGGGATGTTGTATGGCATCTGGAGTTGGCCAACTCGCTTTTATCGATGGAAACTTGGATAAATATGGTTTCCTCGATATTTTTAAGAATAATTTGGCCAACAGTGTGGACCAGTTGCGCCATAATGGAACACAGTGGCTGTTCCAACAAGATAACGACCCCAAACACTCATCGTATTTGGTGCAGGAATGGCTGATTTACCATTGTTATCAGCTCAAAACTCCTCCGCAATCACCGGATCTTAATCCCATTGGGCACGTGTGGGTCATATTAGATAAAAAAATAAGGACCCATCAACTAACCTCCAAGAATTCCCTAAATACGTCACTTAGTACCGAATGGTATAAAATATCATCACAGGAGACAGCCAAATTGGCTGAAAGCATGAGGAGACGCCTCCAAGCCGATATTGAGGCCAAAGGTGGCCCCACAAAATATTAATCCTATATTAAAGTTATTTTTTTGTATGTATTTTTTAAGTCAGAAAAAGTCAACTTTTAAAAATTTTTGACCTTAATAAATTTATTTGTAACAAAAACCATTATACTTTGATTTCCTCTTTTTAATGGATTCATGGTATAACGAGTGTTTAGAATATTCGACTAGAAGATCCCTGAATCCTGCGAAGAACCGATATTCCAAAAATTGTATGCTTCTTTTACATATACATACACATGAGCACACACATACGCACGCACGCTTACATAGACACGCGCTCTGCTAACAGCGCAGTTAATGCAACGACTGTGCTTGGCATGCAGTTAGTGCTATATTATGGAACCTATGTGTTGAATAAGATTTCTTTTAAATGGACTTTCGTAATCAAATTTTTAGAGTGTGATCATAACATTCAAAAGTATATATTTGCCAAAGCACAAGTCTTTATTACTTGAAATACTTTTCCATTTTTGGGCGGAAAGCGGTGGTATCCAAAAATTATATAAAAATATAAAACTAAAACGGGAACAGATATCGATTTTTTGAAACAAACGATCTGCGCGTGCTATACACGGACCTTACAAGAATTTCAAGTCTAGCTCTTCAAGGTTCTGAAATCGACGCGTTCACAAATACGGACAGACGGGCATGGCCAAATCGACTCAGCTTGTCACCCTGATTAATATTATGCATATATACTTTATGGGGTCTGCCACGCATTCTTCTGTCTGTTACATACATTTTAACAAAGCAATTATACCCTAATTTCCTAATTGATACTTAATGGATTTCAATGAAATTTTCTGCATATTATCTACATATTCTATTTCTTATTAAATATATACGAATATGCACTATATGTGTATGCAAGAAACATATGCGCTCATATACGCACGCACGCACGCATAGGCACGCGCTCTGCTAACTGAGCATTTAACGCAGCGACTGCGCTTGGGCTGCAGTATGCATTCTATTATGGAAACTTAATTGTTGAAGAAGTTTTTTTGTAGATGGACTTTGTTAATCAAACTTTCAGAACGTGATTGTGACATTCATAAGTATATATTTGCCAAAGCACAAGTCTCTACTACTTGAAATACTTTTTCTTTTTTGAGCGGAATGGGGCGTGGTATCCAAAATATTTCAAAAATCAATATTGTTTTAAATACAATATGAAACTAAATCCAAAATGTAAGGATGTACGAGATATAATTCAAAAGCTTCATTTAGGTAACGTTTTTAATTGATAACAATAAAACGGATAGTTGTCGAGTTTTTGAAACAAACGATCTGCGCGTGTTATACACGGACCTTACAAAAAATTTCAAGTCCAGCTCTTCTAGGTTCTGAAATCGACGCGCTCACACATACGGACAGACCGACATGGCCAAATCGACTCAGCTTGTCACCCTTATTAATATTATGCATATATACTTTATGGGGTCTGCCACGCCTCCTTCTGTCTGTTACATTCATTTTAACAAAGCAATTATACCCTAATTTCCTAATTGATACTTAATGGATTTCTATGAAATTTTCAGCATATGATCTACATATTCTATTTCTTATTAAATATATACGAATATGCAATATATATGTGTATGCAAGCAACATATGCAACACGCGCTCTGCTAACTGAGCATTTAACGCATTGACTGCGCTTGGACTGCAGTATGGGTTCTATTATGGAAACTTAATTGTTGAAGAAGTTTTTTTGTAGATGGACTTTCTTAATCACACTTTCAGAACGTGATCATGACATTCATAAGTATATATTTGCCAAAGCACAAGTCTCTACTACTTGAAATACTTTTTCTTTTTTGAGCGGAAGGGGGCGTGGTATCCAAAAATTGCATATAAATATAAAACTAAAGCGGGAACAGATATCGATTTTTTGAAACAAATTTAAACTGCGCGTGGCATACACGGACCTACAAAAGTCTCTAGCTCTTATAAGTTCTGAGATCGATGCGTTCATACATACGGACGGACAAACAGGCAGGGCTATATCGACTCAGCTCGTCGCCCTGATCAAGAATATATGAACTTTATTGGGTCAGTCACGCCTCCTTCTCACTGTTGCCTACATTTTTACAAAAAAATATCATACCATGATTTCCCATTTTTCAACGGATTGAAAAAAAACATGCACCGATTTCCAATTTTCAATGGGCTCAGGGTATGAAAAGGAAAATAGATAAGACAAAAAATCCAGTGTCACCGAAAACAGTACTTTTTATGGTGGTAGCCTAGAATAAATGAGTTTGATCATAATATTCATTTAGAGTATGACCATAATATACATTTATTCGCAATTGGCCATAGCTCAAGTCTCTAGTACTTCAAATACTTTTTTTTCAAATTGGGGAAAGAGCGCGTTGTAACCAAAATATTTCAAAAATCAAAATTGTATTGAATACAAATGAAACTAAATCCAAAATGTAAAGATGTACGAGATATAATTTAAAAACTGCATTTAGATAACGTCTTTAATTGATAACAATTAAACGGATAGTTATCGAGTTTTTGAAACAAACGGGCTGCGCGTGCTATACACGGACCTTACAAAAAAATTCAAGTCCAGCTTTTATAGGCTCTGAAATCGACGCGTTCACTCATACGGACATACGTACATGGCCAAATCGACTCAGCTTGTCACCCTGATTAAGAATATGCATATATACTTTATGGGGTCTGCCACGCCTCCTTCTGTCTGTTACATACATTTTAACAAAGCAATTAAACCCTAATTTCCTAATTGATGCTTAATGGATTTCAATGAAATTTTCTGCATGTTATCTACATATTCTATTTCTTATTAAATATATACGAATATGCACTATATGTGTATGCAAGAAACATATGCGCGCTCATATACGCACGCATAGGCACGCGATCTGCTGGCTGAGTATTTAACGCAGCGACTGCGCTTGGGCTGCAGTATGCATTCTATTATGGAAACTTAATTGTTGAAGAAGATTTTTTGTAGATGGACTTTCTTAATCACACTTTCAGAACGTGATCATGACATTCATAAGTATATATTTGCCAAAGCACAAGTCTCTACTACTTGAAATACTTTTTCTTTTTTGAGCGGAAGGGGGCGTGGTATCCAAAAATTGCATATAAATATAAAACTAAAGCGGGAACAGATATCGATTTTTTGAAACAAATTTAATCTGCGCGTGGCATACACGGACCTACAAAAGTCTCTAGCTCTTATAAGTTCTGAGATCGATGCGTTCATACATACGGACGGACAAACAGGCAGGGCTATATCGACTCAGCTCGTCGCCCTGATCAAGAATATATGAACTTTATTGGGTCAGTCACGCCTCCTTCTCACTGTTGCCTACATTTTTACAAAAAAATATCATACCATGATTTCCCATTTTCAACGGATTTAAAAAAAAAACATGCACCGATTTCCAATTTCCAATGGGCTCAGGGTATGAAAAGGAAAATAGATAAGAAAAAAAATCCAGTGTCACCGAAAACAGTACTATTTATGGTGGTAGCCTAGAATAAATGAGTTTGATCATAATATTCATTTAGAGTATGACCATGATATACATTTATTCGCAATTGGCCATAGCTCAAGTCTCTAGTACTTCAAATACTTTTTTTTCAAATTGGGGAAAGGGCGCGTTGTAACCAAAATATTTCAAAAATCAAAATTGTATTGAATACAAATGAAACTAAATCCAAAATGTAAAGATGTACGAGATATAATTTAAAAACTGCATTTAGATAACGTCTTTAATTGATAACAATTAAACGGATAGTTATCGAGTTTTTGAAACAAACGGGCTGCGCGTGCTATACACGGACCTTACAAAAAAATTCAAGTCCAGCTTTTATAGGTTCTGAAATCGACGCGTTCACACATACGGACATACGGACATGGCCAAATCGACTCAGCTTGTCACCCTGATTAAGAATATGCATATATACTTTATGGGGTCTGCCACGCCTCCTTCTGTCTGTTACATACATTTTAACAAAGCAATTAAACCCTAATTTCCTAATTGATGCTTAATGGATTTCAATGAAATTTTCTGCATGTTATCTACATATTCTATTTCTTATTAAATATATACGAATATGCACTATATGTGTATGCAAGAAACATATGCGCGCTCATATACGCACGCATAGGCACGCGATCTGCTGGCTGAGTATTTAACGCAGCGACTGCGCTTGGGCTGCAGTATGCATTCTATTATGGAAACTTAATTGTTGAAGAAGTTTTTTTGTAGATGGACTTTCTTAATCACACTTTCAGAACGTGATCATGACATTCATAAGTATATATTTGCCAAAGCACAAGTCTCTACTACTTGAAATACTTTTTCTTTTTTGAGCGGAAGGGGGCGTGGTATCCAAAAATTGCATATAAATATAAAACTAAAGCGGGAACAGATATCGATTTTTTGAAACAAATTTAATCTGCGCGTGGCATATACGGACCTACAAAAGTCTCTGGCTCTTATAAGTTCTGAGAACGGCGCGATCATACATACGGACGGACAGACAGGCAGGGCTATATCAACTCAGCTCGGTCGCCTTGATCAAGAATATATGTACTTATTTGGGTCTGTCACTCCTCCTTCTCACTATTACATACATTTCTACAAAAATATCATACCATGATTTCCCATTTTCAACGGATTTAAAAAATAAACATGCACCGATTTCCAATTTTCAATGGGCTTAGGGTATAAAAAGGAAAATAGATAAGAAAAAAAATCCAGTGTCACCGAAAACAGTACTGTTTATGGTGGTAGCGTAAAATAAATGAGTGTGATCATGATATTAATTTAGAGTGTGACCATGATATTCATTTATTCGCAATTGGCCATAGCTCAAGTCTCTAGTACTTCAAATACGTTTTTGGCAAATTGTATCTAAAATATTTCAAAATCAAAATTGTATTAAATACACATGAAACAAAATCCAAAATGTAAAGATATTCGAGATATAGTTTGAAAACTTCATTTAGATAAAGTTTCTAATCGATAACAATAAAACGGATAGTTATCGAGTTTTTTAAACAAACGGTCTGCGCGTGCTATACACGGACCTTACAAAAATTTCAAGTCTAGCTCTTCTAGGTTCTGAAATCGACGCACGCACACATACGGACAGACGGACATGGCCAAATCGACTCAGCTTGTCACCCTTATTAATATTATGCATATATACTTTATGGGGTCTGCCACGCCTCCTTCTGTCTGTTACATTCATTTTAACAAAGCAATTATACCCTAATTTCCTAATTGATACTTAATGGATTTCTATGAAATTTTCAGCATATGATCTACATATTCTATTTCTTATTAAATATATACGAATATGCAATATATATGTGTATGCAAGAAACATATGCGCGCTCATATACGCACGCACGCACGCATATGCACGCGCTCTGCTAACTGAGCATTTAACGCAGCGACTGCGCGTGGGCTGCAGTATGCGTTCTATAATGGAAACTTTTTAATCAAACTTTTAGAACGTGATTATGACAGTCATAAGTATATAAATGCCAAAGCACAAGTCTCTACTACTTGAAATACTTTTTCTTTTTTGAGCGGAAGAGGGCGTGGTATCCAAAAATTGTATAAAAATAAAAAACTAAAACGGGAACAGATATCGATTTTTTTAAACAAGCTTAATCTGCGCGTGCCATACACGGACCTACAAACGTCTCTAGCTTTCTAATTGTATAAAAATATAAAACTAAAACGGGAACAGATATCGATTTTTTGAAACAAACTTAATCTGCGCATGCCATACACGGACCTACAAAAGTCTCTAGCTCTTATAAGTTCTGAGATCGACGCGTTCATACATACGGACGGACAGACAGACAGGGCTATATCGACTCAGCTCGTCGCCTTGATCAAGAATATATGAACTTTATTGGGTCTGTCACGCCTCATTCTCACTGTTACATACAATTTTACAAAAATATCATACCATGATTTCCCATTTTTCAACGGATTGAAAAAAAACATGCACCGATTTCCAATTTTCAATGGGCTCAGGGTATGAAAAGGAAAATAGATAAGAAAAAAAAATCCAGTCACCGAAAACCTTACTATTTAAGGTGGTAGCCTAGAATAAATGAGTTTGATCATGATATTCCTTTAAAGTGTGACCATGATATTTATTTATTCGCAATTGCCACAGGCACAAGTCTCTAGTACTTCAAATACGTTTTTGGCAAATTGGGGAAAGGGCGCGTTGTAACCAAAATATTTCAAAAATTGAAATTGTATTAAATACAAATGAAACTAAATCCAAAATGTAAAGATGTACGAGATATAAGTTAAAAATTGCATTTAGATAACGTTTTTAATCGATAATAATATAACGGATAGCTATCGAGTTTTTGAAACAAACAAACAAAGCTTACAAAAAATTTCAAGTCTAGCTCTTCTAGGTTCTGAAATCGACGCGTTCACACATACGTACAGACGGACATGGCCAAATCGACTCAGCTTGTCATCCTGATTAAGAATATGCATATGTACTTTATGGGGTCTGCCACGCCTCCTTCTGCCTGTTAAGCAATTATAAACTAATTATAAACTAATTTCCTAATTAAAACTTAATGGATTTCAAAGAAATTTTCAGCATATGATCTACATATTCTATTTCTTATTAAAGATATACAAATATGCAATATATGTGTATGCAAGAAACATATGCGCGCTCATATACGCACGCACGCACGCATAGGCACGCGCTCTGCTAACTGAGCATTTAACGCAGCGACTGCGCTTGGGCTGCAGTATGCATTCTATTATGGAAACTTAGTTGTTGAAGAAGTTTTTTTGTAGATGGACTTTGTTAATCAAACTTTCAGAACGTGATTATGACATTCATAAGTATATATTTGCTAAAGAACAAGTCTCTACTACTTGAAATACTTTTTCTTTTTTGAGCGGAAGGGGGCGTGGTATCCAAAAATTGTATAAAAATATAAAAATAAAACGGGAACAGATATCGATTTTTTAAACAAACTTAATCTGCGCGTGCCATACACGGACCTACAAACGTCTCAAGCTTTCTAATTGTATAAAAATATAAAACTAAAACGGGAACAGATATCGATTTTTTTAAACAAACTTCATCTGCGCGTGCCATACACGGACCTACAAAAGTCTCTAGCTCTTATAAGTTCTGAGATCGACGCGTTCATACATACGGACGGACAGACAGGCAGGGCTATATCGACTCAGCTCGTCGCCTTGATCAAGAATATATGAACTTTATTGGGTCTGTCACGCCTCATTCTCACTGTTACATACAATTTTACAAAAATATCATACCATGATTTCCCATTTTTCAACGGATTGAAAAAAAACATGCACCGATTTCCAATTTTCAATGGGCTCAGGGTATGAAAAGGAAAATAGATAAGAAAAAAAATCCAGTCACCGAAAACCTTACTATTTAAGGTGGTAGCCTAGAATAAATGAGTTTGATCATGATATTCATTTAAAGTGTGTATTCATTTATTCGCAATTGGCAAAAGCACAAGTCTCTAGTACTTCAAATACGTTTTTGGCAAATTGAGGAAAGAGCGGAAAGGAAAGAGAACGTATTTCAAAAATCAAAATTGTATTAAATACAAATGAAACTAAATCCAAAATGTAAAGATGTACGAGATATAATTTAAAAACTGCATTTAGATAACGTTTTTAGTCGATAACAATAAAACGGAGAGTTATCGACTTTTTGAAACAAACGAACTGCGCGTGCTATATACGGACCTTACAAAAAATTTCAAGTCTAGCTCTTCTAGGTTCTGAAATCGACGCGTTCACACATACGTACAGACGGACATGGCCAAATCGACTCAGTTTGTCACCCTGATTAATATTATGCATATATACTTTATGGGGTCTGCCACGCCTCCTTCTGCCTGTTACATACATTTTAACAAAGCAATTATACCCTAATTTCCTAATTGATACATAATGGATTTCAATGAAATTTTCAGCATATGATCTACATATTATATTTCTTATTAAATATATACGAATATGCAATATATGTGTATGCAAGACACATATGCACGCTCATATACGCATGCACGCACGCTTAGGCACGCGCTCTGCTAACTGAGCATTTAACGCAGCGGTTGCGCTTGGGCTGCAGTATGCGTTCTATTATGGAAACTTAATTGTTGAAGAAGTTTTTTAGTAAATAGACTTAATTAAACTTTCAGAAAGTTATTATGACATTCATAAGTATATATTTGCTAAAGCACAAGTCTCTACTACTTGAAATACGTTTCCTTTAGTGAGCGGATGTGGGCGTGGTATCCAAAAATTGTATAAAAATATAAAACTAAAACGGGAACAGATATCGATTTTTTTAAACAAACTTCATCTGCGCGTGCCATACACGGACCTACAAAAGTCTCTAGCTCTTATAAGTTCTGAGATCGACGCGCTCATACATACGGACGGACAGACAGGCAGGGCTATATCGACTCAGCTCGTCGCCTTGATCAAGAATATATGTACTTTATTGGGTCTGTCACGACTGATTCTCACTATTTGCATACATTTTTACAAAAGTATCATACCATGATTTCCCATTTTCAACGGATTTAAAAAAAAAAACATGCACCGATTTCCAATTTTCAATGGGCTTAGGGTATAAAAAGGAAAATAGATAAGAAAAAAAATCCAGTGTCACCGAAAACAGTACTGTTTATGGTGGTAGCGTAGAATAAATGAGTGTGATCATGATATTCATTTAGAGTGTGACCATGATATTCATTTATTCGCAATTGGCCAAAGCACAAGTCTCTAGTACTTCAAATACGTTTTTGGCAAAATGTATCTAAAATATTTCAAAAATCAAAAACTAAACTAAATCCAAAATGTAAAGATATACGAGATATAATTTGAAAACTTCATTTAGATAACGTTTCTAATCGATAACAATAAAACGGATAGCTATCGAGTTTTTAAACAAACGGTCTGCGCGTGCTATACACGGACCTTACAAAAATTTCAAGTCTAGCTCTTCTAGGTTCTGAAATCGATGCGTTCACAAATACGGACAGACGGACATGGCCAAATCGACTCAGCTTGTCACCCTGATTAAGACTATGCACGCCTCCTTCTGCCTGTAACATACATTTTAACAAAGCAATTATACCCTAATTTCCTAATTGATACTTAATGGACTTCAATGAAATTTTCAGCATATGATCTACATATTCTATTTTTTATTAAATATATACGAATATGCAATATATGTGTATGCAAGAAACATATGCGCGCTCACATACGCACGCACGCACGCATGCATAGGCACTCGCTCTGCTAACTGAGCATTTAACAAGGTGATTGCGCTTGGGCTGCAGTATATTATGGAAACTTAATAGTTGAAAAAGTTTTTTACTAAATGGACTTTCTTAATTAAACTTGCAGAACGTTATTATGACATTCATAAGTATATATTTGCTAAAGAACAAGTCTCTACTACTTGAAATACTTTTTCTTTTTTGAGCGGAAGGGGGCGTGGTATCCAAAAATTGTATAAAAATATAAAAATAAAACGGGAACAGATATCGATTTTTTAAACAAACTTAATCTGCGCGTGCCATACACGGACCTACAAACGTCTCAAGCTTTCTAATTGTATAAAAATATAAAACTAAAACGGGAACAGATATCGATTTTTTTTAAACAAACTTCATCTGCGCGTGCCATACACGGACCTACAAAAGTCTCTAGCTCTTATAAGTTCTGAGATCGACGCGTTCATACATACGGACGGACAGACAGGCAGGGCTATATCGACTCAGCTCGTCGCCCTGATCAAGAATATATGTACTTTATTGGGTCTGTCACGCCTCATTCACACTGTTACATACATTTTTACATTTTTACAAAAATATCATACCATGATTTCCCATTTTCAACGGATTGAAAAAAAAAAGCACCGATTTCCAATTTTCAATGGGCTCAGGGTATAAAAGGAAAATAAATAAGAAAAAAATCCGGTGTCACCGAAAACAGTACTATTTATGGTGGTAGCTTAGAATAAATGAGTTCGATCATGATATTCATTTAAAGTGTGACCATGATATTCATTTATTCGAAATTGGCCAAAGCACAAGTCTCTAGTACTTCAAATACGTTTTTGGCAAATTAGGGAAACGGCGCGTTGTAACCAAAATATTTCAAAAATCAAAACTGTATTAAATACAAAATAAACTAAATCCAAAATGTAAAGATGTACGTGATATAATTTAAAAACTGCATTTAGATAACATTTTTAATTGATATAACAATAAAACGGATAGTTATCGAGTTTTTGAAACAAATGATCTATGCGGATCATACACGGACCTTACAAAAATTTCAAGTCTAGCTTTTCTAGGTTCTGAAATCGACGCGTTCACACATACGGACAGACAGACATGGCCAAATCGACTCAGCTTGTCACCCTGATTAAGAATATGCATATATACTTTATGGGGTCTGCCACGCCTCCTTCTGCCTGTCACATACATTTTAACAAAGAAATTATACCCTAATTTCCTAATTGATACTTAATTGACTTCAATGAAATTTTCAGCATATGATCTACATATTCTATTGCTTATTAAATATATACGAATATGCAATATATGTGTAAGTTAACATAACTGACCAGCAGAACATAAATATTCAGGCTGATTACGCATCGTCAGCATGAATGTCTACGACACCGGCCATTCCGAGCGGGTATTGCACAACAGCGATAGAAGTTCCAACGCGCAACGATGTTGTTGCCGAACGAAATACGATTCCTCGCATAATATTCAATTCAGCGGCTAGAGGGCCGAGGGCTAGCTTTGACGATAAGAATTTATGTCACTTTAGTTTAGTTGTTGTTTGAGAATAAAGAAGGTCGGTCATCGCCACGGAAATATTCAAGTCTTCTCATTACACGCAACACCGCGTGCTAATCCCTTACAGATACTAAGTAATAACACTGCTACGTCGTATGTGTTAATCTACTTAAGTATTAAAAACAGAAATTAAATAATTGGCGCCCAACATAAAGCAATTGAATCCTCTAAATATTAAAACTCAAGTTCAGGAAGTGAGTGTGAAAGTGAAACGCAAACCGTAGTCACACACACGCAAGACTCAGTGCACCACACGTCACGAAACAGATTCAAAAATGAAGAAAAAACACAAAATTCGGTGCACCGTGTGTCACAGAAAAGAAGAGAACAAGAAAAAACACTCACTCAAGTGAAAAGCAAACCGTAGTCACACACACGCAAGACTCAGTGCACCACACGTCACGAAGCAGATTTAAAAAAGAAGAAAAAACACTCACAACCTACAGTAAAGACTTTCAGTAAAAAACACAACCATCAGCAAAAGCACACTACTGAAGACACCAACCAAATAAGTGGATCCATCGGCGAACCAAACACAACGAAGCAGTTTATCATAAAGAAAACACAGTGCAACAGCTCTACTAATATAATATAAGAACGTGTAAGTAGGGCGTTCATAAAAAAAAATAAAAACAAAATAAATAAGAAAAGTCAAATTATTAAAATTCAACTAAAATACAATTCCAACCTTTAACATTAATTACTAATGAATACACAATACTCAAAATATCTTGCATGCTATGAATGATAGTGAGATACAAGATTTGGCAATAAAATTTCAAAAAATATATAACACAGAATTTCAAGAAAGTATAGATATAAGTGAAAATTTAAAAATGGCTCTATCTAACGAACAATTAAAAGCCATAGTAGAAGGCGCAGTCGCAAGCGCTTTTGCCGCCCCATAAAGAAAACTTTGATAGGAAATTACGTGACATCGAACAAAGTATTAGTTCTGTAGTAGTTAGCACTCCTGAAGTAGAAAGATTCAAAGAGGCCGAAATCAGAGTAGGCGTCATTTGCAATGAAACTCTTGATATCATGAAATCCACTTAACCACTTAGAAACAGGAGATACAGAATACGAACAAGACAATAGTGAATACCGGACTATCGCAGAAACTGAGGCAGAAGACATCGAAGACGAATCCGACGAATGTGACCAGGTCAATTTTTTAGGCATACTCCCTGCTCCCGCTCATAGAAAGAACAGTGGCAGGAAGAACAATAAGATTGCTTATAGACACAGGAGCCTCAAAAAATTATGTAAAACCACTAAAAGAACTAAAACATATTACGCCAGTAGAAAAACCCTTTAGAATAAAATCAATTCATGGGTATAATGACATAGACAGGAAATGTACAATGTATCTTTTTAACACCAATACATTTTTTTTTCTACCAAACCTCCGACATTTGACGGTATAATTGAACTCGATTTACTAAATCAAAGCAATGTTCTATTGGACTTCAAAAGTAAGAAATTAACAACAAACTACAGTTCTGAGACAATTAAATTTCTAAAATGTCCAGCCGTAAATTTTACAAGTGTCAAAGAAATAGAAGCCTCTCAGGCTATAACAACAGAATTTCAAATTTTTTTAAATTTCAATGTTCAAGGACCGAACAGGAGTCTTTGCGGAACCAAATGAAGCGCTCCCGTATAATACCAACATCATTGCCACCATTAGAACAGAAAATGAGGATCCCATATATTCTAAATTATATCCATACCCAATGGGCGTATCGGAATTCGTAAACACAGAAGCTCAAGATCTGTTAAAAAATGATATAATACGTCCGTCTCGGTCACCATACAATAACCCCGTTTGGGTTGTAGATAAAAAAGGAACCGATGAACAAGGAAGAAAAAATAAACGTTTAGTAATAGACATCAGAAAATTAAACCAAAAAACAATAGATGACAAATACCCCATTCCCAATATAGCCTCTATTTTATCCAACTTAGGCACAGCAAAGTATTTTACAACCCTAGATTTGAAATCCGGATTCCACCAGATTTTACTTGCTGAAAAGGACAGAGAAAAAACAGCCGTTTCCATAGGAAGTGGAAATTATGAGTTTTGTAGGCTCCCTTTTGGCCTGAAAAATGCACCCAGTATTTTTCAGAGAGCTATTGACGATGTGCTCAGAGAGCAAATCGGAAAATCTTGTTACGTTTACGTTGATGACGTAATAATTTTTTCTGAAAACATGGAAAACCATGTCAAGCATATCGCCTGGGTCTTAGATAAACTATACGAGATACGATTCCAACATGAGAGTTTCGCCAGAAAAGTCACACTTTTTCAAAGAAAATGTCGAATATTTAGGTTTTGTGGTCTCAAGTAATGGTATATAGACATGTCCAAGTAAAGTTGAAGCGATTCGTACCTACGAATTACCAACAACTCTGTTTAATGTCAGATCATTCCTTGGATTGGCAAGCTACTATAGGTGTTTTATCAAGGACTTCGCGTCTATAGCAAAACCTATATGCGATATCTTAAAAGGCGAAAACGGCAAAGTGAGCGCCGGACAATCAAAAAGAAAATACCAGTCAAATTCGACGAAAGTCAACACACGGCATTTGAGAAACTAAAAGAGGTTCTTGTATCCGAAAATGTAATGTTGCTCTACCCCGAAAGCGTTTGACTTAACAAAAGATGCTTCGTTCTTTGGTCTAGGGACAGTCCTATCACAAGGTGGAAAACCAATCACTATGATATCAAGGACATTGAAAGATAGAGAACTTATCTTTGCAACAAATGAAAGGGAATTACTTGCTATAGTTTGGGCCTTGAAAAACCTCCGAAATTATCTGTGCAGAGTAAAATTTTTAAATATCTTTACGGACCATCAGCGTCTGACGTTTGCAGTATCTGACCGCAATCCAAACGCAAAAATCAGGCGTTGGAAAGCTTTTATAGACGAGTATAACGCAAACATCTATTACAAGCCAGGGAAGGAAAATTACGTCACTGACGCACTCGCGGCATAATATTCATGCCTTCGAAGACGATTCACAGTCAGACAGAGCCACAATGCACAGTGAAATATCGCTCACGTACACCATAGAAACAATAGACAAACCAATCAACTGTTTCCGAAACCAAATTATAATAGAAGAAAATAAAGTAGCTTCCGATCGTACAGTCATCTTGTTCGGTGGAAAAATCTGACCTACAATTCACTTCTCACTCAGAGACTCGTTAATCAAAAGAGTTTACGATGTAGTCAAAAAGGACTTCGTTAATGCAATTTATTGCGAGTTACCGGTACTGGCATTCATACAACATAAGCTAATAGAAACTTTCCCAGCAACAATATTTCGATACACAAAACATATAGTAAATGATATTGTTGACAAAAACGAACAAAAGGAAATAATTGTAACAGAACACAATCGAGCTCATAGAGCAGCTCAAGAAAACGTAAAACAGATTTTACAAGACTATTTCCTTCCAAAAATGACAAAACTAGCAAACGAAGTTGTTTCAAATTGTAAAATTTAAAAAACAGCTAAGTACAACCGTCACTCACAAAAACAAATACTTGGAAAAATAATACACCCATACATTGACGTATATTCAACCAATAAAAAACACTTCCTTACATGCATAGACAAATTTTCAAAATTCGCAATCGTTCAACCCATTGCTTCAAGGACAATAATTTACATACAATCGGCAATTTTACAACTTGTAAATTTTTACCGACATATTAAGACGATCTATTGCGATAATGAGCCCTCCATAAAATCTAAAACAATAAAATCACTGCTAAGCAACCATCCATCCAAATCGTAAATGCCCCACCACTTCATAGTACATCGAACGGACAAGTCGAGAGATTTTATAGCACCCTCAGTGACATCGCAAGATGCCTAACAGCTCAAAGGAAAATTACTGATACTGTTGAAACGATACTTCAAGCAACTATCGAATACAACAACACAGTCCACTCAGTAACAGACAAACGTCCAATCGACATAATCCACTTATCCTCCCCAGAACTTGAAATATAAATAAGAAATAAAGTTCAAAAGGCACAACAACGTCAAATAAACAGAGTAAATGTGGCAAGATATGACAGACAATTTAAAGTAGGCGATACAGTTCTTGTAAAAACCAACGTTTAGGGAATAAACTAACACCCCTGTATAACGAAAATAAAATTGACGCAGACTTGGGGACAACAGTCTTAATAAAAGGGAGGGTGGTCCACAAAGACAATCTAAGATAAACAAAAACATTAAATTCCTTTTTTTTTCATCTTTTTAGGACTTGGGCTATAATCCTTTTTGCCACAATGATAACGGCAAAACTTACCGACTATACTAACACAGACTACATACCGATCTTAGACGGATACGTAACCATTTGGACGGATTATCAATATTTAAAACACTCAACTCTATACTCTATATTCAGCAATAGTAAAAGACACAGAAGAATTAAGAAACCATTTTCGACGATTATACATGGGACACATATTAGACGCAGATATACAACATATGGAAACACTAATAGCCACAGTATATATCCATCATAGACATTCTAGGAGTATTAATACGTTAGGCACCGTTCTAAAAGTCGTAGCCGGCACTCCAGACTTCGATGACTTCAAGGAACTTTAATTTACACAGAAAGAACTCGTAGAATCAGAAAATAAGCAAATGACTATAAATACAAAAATGCAAGTACAAATAAACAAACTAACCAACACAGTAAACCTTTTAATAAAAGATACAAAAACAAAGCAAATAGACACAAAATATTTATATGTCAAGAAACAGAATAATTATTTCAGAATTAGAAACCCTAATGCTATCAGTAATACTTGCAAAAGTTGGAATTGTAAACCTCTCCATATTGGATTCTACTGACTTAAAAAAAATTATTAATGAACGCCCTATATATGTCACTATTACCGACTTAATGGAAGCATCTCAAGTTAAAGCCTTGCTTAACATTAATTTCCTACATTTTATTATAAGATACTCTAAGCCTAACATAACTACAATATAGCTGATTGTGGCAACCACGTGGCACCGCACATTGTTCAACTCGACCCAGCCATCTTGAACCGGGACCTTCGGCATCTACACTTGTAAATATAACGAATCATCAGGAAATCCGAGGACGTCATTCACCTAAGTGGGGGAGGAGTTAACACAACTGACCAGCAGAACATAAATATTCAGGCTGATTACGCATCGTCAGCATGAATGTCTACGACACCGGCCATTCCGAGCGGGTATTGCACAACAGCGATAGAAGTTCCAACGCGCAACGATGTTGTTGCCGAACGAAATACGATTCCTCGCATAATATTCAATTCAGCGGCTAGAGGGCCGAGGGCTAGCTTTGACGATAAGAATTTATGTCACTTTAGTTTAGTTGTTGTTTGAGAATAAAGAAGGTCGGTCATCGCCACGGAAATATTCAAGTCTTCTCATTACACGCAACACCGCGTGCTAATCCCTTACAGATACTAAGTAATAACACCGCTACGTCGTATGTGTTAATCTACTTAAGTATTAAAAACAGAAATTAAATAATTTGTATGCAAGATATATATGCGCGCTCATATACGCACGCACGCACGCATAGGCACGAGCTCTGCTAACTGAGCATTTAACGCAGCGACTGTGCTTGGGCTGCAGTATGCGTTCTTTGATGGAAACTTAATTGTTGAAGAAGTTTTTTTGTAAATGGACTTTCTTAATTAAACTTTCAGAAAGTTATTATGACATTCATAAGTATATATTTCCCAAAGCACAAGTCTCTACTACTTGAAATACTTTTTCTTTTTTGAGCGGAATGGGGCGTGGTATCCAAAAATTGTATAAAAATATAAAACTAAAACGGGAACAGATATCGATTTTTTTAAACAAACTTAACCTGCGCATGCTATACACGGACCTACAAAAGTCTCTAGCTCTTATAAGTTTTGAGATCGACGCGTTCATACATACGGACGGACAGACAGGCAGGGCTATATCGACTCAGGTCGTCGTTTATGGTGGTAGCCCAGATTAAATGAGTTTGATTATGATATTCATTTAAAGTGTGACCATGATATTCATTTATTCGCAATTGGCCAAAGCATAAGTCTCTAGTACTTTAAATACGTTTTTGGCAAGTTGGGGAAAGAGCGCGTGGTATCCAACATATTTCAAAATTCAAAATTGTATTAAATACACATGAAACTAAATCCAAAATGTAAAGATGTACGAGATATAATTTAAAAGCTGCATTTAGATAACGTTTTTAATCGATAACAATAAAACGGATAGTTATCGAGTTTTTGAAACAAACGATCTGCGCGTGTTATACACGGACCTTACAAAAAATTTCAAGTCTAGCTCTTCTAGGTTCTGAAATCGACGCGTTCACACATACGTACAGACGGACATGGCCAAATCGACTCAGCTTGTCACCCTGATTAAGAATATGATATACACTTTATGGGGTCTGCCACGCCTCCTTCTGTCTGTTACATAAATTTTAACAAAGCAATTATACCCTAATTTCCTAATTGATACTTAATGGACTTCAATGAAATTTTCAGCATATGATCTACATATTCTATTTTTTATTAAATATATACGAATATGCAATATATGTGTATGCAAGAAACATATGCGCGCTCACATACGCACGCACGCACGCATGCATAGGCACTCGCTCTGCTAACTGAGCATTTAACAAGGTGATTGCGCTTGGGCTGCAGTATATTATGGAAACTTAATAGTTGAAAAAGTTTTTTACTAAATGGACTTTCTTAATTAAACTTGCAGAACGTTATTATGACATTCATAAGTATATATTTGCTAAAGCACAAGTCTCTACTACTTGAAATACGTTTTCTTTTTTGAGCGGATATGGGCGTGGTATCCAAAAATTGTATAAAATAATATAAAACTAAGACGGGAACAGATATCGATTTTTTGAAACAAAAGTCTCTAGCGCTTATAAGTTTTGAGATCGACGCGATCATACATACGGACGGACGGACAGGCAGGGCTATATCGACTCAGCTTGTCACCCTGATTAAGAATATGCATATATACTTTATGGGGCCTGCCACGCCTCCTTCTGCCTGTTACATACATTTTAACAAAGCAATTATAGCCTAATTTTCTAATTGATACTTAATGGACTTCAATGAAATTTTCAGCATATGATCTACCATATTCTATTTCTTATTAAATATATACGAATATGCAATATATGTGTATGCAAGAAACTTATGGGCGCTCATATACACACGCACGCACGCATATGCACGCGCTCTGCTAACTGAGCATCTAACGCAGCGACTGCGCTTGGGCTGCAGTATGCGTTCTATTATGGAAACTTAATTGTTGAAGAAGTTTTTTAGTAAATGGACTTAATTAAACTTTCAGAACGTTATTATGACATTCATAAGTATATATTTGCTAAAGCACAAGTCTCTACTACTTGAAAAACATTTTCTTTTTTGAGCGGATGTGGGCGTGGTATCCAAAAATTGTATAATAATATAAAACTAAAACGGGAACAGATATCGATTTTTTTAAACAAACTTAATCTGCGCGTGCCATACACGGACCTACAAAAGTCTCTAGCTTTTATAAGTTCTGAGATCGACGCGTTCATACATACGGACGGACGGACAGGCAGGGCTATATCGACTTAATTTGTCGCCCTGATCAAGAATATATGTAATTTATTGGGTCTGTCACGCCTCATTCTCACTGTTCCATACATTTTTACGAAAATATCTTACCATGATTTCCCATTTTCAACGGATTTAAAAAAAAACATGCACCGATTTTCAATGGGCTCAGGGTATAAAAAGGAAAATAGATAAGACAAAAAATCCAGTGTCACCGAAAACAGTACTGTTTATGGTGGTAGCCTAGAATAAATGAGTTTGATCATGATATTCATTTAAAGTGTGACCATGATATTCATTTATTCGCAATTGGCAAAAGCACAAGTCTCTAGTACTTCAAATACGTTTTTGGCAAATTGAGGAAAGAGCGGAAAGGAAAGAGAACGTATTTCAAAAATCAAAATTGTATTAAATACAAATGAAACTAAATCCAAAATGTAAAGATGTACGAGATATAATTTAAAAACTGCATTTAGATAACGTTTTTAGTCGATAACAATAAAACGGAGAGTTATCGACTTTTTGAAACAAACGAACTGCGCGTGCTATATACGGACCTTACAAAAAATTTCAAGTCTAGCTCTTCTAGGTTCTGAAATCGACGCGTTCACACATACGTACAGACGGACATGGCCAAATCGACTCAGTTTGTCACCCTGATTAATATTATGCATATATACTTTATGGGGTCTGCCACGCCTCCTTCTGCCTGTTACATACATTTTAACAAAGCAATTATACCCTAATTTCCTAATTTATACTTAATGGACTTCAATGAAATTTTCAGCATATGATCTACATATTCTATTTTTTATTAAATATATACGAATATGTAATATATGTGTATGCAAGAAACATATGGGCGCTCATATACGCACGCACGCACGCATAGGCACGCGCTCTGCTCACTGAGCATTTAACGCAGCGACTGCGCTTGGGTTGCAGTATGCGTTCTATTATGGAAACTTAATAGTTGAAAAAGTTTTTTACTAAATGGACTTTCTTAATTAAACTTGCAGAACGTTATTATGACATTCATAAGTATATATTTGCTAAAGCACAAGTCTCTACTACTTGAAATACGTTTTCTTTTTTGAGCGGATATGGGCGTGGTATCCAAAAATTGTATAAAATAATATAAAACTAAGACGGGAACAGATATCGATTTTTTGAAACAAAAGTCTCTAGCTCTTATAAGTTTTGAGATCGACGCGTTCATACATACGGACGGACGGACAGGCAGGGCTAAATCGACTTAGCTTGTCGCCCTGATCAAGAATATATGTAATTTATTGGGTCTGTCACGCCTCATTCTCACTCTTTCATACATTTTCACGAAAATATCTTACCATGACTTCCCATTTTCAACGGATTTAAAAAAAACGCACCGATTTTCAATGGGCTTAGGGTATAAAAAGGAAAATAGATAAGAAAAAAAATCCAGTGTCACCGAAAACAGTACTGTTTATGGTGGTAGCCTAGAATAAATGAGTTTGATCATGATATTCATTTAAAGTGTGACCATGATATTCATTTATTCGCAATTGCCCAAAGCACAAGTCTCTAGTACTTCAAATACGTTTTTGGCAAATTGGGGAAAGAGCGCGTGGTATCCAACATATTTTAAAAATCAAAATTGTATTAAATTCAAATTAAACTAAATCCAAAATGTAAAGATGTACGAGATATAATTTAAAAGCTGCATTTAGATAACGTTTTTAATCGATAACAATAAAACGGAGAGTTATCGACTTTTTGAAACAAACGAACTGCGCGTGCTATATACGGACCTTACAAAAAATTTCAAGTCTAGCTCTTCTAGGTTCTGAAATCGACGCATTCACACATACGTACAGACGGACATGGCCAAATCGACTCAGTTTGTCACCCTGATTAATATTATGCATATATACTTTATGGGGTCTGCCACGCCTCCTTCTGCCTGTTACATACATTTTAACAAAGCAATTATAGCCTAATTTTCTAATTGATACTTAATGGACTTCAATGAAATTTTCAGCATATGATCTACCATATTCTATTTCTTATTAAATATATACGAATATGCAATATATGTGTATGCAAGAAACTTATGGGCGCTCATATACACACGCACGCACGCATATGCACGCGCTCTGCTAACTGAGCATCTAACGCAGCGACTGCGCTTGGGCTGCAGTATGCGTTCTATTATGGAAACTTAATTGTTGAAGAAGTTTTTTAGTAAATGGGCTTTGTTAAACTTTCAGAACGTTATTATGACATTCATAAGTATATATTTGCTAAAGCACAAGTCTCTACTACTTGAAAAACATTTTCTTTTTTGAGCGGATGTGGGCGTGGTATCCAAAAATTGTATAATAATATAAAACTAAAACGGGAACAGATATCGATTTTTTTAAACAAACTTAATCTTCGTGTGCCATACACGGACCTACAAAAGTCTCTAGCTCTTATAAGTTCTGAGATCGACATACGGACGGACGGACAGGCAGGGCTATATCGACTTAGTTTGTCGCCCTGATCAAGAATATATGTAATTTATTGGGTCTGTCACGCCTCATTCTCACTGTTCCATACATTTTTACGAAAATATCTTACCATGATTTCCCATTTTCAACGGATTCAATAAAAAAACATGCACCGATTTTCAATGGGCTCAGGGTATAAAAAGGAAAATAGATAAGACAAAAAATCCAGTGTCACCGAAAACAGTACTGTTTATGGTGGTAGCCTAGAATAAATGAGTGTGATCATGATATTCATTTATTCGCAATTGGCCAAAGCACAAGTCTCTAGTACTTCAAATACGTTTTTGGCAAATTGGGGAAAAAGCGCGTGGTATCCAACGTATTTCAAAAATCAAAATTGTATTAAATACAAATGAAACTAAATCCAAAATGTAAAGATGTACGAGATATAATTTAAAAACTGCATTTAGATAACGTTTTTAGTCGATAACAATAAAACGGATAGTTATCGACTTTTTGAAACAAACGAACTGCGCGTGCTATATACGGACCTTACAAAAAATTTCAAGTCTAGCTCTTCTAGGTTCTGAAATCGACGCGTTCACACATACGTACAGACGGACATGGTCAAGCATGTCACCCTGATTAATATTATGCATATATACTTTATGGGGTCTGCCACGCCTCCTTCTGCCTGTTACATACATTTTAACAATGCAATTATACCCTAATTTCCTAATTGATACTTAATGGACTTCAATGAAATTTTCAGCATATTATCTACATATTATATTTCTTATTAAATATATACGAATATGCAATATATGTGTATGCAAGAAACATATGCACGCTCATATACGCATGCACGCACGCATAGGCACGCGTTCTGCTAACTGAGCATTTAACGCAGCGGTTGCGCTTGGGCTGCAGTATGCGTTCTATTATGGAAACTTAATTGTTGAAGAAGTTTTTTAGTAAATAGACTTAAACTTTCAGAACGTTATTATGACATTCATAAGTATATATTTGCTAAAGCACAAGTCTCTACTACTTGAAATACGTTTCCTTTAGTGAGCGGATGTGGGCGTGGTATCCAAAAATTGTATAAAAATATAAAACTAAAACGGGAACAGATATCGATTTTTTGAAACAAACTTAATCTGCGCGTGCCATACACGGACCTACAAAAGTCGCTAGCTATTATAAGTTCTGAGATCGACGCGTTCATACATACGGACGGACGGACAGGCAGGGCTATATCGACTTAGCTTGTCGCCCTGATCAAGAATATATGTAATTTATTGGGTCTGTCACGCCTCATTCTGACTTTTCCATACATGTTTACGAAAATATCTTACCATGATTTCCCATTTCAACGGATTTAAAAAAAAAACATGCACCGATTTTCAATGGGCTTAGGGTATAAAAAGGAAAATAGATAAGACAAAAAATCCAGTGTCACCGAAAACAGTACTGTTTATGGTGGTAGCCTAGAATAAATGAGTGTGATCATGATATTCATTTAGAGTGTGACCATGATATTCATTTATTCGCAATTGCCACAGGCACAAGTCTCTAGTACTTCAAATACGTTTTTGGCAAATTGGGGAAAGGGCGCGTTGTAACCAAAATATTTCAAAAATCGAAATTATATTAAATACACATGAAACTAAATCCAAAATGTAAAGATGTACGAGCTAAAATTTAAAAACTGCATTAAGATAACGTTTTTAATCGATAACAATAAAACGGATAGTTATCGAGTTTTTGAAACAAACGATCTGCGCGTGCTATACACGGACCTTACAAAAAATTTAAAGTCTAGCTCTTCTGGTTCTGAAATCGACGCGTTCACACATACGGACAGACAGACATGGCCACATCGGCTCAGCTTGTCACCCTGATTAAGAATATGCATATATACTTTATGGTGTCTGCCACGCCTCCTTCTGCCTGTTACATACATTTTAACAAAGCAATTATAGCCTAATTTTCTAATTGATACTTAATGGACTTCAATGAAATTTTCAGCATATGATCTACCATATTCTATTTCTTATTAAATATATACGAATATGCAATATATGTGTATGCAAGAAACTTATGGGCGCTCATATACGCACGCACGCACGCATATGCACGCGCTCTGCTAACTGAGCATCTAACGCAGCGACTGCGCTTGGGCTGCAGTATGCGTTCTATTATGGAAACTTAATTGTTGAAGAAGTTTTTTAGTAAATGGACTTAATTAAACTTTCAGAACGTTATTATGACATTCATAAGTATATATTTGCTAAAGCACAAGTCTCTACTACTTGAAATACTTTTTCTCTTTTTTAAGCGGATGTGGGCATGGTATCCAAAAATTGTATAATAATATAAAACTAAAACGGGAACAGATATCGAATTTTTGAAACAAACTTAATCTGCGCGTGCCATACACGGACCTACAAAAGTCTCAAGCTCTTATAAGTTCTGAAATCGACGTGTTCATACATACGGACGGACGAACAGGCAGGGCTATATCGACTTAGCTTGTCGCCCTGATCAAGAATATATGTAATTTATTAGGTCTGTCACGCCTCATTCTCACTGTTCCATACATTTTTACGAAAGTATCTTACCATGATTTCCCATTTTCAACGGATTTAAAAAAAAACGCACCGATTTTCAATGGGCTCAGGGTATAAAAAGGAAAATAGATAAGGAAAAAATCCAGTGTCACCGAAAAGAGTACTGTTTATGGTGGTAGCCTAGAATAAATGAATGTGATAATGATATTCATTTATTCGCAATTGGCCAAAGCACAAGTCTCTAGTACTTCAAATACGTTTTTGGCAAATTGGGGAAAGTGCGCGTGGTATCCAACGTATTTAAAAAATCAAAATTGTATTAAATACACATGAAACTAAATCCAAAATGTAAAGATGTACGAGATATAATTTAAAAACTGCATTTAGATAACGTTTTTAGTCGATAACAATAAAACGGATAGTTATCGAGTTTTTGAAACAAACGATCTCCGCGTGCTATACACGGACCTTACAAAAAATTTCAAGTCTAGCTCTTCTAGGTTCTGAAATCGACGTGTTCACACATACGTACAGACGGACATGGCCAAATCGACTCAGCTTGTCACCCTGATTAAGAATATGCATATATACTTTATGGGGTCTGCCACGCCTCCTTCTGCCTGTTACATACATTTTAACGAAGCAATTATACCCTAATTTCCTAATTGATACTTAATGGACTTCAATGAAATTTTCAGCATATGATCTACATATTCTATTTCTTATTAAATATATACGAATATGCAATATATGTGTATGCAAGAAACATATGGGCGCTCATATACGCACGCTCGCACGCATAGGCACGCGCTCTGCTAACTGAGCATTTAACGCAGCGACTGCGCTTGGGCTGCAGTATGCGTTCTATTATGGAAACTTAATTGTTGAAGAAGTTTTTTAGTAAATGGGCTTTGTTAAACTTTCAGAACGTTATTATGACATTCATAAGTATATATTTGCTAAAGCACAAGTCTCTACTACTTGAAAAACATTTTCTTTTTTGAGCGGATGTGGGCGTGGTATAAAAAAATTGTATAATAATATAAAACTAAAACGGGAACAGATATCGATTTTTTTAAACAAACTTAATCTTCGTGTGCCATACACGGACCTACAAAAGTCTCTAGCTCATATAAGTTTTGAGATCGACGCGTTCATACATACGGACGGACGGACAGGCAGGGCTATATCGACTTAGTTTGTCGCCCTGATCAAGAATATATGTAATTTATTGGGTCTGTCACGCCTCATTCTCACTGTTCCATACATTTTTACGAAAATATCTTACCATGATTTCCCATTTTCAACGGATTCAATAAAAAAACATGCACCGATTTTCAATGGGCTCAGGGTATAAAAAGGAAAATAGATAAGACAAAAAATCCAGTGTCACCGAAAACAGTACTGTTTATGGTGGTAGCCTAGAATAAATGAGTGTGATCATGATATTCATTTATTCGCAATTGGCCAAAGCACAAGTCTCTAGTACTTCAAATACGTTTTTGGCAAATTGGGGAAAAAGCGCGTGGTATCCAACGTATTTCAAAAATCAAAATTGTATTAAATACAAATGAAACTAAATCCAAAATGTAAAGATGTACGAGATATAATTTAAAAACTGCATTTAGATAACGTTTTTAGTCGATAACAATAAAACGGATAGTTATCGACTTTTTGAAACAAACGAACTGCGCGTGCTATATACGGACCTTACAAAAAATTTCAAGTCTAGCTCTTCTAGGTTCTGAAATCGACGCGTTCACACATACGTACAGACGGACATGGTCAAGCATGTCACCCTGATTAATATTATGCATATATACTTTATGGGGTCTGCCACGCCTCCTTCTGCCTGTTACATACATTTTAACAATGCAATTATACCCTAATTTCCTAATTGATACTTAATGGACTTCAATGAAATTTTCAGCATATTATCTACATATTATATTTCTTATTAAATATATACGAATATGCAATATATGTGTATGCAAGAAACATATGCACGCTCATATACGCATGCACGCACGCATAGGCACGCGTTCTGCTAACTGAGCATTTAACGCAGCGGTTGCGCTTGGGCTGCAGTATGCGTTCTATTATGGAAACTTAATTGTTGAAGAAGTTTTTTAGTAAATAGACTTAAACTTTCAGAACGTTATTATGACATTCATAAGTATATATTTGCTAAAGCACAAGTCTCTACTACTTGAAATACGTTTCCTTTAGTGAGCGGATGTGGGCGTGGTATCCAAAAATTGTATAAAAATATAAAACTAAAACGGGAACAGATATCGATTTTTTGAAACAAACTTAATCTGCGCGTGCCATACACGGACCTACAAAAGTCGCTAGCTATTATAAGTTCTGAGATCGACGCGTTCATACATACGGACGGACGGACAGGCAGGGCTATATCGACTTAGCTTGTCGCCCTGATCAAGAATATATGTAATTTATTGGGTCTGTCACGCCTCATTCTGACTTTTCCATACATGTTTACGAAAATATCTTACCATGATTTCCCATTTCAACGGATTTAAAAAAAAAACATGCACCGATTTTCAATGGGCTTAGGGTATAAAAAGGAAAATAGATAAGACAAAAAATCCAGTGTCACCGAAAACAGTACTGTTTATGGTGGTAGCCTAGAATAAATGAGTGTGATCATGATATTCATTTAGAGTGTGACCATGATATTCATTTATTCGCAATTGCCACAGGCACAAGTCTCTAGTACTTCAAATACGTTTTTGGCAAATTGGGGAAAGGGCGCGTTGTAACCAAAATATTTCAAAAATCGAAATTATATTAAATACACATGAAACTAAATCCAAAATGTAAAGATGTACGAGCTAAAATTTAAAAACTGCATTAAGATAACGTTTTTAATCGATAACAATAAAACGGATAGTTATCGAGTTTTTGAAACAAACGATCTGCGCGTGCTATACACGGACCTTACAAAAAATTTAAAGTCTAGCTCTTCTGGTTCTGAAATCGACGCGTTCACACATACGGACAGACAGACATGGCCACATCGGCTCAGCTTGTCACCCTGATTAAGAATATGCATATATACTTTATGGTGTCTGCCACGCCTCCTTCTGCCTGTTACATACATTTTAACAAAGCAATTATAGCCTAATTTTCTAATTGATACTTAATGGACTTCAATGAAATTTTCAGCATATGATCTACCATATTCTATTTCTTATTAAATATATACGAATATGCAATATATGTGTATGCAAGAAACTTATGGGCGCTCATATACGCACGCACGCACGCATATGCACGCGCTCTGCTAACTGAGCATCTAACGCAGCGACTGCGCTTGGGCTGCAGTATGCGTTCTATTATGGAAACTTAATTGTTGAAGAAGTTTATTAGTAAATGGACTTAATTAAACTTTCAGAACGTTATTATGACATTCATAAGTATATATTTGCTAAAGCACAAGTCTCTACTACTTGAAATACTTTTTCTCTTTTTTAAGCGGATGTGGGCATGGTATCCAAAAATTGTATAATAATATAAAACTAAAACGGGAACAGATATCGAATTTTTGAAACAAACTTAATCTGCGCGTGCCATACACGGACCTACAAAAGTCTCAAGCTCTTATAAGTTCTGAAATCGACGTGTTCATACATACGGACGGACGAACAGGCAGGGCTATATCGACTTAGCTTGTCGCCCTGATCAAGAATATATGTAATTTATTAGGTCTGTCACGCCTCATTCTCACTGTTCCATACATTTTTACGAAAGTATCTTACCATGATTTCCCATTTTCAACGGATTTAAAAAAAAACGAACCGATTTTCAATGGGCTCAGGGTATAAAAAGGAAAATAGATAAGGAAAAAATCCAGTGTCACCGAAAAGAGTACTGTTTATGGTGGTAGCCTAGAATAAATGAATGTGATAATGATATTCATTTATTCGCAATTGGCCAAAGCACAAGTCTCTAGTACTTCAAATACGTTTTTGGCAAATTGGGGAAAGTGCGCGTGGTATCCAACGTATTTAAAAAATCAAAATTGTATTAAATACACATGAAACTAAATCCAAAATGTAAAGATGTACGAGATATAATTTAAAAACTGCATTTAGATAACGTTTTTAGTCGATAACAATAAAACGGATAGTTATCGAGTTTTTGAAACAAACGATCTCCGCGTGCTATACACGGACCTTACAAAAAATTTCAAGTCTAGCTCTTCTAGGTTCTGAAATCGACGTGTTCACACATACGTACAGACGGACATGGCCAAATCGACTCAGCTTGTCACCCTGATTAAGAATATGCATATATACTTTATGGGGTCTGCCACGCCTCCTTCTGCCTGTTACATACATTTTAACGAAGCAATTATACCCTAATTTCCTAATTGATACTTAATGGACTTCAATGAAATTTTCAGCATATGATCTACATATTCTATTTCTTATTAAATATATACGAATATGCAATATATGTGTATGCAAGAAACATATGGGCGCTCATATACGCACGCTCGCACGCATAGGCACGCGCTCTGCTAACTGAGCATTTAACGCAGCGACTGCGCTTGGGCTGCAGTATGCGTTCTATTATGGAAACTTAATTGTTGAAGAAGTTTTTTAGTAAATGGGCTTTGTTAAACTTTCAGAACGTTATTATGACATTCATAAGTATATATTTGCTAAAGCACAAGTCTCTACTACTTGAAAAACATTTTCTTTTTTGAGCGGATGTGGGCGTGGTATCCAAAAATTGTATAATAATATAAAACTAAAACGGGAACAGATATCGATTTTTTTAAACAAACTTAATCTTCGTGTGCCATACACGGACCTACAAAAGTCTCTAGCTCTTATAAGTTCTGAGATCGACATACGGACGGACGGACAGGCAGGGCTATATCGACTTAGTTTGTCGCCCTGATCAAGAATATATGTAATTTATTGGGTCTGTCACGCCTCATTCTCACTGTTCCATACATTTTTACGAAAATATCTTACCATGATTTCCCATTTTCAACGGATTCAAAAAAAAAACATGCACCGATTTTCAATGGGCTCAGGGTATAAAAAGGAAAATAGATAAGACAAAAAATCCAGTGTCACCGAAAACAGTACTGTTTATGGTGGTAGCCTAGAATAAATGAGTGTGATCATGATATTCATTTAGAGTGTGACCATGATATTCATTTATTCGCAATTGCCACAGGCACAAGTCTCTAGTACTTCAAATACGTTTTTGGCAAATTGGGGAAAGGACGCGTTGTAACCAAAATATTTCAAAAATCGAAATTGTATTAAATACACATGAAACTAAATCCAAAATGTAAAGATGTACGAGCTAAAATTTAAAAACTGCATTAAGATAACGTTTTTAATCGATAACAATAAAACGGATAGTTATCGAGTTTTTGAAACAAACGATCTGCGCGTGCTATACACGGACCTTACAAAAAATTTAAAGTCTAGCTCTTCTGGTTCTGAAATCGACGCGTTCACACATACGGACAGACAGACATGGCCACATCGGCTCAGCTTGTCACCCTGATTAAGAATATGCATATATACTTTATGGTGTCTGCCACGCCTCCTTCTGCCTGTTACATACATTTTAACAAAGCAATTATAGCCTAATTTTCTAATTGATACTTAATGGACTTCAATGAAATTTTCAGCATATGATCTACCATATTCTATTTCTTATTAAATATATACGAATATGCAATATATGTGTATGCAAGAAACTTATGGGCGCTCATATACGCACGCACGCACGCATATGCACGCGCTCTGCTAACTGAGCATCTAACGCAGCGACTGCGCTTGGGCTGCAGTATGCGTTCTATTATGGAAACTTAATTGTTGAAGAAGTTTTTTAGTAAATGGACTTAATTAAACTTTCAGAACGTTATTATGACATTCATAAGTATATATTTTCTAAAGCACAAGTCTCTACTACTTGAAATACTTTTTCTTTTTTGAGCGGATGTGGGCATGGTATCCAAAAATTGTATTAAAATATAAAACTAAAACGGGAACAGATATCGATTTTTTGAAACAAACTTAATCTACGCGTGCCATACACGGACCTACAAAAGTCTCTAGCTCTTATAAGTTCTGAGATCGACGCGTTCATACCTACGGACAGGCAGGGCTATATCGACTCAGCTCGTCGCCCTGATCAAGAATATATGTAATTTATTGGGTCTGTCACGCCTCATTCTCACTCTTCCATACATTTTTACGAAAGTATCTTACCATGACTTCCCATTTTCAACGGATTTAAAAAAAAAAACATGCACCGATTTTCAATGGGCTTAGGGTATAAAAAGGAAAATAGATAAGAAAAGAAATCCAGTGTCAACGAAAACAGTACTGTTTATGGTGGTAGCCTAGAATAAATGAGTGTGATCATGATATTCAATTAGAGTGTGACCATGATTTTCATTTATATATAAAGCACAAGTCTCTAGTACTTCAAATACGTTTTTGACAAATTGGGGAAAGAGCGCGTGGTATCCAACATATTTAAAAAATCAAAATCGTATTAAATGCAAATGAAACTAAATCCAAAATGTAAAGATGTACGGGATATAATTTAAAAACTGCATTTAGATAACGTTTTTAATCGATAATATTATGATTAATATTATGCATATATACTTTATGGGGTCTGCCACGCCTACTTCTGCCTGTTACATACATTTTAACAAAGCAATTATACCCTAATTTCCTAATTGATATTTAATGGATTTCAATGAATTTTCAGCATATGATCTACCATATTCTATTTCTTATTAAATATATACGAATATGCAATATATGTGTATGCAAGAAACATATGCGCGCTCATATACGCATGTACGCACGCTAGCTGAGCATTTAACGCAGCGACTGCGCTTGGGCTGCAGTATGCGTTCTATTATGGAAACTTAATTGTTGAAGAAGTTTTTTAGTAAATGGACTTTCTTAATTAAACTTTCAGAACATTATTATGACATTCATAAGTATATATTTGCTAAAGCACAAGTCTCTACTACTTGAAATACTTTTTCTTTTTTGAGCGGATGTGGGCATGGTATCCAAAAATTGTATAAAAATATAAAACTAAAACGGGAACAGATATCGATTTTTTGAAACAAACTTAATCTGCGCGTGCCATACACGGACCTACAAAAGTCTCTAGCTCTTATAAGTTCTGAGATCGACGCGTTCATACATACGGACGGACGGACAGGCAGGGCTATATCGACTTAGCTTGTCGCCCTGATCAAGAATATATGAATATAGTCTCACTGTTCCATACATTTTTACGAAAGTATCTTACCATGATTTCCCATTTTCAACGGATTTAAAAAAAAAACATGCACCGATTTTCAATGGGCTTAGGGTATAAAAAGGAAAATAGATAAGAAAAAAAATCCTGTGTCACCGAAAACAGTACTGTTTATAGTGGTAGCCTAGAATAAATGAGTGTGATCATGATATTCATTTAGAGTGGCAAATTGGGGAAATGGCGCGTGGTATCCAACATATTTAAAAAATCCAAATTGTATTATATACACATGAAACTAAATCCAAAATATATAGATGTACGAGATATAATTTAAAAACTAAATTTAGATAACGTTTTTAATCGATACCAAGAAAACGGATGGTTATCGAGTTTTTGAAACAAAAGTTTCTAGCTCTTATAAGTTCTGAGATCGACGCGTTCATACATACGGACGGACGGACAGGCAGGGCTATATCGACTCAGCTCGTCGCCCTGATCGAGAATATATGTACTTTATTGGGCCTATCACGCCTCATTCTCACTGTTGCATACATTTTTACAAAAATATCATACCATGATTTCCCATTTTCAACGGATTTAAAAAAAAACATGCACCGATTTCCAATTTTCAAAGACCCAAGGCATTAAAAGGAAAATAGATAAGAAAAAAATCCAGTGCCACTGCAAAGAGTACTATTTATGGTGGTAGCCTAAAATAAATGAATGTGATCATGATATTCATTTAGAGCGTGACCATGATATTCATTTATTCGCAATTGCCCAAAGCATAAGTCTCTAGTACTTCAAATACGTTTTTGGCAAATTGGGGAAAGGGAGCATTGTAACCAAAATATTTCAAAATTCAAAATTGTATTAAATACACATAAAACTAAATCCAAAATATATAGATGTACGAGATATAATTTAAAAGCTACATTTAGATAACGTTTTTAATCGATAACAATAAAACGGATAGTTATCGAGTTTTTGAAACAAATGATCTGATCGTGCTATACACGGACCTTACAACAAATTTCAAGTCTAGTTCTTCTAGGTTCTGAATTCGACGCGTTCACACATACGGACAGACAGACATGGCCAAATCGACTCAGCTTGTCAACCTGATTAATATTATGCATATATAATTTATGGGGTCTGCCACGCCTCCTTCTGCCTGTTACATACATTTTAACAAAGCAATTATAACCTAATTTCCTAATTGATACTTAATGGATTTCAATGAAATGTTCAGCATATGATCTACATATTCTATTTCTTATTAAATATATACGAATATGCAATATATGTGTATGCAAGAAACATATGCGCGCTCATATACGCATGCACGCACGCATAGGCACGCGCTCTGCTAACTGAGCATTTAACACAGCGACTGCGCTTGGGCTGCAGTATGCGTTCTATTATGGAAACTTAATTGTTGAAGAAGTTTTTTAGTAAATGGACTTTCTTAATTAAACTTTCAGAACATTATTGTGACATTCATAAGTATATATTTTCTAAAGCACAAGTCTCTACTACTTGAAATACTTTTTCTTTTTTTGAGCGGAAGGGGGCGTGGTATCCAAAAATTGTATTAAAATATAAAACTAAAACGGGAACAGATATCGATTTTTTGAAACAAACTTAATCTGCGCGTGCCATACACGGACCTACAAAAGTCTCTAGCTCATATAAGTTTTGAGATCGACGCGTTCATACATACGGACGGACGGACAGGCAGGGCTATATCGACTCAGCTCGTCGCCCTGATCAAGAATATATGTACTTTATTGAGTCTGTCACACCTCATTCTCACTGTTACATAAATTTTTACAAAAATATCATACCATGATTTCCCATTTTCCACAGATTTTAAAAAACATGCACCGATTTCCAATTTCCAATGGGCTCAGGGTATAAAAAAGAAAAAAAATAATAAAATAAATCTAGTGTCACCGAAAACAGTACTGTTTATGGTGGACCTTACAAAAAATTTCAAGTCAAGTTCTTCTAGGTTCTGAAATCGACGCGTTCACACATACGGACAGACAGACATTGCCAAATCGACTCAGCTTATCACCCTGATTAAGAATATGCATATATACTTTATGGGGTCTGCCACGCCTCCTTCTGCCTGTTACATACATTTTAACAAAGCAATTATACCCTAGTTTCCTAATTGATACTTAATGGATTTCAATGAAATTTTCAGCATATGATCTACATATTCTATTGCTCATTAAATATATACGAATATACAATATACGTGTATGCAAGAAACATATGCGCGCTCATATACGCACGCACGCACGCATAGGCACACGCTCTGCTAACTGAGCATCTAACGCAGCGACTGCGCTTGGGCTGCAGTATGCGTTCTATTATGAAAACTTAATTGTTGAAGAAGTTGTTTAGTAAATGGACTTTCTAAATTAAACTTTCAGAACGTTATTATGACATTCATAAGTATATATTTGCTAAAGCACAAGTCTCTACTACTTGAAATACTTTTTCTTTTTTGAGCGGATGTGGGCATGGTATCCAAAAATTGTATTAAAATATCAAACATAAAACGGGAACAGATATAGATTTTTTTAAACAAACATAATCTGCGCGTGCCATACATGGACCTACAAAAGTCTCTAGCTCTTATAAGTTCTGAGATCGACGCGTTCATACATACGGACGGACAGGACAGGCAGGGCTATATCGACTTAGCTTGTCGCCCTGATCAAGAATATATGTAATTTATTGGGTCTGTTGTTCCATACATTTTTACGAAAATATCTTACCATGATTTCCCATTTTCAACGGATTTAAAAAAAAACATGCACCGATTTTTAATGGGCTTAGGGTATAAAAAAGAAAATGGATAAAAAAAAAATCCAGTGTCACCGAAAACAGTACGATTTATGGTGGTAGCCTAGAATATATGAGTGTGATCATGATTTTCATTTACAGTGGCAAATTGGGGAAAGGGGCGCATTGTAACCAAAATATTTAAAAAATAAAAATTGTATTAAATACACATGAAACTAAATCCAAAATATATAGATGTACGAGATATAATTTAAAAGCTACATTTAGATAACGTTTTTAATCGATAACAATAAAACGGATAGTTATCGAGTTTTTGAAACAAACGATCTGATCGTGCTATACACGGACCTTACAAAAAATTTCAAGTCTAGTTCTTCTAGGTTCTGAAATCGACGCGTTCACACATACGGACAGACAGACATGGCCAAATCGACTCAGCTTGTCAACCTGATTAATATTATGCATATATAATTTATGGGGTCTGCCACGCCTCCTTCTGCCTGTTACATACATTTTAACAAAGCAATTATAACCTAATTTCCTAATTGATACTTAATGGATTTCAATGAAATGTTCAGCATATGATCTACATATTCTATTTCTTATTAAATATATACGAATATGCAATATATGTGTATGCAAGAAACATATGCGCGCTCATATACGCATGCACGCACGCATAGGCACGCGCTCTGCTAACTGAGCATTTAACACAGCGACTGCGCTTGGGCTGCAGTATGCGTTCTATTATGGAAACTTAATTGTTGAAGAAGTTTTTTAGTAAATGGACTTTCTTAATTAAACTTTCAGAACATTATTGTGACATTCATAAGTATATATTTTCTAAAGCTCAAGTCTCTACTACTTGAAATACTTTTTCTTTTTTGAGCGGATGTGGGCATGGTATCCAAAAATTGTATAAAAATATAAAGCTAAAACGGGAACAGATATCGATTTTTTTAAACAAACTTAATCTGCGCGTGCCATACACGGACCTACAAAAGTCTCTAGCTCTTATAAGTGCTGAGATCGACGCGTTCATACATACGGACGGACAGGACAGGCAGGGCTATATCGACTTAGCTTGTCGCCCTGATCAAGAATATATGTAATTTATTGGATCTGTTGTTCCATACATTTTTACGAAAATATCTTACCATGATTTCCCATTTTCAACGGATTTAAAAAAAAACATGCACCGATTTTTAATGGGCTTAGGGTATAAAAAGGAAAATGGATAAAAAAAAAATCCAGTGTCACCGAAAACAGTACGATTTATGGTGGTAGCCTAGAATATATGAGTGTGATCATGATTTTCATTTACAGTGGCAAATTGGGGAAAGGGGCGCATTGTAACCAAAATATTTAAAAAATAAAAATTGTATTAAATACACATGAAACTAAATCCAAAATATATAGATGTACGAGATATAATTTAAAAGCTACATTTAGATAACGTTTTTAATCGATAACAATAAAACGGATAGTTATCGAGTTTTTGAAACAAACGATCTGATCGTGCTATACACGGACCTTACAAAAAATTTCAAGTCTAGTTCTTCTAGGTTCTGAAATCGACGCGTTCACACATACGGACAGACAGACATGGCCAAATCGACTCAGCTTGTCAACCTGATTAATATTATGCATATATACTTTATGGGGTCTGCCACGCCTCCTTCTGCCTGTTACATACATTTTAACAAAGCAATTATAACCTAATTTCCTAATTGATACTTAATGGATTTCAATGAAATGTTCAGCATAAGATCTACATATTCTATTTCTTATTAAATATATACGAATATGCAATATATGTGTATGCAAGAAACATATGCGCGCTCATACACGCATGCACGCACGCATAGGCACGCGCTCTGCTAACTGAGCATTTAACGCAGCGACTGCGCTTGGGCTGCAGTATGCGTTCTATTATGGAAACTTAATTGTTGAAGAAGTTTTTTAGTAAATGGACTTTCTTAATTAAACTTTCAGAATATTATTATGACATTCATAAGTATATATTTGCTAAAGCACAAGTCTCTACTACTTGAAATACTTTTTCTTTTTTGAGCGGATGTGGGCATGGTATCCAAAAATTTTATTAAAATATAAAACTAAAACGGGAACAGATATCGATTTTTTGAAACAAACTTAATCTACGCGTGCCATACACGGACCTACAAAAGTCTCTAGCTCTTATAAGTTCTGAGATCGACGCGTTCATACCTACGGACAGGCAGGGCTATATCGACTCAGCTCGTCGCCCTGATCAAGAATATATGTAATTTATTGGGTCTGTCACGCCTCATTCTCACTCTTCCATACATTTTTACGAAAGTATCTTACCATGACTTCCCATTTTCAACGGATTTAAAAAAAAACATGCACCGATTTTCAATGGGCTTAGGGTATAAAAAGGAAAATAGATAAGAAAAGAAATCCAGTGTCAACGAAAACAGTACTGTTTATGGTGGTAGCCTAGAATAAATGAGTGTGATCATGATATTCAATTAGAGTGTGACCATGATTTTCATTTATATATAAAGCACAAGTCTCTAGTACTTCAAATACGTTTTTGACAAATTGGGGAAAGAGCGCGTGGTATCCAACATATTTAAAAAATCAAAATTGTATTAAATGCAAATGAAACTAAATCCAAAATGTAAAGATGTACGGGATATAATTTAAAAACTGCATTTAGATAACGTTTTTAATCGATAATATTATGATTAATATTATGCATATATACTTTATGGGGTCTGCCACGCCTCCTTCTGTCTGTTACATACATTTTAACAAAGCAATTATACCCTAATTTCCTAATTGATATTTAATGGATTTCAATGAAATTTTCAGCATATGATCTACATATTCTATTTCTTATTAAATATATACGAATATGCAGTATGTGTGTATGCAAAAGACATATGCGCGCTCATATACGCACGCACGCACGCACGCATAGGCACGCGCTTTGCTGAGCATTTAACACAGCGACTGCGATTGGGCTGCAGTATGCGTTCTATTAAAGAAACTTAGTTGTTGAAGAAGTTTTTTTGTAAATGGACTTTCTTAATTAAACTTTCAGAACGTTATTATGACATACATAAGTATATATTTGCCAAAGCACAAGGCTCTACTACTTGAAATACTTTTTCTTTTTTGAGCGGATGTGGGCATGGTATCCAAAAATTGTATAAAAATATAAAACTGAAACGGGAACAGATATCGATTTTTTTAAACAAACTTAATCTGCGCGTGCCATACACGGACCTACAAAAGTCTATAGCTCTTATAAGTTCTGAGATCGACGCGTTCATACATACGAACGGACGGACAGGCAGGGCTTTATCGACTCAGCTCGTCGCTTTAATCAAGAATATATGTACTTTATTGGGTCTGTCACGCCTCCTTCCCACTATTACATACATTTTTACAAAAATATCATACCATGATTTCCCATTTTCAACGGATTTAAAAAAACATGCACCGATTTCCAATTTTCAATGGGTTCAGGGTATAAAAAGGAAAATAGATAAGAAAAAAAATCCAGTGTCACCGAAAACAGTACTATTTATGGTGGTAGCCTAGAATAAATGAATGTGATCATGATATTCATTTAGAGTGTGAACATGATATTCATTTATTCGCAAATGGCCAAAGCACAAGTCTCTAATACTTCAAATACGTTTTTAGCAAATTGGGGAAAGGGCGCGTGGTATTCAAAATATTTCAAAAATCAAAATTGTATTAAATACACATTAAACTAAATCCAAAATGTAAAAATGTACTAGATATAATTTAAAAACTGCATTTAGATAACGTTTTTAATCGATAACAATAAAACGAATAGTTATCGAGTTGTTGAAACAAACAATCTGCGCGTGCTATACACGGACCTTACAAAAAATTTCAAGTCTAGCTCTTCTAGGTTCTGAAATCGACGCGTTCACACATACCGACAGACAGACATGGCCAAATCGACTCATCTTGTCACCCTGATTCTGCCTGTTGCATATATTTTAACAAAGCAATTATACCCTAATTTCCTAATTGATACTTAATGGATTTCAATGAAATTTTCAGCATATGATCTACATATTCTATTTCTTATTAAATATATACGAATATGCAGTATGTGTGTATGCAAAAGACATATGCGCGCTCATATACGCACGCACGCACGCACGCATAGGCACGCGCTTTGCTGAGCATTTAACACAGCGACTGCGATTGGGCTGCAGTATGCGTTCTATTAAAGAAACTTAGTAGTTGAAGAAGTTTTTTTGTAAATGGACTTTCTTAATTAAACTTTCAGAACGTTATTATTACATACATAAGTATATATTTGCCAAAGCACAAGGCTCTACTACTTGAAATACTTTTTCTTTTTTGAGCGGATGTGGGCATGGTATCCAAAAATTGTATAAAAATATAAAACTGAAACGGGAACAGATATCGATTTTTTTAAACAAACTTAATCTGCGCGTGCCATACACGGACCTACAAAAGTCTATAGCTCTTATAAGTTCTGAGATCGACGCGTTCATACATACGAACGGACGGACAGGCAGGGCTTTATCGACTCAGCTCGTCGCCTTAATCAAGAATATATGTACTTTATTGGGTCTGTCACGCCTCCTTCCCACTATTACATACATTTTTACAAAAATATCATACCATGATTTCCCATTTTCAACGGATTTAAAAAAAACATGCACCGATTTCAAATTTTCAATGGGTTCAGGGTATAAAAAGGAAAATAGATAAGAAAAAAAATCCAGTGTCACCGAAAACAGTACTATTTATGGTGGTAGCCTAGAATTAATGAATGTGATCATGATATTCATTTAGAGTGTGAACATGATATTCATTTATTCGCAAATGGCCAAAGCACAAGTCTCTAGTACTTCAAATACGTTTTTAGCAAATTGGGGAAAGGGCGCGTGGTATCCAAAATATTTCAAAAATCAAAATTGTATTAAATACACATTAAACTAAATCCAAAATGTAAAAATGTACTAGATATAATTTAAAAACTGCATTTAGATAACGTTTTTAATCGATAACAATAAAACGAATAGTTATCGAGTTGTTGAAACAAACAATCTGCGCGTGCTATACACGGACCTTACAAAAAATTTCAAGTCTAGCTCTTCTAGGTTCTGAAATCGACGCGTTCACACATACCGACAGACAGACATGGCCAAATCGACTCATCTTGTCACCCTGATTCTGCCTGTTGCATATATTTTAACAAAGCAATTATACCCTAATTTCCTAATTGATACTTAATGGATTTCAATGAAATTTTCAGCATATGATCTACATATTCTATTTCTTATTAAATATATACGAATATGCAGTATGTGTGTATGCAAAAGACATATGCGCGCTCATATACGCACGCACGCACGCACGCATAGGCACGCGCTTTGCTGAGCATTTAACACAGCGACTGCGATTGGGCTGCAGTATGCGTTCTATTAAAGAAACTTAGTAGTTGAAGAAGTTTTTTTGTAAATGGACTTTCTTAATTAAACTTTCAGAACGTTATTATGACATACATAAGTATATATTTGCCAAAGCACAAGGCTCTACTACTTGAAATACTTTTTCTTTTTTGAGCGGATGTGGGCATGGTATCCAAAAATTGTATAAAAATATAAAACTGAAACGGGAACAGATATCGATTTTTTTAAACAAACTTAATCTGCGCGTGCCATACACGGACCTACAAAAGTCTATAGCTCTTATAAGTTCTGAGATCGACGCGTTCATACATACGAACGGACGGACAGGCAGGGCTTTATCGACTCAGCTCGTCGCCTTAATCAAGAATATATGTACTTTATTGGGTCTGTCACGCCTCCTTCCCACTATTACATACATTTTTACAAAAATATCATACCATGATTTCCCATTTTCAACGGATTTAAAAAAAACATGCACCGATTTCAAATTTTCAATGGGTTCAGGGTATAAAAGGAAAATAGATAAGAAAAAAAATCCAGTGTCACCGAAAACAGTACTATTTATGGTGGTAGCCTAGAATTAATGAATGTGATCATGATATTCATTTAGAGTGTGAACATGATATTCATTTATTCGCAAATGGCCAAAGCACAAGTCTCTAGTACTTCAAATACGTTTTTAGCAAATTGGGGAAAGGGCGCGTGGTATCCAAAATATTTCAAAAATCAAAATTGTATTAAATACACATTAAACTAAATCCAAAATGTAAAAATGTACTAGATATAATTTAAAAACTGCATTAAGATAACGTTTTTAATCGATAACAATAAAACGAATAGTTATCGAGTTGTTGAAACAAACAATCTGCGCGTGCTATACACGGACCTTACAAAAAATTTCAAGTCTAGCTCTTCTAGGTTCTGAAATCGACGCGTTCACACATACCGACAGACAGACATGGCCAAATCGACTCATCTTGTCACCCTGATTCTGCCTGTTGCATATATTTTAACAAAGCAATTATACCCTAATTTCCTAATTGATACTTAATGGATTTCAATGAAATTTTCAGCATATGATCTACATATTCTATTTCTTATTAAATATATACGAATATGCAGTATGTGTGTATGCAAAAGACATATGCGCGCTCATATACGCACGCACGCACGCACGCATAGGCACGCGCTTTGCTGAGCATTTAACACAGCGACTGCGATTGGGCTGCAGTATGCGTTCTATTAAAGAAACTTAGTAGTTGAAGAAGTTTTTTTGTAAATGGACTTTCTTAATTAAACTTTCAGAACGTTATTATGACATACATAAGTATATATTTGCCAAAGCACAAGGCTCTACTACTTGAAATACTTTTTCTTTTTTGAGCGGATGTGGGCATGGTATCCAAAAATTGTATAAAAATATAAAACTGAAACGGGAACAGATATCGATTTTTTTAAACAAACTTAATCTGCGCGTGCCATACACGGACCTACAAAAGTCTATAGCTCTTATAAGTTCTGAGATCGACGCGTTCATACATACGAACGGACGGACAGGCAGGGCTTTATCGACTCAGCTCGTCGCCTTAATCAAGAATATATGTACTTTATTGGGTCTGTCACGCCTCCTTCCCACTATTACATACATTTTTACAAAAATATCATACCATGATTTCCCATTTTCAACGGATTTAAAAAAAACATGCACCGATTTCAAATTTTCAATGGGTTCAGGGTATAAAAAGGAAAATAGATAAGAAAAAAAATCCAGTGTCACCGAAAACAGTACTATTTATGGTGGTAGCCTAGAATTAATGAATGTGATCATGATATTCATTTAGAGTGTGAACATGATATTCATTTATTCGCAAATGGCCAAAGCACAAGTCTCTAGTACTTCAAATACGTTTTTAGCAAATTGGGGAAAGGGCGCGTGGTATCCAAAATATTTCAAAAATCAAAATTGTATTAAATACACATTAAACTAAATCCAAAATGTAAAAATGTACTAGATATAATTTAAAAACTGCATTAAGATAACGTTTTTAATCGATAACAATAAAACGAATAGTTATCGAGTTGTTGAAACAAACAATCTGCGCGTGCTATACACGGACCTTACAAAAAATTTCAAGTCTAGCTCTTCTAGGTTCTGAAATCGACGCGTTCACACATACCGACAGACAGACATGGCCAAATCGACTCATCTTGTCACCCTGATTCTGCCTGTTGCATATATTTTAACAAAGCAATTATACCCTAATTTCCTAATTGATACTTAATGGATTTCAATGAAATTTTCAGCATATGATCTACATATTCTATTTCTTATTAAATATATACGAATATGCAGTATGTGTGTATGCAAAAGACATATGCGCGCTCATATACGCACGCACGCACGCACGCATAGGCACGCGCTTTGCTGAGCATTTAACACAGCGACTGCGATTGGGCTGCAGTATGCGTTCTTTTAAAGAAACTTAGTTGTTGAAGAAGTTTTTTTGTAAATGGACTTTCTTAATTAAACTTTCAGAACGTTATTATGACATACATAAGTATATATTTGCCAAAGCACAAGGCTCTACTACTTGAAATACTTTTTCTTTTTTGAGCGGAAGGGGGCGTGGTATCCAAAAATTGTATAAAAATATAAAACTAAAACGGGAACAGATATCGAATTTTTTAAACAAACTTAATCTGCGCGTGCCATACACGGGCCTACAAAAGTCTATAGCTCTTATAAGTTCTGAGATCGACGCGTTCATACATACGAACGGACGGACAGGCAGGGCTTTATCGACTCAGCTCGTCGCCTTAATCAAGAATATATGTACTTTATTGGGTCTGTCACGCCTCCTTCCCACTATTACATACATTTTTACAAAAATATCATACCATGATTTCCCATTTTCAACGGATTTAAAAAAAACATGCACCGATTTCAAATTTTCAATGGGTTCAGGGTATAAAAAGGAAAATAGATAAGAAAAAAAATCCAGTGTCACCGAAAACAGTACTATTTATGGTGGTAGCCTAGAATTAATGAATGTGATCATGATATTCATTTAGAGTGTGAACATGATATTCATTTATTCGCAAATGGCCAAAGCACAAGTCTCTAGTACTTCAAATACGTTTTTAGCAAATTGGGGAAAGGGCGCGTGGTATCCAAAATATTTCAAAAATCAAAATTGTATTAAATACACATTAAACTAAATCCAAAATGTAAAAATGTACTAGATATAATTTAAAAACTGCATTAAGATAACGTTTTTAATCGATAACAATAAAACGAATAGTTATCGAGTTGTTGAAACAAACAATCTGCGCGTGCTATACACGGACCTTACAAAAAATTTCAAGTCTAGCTCTTCTAGGTTCTGAAATCGACGCGTTCACACATACCGACAGACAGACATGGCCAAATCGACTCATCTTGTCACCCTGATTCTGCCTGTTGCATATATTTTAACAAAGCAATTATACCCTAATTTCCTAATTGATACTTAATGGATTTCAATGAAATTTTCAGCATATGATCTACATATTCTATTTCTTATTAAATATATACGAATATGCAGTATGTGTGTATGCAAAAGACATATGCGCGCTCATATACGCACGCACGCACGCACGCATAGGCACGCGCTTTGCTGAGCATTTAACACAGCGACTGCGATTGGGCTGCAGTATGCGTTCTTTTAAAGAAACTTAGTTGTTGAAGAAGTTTTTTTGTAAATGGACTTTCTTAATTAAACTTTCAGAACGTTATTATGACATACATAAGTATATATTTGCCAAAGCACAAGGCTCTACTACTTGAAATACTTTTTCTTTTTTGAGCGGAAGGGGGCGTGGTATCCAAAAATTGTATAAAAATATAAAACTAAAACGGGAACAGATATCGAATTTTTTAAACAAACTTAATCTGCGCGTGCCATACACGGGCCTACAAAAGTCTATAGCTCTTATAAGTTCTGAGATCGACGCGTTCATACATACGAACGGACGGACAGGCAGGGCTTTATCGACTCAGCTCGTCGCCTTAATCAAGAATATATGTACTTTATTGGGTCTGTCACGCCTCCTTCCCACTATTACATACATTTTTACAAAAATATCATACCATGATTTCCCATTTTCAACGGATTTAAAAAAAACATGCACCGATTTCAAATTTTCAATGGGTTCAGGGTATAAAAAGGAAAATAGAAAAGAAAAAAATCCAGTGTCACCGAAAACAGTACTATTTATGGTGGTAGCCTAGAATAAATGAATGTGATCATGATATTCATTTAAAGTGTGACCATGATATACATTTATTCGCAATTGCCCAAAGCACAAGTCTCTAGTACTTCAAATACTTTTTTTTTCAAATTGGGGAAAGGGCGCGTTGTAACCAAAATATTTCAAAAATCAAAATTGTATTGAATACAAATGAAACTAAATCCAAAATGTAAAGATGTACTAGATATAATTTAAAAACTGCATTTAGATAACGTTTTTAATCGATAATAATAAAACGGATAGTTATCGAGTTGTTGAAACAAACAATCTGCGCGTGCTATACACGGACCTTACAAAAAATTTCAAGTCTAGCTCTTCTAGGTTCTGAAATCGACGCGTTCACACATACCGACAGACAGACATGGCCAAATCGACTCATCTTGTCACCCTGACTCTGCCTGTTGCATATATTTTAACAAAGCAATTATACCCTAATTTTCTAATTGATACTTAATGGATTTCAATGAAATTTTCAGCATATGATCTACATATTCTATTTCTTATTAAATATATACGAATATGCAGTATGTGTGTATGCAAAAGACATATGCGCGCTCATATACGCACGCACGCACGCACGCATAGGCACGCGCTTTGCTGAGCATTTAACACAGCGACTGCGATTGGGCTGCAGTATGCGTTCTATTAAAGAAACTTAGTTGTTGAAGAAGTTTTTTTGTAAATGGACTTTCTTAATTAAACTTTCACAACGTTATTATGACATACATAAGTATATATTTGCCAAAGCACAAGGCTCTACTACTTGAAATACTTTTTCTTTTTTGAGCGGAAGGGGGCGTGGTATCCAAAAATTGTATAAAAATATAAAACTAAAACGGGAACAGATATCGAATTTTTTAAACAAACTTAATCTGCGCGTGCCATACACGGGCCTACAAAAGTCTCTAGCTCTTATAAGTTCTGAGATCGACGCGTTCATACATACGAACGGACGGACAGGCAGGGCTTTATCGACTCAGCTCGTCGCCTTGATCAAGAATATATGTACTTTATTGGGTCTGTCACGCCTCCTTCCCACTATTACATACATTTTTACAAAAATATCATACCATGATTTCCCATTTTCAACGGATTTAAAAAAAAACATGCACCGATTTCAAATTTTAAAAAGGTTCAGGGTATAAAAAGGAAAATAGATAAGAAAAAAAATCCAGTGTCACCGAAAACAGTACTATTTATGGTGGGAGCCTAGAATAAATGAATGTGATCATGATATTCATTTAAAGTGTGACCATGATATACATTTATTCGAAATTGCCCAAAGCACAAGTCTCTAGTACTTCAAATACTTTTTTTTCAAATTGGAAAAAGGGCGCGTTGTAACCAAAATATTTCAAAAATCAAAATTGTATTGAATACAAATGAAACTAAATCCAAAATGTAAAGATGCAAGAGATATAATTTAAAAACTGCATTTAGATAACGTTTTTAATCGATAATAATAAAACGGATAGTTATCGAGTTTTTGAAACAAACGATCTGCGCGTGCTATACACGGACCTTACAAAAAATTTAGTCTAGCTCTTCTAGGTTCTGAAATCGACGCGTTCACACATACGTACAGACGGACATGGCCAAATCGACTCAGCTTGTCACCCTGATTAATATTATGCATATATACTTTATGGGGTTTGCCACGCCTCCATCTGCCTGTTGCATATATTTTAACAAAGCAATTATACCCTAATTTCCTAATTGATACTTAATGGATTTCAATGAAATTTTTTAGCATATGATCTACATATTCTATTTCTTATTAAATATATACGAATATGCAGTATGTGTTTATGCAAGAAACATATGCGCGCTCATATACGCACGCACGCACGCACGCATAGGCACGCGCTTTGCTGAGCATTTAACACAGCGACTGCGCTTGGGTTGCAGTATGCGTTCTATTAAAGAAACTTAATTGTTGAAGAAGTTTTTTTTGTAAATGGACTTTCTTAATTAAACTTTCAGAACGTTATTATGACATACATAAGTATATATTTGCCAAAGCACAAGGCTCTACTACTTGAAATACTTTTTCTTTTTTGAGCGGAAGGGGGCGTGGAGTCCAAAAATTGTATAAAAATATAAAACATAAAACGGGAACAGACATAGATTTTTTTTAAACAAACATAATCTGCGCGTGCCATACATGGACCTACAAAAGTCTCTAGCTCTTATAAGTTCTGAGATCGACGCGTTCATACATACGGACGGACGGACAGGCAGGGCTATATCGACTCAGCTCGTCGCCTTTGATCAAGAATATATGTACTTTATTGGGTCTGTCACGCCTCCTTCCCACTATTACATACATTTTTACAAAAATATCATACCATGATTTCCCATTTTCAACGGATTTAAAACAAAAAAAAACATGCACCGATTTCAAATTTTCAATGGGTTCAGGGTATAAAAAGGAAAATAGATAAGAAAAAAATCCAGTGTCACCGAAAACAGTACTATTTATGGTGGTAGCCTAGAATAAATGAATGTGATCATGATATTTATTTATAGTGTGACCATGATATTCATTTATTCCTAATTGGCCAAAGCACAAGTCTATTGTACTTCAAATACGTTTTTGGCAAATTGGGGAAAGGGCGCGTGGTATCCAAAATATTTCAAAAATCAAAATTGTATTAAATACACATTAAGCCAAATCCAAAATGTAAAAATGTACTAGATATAATTTAAAAACTGCATTTAGATAACGTTTTTAATCGATAACAATAAAACGAATAGTTATCGAGTTGTTGAAACAAACAATCTGCGCGTGCTATACACGGACCTTACAAAAAATTTAGTCTAGCTCTTCTAGGTTCTGAAATCGACGCGTTCACACATACGTACAGACGGACATGGCCAAATCGACTCAGCTTGTCACCCTTATTAATATTATGCATATATACTTTATGGAGTTTGCCACGCCTCCTTCTGCCTGTTGCATATATTTTAACAAAGCAATTATACCCTAATTTCCTAATTGATACTTAATGGATTTCAATGAAATTTTCAGCATATGATCTACATATTCTATTGCTTATTAAATATATACGAATATACAATATATATATATGCAAGAAACATATGCGCGCTCATATACGCACGCACGCACGCATAGGCACGCGCTCTGCTAACTGAGCATTTAACGCAGCGACTGCGCTTGGGCTGCAGTATGCATTCTATTATGGAAACTTAATTGTTGAAGAAGTTTTTTTGTGGATGGACTTTCTTAATCACACTTTCAGAACGTGATTATGACATTCATAAGTATATAGTTGTCAAAGCACAAGTCTCTACTACTTGAAATACTTTTTCTTTTTTGAGCGGAAGGGGGCGTGGTATCCAAAAATTGTATAAAAATATAAAACTAAAACGGGAACAGATATCGATTTTTTTAAACAAACTTAATCTGCGCGTGCCATACACGGACCTACAAAAGTCTCTAGCTCTTATAAGTTCTGAGATCGACGCGTTCATACATACGGACGGACGGACAGGCAGGGCTTTATCGACTCAGCTCGTCGCCTTGATCAAGAATATATGTACTTTATTGGGTCTGTCACGCCTCCTTCCCACTATTACATACATTTTTACAAAAATATCATACCATGATTTCCCATTTTCAACGGATTTAAAAAAAACATGCACCGATTTCAAATTTTCAATGGGTTCAGGGTATAAAAAGGAAAATAGAAAAGAAAAAAATCCAGTGTCACCGAAAACAGTACTATTTATGGTGGTAGCCTAAAATAAATGAATGTGATCATGATATTCATTTAAAGTGTGACCATGATATTCATTTATTCCTAATTGCCCAAAGCACAAGTCTCTAGTACTTCAAATACTTTTTTTTCAAATTGGGGAAAGGGCGCGTTGTAACCAAAATATTTCAAAAATCAAAATTGTATTGAATACAAATGAAACTAAATCCAAAATGTAAAGATGTACTAGATATAATTTAAAAACTGCATTTAGATAACGTTTTTAATCGATAATAATAAAACGGATAGTTATCGAGTTGTTGAAACAAACAATCTGCGCGTGCTATACACGGACCTTACAAAAAATTTCAAGTCTAGCTCTTCTAGGTTCTGAAATCGACGCGTTCACACATACCGACAGACAGACATGGCCAAATCGACTCATCTTGTCACCCTGACTCTGCCTGTTGCATATATTTTAACAAAGCAATTATACCCTAATTTTCTAATTGATACTTAATGGATTTCAATGAAATTTTCAGCATATGATCTACATATTCTATTTCTTATTAAATATATACGAATATGCAGTATGTGTGTATGCAAAAGACATATGCGCGCTCATATACGCACGCACGCACGCACGCATAGGCACGCGCTTTGCTGAGCATTTAACACAGCGACTGCGATTGGGCTGCAGTATGCGTTCTATTAAAGAAACTTAGTTGTTGAAGAAGTTTTTTTGTAAATGGACTTTCTTAATTAAACTTTCAGAACGTTATTATGACATACATAAGTATATATTTGCCAAAGCACAAGGCTCTACTACTTGAAATACTTTTTCTTTTTTGAGCGGAAGGGGGCGTGGTATCCAAAAATTGTATAAAAATATAAAACTAAAACGGGAACAGATATCGAATTTTTTAAACAAACTTAATCTGCGCGTGCCATACACGGGCCTACAAAAGTCTCTAGCTCTTATAAGTTCTGAGATCGACGCGTTCATACATACGAACGGACGGACAGGCAGGGCTTTATCGACTCAGCTCGTCGCCTTGATCAAGAATATATGTACTTTATTGGGTCTGTCACGCCTCCTTCCCACTATTACATACATTTTTACAAAAATATCATACCATGATTTCCCATTTTCAACGGATTTAAAAAAAAACATGCACCGATTTCAAATTTTAAAAAGGTTCAGGGTATAAAAAGGAAAATAGATAAGAAAAAAAATCCAGTGTCACCGAAAACAGTACTATTTATGGTGGGAGCCTAGAATAAATGAATGTGATCATGATATTCATTTAAAGTGTGACCATGATATACATTTATTCGAAATTGCCCAAAGCACAAGTCTCTAGTACTTCAAATACTTTTTTTTCAAATTGGAAAAAGGGCGCGTTGTAACCAAAATATTTCAAAAATCAAAATTGTATTGAATACAAATGAAACTAAATCCAAAATGTAAAGATGCAAGAGATATAATTTAAAAACTGCATTTAGATAACGTTTTTAATCGATAATAATAAAACGGATAGTTATCGAGTTTTTGAAACAAACGATCTGCGCGTGCTATACACGGACCTTACAAAAAATTTAGTCTAGCTCTTCTAGGTTCTGAAATCGACGCGTTCACACATACGTACAGACGGACATGGCCAAATCGACTCAGCTTGTCACCCTGATTAATATTATGCATATATACTTTATGGGGTTTGCCACGCCTCCATCTGCCTGTTGCATATATTTTAACAAAGCAATTATACCCTAATTTCCTAATTGATACTTAATGGATTTCAATGAAATTTTTTAGCATATGATCTACATATTCTATTTCTTATTAAATATATACGAATATGCAGTATGTGTTTATGCAAGAAACATATGCGCGCTCATATACGCACGCACGCACGCACGCATAGGCACGCGCTTTGCTGAGCATTTAACACAGCGACTGCGCTTGGGTTGCAGTATGCGTTCTATTAAAGAAACTTAATTGTTGAAGAAGTTTTTTTTGTAAATGGACTTTCTTAATTAAACTTTCAGAACGTTATTATGACATACATAAGTATATATTTGCCAAAGCACAAGGCTCTACTACTTGAAATACTTTTTCTTTTTTGAGCGGAAGGGGGCGTGGAGTCCAAAAATTGTATAAAAATATAAAACATAAAACGGGAACAGACATAGATTTTTTTTAAACAAACATAATCTGCGCGTGCCATACATGGACCTACAAAAGTCTCTAGCTCTTATAAGTTCTGAGATCGACGCGTTCATACATACGGACGGACGGACAGGCAGGGCTATATCGACTCAGCTCGTCGCCTTTGATCAAGAATATATGTACTTTATTGGGTCTGTCACGCCTCCTTCCCACTATTACATACATTTTTACAAAAATATCATACCATGATTTCCCATTTTCAACGGATTTAAAACAAAAAAAAACATGCACCGATTTCAAATTTTCAATGGGTTCAGGGTATAAAAAGGAAAATAGATAAGAAAAAAATCCAGTGTCACCGAAAACAGTACTATTTATGGTGGTAGCCTAGAATAAATGAATGTGATCATGATATTTATTTATAGTGTGACCATGATATTCATTTATTCCTAATTGGCCAAAGCACAAGTCTATTGTACTTCAAATACGTTTTTGGCAAATTGGGGAAAGGGCGCGTGGTATCCAAAATATTTCAAAAATCAAAATTGTATTAAATACACATTAAGCCAAATCCAAAATGTAAAAATGTACTAGATATAATTTAAAAACTGCATTTAGATAACGTTTTTAATCGATAACAATAAAACGAATAGTTATCGAGTTGTTGAAACAAACAATCTGCGCGTGCTATACACGGACCTTACAAAAAATTTAGTCTAGCTCTTCTAGGTTCTGAAATCGACGCGTTCACACATACGTACAGACGGACATGGCCAAATCGACTCAGCTTGTCACCCTTATTAATATTATGCATATATACTTTATGGAGTTTGCCACGCCTCCTTCTGCCTGTTGCATATATTTTAACAAAGCAATTATACCCTAATTTCCTAATTGATACTTAATGGATTTCAATGAAATTTTCAGCATATGATCTACATATTCTATTGCTTATTAAATATATACGAATATACAATATATATATATGCAAGAAACATATGCGCGCTCATATACGCACGCACGCACGCATAGGCACGCGCTCTGCTAACTGAGCATTTAACGCAGCGACTGCGCTTGGGCTGCAGTATGCATTCTATTATGGAAACTTAATTGTTGAAGAAGTTTTTTTGTGGATGGACTTTCTTAATCACACTTTCAGAACGTGATTATGACATTCATAAGTATATAGTTGTCAAAGCACAAGTCTCTACTACTTGAAATACTTTTTCTTTTTTGAGCGGAAGGGGGCGTGGTATCCAAAAATTGTATAAAAATATAAAACTAAAACGGGAACAGATATCGATTTTTTTAAACAAACTTAATCTGCGCGTGCCATACACGGACCTACAAAAGTCTCTAGCTCTTATAAGTTCTGAGATCGACGCGTTCATACATACGGACGGACGGACAGGCAGGGCTTTATCGACTCAGCTCGTCGCCTTGATCAAGAATATATGTACTTTATTGGGTCTGTCACGCCTCCTTCCCACTATTACATACATTTTTACAAAAATATCATACCATGATTTCCCATTTTCAACGGATTTAAAAAAAACATGCACCGATTTCAAATTTTCAATGGGTTCAGGGTATAAAAAGGAAAATAGAAAAGAAAAAAATCCAGTGTCACCGAAAACAGTACTATTTATGGTGGTAGCCTAAAATAAATGAATGTGATCATGATATTCATTTAAAGTGTGACCATGATATTCATTTATTCCTAATTGCCCAAAGCACAAGTCTCTAGTACTTCAAATACTTTTTTTTCAAATTGGGGAAAGGGCGCGTTGTAACCAAAATATTTCAAAAATCAAAATTGTATTGAATACAAATGAAACTAAATCCAAAATGTAAAGATGTACTAGATATAATTTAAAAACTGCATTTAGATAACGTTTTTAATCGATAATAATAAAACGGATAGTTATCGAGTTGTTGAAACAAACAATCTGCGCGTGCTATACACGGACCTTACAAAAAATTTCAAGTCTAGCTCTTCTAGGTTCTGAAATCGACGCGTTCACACATACCGACAGACAGACATGGCCAAATCGACTCATCTTGTCACCCTGACTCTGCCTGTTGCATATATTTTAACAAAGCAATTATACCCTAATTTTCTAATTGATACTTAATGGATTTCAATGAAATTTTCAGCATATGATCTACATATTCTATTTCTTATTAAATATATACGAATATGCAGTATGTGTGTATGCAAAAGACATATGCGCGCTCATATACGCACGCACGCACGCACGCATAGGCACGCGCTTTGCTGAGCATTTAACACAGCGACTGCGATTGGGCTGCAGTATGCGTTCTATTAAAGAAACTTAGTTGTTGAAGAAGTTTTTTTGTAAATGGACTTTCTTAATTAAACTTTCAGAACGTTATTATGACATACATAAGTATATATTTGCCAAAGCACAAGGCTCTACTACTTGAAATACTTTTTCTTTTTTGAGCGGAAGGGGGCGTGGTATCCAAAAATTGTATAAAAATATAAAACTAAAACGGGAACAGATATCGAATTTTTTAAACAAACTTAATCTGCGCGTGCCATACACGGGCCTACAAAAGTCTCTAGCTCTTATAAGTTCTGAGATCGACGCGTTCATACATACGAACGGACGGACAGGCAGGGCTTTATCGACTCAGCTCGTCGCCTTGATCAAGAATATATGTACTTTATTGGGTCTGTCACGCCTCCTTCCCACTATTACATACATTTTTACAAAAATATCATACCATGATTTCCCATTTTCAACGGATTTAAAAAAAAACATGCACCGATTTCAAATTTTAAAAAGGTTCAGGGTATAAAAAGGAAAATAGATAAGAAAAAAAATCCAGTGTCACCGAAAACAGTACTATTTATGGTGGGAGCCTAGAATAAATGAATGTGATCATGATATTCATTTAAAGTGTGACCATGATATACATTTATTCGAAATTGCCCAAAGCACAAGTCTCTAGTACTTCAAATACTTTTTTTTCAAATTGGAAAAAGGGCGCGTTGTAACCAAAATATTTCAAAAATCAAAATTGTATTGAATACAAATGAAACTAAATCCAAAATGTAAAGATGCAAGAGATATAATTTAAAAACTGCATTTAGATAACGTTTTTAATCGATAATAATAAAACGGATAGTTATCGAGTTTTTGAAACAAACGATCTGCGCGTGCTATACACGGACCTTACAAAAAATTTAGTCTAGCTCTTCTAGGTTCTGAAATCGACGCGTTCACACATACGTACAGACGGACATGGCCAAATCGACTCAGCTTGTCACCCTGATTAATATTATGCATATATACTTTATGGGGTTTGCCACGCCTCCATCTGCCTGTTGCATATATTTTAACAAAACAATTATACCCTAATTTCCTAATTGATACTTAATGGATTTCAATGAAATTTTCAGCATATGATCTACATATTCTATTTCTTATTAAATATATACGAATATGCAGTATGTGTTTATGCAAGAAACATATGCGCGCTCATATACGCACGCACGCACGCACGCATAGGCACGCGCTTTGCTGAGCATTTAACACAGCGACTGCGCTTGGGTTGCAGTATGCGTTCTATTAAAGAAACTTAATTGTTGAAGAAGTTTTTTTTGTAAATGGACTTTCTTAATTAAACTTTCAGAACGTTATTATGACATACATAAGTATATATTTGCCAAAGCACAAGGCTCTACTACTTGAAATACTTTTTCTTTTTTGAGCGGAAGGGGGCGTGGAGTCCAAAAATTGTATAAAAATATAAAACATAAAACGGGAACAGACATAGATTTTTTTTAAACAAACATAATCTGCGTGTGCCATACATGGACCTACAAAAGTCTCTAGCTCTTATAAGTTCTGAGATCGACGCGTTCATACATACGGACGGACGGACAGGCAGGGCTATATCGACTCAGCTCGTCGCCTTTGATCAAGAATATATGTACTTTATTGGGTCTGTCACGCCTCCTTCCCACTATTACATACATTTTTACAAAAATATCATACCATGATTTCCCATTTTCAACGGATTTAAAACAAAAAAAAACATGCACCGATTTCAAATTTTCAATGGGTTCAGGGTATAAAAAGGAAAATAGATAAGAAAAAAATCCAGTGTCACCGAAAACAGTACTATTTATGGTGGTAGCCTAGAATAAATGAATGTGATCATGATATTTATTTATAGTGTGACCATGATATTCATTTATTCCTAATTGGCCAAAGCACAAGTCTATTGTACTTCAAATACGTTTTTGGCAAATTGGGGAAAGGGCGCGTGGTATCCAAAATATTTCAAAAATCAAAATTGTATTAAATACACATTAAGCCAAATCCAAAATGTAAAAATGTACTAGATATAATTTAAAAACTGCATTTAGATAACGTTTTTAATCGATAACAATAAAACGAATAGTTATCGAGTTGTTGAAACAAACAATCTGCGCGTGCTATACACGGACCTTACAAAAAATTTAGTCTAGCTCTTCTAGGTTCTGAAATCGACGCGTTCACACATACGTACAGACGGACATGGCCAAATCGACTCAGCTTGTCACCCTTATTAATATTATGCATATATACTTTATGGAGTTTGCCACGCCTCCTTCTGCCTGTTGCATATATTTTAACAAAGCAATTATACCCTAATTTCCTAATTGATACTTAATGGATTTCAATGAAATTTTCAGCATATGATCTACATATTCTATTGCTTATTAAATATATACGAATATACAATATATATATATGCAAGAAACATATGCGCGCTCATATACGCACGCACGCACGCATAGGCACGCGCTCTGCTAACTGAGCATTTAACGCAGCGACTGCGCTTGGGCTGCAGTATGCATTCTATTATGGAAACTTAATTGTTGAAGAAGTTTTTTTGTGGATGGACTTTCTTAATCACACTTTCAGAACGTGATTATGACATTCATAAGTATATAGTTGTCAAAGCACAAGTCTCTACTACTTGAAATACTTTTTCTTTTTTGAGCGGAAGGGGGCGTGGTATCCAAAAATTGTATAAAAATATAAAACTAAAACGGGAACAGATATCGATTTTTTTAAACAAACTTAATCTGCGCGTGCCATACACGGACCTACAAAAGTCTCTAGCTCTTATAAGTTCTGAGATCGACGCGTTCATACATACGGACGGACGGACAGGCAGGGCTTTATCGACTCAGCTCGTCGCCTTGATCAAGAATATATGTACTTTATTGGGTCTGTCACGCCTCCTTCCCACTATTACATACATTTTTACAAAAATATCATACCATGATTTCCCATTTTCAACGGATTTAAAAAAAACATGCACCGATTTCCAATTTTCAATGGGTTCAGGGTATAAAAAGGAAAATAGATAAGAAAAAAAATCCAGTGTCACCGAAAACAGTACTATTTATGGTGGTAGCCTAGAATAAATGAATGTAATCATGATATTCATTTAGAGTGTGAACATGATATTCATTTATTCGCAATTGGCCAAAGCACAAGTCTCTAGTACTTCAAATACGTTTTTAGCAAATTGGGGAAAGGGCGCGTGGTATCCAAAATATTTCAAAAATCAAAATTGTATTAAATACATATTAAACTAAATCCAAAATGTAAAAATGTACTAGATATAATTTAAAAACTGCATTTAGATAACGTTTTTAATCGATAACAATAAAACGAATAGTTATCGAGTTGTTGAAACAAACAATCTGCGCGGACCTTACAAAAAATTTCAAGTCTAGCTCTTCTAGGTTCTGAAATCGACGCGTTCACACATACCGACAGACAGACATGGCCAAATCGACTCATCTTGTCACCCTGATTCTGCCTGTTGCATATATTTTAACAAAGCAATTATACCCTAATTTCCTAATTGATACTTAATGGATTTCAATGAAATTTTCAGCATATGATCTACATATTCTATTGCTTATTAAATATATACGAATATGCAGTATGTGTGCATGCAAGAAACATATGCGCGCTCATATACGCACGCACGCACGCACGCATAGGCACGCGCTTTGCTGAGCATTTAACACAGCGACTGCGCTTGGGTTGCAGTATGCGTTCTATTAAAGAAACTTAATTGTTGAAGAAGTTTTTTTTGTAAATGGACTTTCTTAATTAAACTTTCAGAACGTTATTATGACATACATAAGTATATATTTGCCAAAGCACAAGGCTCTACTACTTGAAATACTTTTTCTTTTTTGAGCGGAAGGGGGCGTGGAGTCCAAAAATTGTATAAAAATATAAAACATAAAACGGGAACAGACATAGATTTTTTTAAACAAACATAATCTGCGCGTGCCATACATGGACCTACAAAAGTCTCTAGCTCTTATAAGTTCTGAGATCGACGCGTTCATACATACGGACGGACGGACAGGCAGGGCTATATCGACTCAGCTCGTCGCCTTTGATCAAGAATATATGTACTTTATTGGGTCTGTCACGCCTCCTTCCCACTATTACATACATTTTTACAAAAATATCATACCATGATTTCCCATTTTCAACGGATTTAAAACAAAAAAAAACATGCACCGATTTCAAATTTTCAATGGGTTCAGGGTATAAAAAGGAAAATAGATAAGAAAAAAATCCAGTGTCACCGAAAACAGTACTATTTATGGTGGTAGCCTAGAATAAATGAATGTGATCATGATATTTATTTATAGTGTGACCATGATATTCATTTATTCCTAATTGGCCAAAGCACAAGTCTCTTGTACTTCAAATACGTTTTTGGCAAATTGGGGAAAGGGCGCGTGGTATCCAAAATATTTCAAAAATCAAAATTGTATTAAATACACATTAAGCCAAATCCAAAATGTAAAAATGTACTAGATATAATTTAAAAACTGCATTTAGATAACGTTTTTAATCGATAACAATAAAACGAATAGTTATCGAGTTGTTGAAACAAACAATCTGCGCGTGCTATACACGGACCTTACAAAAAATTTAGTCTAGCTCTTCTAGGTTCTGAAATCGACGCGTTCACACATACGTACAGACGGACATGGCCAAATCGACTCAGCTTGTCACCCTTATTAATATTATGCATATATACTTTATGGAGTTTGCCACGCCTCCTTCTGCCTGTTGCATATATTTTAACAAAGCAATTATACCCTAATTTCCTAATTGATACTTAATGGATTTCAATGAAATTTTCAGCATATGATCTACATATTCTATTGCTTATTAAATATATACGAATATACAATATATATATATGCAAGAAACATATGCGCGCTCATATACGCACGCACGCACGCATAGGCACGCGCTCTGCTAACTGAGCATTTAACGCAGCGACTGCGCTTGGGCTGCAGTATGCATTCTATTATGGAAACTTAATTGTTGAAGAAGTTTTTTTGTGGATGGACTTTCTTAATCACACTTTCAGAACGTGATTATGACATTCATAAGTATATAGTTGTCAAAGCACAAGTCTCTACTACTTGAAATACTTTTTCTTTTTTGAGCGGAAGGGGGCGTGGTATCCAAAAATTGTATAAAAATATAAAACTAAAACGGGAACAGATATCGATTTTTTTAAACAAACTTAATCTGCGCGTGCCATACACGGACCTACAAAAGTCTCTAGCTCTTATAAGTTCTGAGATCGACGCGTTCATACATACGGACGGACGGACAGGCAGGGCTTTATCGACTCAGCTCGTCGCCTTGATCAAGAATATATGTACTTTATTGGGTCTGTCACGCCTCCTTCCCACTATTACATACATTTTTACAAAAATATCATACCATGATTTCCCATTTTCAACGGATTTAAAAAAAACATGCACCGATTTCCAATTTTCAATGGGTTCAGGGTATAAAAAGGAAAATAGATAAGAAAAAAAATCCAGTGTCACCGAAAACAGTACTATTTATGGTGGTAGCCTAGAATAAATGAATGTAATCATGATATTCATTTAGAGTGTGAACATGATATTCATTTATTCGCAATTGGCCAAAGCACAAGTCTCTAGTACTTCAAATACGTTTTTAGCAAATTGGGGAAAGGGCGCGTGGTATCCAAAATATTTCAAAAATCAAAATTGTATTAAATACATATTAAACTAAATCCAAAATGTAAAAATGTACTAGATATAATTTAAAAACTGCATTTAGATAACGTTTTTAATCGATAACAATAAAACGAATAGTTATCGAGTTGTTGAAACAAACAATCTGCGCGGACCTTACAAAAAATTTCAAGTCTAGCTCTTCTAGGTTCTGAAATCGACGCGTTCACACATACCGACAGACAGACATGGCCAAATCGACTCATCTTGTCACCCTGATTTTGCCTGTTGCATATATTTTAACAAAGCAATTATACCCTAATTTCCTAATTGATACTTAATGGATTTCAATGAAATTTTCAGCATATGATCTACATATTCTATTTCTTATTAAATATATACGAATATGCAGTATGTGTGTATGCAAGAAACATATGCGCGCTCATATACGCACGCACGCACGCACGCATAGGCACGCGCTTTGCTGAGCATTTAACACACCGACTGCGCTTGGGCTGCAGTATGCGTTCTATTAAAGAAACTTAGTTGTTGAAGAAGTTTTTTTGTAAATGGACTTTCTTAATTAAACTTTCAGAACGTTATTATGACATACATAAGTATATATTTGCCAAAGCACAAGGTTCTACTACTTGAATTACTTGGAGTCCAAAAATTGTATAAAAATATAAAACTAAAACGGGAACAGATATCGATTTTTTTAAACAAACTTTAACTGCGCGTGCCATACACGGACCTACAAAAGTCTCTAGCTCTTATAAGTTCTGAGATCGACGCGTTCATACATACGGACGGACGGACAGGCAGGGCTTTATCGACTCAGCTCGTCGCCTTGATCAAGAATATATGTACTTTATTGGGTCTGTCACGCCTCCTTCCCACTATTACATACATTTTTACAAAAATATCATACCATGATTTCCCATTTTCAACGGATTTAAAACAAAAAAAAACATGCACCGATTTCAAATTTCAATGGGTTCAGGGTATAAAAAGAAAAATAGATAAGAAAAAAAATCCAGTGTCACCGAAAACAGTACTATTTATGGTGGTAGCCTAGAATAAATGAATGTGATCATGATATTCATTTAGAGTGTGAACATGATATTCATTTATTCGCAATTGGCCAAAGCACAAGTCTCTAGTACTTCAAATACGCTTTTGGCAAATTGGGGAAAGGGCGCGTGGTATCCAAAATATTTCAAAAATCAAAATTGTATTAAATACACATTAAACTAAATCCAAAATGTAAAAATGTACTAGATATAATTTAAAAACTGCATTTAGATAACGTTTTTAATCGATAACAATAAAACGGATAGTTATCGAGTTTTTGAAACAAACGATCTGCGCGTGCTATACACGGTTCTAGGTTCTGAAATCGACGCGTTCACACATGCGGACAGACAGACATGGCCAAATCGACTCATCTTGTCACCCTGATTAAGAATATGCATATATACTTTATGGGGTTTGCCACGCCTCCATCTGCCTGTTGCATATATTTTAACAAAGCAATTATACCCTAATTTCCTAATTGATACTTAATGGATTTCAATGAAATTTTCAGCATATGATCTACATATTCTATTGCTTATTAAATATATACGAATATGCAGTATGTGTGCATGCAAGAAACATATGCGCGCTCATATACGCACGCACGCACGCACGCATAGGCACGCGCTTTGCTGAGCATTTAACACAGCGACTGCGCTTGGGCTGCAGTATGCGTTCTATTATAGAATATATAGAAATTGTTGAAAATTGTCTATTATATTATAGAAATTGTTGAAGAAGTTGTTTAGTAAATGGATTTTCTTAATTAAACTTTCAGAACATTATTATGACATTCATAAGTATATATTTGCTAAAGCACAAGTCTCTACTACTTGAAATACTTTTTCTTTTTTAAGCGGATGTGGGCATGGTATCCAAAAATTGTATAAAAATATAAAACTAAAACAGGAACAGATATCGATTTTTTTAAACAAACTTAATCTGCGCGTGCCATACACGGACCTACAAAAGTCTCTAGCTCTTATAAGTTCTGAGATCGACGCGTTCATACATACGGACGGACGGACAGGCAGGGCTATATCGACTTAGCTTGTCGCCCTGATCAAGAATATATGTAATTTATTGGGTCTGTCACGCCTCATTCTCACTGTTCCATACATTTTTACGAAAGTACCTTACCATGATTTCCCATTTTCAACGGATTTAAAAAAAAAACATGCACCGATTTTCAATGGGCTTAGGGAATAAAAAGGAAAATAGATAAGAAAAAAAATCCTGTGTCACCGAAAACAAAACTGTTTATAGTGGTAGCCTAGAATAAATGAGTTTGATCATGATATTCATTTAAAGTGTGACCATGATATACATTTATCCGCAATTGCCCAAAGCACAAGTCTCTAGTATTTCAAATACATTTTTTTCAAATTGGGGAAAGGGCGCGTTGTAACCAAAATATTTCAAAAATCAAAATTGTATTGAATACAAATGAAACTAAATCCGAAATGTAAAGATGTACACGATATAATTTAAAAACTGCATTTAGATAACGTTTTTAATCGATAATAATAAAACGGATAGTTATCGAGTTTTTGATACAAACGATCTGATCGTGCTATACACGGACCTTACAAAAAATTTAGTCTAGCTCTTCTAGGTTCTGAAATCGACGCGTTCACACATACGTACAGACGGACATGGCCAAATCGACTCAGCTTGTCACCCTTATTAATATTATGCATATATACTTTATGGAGTTTGCCACGCCTCCATCTGCCTGTTGCAAATATTTTAACAAAGCAATTATACCCTAATTTCCTAATTGATACTTAATGGATTTCAATTAAATTTTCAGCATATGATCTACATATTCTATTTCTTATTAAATGTATACGAATATACAATATGTGTGTATGCAAGAAACATATGCGCGATCATATACGCATGCACGCACGCATAGGCACGCGTTCTGCTAACTGAGCATTTAACGCAGCGACTGCGCTTGGGCTGCAGTATGCGTTCTATTATGGAAACTTAATTGTTGAAGAAGTTTTTTAGTAAATGGACTTTCTTAATTAAACTTTCAACTCTCTCTTATAAGTTCTGAGGTCGACGCGTTCATACATACGGACGGACGGACAGGCAGGGCTTTATCGACTCAGCTCGTCGCCTTGATCAAGAATATATGTACTTTATTGGGTCTCCTCATTCTCACTGTTCCATACATTTTTACGTAAGTACCTTACCATGATTTCCCATTTTCAACGGATTTAAAAAAAAACATGCACCGATTTTCAATGGGCTTAGGGAATAAAAAGGAAAATAGATAAGAAAAAAAATCCTGTGTCACCGAAAACAAAACTGTTTATAGTGGTAGCCTAGAATAAATGAGTTTGATCATGATATTCATTTAAAGTGTGACCATGATATACATTTATCCGCAATTGCCCAAAGCACAAGTCTCTAGTATTTCAAATACATTTTTTTCAAATTGGGGAAAGGGCGCGTTGTAACCAAAATATTTCAAAAATCAAAATTGTATTGAATACAAATGAAACTAAATCCGAAATGTAAAGATGTACACGATATAATTTAAAAACTGCATTTAGATAACGTTTTTAATCGATAACAATAAAACGGATAGTTATCGAGTTTTTGATACAAACGATCTGATCGTGCTATACACGGACCTTACAAAAAATTTAGTCTAGCTCTTCTAGGTTCTGAAATCGACGCGTTCACACATACGTACAGACGGACATGGCCAAATCGACTCAGCTTGTCACCCTTATTAATATTATGCATATATACTTTATGGAGTCTGCCACGCCTCCTTCTGCCTGTTACATACATTTTAGCAAAGCAATTATACCCTAATTTCCTAATTGATACTTAATGGATTTCAATGAAATTTTCAGCATATGATCTACATATTCTATTTCTTATTAGATATATACGAATATGCAATATATGTGTATGCAAGAAACATATGCGCGCTCATATACGCACGCACGCACCAATAGGCACGCACTCTGCTGAGCATTTAACACAGCGACTGCGCTTGAGCTGCAGTATGCGTTCTATTATAGAAACTTAATTGTTGAAGAAGTTTTTTTGCAAATGAACTTAATCAAACTTTCAGAACGTGATTATGACATTCATAAGTATATATTTGCCAAAGCCCAAGTCTCTACTACTTGAAATACTTTTTCTTTTTTGAGAGGAAGGGGGCGTGGTATCCAAAAATTGTATAAAAATATAAAACTAAAACGGGAACAGATATCGATTTTTTTAAACAAACTTAATCTGCGCGTGCCATACACGGACCTACAAAATTCTCTAGCACTTATAAGTTCTGAGATCGACGCGTTCATACATACGGATGGACGGACAGGCAGGGCTATATCGACTTAGCTTGTCGCCCTGATCAAGAATATATGTAATTTATTGGGTCTGTCACGCCTCATTCTCACTGTTCCATACATTTTTACGAAAGTACCTTACCATGATTTCCCATTTTCAACGGATTTAAAAAAAAAAACATGCACCGATTTTCAATGGGCTTAGGGAATAAAAAGGAAAATAGATAAGAAAAAAAATCCTGTGTCACCGAAAACAAAACTGTTTATAGTGGTAGCCTAGAATAAATGAGTTTGATCATGATATTCATTTAACGTGTGACCATGATATACATTTATTCGCAATTGGCCAAAGCACAAGTCTCTAGTATTTCAAATACATTTTTTTCAAATTGGGGAAAGGGCGCGTTGTAACCAAAATATTTCAAAAATCAAAATTGTATTGAATACAAATGAAACTAAATCCGAAATGTAAAGATGTACACGATATAATTTAAAAACTGCATTTAGATAACGTTTTTAATCGATAACAATAAAACGGATAGTTATCGAGTTTTTGATACAAACGATCTGATCGTGCTATACACGGACCTTACAAAAAATTTAGTCTAGCTCTTCTAGGTTCTGAAATCGACGCGTTCACACATACGTACAGACGGACATGGCCAAATCGACTCAGCTTGTCACCCTTATTAATATTATGCATATATACTTTATGGAGTCTGCCACGCCTCCTTCTGCCTGTTACATACATTTTAGCAAAGCAATTATACCCTAATTTCCTAATTGATACTTAATGGATTTCAATGAAATTTTCAGCATATGATCTACATATTCTATTTCTTATTAGATATATACGAATATGCAATATATGTGTATGCAAGAAACATATGCGCGCTCATATACGCACGCACGCACCAATAGGCACGCACTCTGCTGAGCATTTAACACAGCGACTGCGCTTGAGCTGCAGTATGCGTTCTATTATAGAAACTTAATTGTTGAAGAAGTTTTTTTGCAAATGAACTTAATCAAACTTTCAGAACGTGATTATGACATTCATAAGTATATATTTGCCAAAGCACAAGTCTCTACTACTTGAAATACTTTTTCTTTTTTGAGCGGAAGGGGGCGTGGTATCCAAAAATTGTATAAAAATATAAAACTAAAACGGGAACAGATATCGATTTTTTTAAACAAACTTAATCTGCGCGTGCCATACACGGACCTACAAAAGTCTCTAGCTCTTATAAGTTCTGAGATCGACGCGTTCATACATACGGACGGACGGACAGGCAGGGCTTTATCGACTCAGCTCGTCGCCTTGATCAAGAATATATGTACTTTATTGGGTCTGTCACGCCTCCTTCCCACTATTACATACATTTTTACAAAAATATCATACCATGATTTCCCATTTTCAACGGATTTAAAAAAAACATGCACCGATTTCCAATTTTCAATGGGTTCAGGGTATAAAAAGGAAAATAGATAAGAAAAAAATCCAGTGTCACCGAAAACAGTACTATTTATGGTGGTAGCCTAGAATAAATGAATGTAATCATGATATTCATTTAGAGTGTGAACATGATATTCATTTATTCGCAATTGGCCAAAGCACAAGTCTCTAGTACTTCAAATACGTTTTTAGCAAATTGGGGAAAGGGCGCGTGGTATCCAAAATATTTCAAAAATCAAAATTGTATTAAATACATATTAAACTAAATCCAAAATGTAAAAATGTACTAGATATAATTTAAAAACTGCATTTAGATAACGTTTTTAATCGATAACAATAAAACGAATAGTTATCGAGTTGTTGAAACAAACAATCTGCGCGGACCTTACAAAAAATTTCAAGTCTAGCTCTTCTAGGTTCTGAAATCGACGCGTTCACACATACCGACAGACAGACATGGCCAAATCGACTCATCTTGTCACCCTGATTTTGCCTGTTGCATATATTTTAACAAAGCAATTATACCCTAATTTCCTAATTGATACTTAATGGATTTCAATGAAATTTTCAGCATATGATCTACATATTCTATTTCTTATTAAATATATACGAATATGCAGTATGTGTGTATGCAAGAAACATATGCGCGCTCATATACGCACGCACGCACGCACGCATAGGCACGCGCTTTGCTGAGCATTTAACACACCGACTGCGCTTGGGCTGCAGTATGCGTTCTATTAAAGAAACTTAGTTGTTGAAGAAGTTTTTTTGTAAATGGACTTTCTTAATTAAACTTTCAGAACGTTATTATGACATACATAAGTATATATTTGCCAAAGCACAAGGTTCTACTACTTGAATTACTTGGAGTCCAAAAATTGTATAAAAATATAAAACTAAAACGGGAACAGATATCGATTTTTTTAAACAAACTTTAACTGCGCGTGCCATACACGGACCTACAAAAGTCTCTAGCTCTTATAAGTTCTGAGATCGACGCGTTCATACATACGGACGGACGGACAGGCAGGGCTTTATCGACTCAGCTCGTCGCCTTGATCAAGAATATATGTACTTTATTGGGTCTGTCACGCCTCCTTCCCACTATTACATACATTTTTACAAAAATATCATACCATGATTTCCCATTTTCAACGGATTTAAAACAAAAAAAAACATGCACCGATTTCAAATTTCAATGGGTTCAGGGTATAAAAAGAAAAATAGATAAGAAAAAAAATCCAGTGTCACCGAAAACAGTACTATTTATGGTGGTAGCCTAGAATAAATGAATGTGATCATGATATTCATTTAGAGTGTGAACATGATATTCATTTATTCGCAATTGGCCAAAGCACAAGTCTCTAGTACTTCAAATACGCTTTTGGCAAATTGGGGAAAGGGCGCGTGGTATCCAAAATATTTCAAAAATCAAAATTGTATTAAATACACATTAAACTAAATCCAAAATGTAAAAATGTACTAGATATAATTTAAAAACTGCATTTAGATAACGTTTTTAATCGATAACAATAAAACGGATAGTTATCGAGTTTTTGAAACAAACGATCTGCGCGTGCTATACACGGTTCTAGGTTCTGAAATCGACGCGTTCACACATGCGGACAGACAGACATGGCCAAATCGACTCATCTTGTCACCCTGATTAAGAATATGCATATATACTTTATGGGGTTTGCCACGCCTCCATCTGCCTGTTGCATATATTTTAACAAAGCAATTATACCCTAATTTCCTAATTGATACTTAATGGATTTCAATGAAATTTTCAGCATATGATCTACATATTCTATTGCTTATTAAATATATACGAATATGCAGTATGTGTGCATGCAAGAAACATATGCGCGCTCATATACGCACGCACGCACGCACGCATAGGCACGCGCTTTGCTGAGCATTTAACACAGCGACTGCGCTTGGGCTGCAGTATGCGTTCTATTATAGAATATATAGAAATTGTTGAAAATTGTCTATTATATTATAGAAATTGTTGAAGAAGTTGTTTAGTAAATGGATTTTCTTAATTAAACTTTCAGAACATTATTATGACATTCATAAGTATATATTTGCTAAAGCACAAGTCTCTACTACTTGAAATACTTTTTCTTTTTTAAGCGGATGTGGGCATGGTATCCAAAAATTGTATAAAAATATAAAACTAAAACGGGAACAGATATCGATTTTTTTAAACAAACTTAATCTGCGCGTGCCATACACGGACCTACAAAAGTCTCTAGCTCTTATAAGTTCTGAGATCGACGCGTTCATACATACGGACGGACGGACAGGCAGGGCTATATCGACTTAGCTTGTCGCCCTGATCAAGAATATATGTAATTTATTGGGTCTGTCACGCCTCATTCTCACTGTTCCATACATTTTTACGAAAGTACCTTACCATGATTTCCCATTTTCAACGGATTTAAAAAAAAAACATGCACCGATTTTCAATGGGCTTAGGGAATAAAAAGGAAAATAGATAAGAAAAAAAAATCCTGTGTCACCGAAAACAAAACTGTTTATAGTGGTAGCCTAGAATAAATGAGTTTGATCATGATATTCATTTAAAGTGTGACCATGATATACATTTATCCGCAATTGCCCAAAGCACAAGTCTCTAGTATTTCAAATACATTTTTTTCAAATTGGGGAAAGGGCGCGTTGTAACCAAAATATTTCAAAAATCAAAATTGTATTGAATACAAATGAAACTAAATCCGAAATGTAAAGATGTACACGATATAATTTAAAAACTGCATTTAGATAACGTTTTTAATCGATAATAATAAAACGGATAGTTATCGAGTTTTTGATACAAACGATCTGATCGTGCTATACACGGACCTTACAAAAAATTTAGTCTAGCTCTTCTAGGTTCTGAAATCGACGCGTTCACACATACGTACAGACGGACATGGCCAAATCGACTCAGCTTGTCACCCTTATTAATATTATGCATATATACTTTATGGAGTTTGCCACGCCTCCATCTGCCTGTTGCAAATATTTTAACAAAGCAATTATACCCTAATTTCCTAATTGATACTTAATGGATTTCAATTAAATTTTCAGCATATGATCTACATATTCTATTTCTTATTAAATATATACGAATATACAATATGTGTGTATGCAAGAAACATATGCGCGATCATATACGCATGCACGCACGCATAGGCACGCGTTCTGCTAACTGAGCATTTAACGCAGCGACTGCGCTTGGGCTGCAGTATGCGTTCTATTATGGAAACTTAATTGTTGAAGAAGTTTTTTAGTAAATGGACTTTCTTAATTAAACTTTCAACTCTCTCTTATAAGTTCTGAGGTCGACGCGTTCATACATACGGACGGACGGACAGGCAGGGCTTTATCGACTCAGCTCGTCGCCTTGATCAAGAATATATGTACTTTATTGGGTCTCCTCATTCTCACTGTTCCATACATTTTTACGTAAGTACCTTACCATGATTTCCCATTTTCAACGGATTTAAAAAAAAACATGCACCGATTTTCAATGGGCTTAGGGAATAAAAAGGAAAATAGATAAGAAAAAAAATCCTGTGTCACCGAAAACAAAACTGTTTATAGTGGTAGCCTAGAATAAATGAGTTTGATCATGATATTCATTTAAAGTGTGACCATGATATACATTTATCCGCAATTGCCCAAAGCACAAGTCTCTAGTATTTCAAATACATTTTTTTCAAATTGGGGAAAGGGCGCGTTGTAACCAAAATATTTCAAAAATCAAAATTGTATTGAATACAAATGAAACTAAATCCGAAATGTAAAGATGTACACGATATAATTTAAAAACTGCATTTAGATAACGTTTTTAATCGATAACAATAAAACGGATAGTTATCGAGTTTTTGATACAAACGATCTGATCGTGCTATACACGGACCTTACAAAAAATTTAGTCTAGCTCTTCTAGGTTCTGAAATCGACGCGTTCACACATACGTACAGACGGACATGGCCAAATCGACTCAGCTTGTCACCCTTATTAATATTATGCATATATACTTTATGGAGTCTGCCACGCCTCCTTCTGCCTGTTACATACATTTTAGCAAAGCAATTATACCCTAATTTCCTAATTGATACTTAATGGATTTCAATGAAATTTTCAGCATATGATCTACATATTCTATTTCTTATTAGATATATACGAATATGCAATATATGTGTATGCAAGAAACATATGCGCGCTCATATACGCACGCACGCACCAATAGGCACGCACTCTGCTGAGCATTTAACACAGCGACTGCGCTTGAGCTGCAGTATGCGTTCTATTATAGAAACTTAATTGTTGAAGAAGTTTTTTTGCAAATGAACTTAATCAAACTTTCAGAACGTGATTATGACATTCATAAGTATATATTTGCCAAAGCCCAAGTCTCTACTACTTGAAATACTTTTTCTTTTTTGAGAGGAAGGGGGCGTGGTATCCAAAAATTGTATAAAAATATAAAACTAAAACGGGAACAGATATCGATTTTTTTAAACAAACTTAATCTGCGCGTGCCATACACGGACCTACAAAATTCTCTAGCACTTATAAGTTCTGAGATCGACGCGTTCATACATACGGATGGACGGACAGGCAGGGCTATATCGACTTAGCTTGTCGCCCTGATCAAGAATATATGTAATTTATTGGGTCTGTCACGCCTCATTCTCACTGTTCCATACATTTTTACGAAAGTACCTTACCATGATTTCCCATTTTCAACGGATTTAAAAAAAAAAACATGCACCGATTTTCAATGGGCTTAGGGAATAAAAAGGAAAATAGATAAGAAAAAAAATCCTGTGTCACCGAAAACAAAACTGTTTATAGTGGTAGCCTAGAATAAATGAGTTTGATCATGATATTCATTTAACGTGTGACCATGATATACATTTATTCGCAATTGGCCAAAGCACAAGTCTCTAGTACTTCAAATTCGTTTTTGGCAAATTGGGGAAAGGGCGCGTGGTATCCAATATATTTCAAAAATCAAAATTGTATTAAATACACATTAAACCAAATCCAAAATGTAAAAATGTACTAGATATAATTTAAAAACTGCATTTAGATAACGTTTTTAATCGATAATAATACAACGGATAGTTATCGAGTTTTTGAAACAAACAATCTGCGCGTGCTATACACGGACCTTACAAAAAATTTAGTCTAGCTCTTCTAGGTTCTGAAATCGACGCGTTCACACATACGTACAGACGGACATGGCCAAATCGACTCAGCTTGTCACCCTTATTAATATTATGCATATATACTTTATGGAGTTTGCCACGCCTCCATCTGCCTGTTGCATATATTTTAACAAAGCAATTATACCCTAATTTCCTAATTGATACTTAATGGATTTCAATTAAATTTTCAGCATATGATCTACATATTCTATTTCTTATTAAATATATACGAATATACAATATGTGTGTATGCAAGAAACAAAAGTCTCTAGCTCTCATAAGTTCTGAGATCGACGCGTTCATACATACGGACGGACGGACAGGCACGGCTTTATCGACTCAGCTCGTCGCCTTGATCAAGAATATATGTACTTTATTGGGTCTGTCACGCCACCTTCCCACTATTACATACATTTTTACAAAAATATCATACCATGAGTTCCAATTTGCAACGGATTTAAAAAAAACATGCACCGATTTCCAATTTTCAATGGGTTCAGGGTATAAAAAGAAAAATAGATAAGAAAAAAATCCAGTGTCACCGAAAACAGTACTATTTATGGTGGTAGCCTAGAATAAATGAATGTGATCATGATATTCATTTAGAGTGTGAACATGATATTCATTTATTCGCAATTGGCCAGAGCACAAGTCTCTAGTACTTCAAATACGTTTTTGGCAAATTGGGGAAAGGGCGCGTGGTATCCAAAACATTTCAAAAATCAAAATTGTATTAAATACACATTAAACCAAATCCAAAATGTAAAAATGTACTAGATATAATTTAAAAACTGCATTTAGATAACGTTTTTAATCGATAACAATAAAACGGATAGTTATCGAGTTTTTGAAACAAACGATCTGCGCGTGCTATACACGGACCTAACAAAAAATTTAAAGTCTAGCTCTTCTAGGTTCTGAAATCGACGCGTTCACACATACGGACAGACAGACATGGCCAAATCGACTCAGCTTGTCAACCTGATTAATATTATGCATATATACTTTATGGGGTCTGCCACGCCTCCTTCTGCCTGTTACATACATTTTAACAAATCAATTATAACCTAATTTAATAATTGATACTTAATGGATTTCAATGAAATTTTCAGCATATAATCTACATATTATATTTCTTATTAAATATATACGAATATGCAATATATGTGTATGCAAGAAACATATGCGCGCTCATATACGCATGCACGCACGCATAGGCACGCGCTCTGCTAACTGAGCATTTAACACAGCGACTGCGCTTGGGCTGCAGTATGCGTTCTATTATAGAAACTTAATTGTTGAAGAAGTTGTTTAGTAAATGGACTTTCTTAATTAAACTTTCAGAACATTATTATGACATTCAAAGGTATATATTTGCTAAAGCACAAGTCTCTACTACTTGAAATACTTGTTCTTTTTTAAGCGGATGTGGGCATGGTATCCAAAAATTGTATAAAAATATAAAACTAAAACGGGAACAGATATCGATTTTTTTAAACAAACTTAATCTGCGCGTGCCATACACGGACCTACAAAAGTCTCTAGCTCTTATAAGTTCTGAGATCGACGCGTTCATACATACGGACGGACGGGCAGGCAGGGCTATATCGACTTAGCTTGTCGCCCTGATCAAGAATATATGTAATTTATTGGGTCTGTCACGCCTCATTCTCACTGTTCCATACATTTTTACGAAAGTACCTTACCATGATTTCCCATTTTCAACGGATTTAAAAAAAAAAACATGCACCGATTTTCAATGAGCTTAGGGTTAAAAAAAGGAAAATAGATAAGAAAAAAAATCCTGTGTCACCGAAAACAGTACTGTTTATAGTGGTAGCCTAGCATAAATGAGTTTGATCATGATATTTATTTAAAGTGTGAACATGATATTCATTTATTCGCAATTGCCCAAAGCACAAGTCTAGTACTTCAAATACTTTTTTTTCAAATTGGGGAAAGGGCGCGTTGTAACCAAAATATTTCAAAAATCAAAATTGTATTGAATACAAATGAAACTAAATCCGAAATGTAAAGATGTACGAGATATAATTTAAAAACTGCATTTAGATAACGTTTTTAATCGATAACAATAAAACGGATAGTTATCGAGTTTTTGAAACAAACGATCTGCGCGTGCTATACACGGACCTTACCAAAAATTTCAAGTCTAGCTCTTCTAGGTTCTGAAATCGACGCGTTTACACATACGGACAGACGGACATGGCCAAATCGACTCATCTTGTCACCCTGATTAAGAACATGCATATATACTGTATGGGGTTTGCCACGCCTCCTTCTGCCTGTTGCATATATTTTAACAAAGCAATTATACCCCAATTTCCTAATTGATACTTAATGGATTTCAATGAAATTTTCAGCATATGATCTACATATTCTATTGCTTATTAAATATATACGAATATACAATATATGTGTATGCAAGAAACATATGCGCGCTCATATACGCACGCACGCACGCATAGGCACGCGCTCTGCTAACTGAGCATTTAACGCAGCGACTGCGCTTGGGCTGCAGTATGCGTTCTATTATGGAAACTTAATTGTTGAAGAAATTTTTTTGTAGATGGACTTTCTTAATCACACTTTCAGAACGTGATTATGACATTTATAAGTATATAGTTCCCAAAGCACAAGTCTCTACTACTTGAAATACTTTTTCTTTTTTGAGCGGAAGGGGGCGTGGAGTCCAAAAATTGTATAAAAATATAAAACTAAAACGGGAACAGATATCGATTTTTTAAACAAACTTTAACTGCGCGTGCCATACACGGACCTACAAAAGTCTCTAGCTCTTATAAGTTCTGAGATCGACGCGCTCATACATACGGACGGACGGACAGGGAGGGCTTTATCGACTCAGCTCGTCGCCCTGATCAAGAATATATGTACTTTATTGGGTCTGTCACGCCTCCTTCCCACTATTACATACATTTTTACAAAAATATCATACCATGATTTCCCATTTTCAACGGATTTAAAAAAAAAAAAACATGCAGCGATTTCCAATTTTCAATGGGTTCAGGGTATAAAAAGGAAAATAGATAAGAAAAAAATCCAGTGTCACCGAAAACAGTACTATTTATGGTGGTAGCCTAGAATAAATGAATGTGATCATGATATTCATTTAGAGTGTGAACATGATATTCATTTATTCGCAATTGACCAAAGCACAAGTCTCTAGTACTTCAAATACGTTTTTGGCAAATTGGGGAAAGAGCGCGTGGTATCCAACGTATTTAAAAAATCAAAATTGTATTAAATACCCATTAAACTAAATCCAAAATGTAAAAATGTACGCGATATAATTAAAAACTGCATTTAGATAACGTTTTTAATCGATAACAATAAAATGGATATCGCGTTTTTGAAACAAACGATCTGCGCGTGCTATACACGAACCTTACAAAAAATTTCAAGTCTAGCTCTTCTAGGTTCTGAAATCGACGGGTTCACACATACGGACAGACGGACATGGCCAAATCGACTCAGCTTGTCACCCTGATTAAGAATATGCATATATACTTTATGGGGTCTGCCACGCCTCCTTCTACCTGTTACATACATTTTAGCAAACCAATTATACCCTAATTTCCTAATTAATACTTAATGGATTTCAATGAAATTTTCTGCATATGATCTACATATTCTATTTCTTATTAAATATATAAGAATATGCAGTATATGTGTATGCAAGAAACATATGCGCGCTCATATACGCACGCACGCACGCATAGGCACGCGCTTTGCTGAACATTTAACACAGCGACTGCGCTTGGGCTGCAGTATGCGTTCTATTATAGAAACTTAATTGTTGAAGAAGTTTTTTTGTAAATGGACTTAATCAAACTTTCAGAACGTGTTTATGACATTCATAAGTATATATTTGCCAAAGCCCAAGTCTCTACTACTTGAAATACTTTTTCTTTTTTGAGCGGAAGGGGGCGTGGTATCCAAAAATTGTATAAAAATATAAAACTAAAACGGGAACAGATATCGATTTTTTTAAAGAAGCTTAATCTGCGCGTGCCATACACGGACCTACAAAAGTCTCTAGCACTTATAAGTTCTGAGATCGGCGCGTTCATACATACGGACGGACAGGCAGGCCTTGATCAAGAATATATGTACTTTATTGGGTCTGTCACGCCTGATTTTCACTATTTACATACATTTTTACAATAATATCATACCATGATTTCCCATTTTCAACGGATTTAAAAAAAAAATATGCACCGATTTCCAATTTTCAATGGGCTTAGGGTATAAAAAGGAAAATAGATAAGAAAAAAAATCCAGTGTCACCGAAAACAGTACTGTTTATGGTGGTAGCGTAGAATAAACGAGTGTGATCATGATATTCATTTAGAGTGTGACCATGATATTAATTTATTCGCAATTGGCCAAAGCACAAGTCTCTAGTACTTCAAATACGTTTTTGGCAAATTGGGGAAAGGGCGCGTGGTATCCAAAATATTTCAAAATTGTATTAAATACACATGAAACTAAATCCAAAATGTAAAGATGTACGAGATATAATATAAAAACTGCATTTAGATAACGTTTTTAATCGATGACAATAATACGGATAGTTATCGAGTTTTTGAAACAAACGATCTGCGCGTGCTATACACGGACCTTACAAAAAATTTCAAGTCTAGCTCTTCTAGGTTCTGAAATCGACGCGTTCACACATACGGACAGACAGACATGGCCAAATCGACTCAGCTTGTCACCCTGATTAAGAATATGCATATATACTTTATGAGGTCTGCCACGCCTCCTTCTGCCTGTTATATACATTTTAACAAAGCAATTATACCCTAATTTCCTAATTAATACTTAATGGATTTCAATGAAATTTTCAGCATATGATCTACATATTCTATTTCTTATTAAATATATACGAATAAGCAATATATGTGTATGCAAGAAACATATGCGCGCTCATATACGCACGCACGCACCAATAGGCACGCGCTCTGCTGAGCATTTAACGCAGCGACTGCGCTTGGGCTGCAGTATGCGTTCTATTATAGAAACTTAATTGTTGAAGAAGTTTTTTTGTAAATGGACTTAATCAAACTTTCAGAACGTGTTTATGACATTCATAAGAATATATTTGACAAAGCCCAAGTCTCTACTACTTGAAATACTTTTACTTTTTTGAGCGGAAGGGGGCGTGGTATCCAAAAATTGTATTAAAATATAAAACTAAAACGGGAACAGATATCGATTTTTTGAAAGAAGCTTAATCTGCGCGTGCTATACACGGACCTACAAAAGTCTCTAGCACTTATAAATTCTGAGATCGACGCGTTCATACATACGGACGGACGGACAGGCAGGGCTATATCGACTCAGCTCTTCGCCTTGATCAAGAATATATGTACTTTATTGGGCCTGTCACGCGTGATTCTCACTATTTACATACATTTTTACAAAAATATCATACCATGATTTCCCATTTTCAACGGCTTTAAAAAAAAAAACATGCACCGATTTCCAATTTTCAATGGGCTTAGGGTATAAAAAGGAAAATAGATAAGAAAAAAAATCCAGTGTCACCGAAAACAGTACTGTTTATGGTGGTAGCGTAGAATAAACGAGTGTGATCATGATATTCATTTACAGTGTGACCATGATATTAATTTATTCGCAATTGGCCAAAGCACAAGTCTCTAGTACTTCAAATACGTTTTTGGCGAATTGGGGAAAGGGCTCGTGGTATCCAAAATATTTCAAAATTCAAAATTGTATTATATACACATGAAACTAAATCCAAAATATAAAGATGTACGAGATATAATTTAAAAACTGCATTAAGATAAAGTTTTTGATCGATAACAATAAAATGGATATTGCGTTTTTGAAACAAACGATCTGCGCGTGCTATACACGAGCATTACAAAAAATTTCAAGTCTTGCTCATCTAGGTTCTGAAATCGACGCGTTCACACATACGGACAGACGGACATGGCCAAATCGACTCAGCTTGTCACCCTGATTAAGAATATGCATATATACTTTATGAGGTCTGCCACGCCTCCTTCTGCATGTTACATACATTTTAGCAAAGCAATTATTCCCTAATTTCCTAATTGATACTTAATGGATTTCAATGAAATTTTCTGCATATGATCTACATATTCTATTTCTTATTAGATATATACGAATATGCAGTATATGTGTATGCGCTCATATACGCACGCACGCACGCATAGGCACGCGCTTTGCTGAACATTTAACACAGCGACTGCGCTTGGGCTGCAGTATGGCTTCTACTATGGAAACTTAATGGTTAAAGAAGTTTTTTTGTAGATGGACTTTCTTAATCAAACTATCAGAACGTGATTATGAAATTTATAAGTATATATTTGCCAAAGCACAAGTCTCTACTACTTGAAATACTTTTTCTTCTTTGAGCGGACGTGGGCGTGGTATCAAAAATTGTATATAAATATAAAACTAAAACGGGAACAGATCGATTTTTTGAAACAAACTTAATCTGCGCGTGCCATACACGGACCTACAAGTCTCTAGCACTTATAAGTTCTGAGATCGACGTGTTCATACATACGGACGGACGGACAGGCAGGGCTATATCGACTCTGCTCGTCGCCTTGATCAAGAATATATGTACTTTATTGGGTCTGTCACGCCTGATTCTCACTATTTACATACATTTTTACAAAAATATCATACCATGATTTCCCATTTTCAACGGATTTAAAAAAAAAAAAACATGCACCGATTTCCAATTTTCAATGGGCTTAGGGTATAAAAAGGAAAATAGATAAGAAAAAAAATCCAGTGTCACCGAAAACAGTACTGTTTATGGTGGTAGCGTAGAATAAATGAGTGTGATCACGATATTCATTTAGAGTGTGACCATGATATTCATTTATTCGCAATTGGCCAAAGCACAAGTCTCTAGTACTTCAAATACGTTATTGGCGAATTGGGGAAAGGGCGCGTGGTACCCAAAATGTTTCAAAATTCAAAATTTTATTAAGTACACATGAAACTAAATCCAAAATGTAAAGATGTACACGATATAATTTAAAAACTGCATTTAGATAACGTTTTTAATCGATAACAATAAAATGGATATCGCGTTTTTGAAACAAACGATCTGCGCGTGCTATACACGAACCTTACAAAAAACTTCAAGTCTAGCTCATCTAGGTTCTGAAATCGACGCGTTCACACATACGGACAGACGGACATGGCCAAATCGACTCAGCTTGTCACCCTGATTAAGAATATGCATATATACTTTATGAGGTCTGCCACGTCTCCTTCTGCCTGTTACGTACATTTTAGCAAAGCAATTATACCCTAATTTCCTAATTGATACTTAATGGATTTCAATGAAATTTTCTGCATATGATCTACATATTCTATTTCTTATTAGATATATACGAATATGCAATATATGTGTATGCAAGAAACATATGCGCGCTCATATACGCACGCACACACGCATAGGCACGCGCTCTGCTGAACATTTAACCCAGCGACTGCGCTTGGGCTTCAGTATGCATTCTATTATGGAAACTTTATGGTTAAAGAAGTTTTTTTGTAGATGGACTTTCTTAATCAAACTGTCAGAACGTGATTATGAAATTTTTAAGTATATATTTGCCAAAGCACAAGTCTCTACTACTTGAAATACTTTTTCTTTTTTGAGAGGAAGGGGGCGTGGTATCAAAAATTGTATATAAATATAAAACTAAAACGGGAACAGATATCGATTTTTTGAAACAAACTTAATCTGCGCGTGCCATACACGGACCTACAAAAGTCTCTAGCACTTATAAGTTCTGAGATCGACGCGTTCATACATACGGACGGACGGACAGGCAGGGCTATATCGATTCAGCTCGTCGCCTTGATCAAGAATATATGTACTTTATTGGGCCTGTTACAGCTCATTCTCACTGTTACATACATGTTTACAAAAGTATACCATGATTTCCCATTTTCAACGGATTTAAAAAAAAAACATGCACCGATTTCCAATTTTCAATGGGCTAAGGGTATAAAAAGGAAAATAGATAAGAAAAAAATCCAGTGTCACCGAAAACAGTACTGTTTATGGTGGTAGCGTAGAATAAATGAGTGTGATCATGATATTCATTTAGAGTGTGACCATGATATTCATTTATTCGCAATTGGCCAAAGCACAAGTCTCTAGTACTTCACATACGTTTTTGGCAAATTGGGAAAAGGGCGCGTGGTATCCAAAATATTTCAAAATTGTATTAAATACACATGAAACTAAATACAAAATGTAAAGATGTACGAGATATAATTTAAAAACTGCATTCAGATAACGTTTTTAATCGATAACAATAAAATGGATATCGCGTTTTTGAAACAAACGATCTGCGCGTGCTATACACGGACCTTACAAAAAATTTCAAGTCTAGTTCTTCTAGGTTCTGAAATCGACGGGTTCACAAATACGGACAGACGGACATGGCCAAATCGACTCAGCTTGTCACCCTGATTAAGAATATGCATATATACTTTATGGAGTCTGCCACGCCTCCTTCTGCCTGTTACATACATTTTAGCAAAGCAATTATACCCTAATTTCCTAATTGATACTTAATGGATTTCAATGAAATTTTCAGCATATGATCTACATATTCTATTTCTTATTAGATATATACGAATATGCAATATATGTGTATGCAAGAAACATATGCGCGCTCATATACGAACGCACGCACCAATAGGCACGCACTCTGCTGAGCGTTTAACACAGCGACTGCGCTTGAGCTGCAGTATGCGTTCTATTATAGAAACTTAATTGTTGAAGAAGTTTTTTTTGTAAATGGACTTAATCAAACTTTCAGAACGTGATTATGACATTCATAAGTATATATTTGCCAAAGCCCAAGTCTCTACTACTTGAAATACTTCTTCTTTTTTGAGCGGAAGGGGGCGTGGTATCCAAAAATTGTATAAAAATATAAAACTAAAACGGGAACAGATATCGATTTTTTTAAACAAACTTAATCTGCGCGTGCCATACACGGACCTACAAAAGTCTCTAGCACTTATAAGTTCTGAGATCGACGCGTTCATACATACGGACGGACGGACAGGCAGGGCTATATCGACTTAACTCGTCGCCGTGATGAAGAATATATATACTTTATTGGGTCTGTCACGCCTCATTCTCACTGTTACATACATTTTTATAAAAATATCATACCATGATTTCCCATTTTCAACGGATTTAAAAAAAAAACATGCACCGATTTCCAATTTCCAATGGGCTAAGGGTATAAAAAGGAAAATAGATAAGAAAAAAATCCAGTGTCACCGAAAACAGTACTATTTATGGTGGTAGCCTAGAATAAATGAGTTTGATTATGATATTCATCTAATGTGTGACCATGATATTCATTTATTCGCAATTGGCCAAATCACAAGATTCTAGTACTTCAAATACGTTTTTGGAAAATTGGGGAAAGGGCGCGTGGTATCCAACATATTTCAAAAATCAAAATTGTATTAAATACACATGAAACTAAATCCAAAATATAAAGATGTTCGAGACATAATTTAAAAACTGCATTTAGATAACGTTTTTAATCGATAATAATATAGCCGATAGTTATCGAGTTTCAAGTCTAGCTCATCTAGGTTCTGAAATCGACGCGTTCACACATACGGACAGACGGACATGGCCAAATCGACTCAGCTTGTCACCCTGATTAAGAATATGCATATATACTTTATGAGGTCTACCACGCCTCCTTCTGCCTGTTACATACATTTTAGCAAAGCAATTATACCCTAATTTCCTAATTGATACTTAATGGATTTCAATGAAATTTTCAGCATATGATCTACATATTCTATTTCTTATTAAATATATACGAATATGCAATATATGTGTATGCAAGAAACATATGCGCGCTCATATACGCATGCACGCACGCATAGGCACGCGCTTTGCTGAACATTTAATACAGCGACTGCGCTTGGGCTGCAGTATGAGTTCTATTATAGAAACTTAATTGTTAAAGAAGTTTTTTGTAGATGGACTTTCTTAATCAAACTGTCAGAACGTGATTATGAAATTCAAAAGTATATATTAGCCAAAGCACAAGTCTCTACTACTTGAAATACTTTTTCTTTTTTGAGCGGAACGGGGCGTGGTATCCAAAAATTGTATAAAAATATAAAACTAAAACGGGAACAGACATCGATTTTTTGAAAGAAGCTTAATCTGCGCGTGCCATACACGGACCTACAAAAGTCTCCAGCACTTATAAGTTCTGAGATCGACGCGTTCATACATACGGACGGACGGACAGGCAGGGCTATATCGACTCAGCTCGTCGCCTTGATCAAGAATATATGTACTTTATTCTGCCTGATTCTCACTATTTACATACATTTTTACAAAAATATCATACCATGATTTCCCATTTTCAACGGATTTAAAAAAAAAAAACATGCACCGATTTCCAATTTTCAATGGGCTTAGAGTATAAAAAGGAAAATAGATAAGAAAAAAAATCCAGTGTCACCGAAAACAGTACTGTTTATGGTGGTAGCGTAGAATAAATGAGTGTGATCATGATATTCATTTAGAGTGTGACCATGATATTAATTTATTCGCAATTGGCCAAAGCACAAGTCTCTAGTACTTCAAATACGTTTTTGGCGAATTGGGGAAAGAGCGCCTGGTATCCAAAATATTTCAAAATTCAAAATTGTATTAAGTACTCATGAAACTAAATCCAAAATGTAAAGATGTACGAGATATAATTTAAAAACTGCATTAAGATAAAGTTTTTGATCGATAACAATAAAATGGAAATTGCGTTTTTGAAACAAACGATCTGCGCGTGCTATACACGAACATTACAAAAAATTTCAAGTCTTGCTCATCTAGGTTCTGAAATCGACGGGTTCACACATACGGACAGACGGACATGGCCAAATCGACTCAGCTTGTCACCCTGATTAAGAATATGCATATATGCTTTATGAGGTCTGCCACGCCTCCTTCTGCCTGTTACATACATTTTAGCAAAGCAATTATACCCTAATTTCCTAATTGATACTTAATGGATTTCAATGAAATTTTCAGCATATGATCTACATATTCTATTTCTTATTAGATATATACGAATATGCAGTATATGTGTATGCAAGAAACATATGCGCGCTCATATACGCACGCACGCACGCATAGGCACGCGCTTTGCTGAACATTTAACACAGCGACAGCGCGTGGGCTGCAGTATGGCTTCTATTATGGAAACTTAATGGTTAAAGAAGTTTTTTTGTAGATGGACTTTCTTAATCAAACTATCAGAACGTGATTATGAAATTTATAAGTATATATTTGCCAAAGCACAAGTCTCTACTACTTGAAATACTTTTTCTTTTTTGAGAGGAAGGGGGCGTGGTATCAAAAATTGTATATAAATATAAAACTAAAACGGGAACAGATATCGATTTTTTGAAACAAACTTAATCTGCGCGTGCCATACACGGACCTACAAAAGTCTCTAGCACTTATAAGTTCTGAGATCGACGCGTTCATACATACGGACGGACGGACAGGCAGGGCTATATCGATTCAGCTCGTCGCCTTGATCAAGAATATATGTACTTTATTGGGCCTGTTACGGCTCATTCTCACTGTTACATACATGTTTACAAAAGTATACCATGATTTCCCATTTTCAACGAATTTAAAAAAAAAAACGCACCGATTTCCAATTTTCAATGGGCTTAGGGTATAAAAAGGAAAATAGATAAGAAAAAAATCCAGTGTCACCGAAAACAGTACTGTTTATGGTGGTAGCGTAGAATAAATGAGTGTGATCATGATATTCATTTAGAGTGTGACCATGATATTCATTTATTCGCAATTGGCCAAAGCACAAGTCTCTAGTACTTCAAATACGTTTTTGGCAAATTGGGAAAAGGGCGCGTGGTATCCAAAATATTTCAAAATTGTATTAAATACACATGAAACTAAATACAAAATGTAAAGATGTACGAGATATAATTTAAAAACTGCATTCAGATAACGTTTTTAATCGATAACAATAAAATGGATATCGCGTTTTTGAAACAAACGATCTGCGCGTGCTATACACGGACCTTACAAAAAATTTCAAGTCTAGCTCTTCTAGGTTCTGAAATCGACGCGTTCACACATACGGACAGACGGACATGGCCAAATCGACTCAGCTTGTCACCCTGATTAAGAATATGCATATATACTTTATGAGGTCTGCCACGTCTCCTTCTGCCTGTTACGTACATTTTAGCAAAGCAATTATACCCTAATTTCCTAATTGATACTTAATGGATTTCAATGAAATTTTCAGCATATGATCTACATATTCTATTTCTTATTAGATATATACGAATATGCAATATATGTGGATGCAAGAAACATATGCGCGCTCATATACGCACGCACGCACCAATAGGCACGCACTCTGCTGAGCATTTAACACAGCGACTGCGCTTGAGCTGCAGTATGCGTTCTATTATAGAAACTTAATTGTTGAAGAAGTGTTTTTGCAAATGAACTTAATCAAACTTTCAGAACGTGATTATGGCATTCATAAGTATATATTTGCCAAAGCCCAAGTCTCTACTACTTGAAATACTTTTTCTTTTTTGAGAGGCAGGGGGCGTGGTATCCAAAAATTGTATAAAAATATTAAACTAAAACGGGAACAGATATCGATTTTTTGAAACAAACTTAATCTGCGCGTGCCATACACGGACCTACAAAAGTCTCTAGCACTTATAAGTTCTGAGATCGACGCGTTCATACATACGGACGGACGGACAGGCAGGGCTATATCGACCTAACTCGTCGCCCTGATGAAGAATATATATACTTTATTGGGTCTGTCACGCCTCATTCTCACTGTTACATACATTTTTACAAAAATATCATACCATGATTTCCCATTTTCAACGGATTTAAAAAAAAAACATGCACCGATTTCCAATTTCCAATTGGGTAAGGGTATAAAAAGGAAAATAGATAAGAAAAAAATCCAGTGTCACCGAAAACAGTACTATTTATGGTGGTAGCCTAGAATAAATGAGTTTGATTATGATATTCATCTAATGTGTGACCATGATATTCATTTGTTCGCAATTGGCCAAAGCACAAGATTCTAGTACTTCAAATACGTTTTTGGAAAATTGGGGAAAGGGCGCGTGGTATCCAACATATTTCAAAAATCAAAATTGTATTAAATACACATGAAACTAAATCCAAAATATAAAGATGTTCGAGACATAATTTAAAAACTGCATTTAGATAACGTTTTTAATCGATAATAATATAGCCGATAGTTATCGAGTTTCAAGTCTAGCTCATCTAGGTTCTGAAATCGACGCGTTCACACATACGGACAGACGGACATGGCCAAATCGACTCAGCTTGTCACCCTGATTAAGAATATGCATATATACTTTATGAGGTCTACCACGCCTCCTTCTGCCTGTTACATACATTTTAGCAAAGCAATTATACCCTAATTTCCTAATTGATACTTAATGGATTTCAATGAAATTTTCAGCATATGATCTACATATTCTATTTCTTATTAAATATATACGAATATGCAATATATGTGTATGCAAGAAACATATGCGCGCTCATATACGCATGCACGCACGCAAAGGCACGCGCTTTGCTGAACATTTAACACAGCGACTGCGCTTGGGCTGCAGTATGAGTTCTATTATAGAAACTTAATTGTTAAAGAAGTTTTTTGTAGATGGACTTTCTTAATCAAACTGTCAGAACGTGATTATGAAATTCAAAAGTATATATTTGCCAAAGCACAAGTCTCTACTACTTGAAATACTTTTTCTTTTTTGAGCGGAACGGGGCGTGGTATCCAAAAATTGTATAATAATATAAAACTAAAACGGGAACAGATATCGATTTTTTGAAAGAAGCTTAATCTGCGCGTGCCATACACGGACCTACAAAAGTCTCTAGCACTTTCTGTTCTGAGTTCTGAGATCGACGCGTTCATACATACGGACGGACGGACAGGCAGGGCTATATCGACTCTGCTCGTCGCCTTGATCATGAATATATGTACTTTATTGGGCCTGTCACGCCTGATTCTCACTGTTACATACATGTTTACAAAAATATCATACCATGATTTCCCATTTTCAACGGATTTAAAACAAAAAAAAACATGCACCGATTTCAAATTTTCAATGGGTTCAGGGTATAAAAAGGAAAATAGATAAGAAAAAAATCCAGTGTCACCGAAAACAGTACTATTTATGGTGGTAGCGTAGAATAAATGAGTGTGATCACGATATTCATTTAGAGTGTGACCATGATATTCATTTATTCGCAATTGGCCAAAGCACAAGTCTCTAGTACTTCACATACGTTTTTGGCAAATTGGGGAAAGGGCGCGTGGTATCCAAAATATTTCAAAATTGTATTAAATACACATGAAACTAAATCCAAAATGTAAAGATGTACGAGATATAATATAAAAACTCCATTTAGATAACGTTTTTAATCGATAACCATAAAATGGATATCGCGTTTGTGAAACAAACGATCTGCGCGTGCTAAACACGGACCTTAAAAAAATTTCAAGTCTAGCTCTTCTAGGTTCTGAAATCGACGCGTTCACACATACGGACAGACGGACATGGCCAAATCGACTCAGCTTGTCACCCTGATTAAGAATATGCATATATGCTTTATGAGGTCTGCCACGCCTCCTTCTGCCTGTTACATACATTTTAGCAAAGCAATTATACCCTAATTTCCTAATTGATACTAATGGATTTCAATGAAATTTTCAGCATATGATCTACATATTCTATTTCTTATTAGATATATACGAATATGCAGTATATGTGTATGCAAGAAACATATGCGCGCTCATATACGCACGCACGCACGCATAGGCACGCGCTTTGCTGAACATTTAACACAGCGACAGCGCGTGGGCTGCAGTATGGCTTCTATTATGGAAACTTAATGGTTTTTTTGTGGATGGACTTTCTTAATCAAACTATCAGAACGTGATTATGAAATTTATAAGTATATATTTGCCAAAGCACAAGTCTCTACTACTTGAAATACTTTTTCTTTTTTGAGCGGAAGGGGGCGTGGTATCAAAAATTGTATATAAATATAAAACTAAAACGGGAACAGATATCGATTTTTTGAAACAAACTAAATCTGCGCGTGTCACACATAGACCTACAAAAGTCTCTAGCACTTATAAGTTCTGAGATCGACGTGTTCATACATACGGACGGACGGACAGGCAGGGCTATATCGACTCTGCTCGTCGCCTTGATCAAGAATATATGTACTTTATTGGGCCTGTCACGCCTGATTCTCACTATTTACATACATTTTTACAACAGTATCATACCATGATTTCCCATTTTCAACGGATTTAAAAAAAAAAAACATGCACCGATTTCCAATTTTCAATGGGCTTAGGGTATAAAAAGGAAAATAGATAAGAAAAAAAATCCAGTGTCACCGAAAACAGTACTGTTTATGGTGGTAGCGTAGAATAAATGAGTGTGATCACGATATTCATTTAGAGTGTGACCATGATATTCATTTATTCGCAATTGGCCAAAGCACAAGTCTCTAGTATTTCACATACGTTTTTGGCAAATTGGGGAAAGGGCGCGTGGTATCCAAAATATTTCAAAATTCAAAATTTTATTAAGTACACATGAAACTAAATCCAAAATGTAAAGATGTACACGATATAATTTAAAAACTGCATTTAGATAACGTTTTTAATCGATAACAATAAAATGGATATCGCGTTTTTGAAACAAACGATCTGCGCGTGCTATACACGAACCTTACAAAAAACTTCAAGTCTAGCTCTTCTAGGTTCTGAAATCGACGAGTTCACACATACGGACAGACGGACATGGCCAAATCGACTCAGCTTGTCACCCTGATTAAGAATATGCATATATACTTTATGAGGTCTGCCACGCCTCCTTCTGCATGTTACATACATTTTAGCAAAGCAATTATTCCCTAATTTCCTAATTGATACTTAATGGATTTCAATGAAATTTTCTGCATATGATCTACATATTCTATTTCTTATTAGATATATACGAATATGCAGTATATGTGTATGCAAGAAACCTATGCGCGCTCATATACGCACGCACGCATAGGCACGCGCTTTGCTGAACATTTAACACAGCGACTGCGCTTGGGCTGCAGTATGGCTTCTATTATGGAAATTTAATGGTTAAAGAAGTTTTTTTGTAGATGGACTTTCTTAATCAAACTATCAGAACGTGATTATGAAATTTATAAGTATATATTTGCCAAAGCACAAGTCTCTACTACTTGAAATACTTTTTCTTTTTTGAGCGGAAGGGGGCGTGGTATCAAAAATTGTATATAAATATAAAACTAAAACGGGAACAGATATCGATTTTTTGAAACAAACTTAATCTGCGCGTGCCATACATGGACCTACAAAAGTCTCTAGTACTTATAAGCTCTGAGATCGACGTGTTCATACATACGGACGGACGGACAGGCAGGGCTATATCGACTCTGTTCGTCGCCTTGATCAAGAATATATGTACTTTATTGGGTCTGTCACGCCTGATTCTCACTATTTACATACATTTTTACAAAAATATCATACCATGATTTCCCATTTTCAACGGATTTAAAAAAAAATAACATGCACCGATTTCCAATTTTCAATGGGCTTAGGGTATAAAAAGGAAAATAGATAAGAAAAAAAATCCAGTGTCACCGAAAACAGTACTGTTTATGGTGGTAGCGTAGAATAAATGAGTGTGATCACGATATTCATTTAGAGTGTGACCATGATATTCATTTATTCGCAATTGGCCAAAGCACAAGTCTCTAGTACTTCAAATACGTTTTTGGCAAATTGGGGAAAGGGCGCGTGGTATCCAAAATATAAAGATGTACACGATATAATTTAAAAACTGCATTTAGATAACGTTTTTAATCGATAACAATAACATACGCACGCACGCACCAATAGGCACGCACTCTGCTGAGCATTTAACACAGCGACTGCGCTTGAGCTGCAGTATGCGTTCTATTATAGAAACTTAATTGTTGAAGAAGTTTTTTTGCAAATGAACTTAATGAAACTTTCAGAACGTGATTATGACATTCATAAGTATATATTTGCCAAAGCCCAAGTCTCTACTACTTAATATACTTTTTCTTTTTTGAGCGGAAGGGGGCGTGGTATCAAAAATTGTATGTAAATATAAAACTAAAACGGGAACAGATATCGATTTTTTTAAACAAACTTAATCTGCGCGTGCCATACACGGACCTACAAAAGTCTCTAGCACTTATAAGTTCTGAGATCGACGCGTTCATACATACGGACGGACGGACAGGCAGGGCTATATCGACTTAACTCGTCGCCCTGATGAAGAATATATATACTTTATTGGGTCTGTCACGCCTCATTCTCACTGTTACATACATTTTTACAAAAATATCATACCATGATTTCCCATTTTCAACGGATTTAAAAAAAAAACCTGCACCGATTTCCAATTTCCAATGGGCTCAGGGTATAAAAAGGAAAATAGATAAGAAAAAAATCCAGTGTCACCGAAAACAGTACTAATTATGGTGGTAGCCTAGAATAAATGAGTTTGATTATGATATTCATTTAATGTGTGACCATGATATTCATTTATTCGCAATTGGCCAAAGCACAAGTCTCTAGTACTTCAAATACGTTTTTGGAAAATTGGGGAAAGGGCGCGTGGTATCCAACATATTTCAAAAATCAAAATTGTATTAAATACACATGAAACTAAATCCAAAATATAAAGATGTACGAGACATAATTTAAAAACTGCATTTAGATAACGTTTTTAATCGATAACAATATATCCGATAGTTATCGAGTTTCAAGTCTAGCTCATCTAGGTTCTGAAATCGACGCGTTCACACATACGGACAGACGGACATGGCCAAATCGACTCAGCTTGTCACCCTGATTAAGAATATGCATATATACTTTATGAGGTCTGCCACGCCTCCTTCTGCCTGTTACATACATTTTAACAAAGCAATTATACCCTAATTTCCTAATTGATACTTAATGGATTTCAATGAAATTTTCTGCATATGATCTACATATTCTATTTCTTATTAGATATATACGAATATGCAGTATATGTGTATGCAAGAAACATATGCGCGCTCATATACGCACGCACGCACGCATAGGCACGCGCTTTGATGAACATTTAACACAGCGACTGCGCTTGGGCTGCAGTATGGGTTCTATTATGGAAACTTAATGGTTAAAGAAGTTTTTTTGTGGATGGACTTTCTTAATCAAACTATCAGAACGTGATTATGAAATTTATAAGTAAATATTTGCCAAAGCACAAGTCTCTACTACTTGAAATACTTTTTCTTTTTTGAGAGGAAGGGGGCGTGGTATCAAAAATTGTATATAAATATAAAACTAAAACGGGAACTGATATCGACTTTTTTAAACGGACGGACAGGCAGGGCTATATCGACTCAGCTCGTCGCCTTGATCATGAATATATGTACTTTATTGGGTCTGTCACGTCTCATTCTCACTGTTACATACATTTTTACAAAAATATCATACCATGATTTCCCATTTTCAACGGAATTAAAAAAAAAAACATGCACCGATTTCCAATTTTCAATGGGTTCAGGGTATAAAAAGAAAAATAGATAAGAAAAAAATCCAGTGTCACCGAAAACAGTACTATTTATGGTGGTAGCGTAGAATTAATGAGTGTGATCATGATATTCATTTAGAGTGTGACCATGATATTCATTTATTCGCAATTGGCCAAAGCACAAGTCTCTAGTACTTCAAATACGTTTTTGGCAAATTGGGGAAAGGGCGCGTGGTATCCAAAATATTTCAAAATTGTATTAAATACACATGAAACTAAATCCAAAATGTAAAGATGTACGAGATATAATATAAAAACTGCATTTAGATAACGTTTTTAATCGATAACCATAAAATGGATATCGCGTTTTTGAAACAAACGATCTGCGCGTGCTAAACACGGACCTTAAAAAAATTTCAAGTCTAGCTCTTCTAGGTTCTGAAATCGACGGGTTCACAAATACGGACAGACGGACATGGCCAAATCGACTCAGCTTGTCACCCTGATTAAGAATATGCATATAGACTTTATGGAGTCTGCCACGCCTCCTTCTGCCTGTTACATACATTTTAGCAAAGCAATTATACCCTAATTTCCTAATTGATACAAAATGGATTTCAATGAAATTTTCAGCATATGATCTACATATTCTATTTTATTAAATATATACGAATATGCAATATATGTGTATGCAAGAAACATATGCGCGCTCATATACGCACGCACGCACCAATAGGCACGCACTCTGCTGAGCATTTAACACAGCGACTGCGCTTGAGCTGCAGTATGCGTTCTATTATAGAAACTTAATTGTTGAAGAAGTTTTTTTGCAAATGAACTTAATCAAACTTTCAGAACGTGATTATGACATTCATAAGTATATATTTGCCAAAGCCCAAGTCTCTACTACTTAATATACTTTTTCTTTTTTGAGCGGAAGGGGGCGTGGTATCAAAAATTGTATGTAAATATAAAACTAAAACGGGAACAGATATCGATTTTTTTAAACAAACTTAATCTGCGCGTGCCATACACGGACCTACAAAAGTCTCTAGCACTTATAAGTTCTGAGATCGACGCGTTCATACATACGGACGGACGGACAGGCAGGGCTATATCGACTTAACTCGTCGCCCTGATGAAGAATATATATACTTTATTGGGTCTGTAACACGCCTCATTCTCACTGTTACATACATTTTTACAAAAATATCATACCATGATTTCCCATTTTCAACGGATTTAAAAAAAAAACCTGCACCGATTTCCAATTTCCAATGGGCTCAGGGTATAAAAAGGAAAATAGATAAGAAAAAAATCCAGTGTCACCGAAAACAGTACTAATTATGGTGGTAGCCTAGAATAAATGAGTTTGATTATGATATTCATTTAATGTGTGACCATGATATTCATTTATTCGCAATTGGCCAAAGCACAAGTCTCTAGTACTTCAAATACGTTTTTGGAAAATTGGGGAAAGGGCGCGTGGTATCCAACATATTTCAAAAATCAAAATTGTATTAAATACACATGAAACTAAATCCAAAATATAAAGATGTACGATACATAATTTAAAAACTGCATTTAGATAACGTTTTTAATCGATAACAATATAGCCGATAGTTATCGAGTTTCGAGTCTAGCTCATCTAGGTTCTGAAATCGACGCGTTCACACATACGGACAGACGGACATGGCCAAATCGACTCAGCTTGTCACCCTGATTAAGAATATGCATATAGACTTTATGGAGTCTGCCACGCCTCCTTCTGCCTGTTACATACATTTTAGCAAAGCAATTATACCCTAATTTCCTAATTGATACATAATGGATTTCAATGAAATTTTCAGCATATGATCTACATATTCTATTTCTTATTAAATATATACGAATATGCAATATATGTGTATGCAAGAAACATATGCGCGCTCATATACGCACGCACGCACCAATAGGCACGCACTCTGCTGAGCATTTAACACAGCGACTGCGCTTGAGCTGCAGTATGCGTTCTATTATAGAAACTTAATTGTTGAAGAAGTTTTTTTGCAAATGAACTTAATCAAACTTTCAGAACGTGATTATGACATTCATAAGTATATATTTGCCAAAGCCCAAGTCTCTACTACTTAATATACTTTTTCTTTTTTGAGCGGAAGGGGGCGTGGTATCAAAAATTGTATGTAAATATAAAACTAAAACGGGAACAGATATCGATTTTTTTAAACAAACTTAATCTGCGCGTGCCATACACGGACCTACAAAAGTCTCTAGCACTTATAAGTTCTGAGATCGACGCGTTCATACATACGGACGGACGGACAGGCAGGACTATATCGACTTAACTCGTCGCCCTGATGAAGAATATATATACTTTATTGGGTCTGTAACACGCCTCATTCTCACTGTTACATACATTTTTACAAAAATATCATACCATGATTTCCCATTTTCAACGGATTTAAAAAAAAAACCTGCACCGATTTCCAATTTCCAATGGGCTCAGGGTATAAAAAGGAAAATAGATAAGAAAAAAATCCAGTGTCACCGAAAACAGTACTAATTATGGTGGTAGCCTAGAATAAATGAGTTTGATTATGATATTCATTTAATGTGTGACCATGATATTCATTTATTCGCAATTGGCCAAAGCACAAGTCTCTAGTACTTCAAATACGTTTTTGGAAAATTGGGGAAAGGGCGCGTGGTATCCAACATATTTCAAAAATCAAAATTGTATTAAATACACATGAAACTAAATCCAAAATATAAAGATGTACGATACATAATTTAAAAACTGCATTTAGATAACGTTTTTAATCGATAACAATATAGCCGATAGTTATCGAGTTTCAAGTCTAGCTCATCTAGGTTCTGAAATCGACGCGTTCACACATACGGACAGACGGACATGGCCAAATCGACTCAGCTTGTCACCCTGATTAAGAATATGCATATAGACTTTATGGAGTCTGCCACGCCTCCTTCTGCCTGTTACATACATTTTAGCAAAGCAATTATACCCTAATTTCCTAATTGATACATAATGGATTTCAATGAAATTTTCAGCATATGATCTACATATTCTATTTCTTATTAAATATATACGAATATGCAATATATGTGTATGCAAGAAACATATGCGCGCTCATATACGCACGCACGCACCAATAGGCACGCACTCTGCTGAGCATTTAACACAGCGACTGCGCTTGAGCTGCAGTATGCGTTCTATTATAGAAACTTAATTGTTGAAGAAGTTTTTTTGCAAATGAACTTAATCAAACTTTCAGAACGTGATTATGACATTCATAAGTATATATTTGCCAAAGCCCAAGTCTCTACTACTTAATATACTTTTTCTTTTTTGAGCGGAAGGGGGCGTGGTATCAAAAATTGTATGTAAATATAAAACTAAAACGGGAACAGATATCGATTTTTTTAAACAAACTTAATCTGCGCGTGCCATACACGGACCTACAAAAGTCTCTAGCACTTATAAGTTCTGAGATCGACGCGTTCATACATACGGACGGACGGACAGGCAGGGCTATATCGACTTAACTCGTCGCCCTGATGAAGAATATATATACTTTATTGGGTCTGTCACGCCTCATTCTCACTGTTACATACATTTTTACAAAAATATCATACCATGATTTCCCATTTTCAACGGATTTAAAAAAAAAACCTGCACCTATTTCCAATTTCCAATGGGCTCAGGGTATAAAAAGGAAAATAGATAAGAAAAAAATCCAGTGTCACCGAAAACAGTACTAATTATGGTGGTAGCCTAGAATAAATGAGTTTGATTATGATATTCATTTAATGTGTGACCATGATATTCATTTATTCGCAATTGGCCAAAGCACAAGTCTCTAGTACTTCAAATACGTTTTTGGAAAATTGGGGAAAGGGCGCGTGGTATCCAACATATTTCAAAAATCAAAATTGTATTAAATACACATGAAACTAAATCCAAAATATAAAGATGTACGAGACATAATTTAAAAACTGCATTTAGATAACGTTTTTAATCGATAACAATATAGCCGATAGTTATCGAGTTTCAAGTCTAGCTCATCTAGGTTCTGAAATCGACGCGTTCACACATACGGACAGACGGACATGGCCAAATCGACTCAGCTTGTCACCCTGATTATGAATATGCATATATACTTTATGAGGTCTGCCACGCCTCCTTCTGCCTGTTACATACATTTTAACAAAGCAATTATACCCTAATTTCCTAATTGATACTTAATGGATTTCAATGAAATTTTCTGCATATGATCTACATATTCTATTTCTTATTAGATATATACGAATATGCAGTATATGTGTATGCAAGAAACATATGCGCGCTCATATACGCACGCACGCACGCATAGGCACGCGCTTTGATGAACATTTAACACAGCGACTGCGCTTGGGCTGCAGTATGGGTTCTATTATGGAAACTTAATGGTTAAAGAAGTTTTTTTGTGGATGGACTTTCTTAATCAAACTATCAGAACGTGATTATGAAATTTATAAGTATATATTTGCCAAAGCACAAGTCTCTACTACTTGAAATACTTTTTCTTTTTTGAGAGGAAGGGGGCGTGGTATCAAAAATTGTATGTAAATATAAAACTAAAACGGGAACAGATATCGACTTTTTTAAACAAACTTAATCTTCGTGTGCCATACACGGACCTACAAAAGTCTCTAGCTCTTATAAGTTCTGAGATCGACGCGTTCATACATACGGACGGACGGACAGGCAGGGCTATGTCGACTCAGCTCGTCGCCTTGATCATGAATATATGTACTTTATTGGGTCTGTCACGTCTCATTCTCACTGTTACATACATTTTTACAAAAATATCATACCATGATTTCCCATTTTCAACGGATTTAAAAAAAAACATGCACCGATTTCCAATTTTCAATGGGTTCAGGGTATAAAAAGGAAAATAGATAAGAAAAAAATCCAGTGTCACCGAAAACAGTACTATTTATGGTGGTAGCGTAGAATAAATGAGTGTGATCATGATATTCATTTAGAGTGTGACCATGATATTCATTTATTCGCAATTGGCCAAAGCACAAGTCTCTAGTACTTCAAATACGTTTTTGGCAAATTGGGGAAAGGGCGCGTGGTATCCAAAATATTTCAAAATTGTATTAAATACACATGAACCTAATTCCAAAATGTAAAGATGTACGAGATATAATATAAAAACTGCATTTAGATAACGTTTTTAATCGATAACCATAAAATGGATATCGCGTTTTTGAAACAAACGATCTGCGCGTGCTAAACACGGACCTTAAAAAAAATTTCAAGTCTAGCTCATCTAGGTTCTGAAATCGACGGGTTCACAAATACGGACAGACGGACATGGCCAAATCGACTCAGCTTGTCACCCTGATTAAGAATATGCATATAGACTTTATGGAGTCTGCCACGCCTCCTTCTGCCTGTTACATACATTTTAGCAAAGCAATTATACCCTAATTTCCTAATTGATACATAATGGATTTCAATGAAATTTTCAGCATATGATCTACATATTCTATTTCTTATTAAATATATACGAATATGCAATATATGTGTATGCAAGAAACATATGCGCGCTCATATACGCACGCACGCACGCATAGGCACGCGCTTTGATGAACATTTAACACAGCGACTGCGCTTGGGCTGCAGTATGGGTTCTATTATGGAAACTTAATGGTTAAAGAAGTTTTTTTGTGGATGGACTTTCTTAATCAAACTATCAGAACGTGATTATGAAATTTATAAGTAAATATTTGCCAAAGCACAAGTCTCTACTACTTGAAATACTTTTTCTTTTTTGAGAGGAAGGGGGCGTGGTATCAAAAATTGTATATAAATATAAAACTAAAACGGGAACAGATATCGACTTTTTTAAACGGACGGACAGGCAGGGCTATATCGACTCAGCTCGTCGCCTTGATCATGAATATATGTACTTTATTGGGTCTGTCACGTCTCATTCTCACTGTTACATACATTTTTACAAAAATATCATACCATGATTTCCCATTTTCAACGGAATTAAAAAAAAAAACATGCACCGATTTCCAATTTTCAATGGGTTCAGGGTATAAAAAGGAAAATAGATAAGAAAAAAATCCAGTGTCACCGAAAACAGTACTATTTATGGTGGTAGCGTAGAATTAATGAGTGTGATCATGATATTCATTTAGAGTGTGACCATGATATTCATTTATTCGCAATTGGCCAAAGCACAAGTCTCTAGTACTTCAAATACGTTTTTGGCAAATTGGGGAAAGGGCGCGTGGTATCCAAAATATTTCAAAATTGTATTAAATACACATGAAACTAAATCCAAAATGTAAAGATGTACGAGATATAATATAAAAACTGCATTTAGATAACGTTTTTAATCGATAACCATAAAATGGATATCGCGTTTTTGAAACAAACGATCTGCGCGTGCTAAACACGGACCTTAAAAAAATTTCAAGTCTAGCTCTTCTAGGTTCTGAAATCGACGGGTTCACAAATACGGACAGACGGACATGGCCAAATCGACTCAGCTTGTCACCCTGATTAAGAATATGCATATAGACTTTATGGAGTCTGCCACGCCTCCTTCTGCCTGTTACATACATTTTAGCAAAGCAATTATACCCTAATTTCCTAATTGATACATAATGGATTTCAATGAAATTTTCAGCATATGATCTACATATTCTATTTCTTATTAAATATATACGAATATGCAATATATGTGTATGCAAGAAACATATGCGCGCTCATATACGCACGCACGCACCAATAGGCACGCACTCTGCTGAGCATTTAACACAGCGACTGCGCTTGAGCTGCAGTATGCGTTCTATTATAGAAACTTAATTGTTGAAGAAGTTTTTTTGCAAATGAACTTAATCAAACTTTCAGAACGTGATTATGACATTCATAAGTATATATTTGCCAAAGCCCAAGTCTCTACTACTTAATATACTTTTTCTTTTTTGAGCGGAAGGGGGCGTGGTATCAAAAATTGTATGTAAATATAAAACTAAAACGGGAACAGATATCGATTTTTTGAAACAAACTTAATCTGCGCGTGCCATACACGGACCTACAAAAGTCTCTAGCACTTATAAGTTCTGAGATCGACGCGTTCATACATACGGACGGACGGACAGGCAGGGCTATATCGACTTAACTCGTCGCCCTGATGAAGAATATATATACTTTATTGGGTCTGTCACGCCTCATTCTCACTGTTACATACATTTTTACAAAAATATCATACCATGATTTCCCATTTTCAACGGATTTAAAAAAAAAACCTGCACCGATTTCCAATTTCCAATGGGCTCAGGGTATAAAAAGGAAAATAGATAAGAAAAAAATCCAGTGTCACCGAAAACAGTACTAATTATGGTGGTAGCCTAGAATAAATGAGTTTGATTATGATATTCATTTAATGTGTGACCATGATATTCATTTATTCGCAATTGGCCAAAGCACAAGTCTCTAGTACTTCAAATACGTTTTTGGAAAATTGGGGAAAGGGCGCGTGGTATCCAACATATTTCAAAAATCAAAATTGTATTAAATACACATGAAACTAAATCCAAAATATAAAGATGTACGATACATAATTTAAAAACTGCATTTAGATAACGTTTTTAATCGATAACAATATAGCCGATAGTTATCGAGTTTCAAGTCTAGCTCATCTAGGTTCTGAAATCGACGCGTTCACACATACGGACAGACGGACATGGCCAAATCGACTCAGCTTGTCACCCTGATTAAGAATATGCATATAGACTTTATGGAGTCTGCCACGCCTCCTTCTGCCTGTTACATACATTTTAGCAAAGCAATTATACCCTAATTTCCTAATTGATACATAATGGATTTCAATGAAATTTTCAGCATATGATCTACATATTCTATTTCTTATTAAATATATACGAATATGCAATATATGTGTATGCAAGAAACATATGCGCGCTCATATACGCACGCACGCACCAATAGGCACGCACTCTGCTGAGCATTTAACACAGCGACTGCGCTTGAGCTGCAGTATGCGTTCTATTATAGAAACTTAATTGTTGAAAAAGTTTTTTTGCAAATGAACTTAATCAAACTTTCAGAACGTGATTATGACATTCATAAGTATATATTTGCCAAAGCCCAAGTCTCTACTACTTAATATACTTTTTCTTTTTTGAGCGGAAGGGGGCGTGGTATCAAAAATTGTATGTAAATATAAAACTAAAACGGGAACAGATATCGATTTTTTTAAACAAACTTAATCTGCGCGTGCCATACACGGACCTACAAAAGTCTCTAGCACTTATAAGTTCTGAGATCGACGCGTTCATACATACGGACGGACGGACAGGCAGGGCTATATCGACTTAACTCGTCGCCCTGATGAAGAATATATATACTTTATTGGGTCTGTAACACGCCTCATTCTCACTGTTACATACATTTTTACAAAAATATCATACCATGATTTCCCATTTTCAACGGATTTAAAAAAAAAAACCTGCACCGATTTCCAATTTCCAATGGGCTCAGGGTATAAAAAGGAAAATAGATAAGAAAAAAATCCAGTGTCACCGAAAACAGTACTAATTATGGTGGTAGCCTAGAATAAATGAGTTTGATTATGATATTCATTTAATGTGTGACCATGATATTCATTTATTCGCAATTGGCCAAAGCACAAGTCTCTAGTACTTCAAATACGTTTTTGGAAAATTGGGGAAAGGGCGCGTGGTATCCAACATATTTCAAAAATCAAAATTGTATTAAATACACATGAAACTAAATCCAAAATATAAAGATGTACGATACATAATTTAAAAACTGCATTTAGATAACGTTTTTAATCGATAACAATATAGCCGATAGTTATCGAGTTTCAAGTCTAGCTCATCTAGGTTCTGAAATCGACGCGTTCACACATACGGACAGACGGACATGGCCAAATCGACTCAGCTTGTCACCCTGATTAAGAATATGCATATATACTTTATGAGGTCTGCCACGCCTCCTTCTGCCTGTTACATACATTTTAACAAAGCAATTATACCCTAATTTCCTAATTGATACTTAATGGATTTCAATGAAATTTTCTGCATATGATCTACATATTCTATTTCTTATTAGATATATACGAATATGCAGTATATGTGTATGCAAGAAACATATGCGCGCTCATATACGCACGCACGCACGCATAGGCACGCGCTTTGATGAACATTTAACACAGCGACTGCGCTTGGGCTGCAGTATGGGTTCTATTATGGAAACTTAATGGTTAAAGAAGTTTTTTTGTGGATGGATTTTCTTAATCAAACTATCAGAACGTGATTATGAAATTTATAAGTATATATTTGCGAAAGAACAAGTCTCTGCTACTTCAAATGCTTTTTCTTTTTTGAGCGGAAGGGGGCGTGGTATCAAAAATTGTATATAAATATAAAACTAAAACGGGAACAGATATCGATTTTTTGAAACAAACAATCTGCGTGTGTTATACACGGACCTACAAAAGTCTCTAGCTCTTATAAGTTCTGAGATCGACGCGTTCATACATACGGACGAACGGACAGGCAGGGTTATATCGACTCAGCTCGTCCCCTTGATCATGAATATATGTACTTTATTGGGTCTGTCACGCCTCATTCTCACTGTTACATACATTTTTACAAAAATATCATACCATGATTTCCCATTTTCAACGGATTTAAAAAAAAAAAACATGCACCGATTTCCAATTTTCAATGGGTTCAGGGTATAAAAAGGAAAATAGATAAGAAAAAAATCCAGTGTCACCGAAAACAGTACTATTTATGGTGGTAGCGTAGAATAAATGAGTGTGATCACGATATTCATTTAGAGTGTGACCATGATATTCATTTATTCGCAATTGGCCAAAGCACAAGTCTCTAGTACTTCAAATACGTTTTTGGCAAATTGGGGAAAGGGCGCGTGGTATCCAAAATATTTCAAAATTGTATTAAATACACATGAACCTAATTCCAAAATGTAAAGATGTACGAGATATAATATAAAAACTGCATTTAGATAACGTTTTTAATCGATAACCATAAAATGGATATCGCGTTTTTGAAACAAACGATCTGCGCGTGCTAAACACGGACCTTAAAAAAAATTTCAAGTCTAGCTCTTCTAGGTTCTGAAATCGACGGGTTCACAAATACGGACAGACGGACATGGCCAAATCGACTCAGCTTGTCACCCTGATTAAGAATATGCATATAGACTTTATGGAGTCTGCCACGCCTCCTTCTGCCTGTTACATACATTTTAGCAAAGCAATTATACCCTAATTTCCTAATTGATACATAATGGATTTCAATGAAATTTTCAGCATATGATCTACATATTCTATTTCTTATTAAATATATACGAATATGCAATATATGTGTATGCAAGAAACATATGCGCGCTCATATACGCCCGCACGCACCAATAGGCACGCACTCTGCTGAGCATTTAACACAGCGACTGCGCTTGAGCTGCAGTATGCGTTCTATTATAGAAACTTAATTGTTGAAGAAGTTTTTTTGCAAATGAACTTAATCAAACTTTCAGAACGTGATTATGACATTCATAAGTATATATTTGCCAAAGCCCAAGTCTCTACTACTTAATATACTTTTTCTTTTTTGAGCGGAAGGGGGCGTGGTATCAAAAATTGTATATAAATATAAAACTAAAACGGGAACAGATATCGATTTTTTGAAACAAACTTAATCTGCGCGTGCCATACACGGACCTACAAAAGTCTCTAGCACTTATAAGTTCTGAGATCGACGCGTTCATACATACGGACGGACGGATAGGCAGGGCTATATCGATTCAGCTCGTCGCCTTGATCAAGAATATATGTACTTTACTGGGTCTGTTACGCCTCATTCTCACTGTTACATACATGTTTACAAAAATATCATACCATGATTTCCCATTTTCAACGGATTTAAAACAAAAAAAAACATGCACCGATTTCAAATTTTCAATGGGTTCAGGGTATAAAAAGGAAAATAGATAAGAAAATAATCCAGTGTCACAGAAAACAGTACTATTTATGGTGGTAGCCTAGAATAAATGAGTGTGATCATGATATTCATTTAGAGTGTGACCATGATATTCATTTATTCTCAATTGGCCAAAGCACAAGTCTCTAGTACTTCAAATACGTTTTTGGCAAATTGGGGAAAGGGCGCGTGGTATCCAAAATATTTCAAAATTCAAAATTTTATTAAGTACACATGAAACTTAATCCAAAATGTAAAGATGTACACGATAGAATTTAAAAACTGCATTTAGATAACGTTTTTAATCGATAACAATAAAATACGCACGCACGCACCAATAGGCACGCACTCTGCTGAGCATTTAACACAGCGACTGCGCTTGAGCTGCAGTATGCGTTCTATTATAGAAACTTAATTGTTGAAGAATATCGATTCAGCTCGTCGCCTTGATCAAGAATATATGTACTTTATTGGGTCTGTTACACCTCATTCTCACTGTTACATACATGTTTACAAAAATATCATACCATGATTTCCCATTTTCAACGGATTTAAAAAAAAAAAAAAACGCACCGATTTCCAATTTTCAATGGGTTCAGGGTATAAAAAGGAAAATAGATAAGAAAAAAATCCAGTGTCACCGAAAACAGTACTATTTATGGTGGTAGCCTAGAATAAATGAATGGGATCATGATATTTATTTATAGTGTGACCATGATATTCATTTATTCCTAATTGGCCAAAGCACAAGTCTCTTGTACTTCAAATACGTTTTTGGCAAATTGGGGAAAGGACGCGAGGTATCTAAAATATTTCAAAATTCAAAATTGTATTAAAAACACATGAAACTAAATCCAAAATATAAAGATGTACGAGACATAATTTAAAAACTGCATTTAGATAACGTTTTTAATCGATAACAATATAGCCGATAGTTATCGAGTTTCAAGTCTAGATCATCTAGGTTCTGAAATCGACGCGTTCACACATACGGACAGACGGACATGGCCAAATCGACTCAGCTTGTCACCCTGATTAAGAACATGCATATATACTGTATGGGGTTTGCCACGCCTCTTTCTGCCTGTTACATACATTTTAGCAAAGCAATTATACCCTAATTTTCTAATTGATACTTAATGGATTTCAATGAAATTTTCTGCATATGATCTACATATTCTATTTCTTATTAGATATATACGAATATGCAGTATATGTGTATGCAAGAAACATATGCGCGCTCATATACGCACGCACGCACGCATAGGCACGCGCTTTGCTGAACATTTAACACAGCGACTGCGCTTGGGCTGCAGTATGGGTTCTATTATGGAAACTTAATGGTTAAAGAAGTTTTTTTGTAGATGGACTTTCTTAATCAAACTATCAGAACGTGATTATGAAATTTATAAGTATATATTTGCCAAAGCACAAGTCTCAACTACTTGAAATACTTTTTCTTTTTTGAGCGGAAGGGGGCGTGGTATCAAAAATTGTATATAAATATAAAACTAAAACGGGAACAGATATTGATTTTTTGAAACAAACTTAATCTGGTGCCATACACGGACCTACACAAGTCTCTAGCACTTATAAGTTCTGAGATCGACGCGTTCATACATACGGACGGACGGACAGAAAGGGCTATATCGATTCAGCTCGTCGCCTTGATCAAGAATATATGTACTTTATTGGGTCTGTCACGTCTCATTCTCACTGTTACATACATATTTACAAAAATATCATACCATGATTTCCCATTTTCAACGGATTTAAAAAAAAAAAAAACATGCACCGATTTCCAATTTCCAATGGGCTCAGGGTATAAAAAGGAAAATAGATAAGAAAAAAATCCAGTGTCACCGAAAACAGTACTATTTATGGTGGTAGCGAAGAATAAATGAGTGTGATCATGATATTCATTTAGAGTGTGACCATGATATTCATTTATTCGCAATTGGCCAAAGCACAAGTCTCTAGTACTTCAAATACGTTTTTGGCAAATTGGGGAAAGGGCGCGTGGTATCCAAAATATTTCAAAAATCAAAATTGTATTAAATACACATGAAACTAAATCCAAAATATACAGATGTTCGAGGCATAATTTAAAAACTGCATTTAGATAACGTTTTTAATCGATAATAATAGAGCCGATAGTTATCGAGTTTCAAGTCTAGCTCATCTAGGTTCTGAAATCGACGCGTTCACACATACGGACAGACGGACATGGCCAAATCGACTCAGCTTGTCACCCTGATTAAGAATATGCATATATACTTTATGAGGTCTACCACGCCTCCTTCTGCCTGTTACATACATTTTAGCAAAGCAATTATACCCTAATTTCCTAATTGATACTTAATGGATTTCAATGAAATTTTCAGCATATGATCTACATATTTCTTATTAAATATATACGAATATGCAATATATGTGTATGCAAGAAACATATGCGCGCTCATATACGCATGCACGCACGCATACACAGCGACTGCGCTTGGGCTGCAGTATGAGTTCTATTATAGAAACTTAATGGTTAAAGAAGTTTTTTTGTAGATGGACTTTCTTAATCAAACTTTCAGAACGTGATTATGAAATTCATAAGTATATATTTGCCAAAGAACAAGTCTCTACTACTTGAAATACTTTCTCTTTTTTGAGAGGAAGGGGGCGTGGTATCAAAAATTGTATATAAATATAAAAGTAAAACGGGAACAGATATCGATTTTTTGAAACAAACTTAATCTTCGTGTGCCATACACGGACCTACAAAAGTCTCTAGCTCTTATAAGTTCTGAGATCGACGCGTTCATACATACGGACGAACGGACAGGCAGGGCTATATCGACTCAGCTCGTCCCCTTGATCATGAATATATGTACTTTATTGGGTCTGTCACGCCTCATTCTCACTGTTACATACATTTTTACAAAAATATCATACCATGATTTCCCATTTTCAACGGATTTAAAAAAAAAAAAAACATGCACCGATTTCCAATTTTCAATGGGTTCAGGGTATAAAAAGGAAAATAGATAAGAAAATAATCCAGTGTCACAGAAAACAGTACTATTTATGGTGGTAGCCTAGAATAAATGAGTTTGATCATGATATTCATTTAATGTGTGACCATGATATTCATTTATTATTATTGGCCAAAGCACAAGACTCTAATACTTCAAATACGTTTTTGGCAAATTGGGGAAAGGGCGCGTGGTATACAAAATATTTCAAAATTCAAAATTGTATTAAATACACATGAAACTAAATCCAAAATGTAAAGATGTACGAGACATAATTAAAAAACTGCATTTAGATAACGTTTTTAATCGATAATAATAAAACGGATAGTTATCGAGTTTTTGAAACAAACAATCTGCGCGTGCTATACACGGACCTTACAAAAAATTTAGTCTAGCTCTTCTAGGTTCTGAAATCGACGCGTTCACACATACGGACAGACGGACATGGCCAAATCGACTCAGCTTGTCACCCTGATTAAGAATATGCATATATACTTTATGGGGTCTGCCACGCCTCCTTCTGCCTGTAACATACATTTTAGCAAAGCAGTTATACCCTAATTTCCTAATTGATACTTAATGGATTTCAATGAAATTTTCTGCATATGATCTACATATTCTATTTCTTATTAAATATATACGAATATGCAGTATATGTGTATGCAAGAAACATATGCGCGCTCATATACGCACGCACGCATACATAGGCACGCGCTCTGCTGAGCATTTAACACAGCGACTGCGCTTGGGCTGCAGTATGGGTTCTATTATGGAAACTTAAAGGTTAACGAAGTTTTTTTGTAGATGGACTTTCTTAATCAAACTATCAGAACGTGATTATGAAATTCATAAGTATATATTTGCGAAAGAACAAGTCTCTGCTACTTCAAATGCTTTTTCTTTTTTGAGCGGAAGGGGGCGTGGTATCAAAAATTGTATATAAATATAAAACTAAAACGGGAACAGATATCGATTTTTTGAAACAAACAATCTGCGTGTGCCATACACGGACCTACAAAAGTCTCTAGCTCTTATAAGTTCTGAGATCGACGCGTTCATACATACGGACGAACGGACAGGCAGGGTTATATCGACTCAGCTCGTCCCCTTGATCATGAATATATGTACTTTATTGGGTCTGTCACGCCTCATTCTCACTGTTACATACATTTTTACAAAAATATCATACCATGATTTCTCATTTTCAACGGATTTAAAAAAAAAAAACATGCACCGATTTCCAATTTTCAATGGGTTCAGGGTATAAAAAGGAAAATAGATAAGAAAATAATCCAGTGTCACAGAAAACAGTACTATTTATGGTGGTAGCCTAGAATAAATGAGTTTGATCATGATATTCATTTAATGTGTGACCATGATATTCATTTATTATTATTGGCCAAAGCACAAGACTCTAGTACTTCAAATACGTTTTTGGCAAATTGGGGAAAGGGCGCGTGGTATACAAAATATTTCAAAATTCAAAATTGTATTAAATACACATGAAACTAAATCCAAAATGTAATTTAGATAAAGTTTTTAATCGATAACAATATAGCGGATAGTTATCGAGTTTCAAGTCTAGCTCATCTAGGTTCTGAAATCGACGCGTTCACACATACGGACAGACGGACATGGCCAAATCGACTCAGCTTGTCACCCTGATTAAGAATATGCATATATACTTTATGAGGTCTGCCACGCCTCCTTCTGCCTGTTACATACATTTTAGCAAAGCAATTATACCCTAATTTCCTAATTGATACTTAATGGATTTCAAAGAAATTTTCTGCATATGATCTACATATTCTATTTCTTATTAGATATATACGAATATGCAGTATATGTGTATGCAAGAAACATATGCGCGCTCATATACGCAAGCACGCACGCATAGGCATGCGCTCTGCTGAGCATTTAACACAGCGACTGCGCTTGGGCTGCAGTATGGGTTCTATTATGGAAACTTAATGGTTAACGAAGTTTTTTTGTAGATGGACTTTCTTAATCAAACTTTCAGAACGTGATTATGAAATTCATAAGTATATATTTGCCAAAGCACAAGTATCTACTACTTGAAATACTTTTTCTTTTTTGAGCGGAAGGGGGCGTGGTATCAAAAATTGTATATAAATATAAAACTAAAACGGGAACAGATATCGATTTTTTTAAACAAACTTAATCTGCGTGTGCCATACACGGACCTACCAAAAGTCTCTTGTTTTTATAAGTTCTGAGATCGACGCGTTCATACATACGGACGGACGGACAGGCAGGGCTATATCGACTCAGCTCGTCGCCTTGATCATGAATATATGTACTTTATTGGGTCTGTCACGCCTCATTCTCGCTGTTACATACATTTTTACAAAAATATCATACCATGATTTCCCATTTTCAACGGATTTAAAAAAAAAAAAATGCACCGATTTCCAATTTTCAATGAGTTAAGGGTATAAAAAGGAAAATAGATAAGAAAAAAATCCATTGTCACCGAAAACAGTACTATTTATGGTGGTAGCCTAGAATAAATGAGTTTGATCATGATATTCACTTATTGTGTGATCATGATATTCTTTTATTATTATTGGCCAAAGCACAAGACTCTAGTACTTCCAATACGTTTTTGGCAAATTGGGGAAAGGGCGCGTGGTATTCAACATATTTCAAAATTCAAAATTTTATTAAATACACATGAAACTAAATCCAAAATGTAAAGATGTACGAGACATAATTTAAAAACTGCATTTAGATAACGTTTTTAATCGATAACAATATAGCGGATAGTTATCGAGTTTCAAGTCTAGCTCATCTAGGTTCTGAAATCGACGCGTTCACACAAACGGACAGACGGACATGGCCAAATCGACTCAGCTTGTCACCCTGATTAAGAATATGCATATATACTTTATGGGGTCTGCCACGCCTCCTTCTGTCTGTTACATACATTTTAGCAAAGCAATTATACCCTAATTTCCTAATTGATACTTAATGGATTTCAATGAAATTTTCAGCATATTATCTACATATTCTATTTCTTATTAAATATATACGAATATGCAGTATATGTGTATGCAAGAAACATATGCGCGCTCATATACGCACGCACGCACGCATAGGCACGCGCTCTGCTGAGCATTTAACACAGCGACTGCGCTTGGGCTGCAGTATGGGTTCTATTATAGAAACTTAATGGTTAAAGAAGTTTTTTTGTAGATGGACTTTCTTAATCAAACTGTCAGAACGTGATTATGAAATTCATAAGTATATATTTGCCAAAGAACAAGTCTCTACTACTTGAAATACTTTTCCTTTTTTGAGCGGAAGGGGGCGTGGTATCAAAAATTGTATATAAATATAAAACTAAAACGGGAACAGATATCGATTTTTTGAAACAAACTTAATTTTCGTGTACCATACACGGACCTACAAAAGTCTCTAGCTCTTATAAGTTCTGAGATCGACGCGTTCATACATACAGACGGACGGACAGGCAGGGCTATATCGACTCAGCTCGTCGCCTTGATCATGAATATATGTACTTTATTGGGTCTGTCACGCCTCATTCTCACTATTTACATAGATTTTTACAAAAATATCATACCATGATTTCCCATTTTCAACGGATTTAAAAAAAAATGCACCGATTTCCAATTTTCAATGGGTTCAGGGTATAAAAAGGAAAATAGATAATAAAAAAATCCAGTGTCACCGAAAACAGTACTACTTATGGTTGTAGCCTAGAATAAATGAGTTTGATTATGATATTCATTTAAAGTGTGACCATGATATTCATTTATTTGCAATTGGCCAAAGCACAAGTCTCTAGTACTTCAAATACGTTTTTGGAAAATTGGGGAAAGGGCGCGTGGTATCCAACATATTTCAAAAATCAAAATTGTATTAAATACACATGAAACTAAATCCAAAATGTAAAGATGTACGAGATATAATTTAAAAACTGCATTTAGATAACGTTTTTAATCGATAACAATATAGCCGATAGTTATCGAGTTTCAAGTCTAGCTCATCTAGGTTCTGAAATCGACGCGTTCACACATACGGACAGACGGAGATGGCCAAATCGACTCAGCTTGTCACGCTGATTAAGAATATGCATATATACTTTATGGGGTTTGCCACGCCTCCTTCTGCCTGTTACATACATATTAGCAAAGCAATTATACCCTAATTTCCTAATTGATACTTAATGGATTTCAATGAAATTTTCAGCATATTATCTACATATTCTATTTCCTATTAAATATATACGAATATGCAGTATATGTGTATGCAAGAAACATATGCGCGCTCATTTACGCACGCACGCACACATAGGCACGCGCTCTGCTGAGCATTTAACACAGCGACTGCGCTTGGGCTGCAGTATGGGCTCTATTATGGAAACTTAATGGTTAAAGAAGTTTTTTTGTAGATGGACTTTCTTAATCAAACTGTCAGAACGTGAATTTGAAATTCATAAGTATATTTTTGCCAAAGAACAAGTCTCTACTACTTGAAATACTTTTTCTTTTTTGAGAGCAAGGGGGCGTGGTATCAAAAATTGTATATAAATATAAAACTAAAACGGGAACAGATATCGATTTTTTTAAACAAACTTAATCTGCGTGTGCCATACACGGACCTACCAAAAGTCTCTTGTTTTTATAAGTTCTGAGATCGACGCGTTCATACATACGGACGGACGGACAGGCAGGGCTATATCGACTCAGCTCGTCGCCTTGATCATGAATATATGTAATTTATTGGGCCTGTCACGCCTCATTCTCACTATTTACATACATTTTTACAAAAATATCATACCATGATTTCCCATTTTCAACGGATTTAAAAAAAAAAAAACATGCACCGATTTCCAATTTCCAATGGGCTCAGGGTATAAAAAGGAAAATAGATAAGAAAAAAATCCAGTGTCACCGAAAACAGTACTATTTATGGTGGTAGCCTAGAATAAATGAGTTTGATTATGATATTCATTTAATGTGTGACCTTGATATTCATTTATTCGCAATAGGCCAAAGCACAAGTCTCTAGTACTTCAAATACGTTTTCGGAAAATTGGGGAAAGGGCGCGTGGTATCCAACATATTTCAAAAATCAAAATTGTATTAAATACACATGAAACTAAATCCAAAATGTAAAGATGTACGAGACATAATTTAAAAACTGCATGTAGATAACGTTTTAAATCGATAACAATAGAGCCGATAGTTATCGAGTTTCAAGTCTAGCTCATCTAGGTTCTGAAATCGACGCGTTCACACAAACGGACAGACGGACATGGCCAAATCGACTCAGCTTGTCACCCTGATTAAGAATATGCATATATACTTTATGGGGTCTGCCACGCCTCCTTCTGTCTGTTACATACATTTTAGCAAAGCAATTATACCCTAATTTCCTAATTGATACTTAATGGATTTCAATGAAATTTTTAGCATATTATCTACATATTCTATTTCCTATTAAATATATACGAATATGCAGTATATGTGTATGCAAGAAACATATGCGCGCTCATATACGCACGCACGCACACATAGGCACGCGCTCTGCTGAGCATTTAACACAGCGACTGCGCTTGGGCTGCAGTATGGGCTCTATTATGGAAACTTAATGGTTAAAGAAGTTTTTTTGTAGATGGACTTTCTTAATCAAACTGTCAGAACGTGAATTTGAAATTCATAAGTATATTTTCGCCAAAGAACAAGTCTCTACTACTTGAAATACTTTTTCTTTTTTGAGAGCAAGGGGGCGTGGTATCAAAAATTATATAAAAATATAAAAATAAAACGGGAACAGATATCGATTTTTTAAACAAACTTAATCTGCGCGTGCCATACACGGACCTACAAAAGTCTCTAGCTCTTATAAGTTCTGAGATCGACGCGTTCATACATACGGACGGACGGACAGGCAGGGCTATATCGACTCAGCTCGTCGCCTTGATCATGAATATATGTAATTTATTGGGTCTGTCACGCCTCATTCTCACTATTTACATACATTTTTACAAAAATATCATACCATGATTTCCCATTTTCAACGGATTTAAAAAAAAAAAAAAACATGCGCCGATTTCCAATTTCCAATGGGCTCAGGGTATAAAAAGGAAAATAGATAAGAAAAAAATCCAGTGTCACCGAAAACAGTACTATTTATGGTGGTAGCCTAGAATAAATGAGTTTGATTATGATATTCATTTAATGTGTGACCTTGATATTCATTTATTCGCAATAGGCCAAAGCACAAGTCTCTAGTACTTCAAATACGTTTTCGGAAAATTGGGGAAAGGGCGCGTGGTATCCAACATATTTCAAAAATCAAAATTGTATTAAATACACATGAAACTAAATCCAAAATGTAAAGATGTACGAGACATAATTTAAAAACTGCATGTAGATAACGTTTTAAATCGATAACAATAGAGCCGATAGTTATCGAGTTTCAAGTCTAGCTCATCTAGGTTCTGAAATCGACGCGTTCACACAAACGGACAGACGGACATGGCCAAATCGACTCAGCTTGTCACCCTGATTAAGAATATGCATATATACTTTATGGGGTCTGCCACGCCTCCTTCTGCATGTTACATACATTTTAGCAAAGCAATTATACCCTAATTTCCTAATTGATACTTAATGGATTTCAATGAAATTTTCAGCATATGATCTACATATTCTATTTCTTATTAAACATATACGAATATGAAATATATGTGTATGCAAGAAACATATGCGCGCTCATATACGCATGCACGCACGCATAGGCACGCGCTCTGCTGAGCATTTAACGCAGCGACTGCGCTTGGGCTGCAGTATGCGTTCTATTATTGAAACTTAATTGTTGAAGAAGCTTTTTTGTAAATGGACCTAATCAAACTTTCAGAACGTGATTATGACATTCATAAGTATATATTTGCCAAAGCCCAAGTCTCTACTACTTGAAATACTTTTTCTGTTTTTAGCGGAAGGGGGCGTGGTATCCAAAAAATTGTATAAAAATATAAAACTAAAACGGGAACAGATATCGATTTTTTAAACAAACTTAATCTGCGCGTGCCATACACGTATATACATATATGAAGAATATACGTACTTTATTGGGTCTGTCACGCTTCATTCTCACTGTTACATAAATTTTTACAAAAATATCATACAATGATTTCCCATTTTCAACGGATTTAAAAAAAAAAAAAACATGCACCGATTTCCAATTTCCAATGGGCTCATGGTATAAAAAGGAAAATAGATAAGAAAAAAATCCAGTGTCGCCGAAAACAGTACTATTTATGGTGGTAGCCTAGAATAAATGAGTGTGATCATGATATTCATTTAGAGTGTGACCATGATATTCATTTATTCGCAATTGGCCAAAGCACAAGTCTCTAGTACTTCAAATACGTTTTTGGAAAATTGGGGAAAGGGTATCCAACATATTTCAAAAATCAAAATTGTATTAAATACACATGAAACTAAATCCAAAATGTAAAGATGTACGAGATATAATTTAAAAACTGCATTTAGATAACGTTTTTAATCGATAACAATAAAATGGATATCGCGTTTTTGAAACAAACGATCTGCGCGTGCTATACACGGACCTTACAAAAAATTTCAATTCTAGCTCTTCTAGCTTCTGAAATCAACGCGTTCACACATACGGACAGACAGACATTGTCACCCTGATTAAGAATATGCATATATACTTTATGGGGTCTGCCACGCCTCTTTCTGCCTGTTACATACATTTTAGAAAAGCAATTATACCCTAATTTCCTAATTAATACTTAATGGATTTCAATGAAATTTTCAGCATATGATCTACATATTCTATTTTTTATTAAACATATACGAATATGCAATATATGTGTATGCAAGAAACATATGCGCGCTCATATACGCACGCATAGGCACGCGCTCTGCTGAGCATTTAACGCAGCGACTGCGCTTGGGCTGCAGTATGCGTTCTATTATAGAAACTTAATTGTTGAAGAAGCTTTTTTGTAAATGGACCTAATCAAACTTTCAGAACGTGATTATGACATTCATAAGTATATATTTGCCAAAGCCCAAGTCTCTACTACTTGAAATACTTTTTCTGTTTTTAGCGGAAGGGGGCGTGGTATCCAAAAAATTGTATAAAAATATAAAACTAAAACGGGAACAGATATCGATTTTTTAAACAAACTTAATCTGCGCGTGCCATACACGTATATACATATATGAAGAATATACGTACTTTATTGGGTCTATCACGCCTCATTCTCACTGTTACATAAATTTTTACAAAAATATCATACAATGATTTCCCATTTTCAACGGATTTAAAAAAAAAAAAAAACATGCACCGATTTCCAATTTCCAATGGGCTCATGGTATAAAAAGGAAAATAGATAAGAAAAAAATCCAGTGTCGCCGAAAACAGTACTATTTATGGTGGTAGCCTAGAATAAATGAGTGTGATCATGATATTCATTTAGAGTGTGACCATGATATTCATTTATTCGCAATTGGCCAAAGCACAAGTCTCTAGTACTTCAAATACGTTTTTGGAAAATTGGGGAAAGGGTATCCAACATATTTCAAAAATCAAAATTGTATTAAATACACATGAAACTAAATCCAAAATGTAAAGATGTACGAGATATAATTTAAAAACTGCATTTAGATAACGTTTTTAATCGATAACAATAAAATGGATATCGCGTTTTTGAAACAAACGATCTGCGCGTGCTATACACGGACCTTACAAAAAATTTCAATTCTAGCTCTTCTAGCTTCTGAAATCAACGCGTTCACACATACGGACAGACAGACATTGTCACCCTGATTAAGAATATGCATATATACTTTATGGGGTCTGCCACGCCTCTTTCTGCCTGTTACATACATTTTAGAAAAGCAATTATACCCTAATTTCCTAATTAATACTTAATGGATTTCAATGAAATTTTCAGCATATGATCTACATATTCTATTTCTTATTAAACATATACGAATATGCAATATATGTGTATGCAAGAAACATATGCGCGCTCATATACGCACGCATAGGCACGCGCTCTGCTGAGCATTTAACGCAGCGACTGCGCTTGGGCTGCAGTATGCGTTCTATTATAGAAACTTAATTGTTGAAGAAGCTTTTTTGTAAATGGACCTAATCAAACTTTCAGAACGTGATTATGACATTCATAAGTATATATTTGCCAAAGCCCAAGTCTCTACTACTTGAAATACTTTTTCTGTTTTTAGCGGAAGGGGGCGTGGTATCCAAAAAATTGTATAAAAATATAAAACTAAAACGGGAACAGATATCGATTTTTTAAACAAACTTAATCTGCGCGTGCCATACACGTATATACATATATGAAGAATATACGTACTTTATTGGGTCTGTCACGCCTCATTCTCACTGTTACATAAATTTTTACAAAAATATCATACAATGATTTCCCATTTTCAACGGATTTAAAAAAAAAAAAAAACATGCACCGATTTCCAATTTCCAATGGGCTCATGGTATAAAAAGGAAAATAGATAAGAAAAAAATCCAGTGTCGCCGAAAACAGTACTATTTATGGTGGTAGCCTAGAATAAATGAGTGTGATCATGATATTCATTTAGAGTGTGACCATGATATTTATTTATTCGCAATTGGCCAAAGCACAAGTCTCTAGTACTTCAAATACGTTTTTGGAAAATTGGGGAAAGGGTATCCAACATATTTCAAAAATCAAAATTGTATTTAACACATGAAACTAAATCCAAAATGTAAAGATGTACGAGATATAATTTAAAAACTGCATTTAGATAACGTTTTTAATCGATAACAATAAAATGGATATCGCGTTTTTGAAACAAACGATCTGCGCGTGCTATACACGGACCTTACAAAAAATTTCAATTCTAGCTCTTCTAGCTTCTGAAATCAACGCGTTCACACATACGGACAGACAGACATTGTCACCCTGATTAAGAATATGCATATATACTTTATGGGGTCTGCCACGCCTCTTTCTGCCTGTTACATACATTTTAGAAAAGCAATTATACCCTAATTTCCTAATTAATACTTAATGGATTTCAATGAAATTTTCAGCATATGATCTACATATTCTATTTCTTATTAAACATATACGAATATGCAATATATGTGTATGCAAGAAACATATGCGCGCTCATATACGCACGCATAGGCACGCGCTCTGCTGAGCATTTAACGCAGCGACTGCGCTTGGGCTGCAGTATGCGTTCTATTATAGAAACTTAATTGTTGAAGAAGCTTTTTTGTAAATGGACCTAATCAAACTTTCAGAACGTGATTATGACATTCATAAGTATATATTTGCCAAAGCCCAAGTCTCTACTACTTGAAATACTTTTTCTGTTTTTAGCGGAAGGGGGCGTGGTATCCAAAAAATTGTATAAAAATATAAAACTAAAACGGGAACAGATATCGATTTTTTAAACAAACTTAATCTGCGCGTGCCATACACGTATATACATATATGAAGAATATACGTACTTTATTGGGTCTGTCACGCCTCATTCTCACTGTAACATAAATTTTTACAAAAATATCATACAATGATTTCCCATTTTCAACGGATTTAAAAAAAAAAAAAAACATGCACCGATTTCCAATTTCCAATGGGCTCATGGTATAAAAAGGAAAATAGATAAGAAAAAAATCCAGTGTCGCCGAAAACAGTACTATTTATGGTGGTAGCCTAGAATAAATGAGTGTGATCATGATATTCATTTAGAGTGTGACCATGATATTCATTTATTCGCAATTGGCCAAAGCACAAGTCTCTAGTACTTCAAATACGTTTTTGGAAAATTGGGGAAAGGGTATCCAACATATTTCAAAAATCAAAATTGTATTAAATACACATGAAACTAAATCCAAAATGTAAAGATGTACGAGATATAATTTAAAAACTGCATTTAGATAACGTTTTTAATCGATAACAATAAAATGGATATCGCGTTTTTGAAACAAACGATCTGCGCGTGCTATACACGGACCTTACAAAAAATTTCAATTCTAGCTCTTCTAGCTTCTGAAATCAACGCGTTCACACATACGGACAGACAGACATTGTCACCCTGATTAAGAATATGCATATATACTTTATGGGGTCTGCCACGCCTCTTTCTGCCTGTTACATACATTTTAGAAAAGCAATTATACCCTAATTTCCTAATTAATACTTAATGGATTTCAATGAAATTTTCAGCATATGATCTACATATTCTATTTCTTATTAAACATTTACGAATATGCAATATATGTGTATGCAAGAAACATATGCGCGCTCATATACGCACGCATAGGCACGCGCTCTGCTGAGCATTTAACGCAGCGACTGCGCTTGGGCTGCAGTATGCGTTCTATTATAGAAACTTAATTGTTGAAGAAGCTTTTTTGTAAATGGACCTAATCAAACTTTCAGAACGTGATTATGACATTCATAAGTATATATTTGCCAAAGCCCAAGTCTCTACTACTTGAAATACTTTTTCTGTTTTTAGCGGAAGGGGGCGTGGTATCCAAAAAATTGTATAAAAATATAAAACTAAAACGGGAACAGATATCGATTTTTTAAACAAACTTAATCTGCGCGTGCCATACACGTATATACATATATGAAGAATATACGTACTTTATTGGGTCTGTCACGCCTCATTCTCACTGTTACATAAATTTTTACAAAAATATCATACAATGATTTCCCATTTTCAACGGATTTAAAAAAAAAAAAAACATGCACCGATTTCCAATTTCCAATGGGCTCATGGTATAAAAAGGAAAATAGATAAGAAAAAAATCCAGTGTCGCCGAAAACAGTACTATTTATGGTGGTAGCCTAGAATAAATGAGTGTGATCATGATATTCATTTAGAGTGTGACCATGATATTCATTTATTCGCAATTGGCCAAAGCACAAGTCTCTAGTACTTCAAATACGTTTTTGGAAAATTGGGGAAAGGGTATCCAACATATTTCAAAAATCAAAATTGTATTAAATACACATGAAACTAAATCCAAAATGTAAAGATGTACGAGATATAATTTAAAAACTGCATTTAGATAACGTTTTTAATCGATAACAATAAAATGGATATCGCGTTTTTGAAACAAACGATCTGCGCGTGCTATACACGGACCTTACAAAAAATTTCAATTCTAGCTCTTCTAGCTTCTGAAATCAACGCGTTCACACATACGGACAGACAGACATTGTCACCCTGATTAAGAATATGCATATATACTTTATGGGGTCTGCCACGCCTCTTTCTGCCTGTTACATACATTTTAGAAAAGCAATTATACCCTAATTTCCTAATTAATACTTAATGGATTTCAATGAAATTTTCAGCATATGATCTACATATTCTATTTCTTATTAAACATATACGAATATGCAATATATGTGTATGCAAGAAACATATGCGCGCTCATATACGCACGCATAGGCACGAGCTCTGCTGAGCATTTAACGCAGCGACTGCGCTTGGGCTGCAGTATGCGTTCTATTATAGAAACTTAATTGTTGAAGAAGCTTTTTTGTAAATGGACTTAATCAAACTTTCAGAACGTGAATATGACATTCATAAGTATATATTTGCCAAAGCCCAAGTCTCTACTACTTGAAATACTTTTTTTTTTTTAGCGGAAGGGGGCGTGGTTTCCAAAAAATTGTATAGAAATATAAAACTAAAACGGGAACAGATATCGATTTTTTGAAACAAACTTAATCTGCGCGTGCCATACACGGACCTACCAAAAGTCTCCAGCACTTATAAGTTCTGAGATCGACGCGTTCATACATACGGACGGACGGACAGGCAGGGCTATATCGACTCAGCTCGTCGCCCTGATCAAGAATATATATACTTTATTGGGTCTGTCACGCCTCATTCTCACTGTTACATACATTTTTACAAAAATATCATACAATGATTTCCCATTTTCAACGGATTAAAAAAAAAAAAAAAACGCACCGATTTCCAATTTCCAATGGGCTCAGGGTATAAAAAGGAAAATAGATAATAAAAAAATCCAGTGTCACCGAAAACAGTACTACTTATGGTTGTAGCCTAGAATAAATGAGTTTGATTATGATATTCATTTAAAGTGTGACCATGATATTCATTTATTTGCAATTGGCCAAAGCACAAGTCTCTAGTACTTCAAATACGTTTTTGGAAAATTGGGGAAAGGGCGCGTGGTATCCAACATATTTCAAAAATCAAAATTGTATTAAATACACATGAAACTAAATCCAAAATGTAAAGATGTACGAGATATAATTTAAAAACTGCATTTAGATAACGTTTTTAATCGATAACAATATAGCCGATAGTTATCGAGTTTCAAGTCTAGCTCATCTAGGTTCTGAAATCGACGCGTTCACACATACGGACAGACGGAGATGGCCAAATCGACTCAGCTTGTCACGCTGATTAAGAATATGCATATATACTTTATGGGGTTTGCCACGCCTCCTTCTGCCTGTTACATACATATTAGCAAAGCAATTATACCCTAATTTCCTAATTGATACTTAATGGATTTCAATGAAATTTTCTGCATATGATTTACATATTCTATTTCTTATTAAATATATACGAATATGCAGTATATGTGTATGCAAGAAAAATATGCACGCTCACATACGCACGCACGCACGCATAGGCACGCGCTCTGCTGAGTATTTAACACAGCGACTGCGCTTGGGCTGCAGTATGCGTTCTATTATAGAAACTTAATTGTTGAAGAAGTTTTTTTGTAAATGGACTTAATCAAACTTTCAGAACGTGATTATGACATTCATAAGTATATATTTGCCAAAGTCCAAGTCTCTACTACTTGAAATACTTTTTCTGTTTTTAGCGGAAGGGGGCGTGGTATCCAAAAAATTGTATAAAAATATAAAACTAAAACGGGAACAGATATCGATTTTTTAAACAAACTTAATCTGCGCGTGCCATACACGTATATACATATATGAAGAATATACGTACTTTATTGGGTCTGTCACGCCTCATTCTCACTGTTACATACATTTTTACAAAAATATCATACAATGATTTCCCATTTTCAACGGATTTAAAAAAAAAAAAAAACATGCACCGATTTCCAATTTCCAATGGGCTCATGGTATAAAAAGGAAAATAGATAAGAAAAAAATCCAGTGTCGCCGAAAACAGTACTATTTATGGTGGTAGCCTAGAATAAATGAGTGTGATCATGATATTCATTTAGAGTGTGACCATGATATTCATTTATTCGCAATTGGCCAAAGCACAAGTCTCTAGTACTTCAAATACGTTTTTGGAAAATTGGGGAAAGGGCGCGTGGTATCCAACATATTTCAAAAATCAAAATTGTATTAAATACACATGAAACTAAATCCAAAATGTAAAGATGTACGAGATATAATTTAAAAACTGCATTTAGATAACGTTTTTAATCGATAACAATAAAATGGATATCGCGTTTTTGAAACAAACGATCTGCGCGTGCTATACACGGACCTTACAAAAAATTTCAATTCTAGCTCTTCTAGCTTCTGAAATCAACGCGTTCACACATACGGACAGACAGACATTGTCACCCTGATTAAGAATATGCATATATACTTTATGGGGTCTGCCACGCCTCTTTCTGCCTGTTACATACATTTTAGAAAAGCAATTATACCCTAATTTCCTAATTAATACTTAATGGATTTCAATGAAATTTTCAGCATATGATCTACATATTCTATTTCTTATTAAACATATACGAATATGCAATATATGTGTATGCAAGAAACATATGCGCGCTCATATACGCACGCATAGGCACGCGCTCTGCTGAGCATTTAACGCAGCGACTGCGCTTGGGCTGCAGTATGCGTTCTATTATAGAAACTTAATTGTTGAAGAAGCTTTTTTGTAAATGGACCTAATCAAACTTTCAGAACGTGATTATGACATTCATAAGTATATATTTGCCAAAGCCCAAGTCTCTACTACTTGAAATACTTTTTCTGTTTTTAGCGGAAAGGGGCGTGGTATCCAAAAAATTGTATAAAAATATAAAACTAAAACGGGAACAGATATCGATTTTTTAAACAAACTTAATCTGCGCGTGCCATACACGTATATACATATATGAAGAATATACGTACTTTATTGGGTCTGTCACGCCTCATTCTCACTGTTACATAAATTTTTACAAAAATATCATACAATGATTTCCCATTTTCAACGGATTTAAAAAAAAAAAAACATGCACCGATTTCCAATTTCCAATGGGCTCATGGTATAAAAAGGAAAATAGATAAGAAAAAAATCCAGTGTCGCCGAAAACAGTACTATTTATGGTGGTAGCCTAGAATAAATGAGTGTGATCATGATATTCATTTAGAGTGTGACCATGATATTCATTTATTCGCAATTGGCCAAAGCACAAGTCTCTAGTACTTCAAATACGTTTTTGGAAAATTGGGGAAAGGGCGCGTGGTATCCAACATATTTCAAAAATCAAAATTGTATTAAATACACATGAAACTAAATCCAAAATGTAAAGATGTACGAGATATAATTTAAAAACTGCATTTAGATAACGTTTTTAATCGATAACAATAAAATGGATATCGCGTTTTTGAAACAAACGATCTGCGCGTGCTATACACGGACCTTACAAAAAATTTCAATTCTAGCTCTTCTAGCTTCTGAAATCAACGCGTTCACACATACGGACAGACAGACATTGTCACCCTGATTAAGAATATGCATATATACTTTATGGGGTCTGCCGCGCCTCTTTCTGCCTGTTACATACATTTTAGAAAAGCAATTATACCCTAATTTCCTAATTAATACTTAATGGATTTCAATGAAATTTTCAGCATATGATCTACATATTCTATTTCTTATTAAACATATACGAATATGCAATATATGTGTATGCAAGAAACATATGCGCGCTCATATACGCACGCATAGGCACGCGCTCTGCTGAGCATTTAACGCAGCGACTGCGCTTGGGCTGCAGTATGCGTTCTATTATAGAAACTTAATTGTTGAAGAAGCTTTTTTGTAAATGGACTTAATCAAACTTTCAGAACGTGAATATGACATTCATAAGTATATATTTGCCAAAGCCCAAGTCTCTACTACTTGAAATACTTTTTTTTTTTAGCGGAAGGGGGCGTGGTTTCCAAAAAATTGTATAGAAATATAAAACTAAAACGGGAACAGATATCGATTTTTTGAAACAAACTTAATCTGCGCGTGCCATACACGGACCTACCAAAAGTCTCCAGCACTTATAAGTTCTGAGATCGACGCGTTCATACATACGGACGGACGGACAGGCAGGGCTATATCGACTCAGCTCGTCGCCCTGATCAAGAATATATATACTTTATTGGGTCTGTCTCACCTCATTCTCACTGTTACATACATTTTTACAAAAATATCATACAATGATTTCCCATTTTCAACGGATTAAAAAAAAAAAAAAAACGCACCGATTTCCAATTTCCAATGGGCTCAGGGTATAAAAAGGAAAATAGATAATAAAAAAATCCAGTGTCACCGAAAACAGTACTACTTATGGTTGTAGCCTAGAATAAATGAGTTTGATTATGATATTCATTTAAAGTGTGACCATGATATTCATTTATTCGCAATTGGCCAAAGCACAAGTCTCTAGTACTTCAAATACGTTTTCGGAAAATTGGGGAAAGGGCGCGTGGTATCCAACATATTTCAAAAATCAAAATTGTATTAAATACACATGAAACTAAATCCAAAATGTAAAGATGTACGAGATATAATTTAAAAACTGCATTTAGATAACGTTTTTAATCGATAACAATATAGCCGATAGTTATCGAGTTTCAAGTCTAGCTCATCTAGGTTCTGAAATCGACGCGTTCACACATACGGACAGACGGAGATGGCCAAATCGACTCAGCTTGTCACGCTGATTAAGAATATGCATATATACTTTATGGGGTTTGCCACGCCTCCTTCTGCCTGTTACATACATTTTAGCAAAGCAATTATACCCTAATTTCCTAATTGATACTTAATGGATTTCAATGAAATTTTCTGCATATGATTTACATATTCTATTTCTTATTAAATATATACGAATATGCAGTATATGTGTATGCAAGAAAAATATGCACGCTCACATACGCACGCACGCACGCATAGGCACGCGCTCTGCTGAGTATTTAACACAGCGACTGCGCTTGGGCTGCAGTATGCGTTCTATTATAGAAACTTAATTGTTGAAGAAGTTTTTTTGTAAATGGACTTAATCAAACTTTCAGAACGTGATTATGACATTCATAAGTATATATTTGCCAAAGCCCAAGTCTCTACTACTTGAAATACTTTTTCTGTTTTTAGCGGAAGGGGGCGTGGTATCCAAAAAATTGTATAAAAATATAAAACTAAAACGGGAACAGATATCGATTTTTTAAACAAACTTAATCTGCGCGTGCCATACACGTATATACATATATGAAGAATATACGTACTTTATTGGGTCTGTCACGCCTCATTCTCACTGATACATACATTTTTACAAAAATATCATACAATGATTTCCCATTTTCAACGGATTTAAAAAAAAAAAAAAAACATGCACCGATTTCCAATTTCCAATGGGCTCATGGTATAAAAAGGAAAATAGATAAGAAAAAAATCCAGTGTCGCCGAAAACAGTACTATTTATGGTGGTAGCCTAGAATAAATGAGTGTGATCATGATATTCATTTAGAGTGTGACCATGATATTCATTTATTCGCAATTGGCCAAAGCACAAGTCTCTAGTACTTCAAATACGTTTTTGGAAAATTGGGGAAAGGGCGCGTGGTATCCAACATATTTCAAAAATCAAAATTGTATTAAATACACATGAAACTAAATCCAAAATGTAAAGATGTACGAGATATAATTTAAAAACTGCATTTAGATAACGTTTTTAATCGATAACAATAAAATGGATATCGCGTTTTTGAAACAAACGATCTGCGCGTGCTATACACGGACCTTACAAAAAATTTCAATTCTAGCTCTTCTAGCTTCTGAAATCAATGCGTTCACACATACGGACAGACAGACATTGTCACCCTGATTAAGAATATGCATATATACTTTATGGGGTCTGCCACGCCTCTTTCTGCCTGTTACATACATTTTAGAAAAGCAATTATACCCTAATTTCCTAATTAATACTTAATGGATTTCAATGAAATTTTCAGCATATGATCTACATATTCTATTTCTTATTAAACATATACGAATATGCAATATATGTGTATGCAAGAAACATATGCGCGCTCATATACGCACGCATAGGCACGCGCTCTGCTGAGCATTTAACGCAGCGACTGCGCTTGGGCTGCAGTATGCGTTCTATTATAGAAACTTAATTGTTGAAGAAGCTTTTTTGTAAATGGACTTAATCAAACTTTCAGAACGTGAATATGACATTCATAAGTATATATTTGCCAAAGCCCAAGTCTCTACTACTTGAAATACTTTTTTTTTTTTAGCGGAAGGGGGCGTGGTTTCCAAAAAATTGTATAGAAATATAAAACTAAAACGGGAACAGATATCGATTTTTTGAAACAAACTTAATCTGCGCGTGCCATACACGGACCTACCAAAAGTCTCCAGCACTTATAAGTTCTGAGATCGACGCGTTCATACATACGGACGGACGGACAGGCAGGGCTATATCGACTCAGCTCGTCGCCCTGATCAAGAATATATATACTTTATTGGGTCTGTCACGCCTCATTCTCACTGTTACATACATTTTTACAAAAATATCATACAATGATTTCCCATTTTCAACGGATTTAAAAAAAAAATGCACCGATTTCCAATTTTCAATGGGTTCAGGGTATAAAAAGGAAAATAGATAAGAAAAAAATCCAGTGTCACAGAAAACAGTACTATTTATGGTGGTAGCCTAGACTAAATGAGTTTGATCATGATATTCATTTAATGTGTGACCATGATATTCATTTATTATTATTGGCCAAAGCATAAGACTCTAGTACTTCAAATAAGTTTTTGGAAAATTGGGGAAAGGGCGCGTGGTATCCAACATATTTCAAAAATCAAAATTGTATTAAATACACATGAAACTAAATCCAAAATGTAAAGATGTACGAGATATAATTTAAAAACTGCATTTAGATAACGTTTTTAATCGATAACAATATAGCCGATAGTTATCGAGTTTCAAGTCTAGCTCATCTAGGTTCTGAAATCGACGCGTTCACACATACGGACAGACGGAGATGGCCAAATCGACTCAGCTTGTCACGCTGATTAAGAATATGCATATATACTTTATGGGGTTTGCCACGCCTCCTTCTGCCTGTTACATACATTTTAGCAAAGCAATTATACCCTAATTTCCTAATTGATACTTAATGGATTTCAATGAAATTTTCTGCATATGATTTACATATTCTATTTCTTATTAAATATATACGAATATGCAGTATATGTGTATGCAAGAAAAATATGCACGCTCACATACGCACGCACGCACGCATAGGCACGCGCTCTGCTGAGTATTTAACACAGCGACTGCGCTTGGGCTGCAGTATGCGTTCTATTATAGAAACTTAATTGTTGAAGAAGTTTTTTTGTAAATGGACTTAATCAAACTTTCAGAACGTGATTATGACATTCATAAGTATATATTTGCCAAAGTCCAAGTCTCTACTACTTGAAATACTTTTTCTGTTTTTAGCGGAAGGGGGCGTGGTATCCAAAAAATTGTATAAAAATATAAAACTAAAACGGGAACAGATATCGATTTTTTAAACAAACTTAATCTGCGCGTGCCATACACGTATATACATATATGAAGAATATACGTACTTTATTGGGTCTGTCACGCCTCATTCTCACTGTTACATACATTTTTACAAAAATATCATACAATGATTTCCCATTTTCAACGGATTTAAAAAAAAAAAAAACATGCACCGATTTCCAATTTCCAATGGGCTCATGGTATAAAAAGGAAAATAGATAAGAAAAAAATCCAGTGTCGCCGAAAACAGTACTATTTATGGTGGTAGCCTAGAATAAATGAGTGTGATCATGATATTCATTTAGAGTGTGACCATGATATTCATTTATTCGCAATTGGCCAAAGCACAAGTCTCTAGTACTTCAAATACGTTTTTGGAAAATTGGGGAAAGGGCGCGTGGTATCCAACATATTTCAAAAATCAAAATTGTATTAAATACACATGAAACTAAATCCAAAATGTAAAGATGTACGAGATATAATTTAAAAACTGCATTTAGATAACGTTTTTAATCGATAACAATAAAATGGATATCGCGTTTTTGAAACAAACGATCTGCGCGTGCTATACACGGACCTTACAAAAAATTTCAATTCTAGCTCTTCTAGCTTCTGAAATCAACGCGTTCACACATACGGACAGACAGACATTGTCACCCTGATTAAGAATATGCATATATACTTTATGGGGTCTGCCACGCCTCTTTCTGCCTGTTACATACATTTTAGAAAAGCAATTATACCCTAATTTCCTAATTAATACTTAATGGATTTCAATGAAATTTTCAGCATATGATCTACATATTCTATTTCTTATTAAACATATACGAATATGCAATATATGTGTATGCAAGAAACATATGCGCGCTCATATACGCACGCATAGGCACGCGCTCTGCTGAGCATTTAACGCAGCGACTGCGCTTGGGCTGCAGTATGCGTTCTATTATAGAAACTTAATTGTTGAAGAAGCTTTTTTGTAAATGGACCTAATCAAACTTTCAGAACGTGATTATGACATTCATAAGTATATATTTGCCAAAGCCCAAGTCTCTACTACTTGAAATACTTTTTCTGTTTTTAGCGGAAAGGGGCGTGGTATCCAAAAAATTGTATAAAAATATAAAACTAAAACGGGAACAGATATCGATTTTTTAAACAAACTTAATCTGCGCGTGCCATACACGTATATACATATATGAAGAATATACGTACTTTATTGGGTCTGTCACGCCTCATTCTCACTGTTACATAAATTTTTACAAAAATATCATACAATGATTTCCCATTTTCAACGGATTTAAAAAAAAAAAAAACATGCACCGATTTCCAATTTCCAATGGGCTCATGGTATAAAAAGGAAAATAGATAAGAAAAAAATCCAGTGTCGCCGAAAACAGTACTATTTATGGTGGTAGCCTAGAATAAATGAGTGTGATCATGATATTCATTTAGAGTGTGACCATGATATTCATTTATTCGCAATTGGCCAAAGCACAAGTCTCTAGTACTTCAAATACGTTTTTGGAAAATTGGGGAAAGGGCGCGTGGTATCCAACATATTTCAAAAATCAAAATTGTATTAAATACACATGAAACTAAATCCAAAATGTAAAGATGTACGAGATATAATTTAAAAACTGCATTTAGATAACGTTTTTAATCGATAACAATAAAATGGATATCGCGTTTTTGAAACAAACGATCTGCGCGTGCTATACACGGACCTTACAAAAAATTTCAATTCTAGCTCTTCTAGCTTCTGAAATCAACGCGTTCACACATACGGACAGACAGACATTGTCACCCTGATTAAGAATATGCATATATACTTTATGGGGTCTGCCGCGCCTCTTTCTGCCTGTTACATACATTTTAGAAAAGCAATTATACCCTAATTTCCTAATTAATACTTAATGGATTTCAATGAAATTTTCAGCATATGATCTACATATTCTATTTCTTATTAAACATATACGAATATGCAATATATGTGTATGCAAGAAACATATGCGCGCTCATATACGCACGCATAGGCACGCGCTCTGCTGAGCATTTAACGCAGCGACTGCGCTTGGGCTGCAGTATGCGTTCTATTATAGAAACTTAATTGTTGAAGAAGCTTTTTTGTAAATGGACTTAATCAAACTTTCAGAACGTGAATATGACATTCATAAGTATATATTTGCCAAAGCCCAAGTCTCTACTACTTGAAATACTTTTTTTTTTTTAGCGGAAGGGGGCGTGGTTTCCAAAAAATTGTATAGAAATATAAAACTAAAACGGGAACAGATATCGATTTTTTGAAACAAACTTAATCTGCGCGTGCCATACACGGACCTACCAAAAGTCTCCAGCACTTATAAGTTCTGAGATCGACGCGTTCATACATACGGACGGACGGACAGGCAGGGCTATATCGACTCAGCTCGTCGCCCTGATCAAGAATATATATACTTTATTGGGTCTGTCTCACCTCATTCTCACTGTTACATACATTTTTACAAAAATATCATACAATGATTTCCCATTTTCAACGGATTAAAAAAAAAAAAAAACGCACCGATTTCCAATTTCCAATGGGCTCAGGGTATAAAAAGGAAAATAGATAATAAAAAAATCCAGTGTCACCGAAAACAGTACTACTTATGGTTGTAGCCTAGAATAAATGAGTTTGATTATGATATTCATTTAAAGTGTGACCATGATATTCATTTATTCGCAATTGGCCAAAGCACAAGTCTCTAGTACTTCAAATACGTTTTCGGAAAATTGGGGAAAGGGCGCGTGGTATCCAACATATTTCAAAAATCAAAATTGTATTAAATACACATGAAACTAAATCCAAAATGTAAAGATGTACGAGATATAATTTAAAAACTGCATTTAGATAACGTTTTTAATCGATAACAATATAGCCGATAGTTATCGAGTTTCAAGTCTAGCTCATCTAGGTTCTGAAATCGACGCGTTCACACATACGGACAGACGGAGATGGCCAAATCGACTCAGCTTGTCACGCTGATTAAGAATATGCATATATACTTTATGGGGTTTGCCACGCCTCCTTCTGCCTGTTACATACATTTTAGCAAAGCAATTATACCCTAATTTCCTAATTGATACTTAATGGATTTCAATGAAATTTTCTGCATATGATTTACATATTCTATTTCTTATTAAATATATACGAATATGCAGTATATGTGTATGCAAGAAAAATATGCACGCTCACATACGCACGCACGCACGCATAGGAACGCGCTCTGCTGAGTATTTAACACAGCGACTGCGCTTGGGCTGCAGTATGCGTTCTATTATAGAAACTTAATTGTTGAAGAAGTTTTTTTGTAAATGGACTTAATCAAACTTTCAGAACGTGATTATGACATTCATAAGTATATATTTGCCAAAGCCCAAGTCTCTACTACTTGAAATACTTTTTCTGTTTTTAGCGGAAGGGGGCGTGGTATCCAAAAAATTGTATAAAAATATAAAACTAAAACGGGAACAGATATCGATTTTTTAAACAAACTTAATCTGCGCGTGCCATACACGTATATACATATATGAAGAATATACGTACTTTATTGGGTCTGTCACGCCTCATTCTCACTGTTACATACATTTTTACAAAAATATCATACAATGATTTCCCATTTTCAACGGATTTAAAAAAAAAAAAAAAACATGCACCGATTTCCAATTTCCAATGGGCTCATGGTATAAAAAGGAAAATAGATAAGAAAAAAATCCAGTGTCGCCGAAAACAGTACTATTTATGGTGGTAGCCTAGAATAAATGAGTGTGATCATGATATTCATTTAGAGTGTGACCATGATATTCATTTATTCGCAATTGGCCAAAGCACAAGTCTCTAGTACTTCAAATACGTTTTTGGAAAATTGGGGAAAGGGCGCGTGGTATCCAACATATTTCAAAAATCAAAATTGTATTAAATACACATGAAACTAAATCCAAAATGTAAAGATGTACGAGATATAATTTAAAAACTGCATTTAGATAACGTTTTTAATCGATAACAATAAAATGGATATCGCGTTTTTGAAACAAACGATCTGCGCGTGCTATACACGGACCTTACAAAAAATTTCAATTCTAGCTCTTCTAGCTTCTGAAATCAATGCGTTCACACATACGGACAGACAGACATTGTCACCCTGATTAAGAATATGCATATATACTTTATGGGGTCTGCCACGCCTCTTTCTGCCTGTTACATACATTTTAGAAAAGCAATTATACCCTAATTTCCTAATTAATACTTAATGGATTTCAATGAAATTTTCAGCATATGATCTACATATTCTATTTCTTATTAAACATATACGAATATGCAATATATGTGTATGCAAGAAACATATGCGCGCTCATATACGCACGCATAGGCACGCGCTCTGCTGAGCATTTAACGCAGCGACTGCGCTTGGGCTGCAGTATGCGTTCTATTATAGAAACTTAATTGTTGAAGAAGCTTTTTTGTAAATGGACTTAATCAAACTTTCAGAACGTGAATATGACATTCATAAGTATATATTTGCCAAAGCCCAAGTCTCTACTACTTGAAATACTTTTTTTTTTTTAGCGGAAGGGGGCGTGGTTTCCAAAAAATTGTATAGAAATATAAAACTAAAACGGGAACAGATATCGATTTTTTGAAACAAACTTAATCTGCGCGTGCCATACACGGACCTACCAAAAGTCTCCAGCACTTATAAGTTCTGAGATCGACGCGTTCATACATACGGACGGACGGACAGGCAGGGCTATATCGACTCAGCTCGTCGCCCTGATCAAGAATATATATACTTTATTGGGTCTGTCACGCCTCATTCTCACTGTTACATACATTTTTACAAAAATATCATACAATGATTTCCCATTTTCAACGGATTTAAAAAAAAAATGCACCGATTTCCAATTTTCAATGGGTTCAGGGTATAAAAAGGAAAATAGATAAGAAAAAAATCCAGTGTCACAGAAAACAGTACTATTTATGGTGGTAGCCTAGACTAAATGAGTTTGATCATGATATTCATTTAATGTGTGACCATGATATTCATTTATTATTATTGGCCAAAGCATAAGACTCTAGTACTTCAAATAAGTTTTTGGAAAATTGGGGAAAGGGCGCGTGGTATCCAACATATTTCAAAAATCAAAATTGTATTAAATACACATGAAACTAAATCCAAAATGTAAAGATGTACGAGATATAATTTAAAAACTGCATTTAGATAACGTTTTTAATCGATAACAATATAGCCGATAGTTATCGAGTTTCAAGTCTAGCTCATCTAGGTTCTGAAATCGACGCGTTCACACATACGGACAGACGGAGATGGCCAAATCGACTCAGCTTGTCACGCTGATTAAGAATATGCATATATACTTTATGGGGTTTGCCACGCCTCCTTCTGCCTGTTACATACATTTTAGCAAAGCAATTATACCCTAATTTCCTAATTGATACTTAATGGATTTCAATGAAATTTTCTGCATATGATTTACATATTCTATTTCTTATTAAATATATACGAATATGCAGTATATGTGTATGCAAGAAAAATATGCACGCTCACATACGCACGCACGCACGCATAGGCACGCGCTCTGCTGAGCATTTAACGCAGCGACTGCGCTTGGGCTGCAGTATGCGTTCTATTATAGAAACTTAATTGTTGAAGAAGCTTTTTTGTAAATGGACTTAATCAAACTTTCAGAACGTGATTATGACATTCATAAGTATATATTTGCCAAAGCCCAAGTCTCTACTACTTGAAATACTTTTTTTTTTTTAGCGGAAGGGGGCGTGGTTTCCAAAAAATTGTATATAAATATAAAACTAAAACGGGAACAGATATCGATTTTTTTAAACAAACTTAATCTGCGCGTGCCATACACGGACCTACCAAAAGTCTCCAGCACTTATAAGTTCTGAGATCGACGCGTTCATACATACGGACGGACGGACAGGCAGGGCTATATCGACTCAGCTCGTCGCCCTGATCAAGAATATATATACTTTATTGGGTCTGTCACGCCTCATTCTCACTGTTACATACATTTTTACAAAAATATCATACAATGATTTCCCATTTTCAACGGATTAAAAAAAAAAAAAAAAACATGCACCGATTTCCAATTTCCAATGGGCTCAGGGTATAAAAAGGAAAATAGATAATAAAAAAATCCAGTGTCACCGAAAACAGTACTACTTATGGTTGTAGCCTAGAATAAATGAGTTTATTATGATATTCATTTAAAGTGTGACCATGATATTCATTTATTTGCAAATGGTCAAAGCACAAGTCTCTAGTACTTCAAATACGTTTTTGGAAAATTGGGGAAAGGGCGCGTGGTATCCAACATATTTCAAAAATCAAAATTGTATTAAATACACATGAAACTAAATCCAAAATGTAAAGATGTACGAGATATAATTTAAAAACTGCATTTAGATAACGTTTTTAATCGATAACAATATAGCCGATAGTTATCGAGTTTCAAGTCTAGCTCATCTAGGTTCTGAAATCGACGCGTTCACACATACGGACAGACGGAGATGGCCAAATCGACTCAGCTTGTCACGCTGATTAAGAATATGCATATATACTTTATGGGGTTTGCCACGCCTCCTTCTGCCTGTTACATACATTTTAGCAAAGCAATTATACCCTAATTTCCTAATTGATACTTAATGGATTTCAATGAAATTTTCTGCATATGATTTACATATTCTATTTCTTATTAAATATATACGAATATGCAGTATATGTGTATGCAAGAAAAATATGCACGCTCACATACGCACGCACGCACGCATAGGCACGCGCTCTGCTGAGTATTTAACACAGCGACTGCGCTTGGGCTGCAGTATGCGTTCTATTATAGAAACTTAATTGTTGAAGAAGTTTTTTTGTAAATGGACTTAATCAAACTTTCAGAACGTGATTATGACATTCATAAGTATATATTTGCCAAAGCCCAAGTCTCTACTACTTGAAATACTTTTTCTGTTTTTAGCGGAAGGGGGCGTGGTATCCAAAAAATTGTATAAAAATATAAAACTAAAACGGGAACAGATATCGATTTTTTAAACAAACTTAATCTGCGCGTGCCATACACGTATATACATATATGAAGAATATACGTACTTTATTGGGTCTGTCTCACCTCATTCTCACTGTTACATACTTTTTTACAAAAATATCATACCATGATTTCCCATTTTCAACGGATTTAAAAAAAAAAACATGCACCGATTTCAAATTTTCAATGGGCTCAGGGTATAAAAAGGAAAATAGATAAGAAAAAAATCCAGTGTCACCGAAAACAGTACTATTTATGGTGGTAGCCTAGAATAAATGAGTTTGATCATGATATTCATTTAAAGTGTGACCATGATATTCATTTATTCGCAATTGGCCAAAGCACAAGTCTCTAGTACTTTCAATACGTTTTTGGAAAATTGGGGAAAGGGCGCGTGGTATCCAACATATTTCAAAAATCAAAATTGTATTAAATACACATGAAACTAAATCCAAAATGTAAAGATGTACGAGATATAATTTAAAAACTGCATTTAGATAACGTTTTTAATCGATAACAATATAGCCGATAGTTATCGAGTTTCAAGTCTAGCTCATCTAGGTTCTGAAATCGACGCGTTCACACATACGGACAGACGGAGATGGCCAAATCGACTCAGCTTGTCACGCTGATTAAGAATATGCATATATACTTTATGGGGTTTGCCACGCCTCCTTCTGCCTGTTACATACATTTTAGCAAAGCAATTATACCCTAATTTCCTAATTGATACTTAATGGATTTCAATGAAATTTTCTGCATATGATTTACATATTCTATTTCTTATTAAATATATACGAATATGCAGTATATGTGTATGCAAGAAAAATATGCACGCTCACATACGCACGCACGCACACATAGGCACGCGCTCTGCTGAGCATTTAACACAGCGACTGCGCTTGGGCTGCAGTATGCGTTCTATTATAGAAACTTAATTGTTGAAGAAGTTTTTTTGTAAATGGACTTAATCAAACTTTTAGAACGTGATTATGACATTCATAAGTATATATTTGCCAAATCCCAAGTCTCTACTACTTGAAATACTTTTTCTTTTTTGAGCGGAAGGGGGCGTGGTATCCAAAAATTGTATGAAAATATAAAACTATAACGGGAACAGATATCGATTTTTTGAAACAAACAATCTACGCGTGACATACACGGACCTACAAAAGTCTTTAGCTCTTATAAGTTCTGAGATCGACGCGTTCATTCATACGGACGGACGGACAGGCAGGGCTATATCGACGTAGCTCGTCGCCCTGATCAAGAATATATGTACTTTATTGGGTCTGTCTCACCTCATTCTCACTGTTACATACTTTTTTACAAAAATATCATACCATGATTTCGCATTTTCAACGGATTTAAAAAAAGAAAAACATGCACCGATTTCAAATTTTCAATGGGCTCAGGGTATAAAAAGGAAAATAGATAAGAAAAAAATCCAGTGTCACCGAAAACAGTACTATTTATGGTGGTAGCCTAGAATAAATGAGTTTGATCATGATATTCATTTAAAGTGTGACCATGATATTCATTTATTCGCAATTGGCCAAAGCACAAGTCTCTAGTACTTCCAATACGTTTTTGGAAAATTGGGGAAAGGGCGCGTGGTATCCAACATATTTCAAAAATCAAAATTGTATTAAATACACATGAAACTAAATCCAAAATGTAAAGATGTACGAGATATAATTTAAAAACTGCATTTAGATAACGTTTTTAATCGATAACAATATAGCCGATAGTTATCGAGTTTCAAGTCTAGCTCATCTAGGTTCTGAAATCGACGTGTTCACACATACGGACAGACGGACATGGCCAAATCGACTCAGCTTGTCACCCTGATTAAGAATATGCATATATACTTTATGGGGTCTACCACGCCTACTTCTGTCTGTTACATACATTTTAGCAAAGCAATTATACCCTAATTTCCTAATTGATAATGGATTTCAATGAAATATTCTGCATATGATCTACATATTCTATTTCTTATTAAATATATACGACTATGCAGTATATGTGTATGCAAGACATATATGCGAGCTCATATACGCACGCACGCACGCATAGGCACGCGCTCTGCTGAGCATTTAACACAGCGACTGCGCCTGGGCTACAGTATGGGTTCTATTATGGAAACTTAATGGTTAAAGAAGTTTTTTTGTAGATGGACTTTCTTAATCAAACTATCAGAACGTGATTATGAAATTCATAAGTATATATTTGCCAAAGCACAAGTCTCTACTACTTGAAATACTTTTTCTTTTTTGAGCGGAAGGGGGCGTGGTATCACAAATTGTATATAAATATAAAACTAAAACAGGAACAGATATCGATTTTTTGAAACAAACTTAATCTGCGCGTGCCATACACGGACCTACAAAAGTCTCTAGCACTTATAAGTTGTGGGATCGACGCGTTGAGTCATACGGACGGACGGACAGGCAGGCCTTGACCAAGAATATATGTACTTTATTGGGTCTGTCACGCCTGATTCTCACTATTTACATACATTTTTACAAAAATATCATACCATGATTTCCCATTTTCAACGGATTAAAAAAAAAAAAAACATGCACCGATTTCCAATTTTCAATGGGCTCAGGGTATAAAAAGGAAAATAGATAAGAAAAAAATCCAGTGTCACCGAAAACAGTACTATTTATGGTGGTAGCCTAGAATAAATGAGTTTGATCATGATATTCATTTAAAGTGTGACCATGGTATTCATTTATTCGCAATTGGCCAAAGCACAAGTCTCTAGTACTTCAAATACGTTTTTGGCAAATTGGGGAAAGAGCGCGTGGTATCCAACATATTTCAAAAATCAAAATTGTATTAAATAGACATGAAACTAAATCCAAAATATAAAGATGTACGAGATATAATTTAAAAACTGCATTTAGATAACGTTTTTAATCGACAACAATATGACGGTTAGTTATGGAGTTTCAAGTCTAGCTCTTCTAGGTTCTGAAATCGACGCGTTCACACATACGGACAGACGGACATGGCCAAATCGACTCAGCTTGACACCCTGATTAAGAATATGAATATATACTTTATGAGGTCTGCCACGCCTCCTTCTGCCTGTTACATACAAAAAATTGTATAAAACTATAAAACTAAAACAGGAACAGATATCGATTTTTTGAAACAAACTTAATCTGCGTGTGCCATACACGGACCTACAAAAGTCTCTAGCTCTTATAAGTTCTGAGATCGACGCGTTCATTCATACGGACGGACGGACAGGCAGGGCTATATCGACTTAGTTCGTCGCCCTGATCAAGAATATATATATTTTATTGGGTCTGTCACGCCTCATTCTCACTGTTACATACATTTATACAAAAATATCATACCATGATTTCCCATTTTCAACGGATTTAAAAAAAAGACATGCACCGATTTCAAATTTTCAATGGGCTCATGGTATAAAAAGGAAAATAGATAAGAAAAAAATCCAGTGTCACCGAAAACAGTACTATTTATGGTGGTAGCCTAGAATAAATGAGTTTGATTCTGATATTCATTTAATGTGTGACCATGAGATTCATTTATTCGAAATTTGCCAAAGCACAAGTCTCTAGTACTTCAAATACGTTTTTGGCAAATTGGGGAAAGGGCGCGTGCTATCCAACATATTTCAAAAATTAAAATTGTATTAAATACAAATGAAACTAAATCCAAAATGTAAAGATGTACGAGACATAATTTATAAACTGCATTTAAATAACGTTTTTAATCGATAACAATATAGCCGATAGTTATCGAGTTTCACGTCTAGCTCATCTAGGTTCTGAAATCGACGCGTTCACACATACGGACAGACGGAGATGGCCAAATCGACTCAGCTTGTCACGCTGATTAAGAATATGCATATATACTTTATGGGGTTTGCCACGCCTCCTTCTGCCTGTTACATACATTTTAGCAAAGCAATTATACCCTAATTTCCTAATTGATAATGGATTTCAATGAAATCTTCTGCATATGATTTACATATTCTATTTCTTATTAAATATATACGAATATGCAGTATATGTGTATGCAAGAAACATATGAGCGCTCATATACGCACGCACGCACGCATAGGCACGCGCTCTGCTAATTGAGCATTTAACGCATTTACGTTCTATTATGGAAACTTAAATGTTTAAGAATTTTTTGTAGATGGGCTTTTTTAATCAAGCTTTCAGAACGTGATGATGTCATTCATAAGTATATATTTGCCAACGCAAAGTCTCTACTACTTGAAATACCTTTTCTTTTTTGAGCGGAAGGGGGCGTGGTATCCAAAAATTGTATAAAAATATAAAACTAAAACGGGAACAGATATCGATTTTTTTAAACAAACAATCTACGCGTGCCATACACGTATATACATATATGAAGAATATACGTACTTTATTGGGTCTGTCACGCCTCATTCTCACTGTTACATACATTTTTACAAAAATATCATGCCATGATTTCCCATTTTCAACGGATTTAAAAAAAAAACATGCACCGATTTCAAATTTTAAATGGGCTCAGGGTAAAAAAAGGAAAATAGATAAGAAAAAAATCCAGTGTCACCGAAAACAGTATTATTTATGGTGGTAGCCTAGAATAAATGAATGTGATCATGATATTTATTTAGAGTGTGACCATGATATTCATTTATTCCTAATTGGCCAAAGCACAAGTCTCTAGTACTTCAAAATACGATTTTGGCAAATTGGGGAAAGGGCGCGTGGTATCCAATATATTTCAAAAATCAAAATTGTATTAAATACACATGAAACTAAATCCAAAATGTAAAGATGTACGAGACATAATTTATAAACTGCATTTAAATAACGTTTTTAATCGATAATAATAGAGCCGATAGTTATCGAGTTTCAAGTCTAGCTCATCTAGGTTCTGAAATCGACGCGTTCACACATACGGACAGACGGACATGGCCAAATCGACTCAGCTTGTCACCCTGATTAAGAATATGCATATATACTTTATGAGGTCTACCACGCCTCCTTCTGCCTGTTACATACATTTTAGCAAAGCAATTATACCCTAATTTCCTAATTGATACTTAATGGATTTCAATGAAATTTTCTGCATATGATTTACATATTCTATTTCTTATTAAATATATACGAATATGCAGTATATGTGTATGCAAGAAAAATATGCACGCTCACATACGCACGCACGCACGCATAGGCACGCGCTCTGCTGAGCATTTAACACAGCGACTGCGCTTGGGCTGCAGTATGCGTTCTATTATAGAAACTTAATTGTTGAAGAAGTTTTTTTGTAAATGGACTTAATCAAACTTTCAGAACGTGATTATGACATTCATAAGTATATATTTGCCAAATCCCAAGTCTCTACTACTTGAAATACTTTTTCTTTTTTGAGCGGAAGGGGGCGTGGTATCCAAAAATTGTATGAAAATATAAAACTATAACGGGAACAGATATCGATTTTTTGAAACAAACAATCTACGCGTGACATACACGGACCTACAAAAGTCTTTAGCTCTTATAAGTTCTGAGATCGACGCGTTCATTCATACGGACGGACGGACAGACAGGGCTATATCGACGTAGCTCGTCGCCCTGATCAAGAATATATGTACTTTATTGGGTCTGTCTCACCTCATTCTCACTGTTACATACTTTTTTACAAAAATATCATACCATGATTTCCCATTTTCAACGGATTTAAAAAAAAAAAAACATGCACCGATTTCAAATTTTCAATGGGCTCAGAGTATAAAAAGGAAAATAGATAAGAAAAAAATCCAGTGTCACCGAAAACAGTACTATTTATGGTGGTAGCCTAGAATAAATGAGTTTGATCATGATATTCATTTAAAGTGTGACCATGATATTCATTTATTCGCAATTGGCCAAAGCACAAGTCTCTAGTACTTCCAATACGTTTTTGGAAAATTGGGGAAAGGGCGCGTGGTATCCAACATATTTCAAAAATCAAAATTGTATTAAATACACATGAAACTAAATCCAAAATGTAAAGATGTACGAGCTATAATTTAAAAACTGCATTTAGATAACTTTTTTAATCGATAACAATATAGCCGATAGTTATCGAGTTTCACGTCTAGCTCATCTAGGTTCTGAAATCGACGCGTTCACACATACGGACAGACGGAGATGGCCAAATCGACTCAGCTTGTCACGCTGATTAAGAATATGCATATATACTTTATGGGGTTTGCCACGCCTCCTTCTGCCTGTTACATACATTTTAGCAAAGCAATTATACCCTAATTTCCTAATTGATAATGGATTTCAATGAAATCTTCTGCATATGATTTACATATTCTATTTCTTATTAAATATATACGAATATGCAGTATATGTGTATGCAAGAAACATATGAGCGCTCATATACGCACGCACGCACGCATAGGCACGCGCTCTGCTAATTGAGCATTTAACGCATTTACGTTCTATTATGGAAACTTAAATGTTTAAGAATTTTTTGTAGATGGGCTTTTTTAATCAAGCTTTCAGAACGTGATGATGTCATTCATAAGTATATATTTGCCAACGCAAAGTCTCTACTACTTGAAATACCTTTTCTTTTTTGAGCGGAAGGGGGCGTGGTATCCAAAAATTGTATAAAAATATAAAACTAAAACGGGAACAGATATCGATTTTTTTAAACAAACAATCTACGCGTGCCATACACGTATATACATATATGAAGAATATACGTACTTTATTGGGTCTGTCACGCCTCATTCTCACTGTTACATACATTTTTACAAAAATATCATGCCATGATTTCCCATTTTCAACGGATTTAAAAAAAAAACATGCACCGATTTCAAATTTTAAATGGGCTCAGGGTAAAAAAAGGAAAATAGATAAGAAAAAAATCCAGTGTCACCGAAAACAGTATTATTTATGGTGGTAGCCTAGAATAAATGAATGTGATCATGATATTTATTTAGAGTGTGACCATGATATTCATTTATTCCTAATTGGCCAAAGCACAAGTCTCTAGTACTTCAAAATACGTTTTTGGCAAATTGGGGAAAGGGCGCGTGGTATCCAACATATTTCAAAAATCAAAATTGTATTAAATAGACATGAAACTAAATCCAAAATATAAAGATGTACGAGATATAATTTAAAAACTGCATTTAGATAACGTTTTTAATCGACAACAATATGACGGTTAGTTATGGAGTTTCAAGTCTAGCTCTTCTAGGTTCTGAAATCGACGCGTTCACACATACGGACAGACGGACATGGCCAAATCGACTCAGCTTGACACCCTGATTAAGAATATGCATATATACTTTATGGGGTTTGCCACGCCTCCTTCTGCCTGTTACATACATTTTAGCAAAGCAATTATACCCTAATTTCCTAATTGATACTTAATGGATTTCAATGAAATTTTCTGCATATGATTTACATATTCTATTTCTTATTAAATATATACGAATATGCAGTATATGTGTATGCAAGAAAAATATGCACGCTCACATACGCACGCACGCACGCATAGGCACGCGCTCTGCTGAGCATTTAACACAGCGACTGCGCTTGGGCTGCAGTATGCGTTCTATTATAGAAACTTAATTGTTGAAGAAGTTTTTTTGTAAATGGACTTAATCAAACTTTTAGAACGTGATTATGACATTCATAAGTATATATTTGCCAAATCCCAAGTCTCTACTACTTGAAATACTTTTTCTTTTTTGAGCGGAAGGGGGCGTGGTATCCAAAAATTGTATGAAAATATAAAACTATAACGGGAACAGATATCGATTTTTTGAAACAAACAATCTACGCGTGACATACACGGACCTACAAAAGTCTTTAGCTCTTATAAGTTCTGAGATCGACGCGTTCATTCATACGGACGGACGGACAGGCAGGGCTATATCGACGTAGCTCGTCGCCCTGATCAAGAATATATGTACTTTATTGGGTCTGTCTCACCTCATTCTCACTGTTACATACTTTTTTACAAAAATATCATACCATGATTTCCCATTTTCAACGGATTTAAAAAAAAAAAAACATGCACCGATTTCAAATTTTCAATGGGCTCAGGGTATAAAAAGGAAAATAGATAAGAAAAAAATCCAGTGTCACCGAAAACAGTACTATTTATGGTGGTAGCCTAGAATAAATGAGTTTGATCATGATATTCATTTAAAGTGTGACCATGATATTCATTTATTCGCAATTGGCCAAAGCACAAGTCTCTAGTACTTCCAATACGTTTTTGGAAAATTGGGGAAAGGGCGCGTGGTATCCAACATATTTCAAAAATCAAAATTGTATTAAATACACATGAAACTAAATCCAAAATGTAAAGATGTACGAGACATAATTTATAAACTGCATTTAAATAACGTTTTTAATCGATAATAATAGAGCCGATAGTTATCGAGTTTCAAGTCTAGCTCATCTAGGTTCTGAAATCGACGCGTTCACACATACGGACAGACGGACATGGCCAAATCGACTCAGCTTGTTACCCTGATTAAGAATATGCATATATACTTTATGAGGTCTACCACGCCTCCTTCTGCCTGTTACATACATTTTAGCAAAGCAATTATACCCTAATTTCCTAATTGATACTTAATGGATTTCAATGAAATTTTCTGCATATGATTTACATATTCTATTTCTTATTAAATATATACGAATATGCAGTATATGTGTATGCAAGAAAAATATGCACGCTCACATACGCACGCACGCACGCATAGGCACGCGCTCTGCTGAGCATTTAACACAGCGACTGCGCTTGGGCTGCAGTATGCGTTCTATTATAGAAACTTAATTGTTGAAGAAGTTTTTTTGTAAATGGACTTAATCAAACTTTCAGAACGTGATTATGACATTCATAAGTATATATTTGCCAAATCCCAAGTCTCTACTACTTGAAATACTTTTTCTTTTTTGAGCGGAAGGGGGCGTGGTATCCAAAAATTGTATGAAAATATAAAACTATAACGGGAACAGATATCGATTTTTTGAAACAAACAATCTACGCGTGACATACACGGACCTACAAAAGTCTTTAGCTCTTATAAGTTCTGAGATCGACGCGTTCATTCATACGGACGGACGGACAGGCAGGGCTATATCGACGTAGCTCGTCGCCCTGATCAAGAATATATGTACTTTATTGGGTCTGTCTCACCTCATTCTCACTGTTACATACTTTTTTACAAAAATATCATACCATGATTTCCCATTTTCAACGGATTTAAAAAAAAAAAACATGCACCGATTTCAAATTTTCAATGGGCTCAGGGTATAAAAAGGAAAATAGATAAGAAAAAAATCCAGTGTCACCGAAAACAGTACTATTTATGGTGGTAGCCTAGAATAAATGAGTTTGATCATGATATTCATTTAAAGTGTGACCATGATATTCATTTATTCGCAATTGGCCAAAGCACAAGTCTCTAGTACTTCCAATACGTTTTTGGAAAATTGGGGAAAGGGCGCGTGGTATCCAACATATTTCAAAAATCAAAATTGTATTAAATACACATGAAACTAAATCCAAAATGTAAAGATGTACGAGATATAATTTAAAAACTGCATTTAGATAACTTTTTTAATCGATAACAATATAGCCGATAGTTATCGAGTTTCACGTCTAGCTCATCTAGGTTCTGAAATCGACGCGTTCACACATACGGACAGACGGAGATGGCCAAATCGACTCAGCTTGTCACGCTGATTAAGAATATGCATATATACTTTATGGGGTTTGCCACGCCTCCTTCTGCCTGTTACATACATTTTAGCAAAGCAATTATACCCTAATTTCCTAATTGATAATGGATTTCAATGAAATCTTCTGCATATGATTTACATATTCTATTTCTTATTAAATATATACGAATATGCAGTATATGTGTATGCAAGAAACATATGAGCGCTCATATACGCACGCACGCACGCATAGGCACGCGCTCTGCTAATTGAGCATTTAACGCATTTACGTTCTATTATGGAAACTTAAATGTTTAAGAATTTTTTGTAGATGGGCTTTTTTAATCAAGCTTTCAGAACGTGATGATGTCATTCATAAGTATATATTTGCCAACGCAAAGTCTCTACTACTTGAAATACGTTTTCTTTTTTGAGCGGAAGGGGGCGTGGTATCCAAAAATTGTATAAAAATATAAAACTAAAACGGGAACAGATATCGATTTTTTTAAACAAACAATCTACGCGTGCCATACACGTATATACATATATGAAGAATATACGTACTTTATTGGGTCTGTCACGCCTCATTCTCACTGTTACATACATTTTTACAAAAATATCATGCCATGATTTCCCATTTTCAACGGATTTAAAAAAAAAACATGCACCGATTTCAAATTTTAAATGGGCTCAGGGTAAAAAAAGGAAAATAGATAAGAAAAAAATCCAGTGTCACCGAAAACAGTATTATTTATGGTGGTAGCCTAGAATAAATGAATGTGATCATGATATTTATTTAGAGTGTGACCATGATATTCATTTATTCCTAATTGGCCAAAGCACAAGTCTCTAGTACTTCAAAATACGTTTTTGGCAAATTGGGGAAAGGGCGCGTGGTATCCAACATATTTCAAAAATCAAAATTGTATTAAATAGACATGAAACTAAATCCAAAATATAAAGATGTACGAGATATAATTTAAAAACTGCATTTAGATAACGTTTTTAATCGACAACAATATGACGGTTAGTTATGGAGTTTCAAGTCTAGCTCTTCTAGGTTCTGAAATCGACGCGTTCACACATACGGACAGACGGACATGGCCAAATCGACTCAGCTTGACACCCTGATTAAGAATATGCATATATACTTTATGGGGTTTGCCACGCCTCCTTCTGCCTGTTACATACATTTTAGCAAAGCAATTATACCCTAATTTCCTAATTGATACTTAATGGATTTCAATGAAATTTTCTGCATATGATTTACATATTCTATTTCTTATTAAATATATACGAATATGCAGTATATGTGTATGCAAGAAAAATATGCACGCTCACATACGCACGCACGCACGCATAGGCACGCGCTCTGCTGAGCATTTAACACAGCGACTGCGCTTGGGCTGCAGTATGCGTTCTATTATAGAAACTTAATTGTTGAAGAAGTTTTTTTGTAAATGGACTTAATCAAACTTTCAGAACGTGATTATGACATTCATAAGTATATATTTGCCAAATCCCAAGTCTCTACTACTTGAAATACTTTTTCTTTTTTGAGCGGAAGGGGGCGTGGTATCCAAAAATTGTATGAAAATATAAAACTATAACGGGAACAGATATCGATTTTTTGAAACAAACAATCTACGCGTGACATACACGGACCTACAAAAGTCTTTAGCTCTTATAAGTTCTGAGATCGACGCGTTCATTCATACGGACGGACGGACAGGCAGGGCTATATCGACGTAGCTCGTCGCCCTGATCAAGAATATATGTACTTTATTGGGTCTGTCTCACCTCATTCTCACTGTTACATACTTTTTTACAAAAATATCATACCATGATTTCCCATTTTCAACGGATTTAAAAAAAAAAAAACATGCACCGATTTCAAATTTTCAATGGGCTCAGGGTATAAAAAGGAAAATAGATAAGAAAAAAATCCAGTGTCACCGAAAACAGTACTATTTATGGTGGTAGCCTAGAATAAATGAGTTTGATCATGATATTCATTTAAAGTGTGACCATGATATTCATTTATTCGCAATTGGCCAAAGCACAAGTCTCTAGTACTTCCAATACGTTTTTGGAAAATTGGGGAAAGGGCGCGTGGTATCCAACATATTTCAAAAATCAAAATTGTATTAAATACACATGAAACTAAATCCAAAATGTAAAGATGTACGAGACATAATTTATAAACTGCATTTAAATAACGTTTTTAATCGATAATAATAGAGCCGATAGTTATCGAGTTTCAAGTCTAGCTCATCTAGGTTCTGAAATCGACGCGTTCACACATACGGACAGACGGACATGGCCAAATCGACTCAGCTTGTCACCCTGATTAAGAATATGCATATATACTTTATGAGGTCTACCACGCCTCCTTCTGCCTGTTACATACATTTTAGCAAAGCAATTATACCCTAATTTCCTAATTGATACTTAATGGATTTCAATGAAATTTTCTGCATATGATTTACATATTCTATTTCTTATTAAATATATACGAATATGCAGTATATGTGTATGCAAGAAAAATATGCACGCTCACATACGCACGCACGCACGCATAGGCACGAGCTCTGCTGAGCATTTAACACAGCGACTGCGCTTGGGCTGCAGTATGCGTTCTATTATAGAAACTTAATTGTTGAAGAAGTTTTTTTGTAAATGGACTTAATCAAACTTTCAGAACGTGATTATGACATTCATAAGTATATATTTGCCAAATCCCAAGTCTCTACTACTTGAAATACTTTTTCTTTTTTGAGCGGAAGGGGGCGTGGTATCCAAAAATTGTATGAAAATATAAAACTATAACGGGAACAGATATCGATTTTTTGAAACAAACAATCTACGCGTGACATACACGGACCTACAAAAGTCTTTAGCTCTTATAAGTTCTGAGATCGACGCGTTCATTCATACGGACGGACGGACAGGCAGGGCTATATCGACGTAGCTCGTCGCCCTGATCAAGAATATATGTACTTTATTGGGTCTGTCTCACCTCATTCTCACTGTTACATACTTTTTTACAAAAATATCATACCATGATTTCCCATTTTCAACGGATTTAAAAAAAAAAAAACATGCACCGATTTCAAATTTTCAATGGGCTCAGGGTATAAAAAGGAAAATAGATAAGAAAAAAATCCAGTGTCACCGAAAACAGTACTATTTATGGTGGTAGCCTAGAATAAATGAGTTTGATCATGATATTCATTTAAAGTGTGACCATGATATTCATTTATTCGCAATTGGCCAAAGCACAAGTCTCTAGTACTTCCAATACGTTTTTGGAAAATTGGGGAAAGGGCGCGTGGTATCCAACATATTTCAAAAATCAAAATTGTATTAAATACACATGAAACTAAATCCAAAATGTAAAGATGTACGAGATATAATTTAAAAACTGCATTTAGATAACTTTTTTAATCGATAACAATATAGCCGATAGTTATCGAGTTTCACGTCTAGCTCATCTAGGTTCTGAAATCGACGCGTTCACATATACGGACAGACGGAGATGGCCAAATCGACTCAGCTTGTCACGCTGATTAAGAATATGCATATATACTTTATGGGGTTTGCCACGCCTCCTTCTGCCTGTTACATACATTTTAGCAAAGCAATTATACCCTAATTTCCTAATTGATAATGGATTTCAATGAAATCTTCTGCATATGATTTACATATTCTATTTCTTATTAAATATATACGAATATGCAGTATATGTGTATGCAAGAAACATATGAGCGCTCATATACGCACGCACGCACGCATAGGCACGCGCTCTGCTAATTGAGCATTTAACGCATTTACGTTCTATTATGGAAACTTAAATGTTTAAGAATTTTTTGTAGATGGGCTTTTTTAATCAAGCTTTCAGAACGTGATGATGTCATTCATAAGTATATATTTGCCAACGCAAAGTCTCTACTACTTGAAATACCTTTTCTTTTTTGAGCGGAAGGGGGCGTGGTATCCAAAAATTGTATAAAAATATAAAACTAAAACGGGAACAGATATCGATTTTTTTAAACAAACAATCTACGCGTGCCATACACGTATATACATATATGAAGAATATACGTACTTTATTGGGTCTGTCACGCCTCATTCTCACTGTTACATACATTTTTACAAAAATATCATGCCATGATTTCCCATTTTCAACGGATTTAAAAAAAAAACATGCACCGATTTCAAATTTTAAATGGGCTCAGGGTAAAAAAAGGAAAATAGATAAGAAAAAAATCCAGTGTCACCGAAAACAGTATTATTTATGGTGGTAGCCTAGAATAAATGAATGTGATCATGATATTTATTTAGAGTGTGACCATGATATTCATTTATTCCTAATTGGCCAAAGCACAAGTCTCTAGTACTTCAAAATACGTTTTTGGCAAATTGGGGAAAGGGCGCGTGGTATCCAACATATTTCAAAAATCAAAATTGTATTAAATAGACATGAAACTAAATCCAAAATATAAAGATGTACGAGATATAATTTAAAAACTGCATTTAGATAACGTTTTTAATCGACAACAATATGACGATTAGTTATGGAGTTTCAAGTCTAGCTCTTCTAGGTTCTGAAATCGACGCGTTCACACATACGGACAGACGGACATGGCCAAATCGACTCAGCTTGTCACCCTGATTAAGAATATGCATATATACTTTATGGGGTTTGCCACGCCTCCTTCTGCCTGTTACATACATTTTAGCAAAGCAATTATACCCTAATTTCCTAATTGATACTTAATGGATTTCAATGAAATTTTCTGCATATGATTTACATATTCTATTTCTTATTAAATATATACGAATATGCAGTATATGTGTATGCAAGAAAAATATGCACGCTCACATACGCACGCACGCACGCATAGGCACGCGCTCTGCTGAGCATTTAACACAGCGACTGCGCTTGGGCTGCAGTATGCGTTCTATTATAGAAACTTAATTGTTGAAGAAGTTTTTTTGTAAATGGACTTAATCAAACTTTCAGAACGTGATTATGACATTCATAAGTATATATTTGCCAAATCCCAAGTCTCTACTACTTGAAATACTTTTTCTTTTTTGAGCGGAAGGGGGCGTGGTATCCAAAAATTGTATGAAAATATAAAACTATAACGGGAACAGATATCGATTTTTTGAAACAAACAATCTACGCGTGACATACACGGACCTACAAAAGTCTTTAGCTCTTATAAGTTCTGAGATCGACGCGTTCATTCATACGGACGGACGGACAGGCAGGGCTATATCGACGTAGCTCGTCGCCCTGATCAAGAATATATGTACTTTATTGGGTCTGTCTCACCTCATTCTCACTGTTACATACTTTTTTACAAAAATATCATACCATGATTTCCCATTTTCAACGGATTTAAAAAAAAAAAACATGCACCGATTTCAAATTTTCAATGGGCTCAGGGTATAAAAAGGAAAATAGATAAGAAAAAAATCCAGTGTCACCGAAAACAGTACTATTTATGGTGGTAGCCTAGAATAAATGAGTTTGATCATGATATTCATTTAAAGTGTGACCATGATATTCATTTATTCGCAATTGGCCAAAGCACAAGTCTCTAGTACTTCCAATACGTTTTTGGAAAATTGGGGAAAGGGCGCGTGGTATCCAACATATTTCAAAAATCAACATTGTATTAAATACACATGAAACTAAATCCAAAATGTAAAGATGTACGAGATATGATTTAAAAACTGCATTTAGATAACTTTTTTAATCGATAACAATATAGCCGATAGTTATCGAGTTTCAAGTCTAGCTCATCTAGGTTCTGAAATCGACGCGTTCACACATACGGACAGACGGACATGGCCAAATCGACTCAGCTTGTCACCCTGATTAAGAATATGCATATATACTTTATGGGGTCTACCACGCCTACTTCTGTCTGTTACATACATTTTAGCAAAGCAATTATACCCTAATTTCCTAATTGATAATGGATTTCAATGAAATATTCTGCATATGATCTACATATTCTATTTCTTATTAAATATATACGACTATGCAGTATATGTGTATGCAAGACATATATGCGAGCTCATATACGCACGCACGCACGCATAGGCACGCGCTCTGCTGAGCATTTAACACAGCGACTGCGCCTGGGCTACAGTATGGGTTCTATTATGGAAACTTAATGGTTAAAGAAGTTTTTTTGTAGATGGACTTTCTTAATCAAACTATCAGAACGTGATGATGTCATTCATAAGTATATATTTGCCAACGCAAAGTCTCTACTACTTGAAATACTTTTTCTTTTTTGAGCGGAAGGGGGCGTGGTATCACAAATTGTATATAAATATAAAACTAAAACAGGAACAGATATCGATTTTTTGAAACAAACTTAATCTGCGCGTGCCATACACGGACCTACAAAAGTCTCTAGCACTTATAAGTTGTGGGATCGACGCGTTGAGTCATACGGACGGACGGACAGGCAGGCCTTGACCAAGAATATATGTACTTTATTGGGTCTGTCACGCCTGATTCTCACTATTTACATACATTTTTACAAAAATATCATACCATGATTTCCCATTTTCAACGGATTAAAAAAAAAAAAAACATGCACCGATTTCCAATTTTCAATGGGCTCAGGGTATAAAAAGGAAAATAGATAAGAAAAAAATCCAGTGTCACCGAAAACAGTACTATTTATGGTGGTAGCCTAGAATAAATGAGTTTGATCATGATATTCATTTAAAGTGTGACCATGGTATTCATTTATTCGCAATTGGCCAAAGCACAAGTCTCTAGTACTTCAAATACGTTTTTGGCAAATTGGGGAAGGAGCGCGTGGTATCCAACATATTTCAAAAATAAAAATTGTATTAAATAGACATGAAACTAAATCCAAAATATAAAGATGTACGAGATATAATTTAAAAACTGCATTTAGATAATGTTTTTAATCGACAACAATATGACGGTTAGTTATGGAGTTTCAAGTCTAGCTCTTCTAGGTTCTGAAATCGACGCGTTCACACATACGGACAGACGGACATGGCCAAATCGACTCAGCTTGACACCCTGATTAAGAATATGAATATATACTTTATGAGGTCTGCCACGCCTCCTTCTGCCTGTTACATACAAAAAATTTTATAAAACTATAAAACTAAAACAGGAACAAATATCGATTTTTTGAAACAAACTTAATCTGCGTGTGCCATACACGGACCTACAAAAGTCTCTAGCTCTTATAAGTTCTGAGATCGACGCGTTCATTCATACGGACGGACGGACAGGCAGGGCTATATCGACGTAGCTCGTCGCCCTGATCAAGAATATATGTACTTTATTGGGTCTGTCTCACCTCATTCTCACTGTTACATACTTTTTTACAAAAATATCATACCATGATTTCCCATTTTCAACGGATTTAAAAAAAAAAAAACATGCACCGATTTCAAATTTTCAATGGGCTCATGGTATAAAAAGGAAAATAGATAAGAAAAAAATCCAGTGTCACCGAAAACAGTACTATTTATGGTGGTAGCCTAGAATAAATGAGTTTGATTCTGATATTCATTTAATGTGTGACCATGAGATTCATTTATTCGAAATTTGCCAAAGCACAAGTCTCTAGTACTTCAAATACGTTTTTGGAAAATTGGGGAAAGGGCGCGTGGTATCCAACATATTTTAAAAATTAAAATTGTATTAAATACAAATGAAACTAAATCCAAAATGTAAAGATGTACGAGACATAATTTATAAACTGCATTTAAATAACGTTTTTAATCGATAACAATATAGCCGATAGTTATCGAGTTTCACGTCTAGCTCATCTAGGTTCTGAAATCGACGCGTTCACACATACGGACAGACGAAGATGGCCAAATCGACTCAGCTTGTCACGCTGATTAAGAATATGCAGATATACTTTATGGGGTCTGCCCAGCCTCCTTCTGCCTGTTACATACATTTTAGCAAAGCAATTATACCCTAATTTCCTAATTGATACTAATGGATTTCAATGAAATTTTCAGCATATGATCTACATATTCTATTTCTTATTAGATATATACGAATATGCAATATATGTGTATGCAAGAAACATATGCGCGCTCATATACGCACGCACGCACGCATAGGCACGCGCTCTGATAGCTGAGCATTTAACGCAGCGACTGCGCTTGGGCTGCAGTATGCGTTCTATTATAGAAACTTAATTGTTGAAGAAGTTTTTTTGTAAATGGACTTAATCAAACTTTCAGAACGTGTTTATGACATTCATAAGTATATATTTGCCAAAGCACAAGTCTCTACTACTTGAAATACTTTTACTTTTTTGAGCGGAAGGGGGCGTGGTATCCAAAAATTGTATAAAAATATAAAACTAAAACGGGAACAGATATCGATTTTTTGAAACAAACAATCTACGCGTGCCATACACGGACCTACAAAAGTCTCTAGCTCTTATAAGTTCTGAGATCGACGCGTTCATTGATACGGACGGACGGACAGGCAGGGCTATGTCGACTCAGCTCGTCGCGCTGATCAAGAATATATGTACTTTATTGGGTCTGTCATTCCAGCGACTGCGCTTGGGCTGCAGTATGCATTCTATTATAGAAACTTAATTGTTGTAAATGGACTTAATCAAACTTTCAGAACGTGATTATGACATTCATAAGTATATATTTGCCAAATCCCAAGTCTCTACTACTTGAAATACTTTTACTTTTTTGAGCGGAAGGGGGCGTGGTATCCAAAAATTGTATAAAAATATAAAACTAAAACGGGAACAGATATCGATTTTTTTAAACAAACAATCTACGCGTGCCATACACGGACCTACAAAAGTCTCTAGCTCTTATAAATTCTGAGATCGACGCGTTCATACATACGGACGGACGGACAGGCAGGGCTATATCGACTCAGCTCGTCGCCTTGATCCAGAATATATGTACTTTATTGGGTCTGTCACGCCTCATTCTCACTGTTCATACATTTTTACAAAAATATCATACCATGATTTCCCATTTTCAACGGATTTAAAAAAAAAACATGCACCGATTTCCAATTTTCAATGGGCTCAGGGTATAAAAAGGAAAAAATATAATAAAAAAAAACAGTGTCACTGAAAACAGTACTATTTATGGTGGTAGCCTAGAATAAATGAGTTTGATCATGATATTCATTTAAAGTGTGACCATGATATTCATATATTCGCAATTGGCCAAAGCACAAGTCTCTAGTACTTCAAAATACGTTTTTGGCAAATTGGGGAAAGGGCGCGTGGTATCCAACATATTTCAAAAATCAAAATTGTATTAAATAGACATTAAACTAAATCCAAAATATAAAGATGTACGAGATATAATTTAAAAACTACATTTAGATAACGTTTTTAATTGACAACGATATAACGGAAAGTTATCGAGTTTCAAGTCTAGCTCATCTAGGTTCTGAAATTTGCGCGTTCACACATACGGACAGACGGACATGGCCAAATCGACTCAGCTTGTCACCCTGATTAAGAATATGCATATATACTTTATGGGGTCTGCCACGCCTCCTTCTGCCTGTTACATACATTTTAGAAAAGCAATTATACCCTAATTTCCTAATTGATACCCAATTAATACTAATTACATATTCTATTTCTTATTAAATATATACGAACATGCAATATTTGTGTATGCAAGAAACATATGCGCGCTCATATACGCACGCACGCCAGCATAGGCACGCGCTCTGCTAACTGAGCATTTAACGCAGCGACTGCGCTTGGGCTGCAGTATGCGTTCTATTATAGAAACTTAATTGTTGAAGAAGTTTTTTTGTAAATGGACTTAATCAAACTTCCAGAACGTAATGATGTCATTCATAAGTATATATTTGCCAACGCACAAGTCTCTACTACTTTAAATACTTTTTCTTTTTTGAGCGGAAGGGGGCGTGGTATCCAAAATTTGTATAAAAATATAAAACTAAAACGGGAACAGATATCGATTTTCTGAAACAAAGTTAATCTGCGCACGGTCATACATAAAAGTGTCTGACTCTTATAGGTTCTGAGATCGACGCGTTTTTTCACACGGACGGACAGGCAGGTCTATATTGATTCAGCTAGTCACCTTTATTAAGAATATGCATATATACTTTATGGGGTCTGCCACGCCTCCTTCTGTCTGTTACATACATTTTCACAAAACAATTATACCCTAATTTCCTAATTGATACTTAATGGATTACAATGAGATAAAAATAAGTTCGTCAAAAGTGACATATGTGTTCTGCAAAAATAAAGTGAAATTAAGGAAAGTCATATATAAAGAATACCACAAACCTCACACCAGTGGTGGATTGCTGCTGCAGTGTCTTCTCGAAGACACGGTGAACGTAGAAACGGCGGAAGTCGTCAAAAACTACTTTTGTGACTCACTATCCACGCTTAGCCACAATCTTTTCCGACAAGACAATGCATTCTGTCCGCAGGATCGGATCTAGCAGTCTTCAAGATCACTCTACACTCCAATCTTCAAGATCACTCTACACTCTACACTGCATCCGGAAATAGAACTCCGCACTGCAGGTGTAGAGTAAGCAGCAAATAGAATGCAAGATATCATAGCAGAGGCACCTCTCACCCGGCATTTTCAAAATCTGCTCGAATACAAATGATGGGCAAGAAGCCGATGGATCAGAAGACGGGCAGCCAGCGACAAAAGCAGATACAACGAAGCCACCAGACAGCTCAAAGTTTCCCTGGTCCAGATGAAATGCACGCGCATTAGAGAGGCTCTTGAACGAGCAGATACTCCAGCTGGTGCAGAATTTCAGCTATGCCGATATACGCGTAATGTCAAATTCAGCCTTTACGTCGTCACCCCATCCTGAGCGCTACGAGTGGGTGGCTTACCGGAGACGAAGCGCAGGCCGAAGCCTTTGCTGATCACCTCCACGAGCAATTCTCCCCGCTGCAAACAACCGAGTCAGCCGACTTAGAGAGCATCAGAAGAACCGTGAACTCTCCTATCCCAGAAGGTATTCCCATAGAAGCATGCACAAAGGCAGAGGTTCTCAAGCTGATGAAAGCTGTAAAAGCTAAAAAAGCGCCGGGATGTGACAGAATAGATGGCAAAGTTCTCAGGGAACTACCCGAATCAACTATAGACTACTTTGCAGTACTATGCAACGCCATCCTTCGCGTTCAACACTTTCCATCCTGCTGGAAACGTGCTGAGATAATCATGATCCCGAAACCTAAAAAACCCGAAAAGGAAATTGCTTCCTACAGACCCATCAGCTTGCAACCGGTACTGTCCAAAATCTTTGAAAGAATTTTGTTGCGAAGAATGAGCTGAGTCAAAGTAGCACAATACCAGAGCATCAATTCGGCTTCAGGAGACAGCACGGTACGCCAGAGCAAGTGCATCAAGTCGTCAACCACATTCTCGGCGCGTTTGAAAACAAGGAATACTGTTCCGCAGTCTTTCGTGATGTTAAGCAGGCATTCGATCGGGTTTGGCATCTGGGTCTGTTTAAAAAGATAAGAAAGCCCTAACTGGCTCCCTCTTCAAGATGCTGGCCTCCTACCTGTCAAGAAGCTTCCAGGTCCGTAAAGGACAGGCAACATCGTCGAGTCGACAAGTCAGAGCAGCCGTGCCCCAAGGTAGTGTGCTTGGCCCAACGTTGTATACACTATACACCGCTGACATGCCGTTGCCTCCATGCAACACTGATATGCTTATAGCGACGTACGCAGACGATAGCACCATACTGAGTCGCAATAAGCCACCCCAAGTAGCCTCTGCTCAGATGAAAATATACCTGCACGACCTCAATCGGTGGCTAATTCGCTGGAGTATCGGTATAAACGCGCAAAAATCTACGCATATCACTTTTACAATCAGAAGGTGAGACTGCCCCGAAGTAACTCTCGAAGTAACTAACTCTAATACCACGAGCAAATAAGGTGAAGTATCTGGGAGTCACACTGGATAAAAGACTGACCTATGGCCCGCACATAATTGAGGCAGTCAAAAATTGCAAGTTTAAATTAAAAAAAAATTGATTGGATGCTAAGAACCGATAGCCCATTGTCACTACGCAACAAAAGACAAATATATAACGCAATAGTGGCTCCTGTCTTTTTTATGCAGTGGCTTTATGGGGGTCTGCTGCGAGAACTCACATTAACAAAGTGCAAAAAACTCAAAATAAAGCACTAAGGAAATGGACCCTAGCCGAATGGTTCGTCAGAAACGAAACCCTGCACACTGACCTTAAGATGCCGACAATTGCTGAACTCATTGGCACAAGGTATGCTGACACAGCACAAGGTATGCTGACAGAATATCCGCCCACCCGAACCAGCTTGTCGCCAATTTAGTCACCCACACAATCAACAGAAGACTGAAAAGATTGCACCCCTTGGATCTCAGAAGAGACTTAAATTAAAATCAAACTAGACTTAGTAGCAATAAAGGCATTTAGCCAATTTAATAGTTAAGATATATTTAAAAATATAGAGTTAACGACATAGAGTTAACGACACTATAGAGTTAACGCCAAAAGTCCGCTCTAAAATAGCAATAAAATTAAAATTAAGCAAACAAAAAATTGGATTTCATTGAAATTTTTAGCATATAAGCTACATATTCTGTTGCTTATTAAATATATACGAATATACAATATACATATGTGTATGCAAGAAACATATGCGCGCTCATATACGCACGCACGCACGCATAGGCACGCGCTCTGCTAATTGAGCATTTAACGCATTTACGTTCTATTATGGAAACTTAAATGTTTAAGAATTTTTTGTAGATGGACTTTCTTAATCAAACTTTCAGAGCCTGATTATGACATTCATAGCACAAGTCTCTACTAATTGATATACGTTTTCTTTTTTGGGCGGAAGCGGGCGTAGTATCCAAAGATATCGATTTTTTGAAACAAAGTCAATCTGCGCCTAGCATACACGGGCATACAAAAAAGTCTCTAGCTCATAAGTTTTGAGATCGACGCGTTCATACATACGGACAGATGGACAGGCAGGGCTATATCGACTCAGCTCGTCGCCCTGATCAAGAATATATGTACTTTATTGGGTCTGCCACTCCTCCTTCTCACTGTTACATATACTTTTACAAAACTATCATACCATGATTTCCCATTTTCAACGGATTTAAAAAAAAAAACATGAACCGATCTCCAATTTTCAATGGGCTCAGGGTTTAGGGGACCAGTGTCACCGAAAACAGTGATATTTATGGTGGTAGCCTAAAATTAATGAGCGCTAACTCTAATCTTGTAATAACACCACAAACTGTAACACCGATGACATTACTGTTTTTCGAGATGATACAAGAATATATATTATATTATATATTATTTATACTAAATGTGGTGGGGTTTTGCAAAAAAAAAAAACTATATGTAACCATGACGGTTTTCTCAAAAACATCTAATCCTTAACGTATTTTGTCATACCTCACGTTGAAGCTTACGTCTTTCTACTTTCAGTTCAGCCTCCGATTTTTCTGCAGCTTCAGCTGTACTTTTATAACGTATTACTTGAGTCTCTGAGCGCGCTAAGTTTGCTTGAAGACTTGCGATTACCTGTTCAGCTTTATGTAGCTTATATTTATAATCGGATATGATTTTATTTGACTCTCCTGAAAGAAACATGACACGATAAGTTTAAAGTAAGTTATCTTTGCTTTGAACTTACTCTGAGCATCATAGTCATCATCGGGCCCTAAAGAGTCACTTAGTAAACTTCCTCGGCCTGGTCTGCCTTCACTTTTGAAAGCATCTAGCTGCTGACGTAACTTATGCATTTCATTAAGAAGTCGCTGTTTTTCCTCTGCAAACTTTTTAATTCTTACGTCTGAAAAAATATATTTTACTGTAGATTTTTACTTTTTATCAGCTATACTTACCAAGAGAACCCTGCACAGTTGCTAAAATATTGGCATTTTCAACGCTCACTAGAGCGCGCTTCGCATCACTACCATCACTATTTTCAATAGCAACAATAACAAGACCATATTCTTCTATTAATGTATCACGCTCACTGAGCTGACCTTGCACCAAGTTTAATTCAAGTGTTGTGCGGTCTAAGTCTCGTTTAAGGGCACTACAATCTCGAAGTTTGTTTTTAAATTCGCGTTGCAATTGAGCAAGAGATTCTTGCATTGTTTCACTTTTATCTTTAAGTAGCTTAACTTCAAAGGTCTGAGATGAACGATCATTGTCTAATTGAGCATTCGTTATCATCGCTTTTCGAAAACGCTCTTCGACTTCCTGCAACAAAAAAAAGATGAAAAACAGTGTAATATAAGAAATTAATTTTAATAATGATGATTATGACAAAATTAAGGATGATTACACATAGTTCCTACTATCAATAGTTCCCAAATATAACACAATTTGTGAGAAACAGAATATATTTAGAGATTCGATTTGTCACGCCCCCAGTGGGCGTAAACGTATATCTTTATAGAATCTTAAAAATGTCACTTGACAAATTTTGGCGTTCTAGCTCTAAAACTGTTGGTGAAACATCTGTCACGCCCCCAATGGGCGCAGGCATATCCGCCATTTATTTTTTATCTAACCTAAGATATTTACGCTAATAAATATTCTAAGTTTCAATTCTCTAGCACTTTAAAGGAAATCAAAAGGTATAAAAAGAAACACGAATACTTCGATATTTATCTTTGATTAAGCACATCTGAAAGACACATTATGATAATATAAAATATTTACTTTAAGCTCGTGTTTAATATCACGCAAGCTACGACATTCATCCTCCAACGAATCCTCACTGCTGCGTCGCGAAGCAGTAGCACGCGCCAAGTTAATAACACCGCTATAAGCGTGGCGTACTAAATGAGCTGAGAGTGAGTCGGTTATGACGTTTCCACTCGTGCTTTGCATATCAAATGCACGGTCTGCGTTTTGTTCCAATTCCTTTTGCTGTCGCTCTAGTTCACGCATACGAATCTCCCGGGCTTCAGCGCGGGCTAGACGTCGCGCTGCTAAACGAGCTTCGGCCTGCGTTAAAAATGAATAAAAATAATATTTTAACTTTGCTAACTTTAAAAATTTATATTTTTGTATTTACTTAACTTTATTATAAATACTAAAAAAGCATAAAATAAGTAAGTAAACTGTAGTCGGGGTGCCCGCCTAGGAGATACCCTGAACCCATTTTGATCTGCGTTAGTAAATATACGCAGTTATGTATTTATTAAATCAAGTGTAAGCTCGGACCTTCACAATCACATGTTTGTAACAAAAAAGAAAATCCTCGAAGTATTGACGAGTTTCGCCATGCTATAGCGCCATCTAGCAAATCTAAACTAAAGTAGCAGTTGAAAATTCTAAGAATGTACGAGAATGTTCGCTGCGCTGCTGGCCAAACGTTTTGTTTAATAACTTATGATTGAATATTTGTCATAATATGACATTCAATTCATTCACATATTGGCTATATTTTAAAATTAACTTCATTAAAATTTATTTGGGGGAAATTTCGTTCCGGTATTGAAAACGTAACAAAAATCGATATATCGAAAAATATTAATAAAACTAAATGCAAAATTTGGCGATTCTAGCTCCAAAGATGAACGAGATATAATTTTTTAACTGCATTTCGATAAGGTTTTTCATCGAATAACAGACAAAATGAGGCGTGACAGACTGCATCAAGTATATGAATATATATACAGTTTGTCCACTAATTGTTTGCAAAATCAAAAAAGTCATACAAGTTCAACTTTGACATCGTATTTTATTAGGAAAGACACTTTTTTTCATATTTTTCTTTTTCACAATATCTTTCTTTAATGTATTCTTAAATAAAATAAATAACAAAAATAATTAAAAAGCAACAAAATCATTAAAAAATATTCAGAACAAAAAAAAAAATATATTAGCTGTCCATTAATTCTTTGCAAAATGCAAACATTAATATTCTGAGATCTGTATCTCTTTAATATCCATATGGAATTTGCTAATATTTGGTATGCCCCCCATTAGCTTCCATTACACCTCTGAGGTGTCGCGACATCGACAATATTAATTCATTTATGTTGTAATATTGGGGTATTTTGCGCCACTCCTTGTTTATGCAACGAATTAAATCATTTTTTGATTTTGGACTTTGTTTGGCCACTTTCTTCTTGAGCAATGCCCACAAATTCTCAATAGGATTGAAATTCGGGCTCTGGGGTGGGCTGTCAATAACTTTCGTGCAGTTATAAAGCAGCCAAGTGAGACACAGCAGCGATTTGTGTTTCGGATCATTGTCCTGATACAGTTTGTATTTAAGTTTTCCGCTCTTTTCCGGATCAACGAAGCCAAAGTTGTGCGCACTTTCTGTCAAATCATTCTTTAATATGTCTAAATAAAACTCCTTAGTCATGATATCGTTGAATATCCGGAGCTCTTCTACACCTTTGGAAGAAAGACAGCCCACCCCATGTCTGAAAGCTTGCCAAACTTAACAGTAGCCACAATGTTTTTGGCCTGAAGGGCTGTTTTTGGATTCCGCCAAACGTTTCCAGGGCCATCATTATAGTAAATGATTATCTTCGTCTCGTCGCAAAAAATGACATTATTCCAATAGTCAAGAGGGTTGTCAACATTAAGTCTAGCGAAGGTCAAACGTTTCTCAATATTTATAACAGACAACAAAGGCTTCTTCCTTGCCACATGTGATGAGTATTTGTAGAAATTAAGTACTTTTCTCACAGTCTCAGGACATACTGTCTTCTGAAGGTTTATTTTAATGTCAGTAACCAACTCTCTGAGGCTTAATTGTGGTTTTTTTTCCACGGTCTTTAGTATCGGTGAGCAATCCCGCCGAGAGAGCGTTGCTGGTCTGCCTTTAGAGCTTTTTAATTCCAGTCTGTTTTCTTTTTCCGCCCGATTTATAATATTGTAAGCTGTTCTAAGTTTAATATTAAACATTTCGGCCAACTCCTTGCTGGTCTTTCCTTTGATATAATTAAAATACACTAATTGTATCAAATTATCATCGGTGCGTTTACCAGGCATTGCAAAAAGTCAAATTATATAAAAAGTAGAAGTGATTCCAACAAATTATGAAAACGAATGAATTCACGGGACTTGAGAAAAAAGACGCGACGAGTCGTTTTTGATTTTGATAATCCGTTAGCTTTTTTCCCGTCTTCTTTCAAATAATGTTTGCATATTGCAAAGAATTAATGGACAGCTAATATTTTCTCTTTTTTTTTTTGTTTTGAATCATTTTTTATGTTTTTGTTGCTTTTTCATTATTTTTATTTATTTTATTTAAGAATACATTAAAGAAAGATATTGTGAAAAAAATATGAGAAAAGTGCCTTTCCTAATAAAATACGATGTCAAAGTTGAACTTGTATGACTTTTTTTATTTTGCAAACAATTAGTGGACAAACTGTATATATATTTTGTAGGTTATGTTTTAATAATTGAGCTACTAGTTTTTCAATTTCAGATTTGTCCTTTAACAAACATCTGTACGGTCTTTTGTAGCAGTATTTTTATAACCTAAACCCATTGAAAATTGGAAAAAGGGTATAATGGTTTTGTTAAAGTGTACGTAACAGACAGAAGGAGGCGTGGCAGACCCCATTAAGTATGTATATTCTTGATCAGGGTGACGAACTGAGTTGATTTGGCCATGTCCGTCTGTGCGTATGTTTGAACGCGTACATCTCAAAACCTAGAAGAGCTAGAGAGTTGAAATTTGTAAGGTCCGTGTATAGCACGCGCAGATCGAGTTTGTTTAAAAAATTCGACCAATATTCCCGTTTTAATGTTAAATATTAAAAAAGTTATCGAAATTCAGTTATAAAATTGTATCTCGCACGTTTTTGGAGCTAGAGTCTGCATTTAAGTTTTGCATATATGTATATTTGAACAGAAGTTATTGGCCAGCAACGCTAAACAACGATGAATTTTTCCTATTCATGTGTACGAATATTTTAATGCATTCATTTCTTTTTAAAAACAAGAAGTGGCGTTGCGGTAGAGGTGATGCGCTTCGATAAGTAGATGTTAGTTCGAGTCTAGGTGCGTTGATGTCGAATTTACTTTTTCTTTCATTATTAATATTATAATTAAAAGAAAAATTACTTTTTTGACAAACATGCTTTTAGATTCAGAAATTGCAATATTGAAAATTTCATTTAATTTTTTGTTGTATTTTTTTATAAGATTGTGATAGATACATGATACGGAGTATCTCGAGTTTTCTTACTTCTTCGGCATGCTTTTTGGCATTGTCTTTTCTGCTCCATAAAATGGACATAAGAAAGCAACTAAATTCTTTTTCACTTACTTCGTAAATAGTTTAAACTGTAAACTAATCATAATTATTTAAGATCACTTAAATTTTTTTAACAATTAATATTCATATAGAGTTCGTAAACATTAGCTTACTGTATGTACATACATACACTTGCAAGAATAAATATGCGTACAAGCTCAATGCAAAACTTCGATTGTAAAAAAAAATTACTTGTAGGTATTATATTCACAAAACTTAAAAATATTTGTTTTTTGCTATGATTCATACTTATTTTTTTACTTAAAAACTTAAAAAAAAATACGGATTTCATACTTATTATTTTACTTAAAAACTTAAAAAAAAATATGGATTTCAGACAAGAAAAATTATGCGTACAAACTAAAAACCTAGTGTATTTAGCTTTGTGTAGAGCTCTAGTTACCTCTAAATCACAAATTACGCTAATAAAAGCAATTAGGGCTTTTAACAGTTGATTTTTTTGACTAATTTTATCATTATGTTTAAAGAATTCGCAATTAGCAGTTCAAGGGAAATTGATCCCGATTTGAGAAATTTAATCGTAAAACTGCGTGATCAGGTTGATATTGTTGGCCAAATGCACTCTTCTGTGCAGTGAGTGCTTGAAAACTATAATTTGACTGGCACTGTCAAATCTGTCATTTTTTTTTTTGCAATCAAAGTTTTGCATTGAGCTTGTACGCATATTTATTCTTGCAAGTTTATTTGTGGTAAAAATAATTATTCTAAATATCCCATTTATAGTTATTTGCCTTATCTAATAAATATGCGGACAAAATGTAGTATTAAAAAAATTATATACCTCTTTTGTTATTTGATCAAGCGCGTTATCCTCGGCATTAACGCACATATTGTTTCGCCGCCGACCGGTGGCGTTAGTACTGTCCATAGCACACAAGGTTTTGTTTAGATATAAGGTAGTTACCAAGTTTTGCTGTCATCAATCACAAAACTGTTGATTGGAATTTAAACATCGAAATGCTGAATACAGAATTACATCCGCACACTACCCAAAATAACGATTGATCTGGAATAACATTGAATTACTCAACTATTTTTGAATGTATCTGTTTCAATATTAATATAAAATATTTTTCGTACGATATACACTACGTATTGAATACATATATATTTGTGTCAATCGAATCAGCTGGAATATTAATATTAAATTATCATGATTTAATTTGTTTGTATTATTTTCTTCAGTTGGTAGAAATGTTAGAAGTTGACTGTATTAAAAATAATTTGCAGAATATGAAAATACATACAAATGTATTCCGAACACAACAAATTGTGGCAATTATGATAAACTTATGAATCTTACTTTACCTTATGTCTGCATGGCTAATACAAAGTACATTATCCCAAAGTTAATTTTCATTTTATTTAATTTTAAAATTATTGTAAATTTGTTTTATAGAAAACAAATTCCATTAACATGATTAGTTAAATGCATTTATACTCAAAAAAAAAAACATTTTTGTAAAAAATATTTCTACATATGTATACATGTACATATATGTATTTCAGGCTAGATATTTTTCACAGAGTAAGTATTGTCGTTTTAAATAGCATTTAGAAAACGCAATGAATAAACTGATTATTTTCTTAGGATTGGCTCTATGCCATTACTTGGCTCATTTGACTCCTTTTATATGTAAGGATAATATAAAAAGTTCAATGTCTATTAATGTATCTTCGGCCAGACAACGTAAAAAACTTTTTACGATCCTACATATTCAATTTTAAGGTATATTGCTATTGGCTTCGTACAGATAATGTTGATTTTTGCACAGTGGAATGAAACAAATAACAGGGAATGACGAGAAAAATATAAATGTTTATTAAACATATTTTGCATGTCTACTTCCACTGACCATACAACACATACACTAGACAAGTAGATCACGCGTTTTTAACGAAGAGTATACCAAACTGCTGAAAGTTTACCACGCTCATGCAAAATGCTAAGATTTTTATTATTATTTAATGAAAGTGTTAATGCACATGAAGAATTTTTTTCCCGACTAGCATGCAAACACACTTACAGTCTCTTGCATATGCATGCATATATGTGTATTTGTGTGCCTGTGTGCGAAAATCTTGCCTGTGGAAATTGTAAAAACATATTGATCTTATGGATGGCGCACACTCATTTGCATGTGTGCATGTGTTAGGCGGCCCCTAGAGCAGCAACCTTAAACTATTTTTTAAGATAGTTTTAAGAAGCGCAAGGAGCAAAAAGCGCAGAAATATTAGTTTGAAAATAGCGCGCACAACATCGACGACTGGCAATGCCACCTTGCCCAGCATGGTGAAAGCTCAGAGGTGTAGAGCGAGCGCTGTGGTGTTGCGTTGCCGAGGCGGTCGAGCGGGTCAAGGAGAAGAGAAGGATTTAAGAGTGTCGCATATAAGAGCCCAAGTTAAACATAAGGATAAACTAAATGTCGATAAGGAATAGTATCGAGTTTAATTTTATTCCGTAGCAAGCCTCAAAACTTAATTTTAGTAGTTTCTATCTGATAGTCTGAACGTGGTAAAATCCCGTTCGCATTGTGGGTAAACTCCGGACGCAAAATCCCACGTAACCCGAAGTCGGCGGCAATACCTGGTATGCTCATCGGCCAGTGGCACTACCCCGTAGAAAACTAAAACTAATCAGTAATCTGGCCGAGGCGAGATCCTGGTCAATGGCATAGATAAAAATTTCTAACCTAATCAAGCAACAATTTCTAACCCAGCAATTTACAAATATCTTATAAGTTCCGGCACTGGTCGGATTCAGACCTACCCCGGCTGTGGATATTGCATGGCACACTGGACGAAAGTCTTTACAAAATTGAGCCCAAATTGTTTCAAGATTTGTGGTAGGCTCTTAACCCATTGTAGCTCATCTCTCCACATGCGTTGCAAGATTATTTTGGCTTTAGTTAGGGTAGGTCCGATCAAACCTAGCGGATCGTAACATCCGAGCGGTTTGTGTGTTTGTCAATACTATTTTTGGGCTCAAAAGTGAACACGAAGTTGTACTTTCGAGGTTCCCAGATGAGTCCGAGTGTTTTTGTCACATTACTACCGTCGTCCAACTTGAGGAAACTTTCCTGTTCAGTTTTTGGAATCCCGCGAAGTGTATCAGTTGAATTGGAGCACCATTTTCTTAACTTGAAGTTTCCTCGAGCAAGAAGATTTGTTGTTTGTTTCATTTTGTTGCGAATTTCTCAAACTGAATTGCCTTCTGGGATCAGATCGTCAACGTAGAAATCTCGAAAGACAGTTTTAGACCCTAATGGGTATGAGGACGACTCATCCATTGCTAGTTGATGCATTGCACGCATAGCCAAGAAAGAAGCTGGTTTGGTCCCATAAGTGACGGTACTCAATTAGAAAACCTGAATATTATCTTGCGGAGAGTTTCGCTATAAAATGCACTGGAGCATAGAATCAGACTCTGAGACTTTCACACACCTGTACATTTTATCAATGTCCCCTGTATGTGCAATGGAAAATGTACGAAAACGAACGAGTGTGTCAAACAAGGTAGCTTGAATAGTCGGCCATGACATAAGCAATTTATTTAATGAGAGCCCAGATGTGGTAACGGCCGAGCCGTCAAAGACAACTCTCAGCTTTGTTGCTGAACTCTCTTCTTTGAACACGTAATGATGAGGTAAGAAATATTTGCATTTTCAGGTCTCTGCGCTGGGCATCAATGACATATGTTTGAGATAAATATATTCCTTTATAAATGCTATGTATTTCTTTTGGAGAGTTTGATTTCGAACGAACTTAAACTCCAGATTTATGAGTCGACGCTTGGCCTGCACATAGGAATCGCCCAAGGACTCCATGCTTTGCTTTTTTGGCAAGCAAACTGAATATTTCCCTGAAGATATTCGACGATGATCTTTTAAAAATGCTGCTTACAATGAAGCTGCTCCGTTGTTATCTTAGCGATATCAAAATTAACGCATCAAATCATCAAGTCAAATGCTGTGATTGGCGTCACCCGAAGTTCTTTGGGTTGCGATAAAAGACGAGAGTTTGGTGGCCTGTTGCCTTCCACCTGAGATGATCTAGCCGAGTTTCATTCTCTGTAGAACGGGTAATCCTGGTGACAATTGAATTTGTCCAACGGACAACAACTCAAAGAAAATACCAGCTCCGATGAGAAGATCAATCCGTTGTGGCCTATTGAATAGGGTCAGCTAGCCGCAAGTTCGAGGATATATTCCAACTATTAGTAGATTGATTGACTGAGTAATCTTCTGTGGGAAAGCTAGCATCTCCAATGCCAGAAACTGAAGAAAGTTGAAGTTGATTTGCAAAGCGACTGGTGACGAAATCCTGAGTGCAAGAGTACTCAGCACGTAACGAATGTTCCAGCTCGGTTCTTGATAAGTATTATAGCAGGCTAAAAGCACAACATCAGACGAAATAGGAGATGTGTGCTCCTGACATTGCAACCATGGCAGTGGAATGTAATGGATTTGCTTGTTGATCATGTTGCAAAACAGATGAGGATGTATCTATTGCTGACCGATTGTAGTTCAATTGAGTGTCGTGCTTCGATTGGCAAGTGCGACAGGAGCCAGATTTGCAATCTCTCAACTTACGCCCTTTTTTGAGGCAATTGAGGCACAGAGAGACAATTTCTCAAACCGATCTGTGTCTTCGCCTGTGATTTTCTTAGATGTGTACTCACGATCTTCCCCGACTTGCCAACTCGAAGCGAACGTCGGCGGCAACGCTTTGCACGTTCCTCACCAGTGGTACTACCTCCTTACAAACTCCACCCGAAACAGTTAACTTTTGTAGACGGCCTCGAAAGTGTCGGTGCTCACGCTTCGCACACATCTCGGCCCCGCATGCCCGTTTACGAGTATGTGGAGCAGTGAGCCTAACCAACCCCCTTTTCTATTCGTTAAGCCCACGTCCCAGCACTTCACAAATTTCTTGTAATTGACCCTGGTTAGATTTAGACCTGCCCCATCTGGAAAAACTAACCCTACAAGTGGCGCCTGAGCTGGGACCTTGCGACTAACAAGGTGCGTGGAGTATTCGCGGCATAAAGACCCGCGAATATGCCCAAATAAGGGTTGTTGTTGGTGAAAGGGCATAACAAATGTTGATTCGGCTCGACTTCAGCATACTTTTTCGGCCCAACGTGATTGGCCGCCGCGGACGGTTACTAGCAACGAAAAACTTCCGAAAAAGTCAAGGTCAAGGTATGGATGCCACAATCGACATCGATGCCACACGCAGCTATATGAGCGAGGATTACGTGCGCAAGGGAGCGTGGATAGTTACAGTAAGTGCAGTCACGGATCAGGCTGGCAGACAGATCCTCGTTAGAGGTTAATAGAACGATGATAGTAGAAGTGAGTCTCGCCGGAAAGGCGATGATGAATATGCTTATCATGCCGACCATGATGGAACATGTGATACTGGGGATGTATTTCCTGTGCGCCATCGGCACAACGGTGAGTTGCGACAGCGCGGGATTGGTCATAAAGACGGGAGAACGGCCGGCAGCAAAGGAGGTGTCGTCATCTACCCCTGAAGACGAGTCGATGGAGAGTGCCTATCCTGGCGGGAAGGAGAAGCTCGCACGAGTTCAAGTGGAGAAGACGAGGATGAATTCTGGAGTGCCGTGCAGAGATCCTGAGCCGAAGCAGAGGTGGGGGGCGAAAGAACAGGAGCCGCTACCCGGCAGGAGAGACGAGGCGACAGAAGATGCACCGTCAGGAGTACGAGAGGTAGGGAGCTGGAGGAGGGAGCTGGATGAATGACACGACGCGAAGGCAGGGGTGTGAAGGGGCCGGAGTTGGCGGCCGGTGAGGAAAGGTCTTCGGTGACCAGGAAGCGTCAACCGTAGATAAGAAGGATGGAAGTCGAAGACGGAGTTGGGTCAGACGCGAAGGACTTCCGAATGCATATCCTGTTCCCAGGATCAATCACATCCTCGAGAAGCTGCGTCACGCCCGATTCATATCTACATTGGACCTAAAGAGTGGTTACTGGCAGATCCCTATTGCCGATGCGACGTTTCAGAGAGCGTGGAGGCTGTCATCAGACCTGAAATGGAACCCTATGCGTTCGTTTATTTGGTTTACATCGTAGTGATCGACGCCACAAAGGAACAACATGTGGCTAACTTAAAGGAGGTGTTCCGCCGATTGAGGGCGACGAATCTCAAGCTGAATAGGAATAAATGCATCTTCTTCAGGGAGAGGCTGGAGTATCTGGGACACGTAATCAGCGGAGAAGGAGTTTAGACTGATCCGGCGAAGGTAGAGGCGATCCCGAAACTCTCGGCTCCTACTGGCCTGAAAGTTGCGGCAGTGTTTGGGGATGGCCTTCTGGAAAAACCAGAAACGGGAGTGTAAAGAGGAGCAAGAGGAGGCTCTCCGGAAGAATAGAATAGAATAGAAAGTCCCACCGGCACGATCGCTCGGTAGGCGCTGAAATCGCAGCAATTCCAGTTTTTACGCTAACTATTGCCGAATGAATTTGAATGTGGTGGCCGACGCTCCTTCCCGGCAACTGCCAGAGATTCGTCAGCAAGCGGTGGTTATCGAAACACCTTGCAAATGGATCGCGAAGATGCAGGAAAAAATTGTAAGGGAACCAGATACTTTATCGGAATCTGGGGCATCGGACGGATGAGGAAGATACAGGATGCTGCAGGAATGTTACGAACCGTGGGAGCACCGTACTACTGGTGTTCCTCGATGCGTTCGCAAATTAGGTGGAGTTGGTGCCTCTGAGGAGGGCGACATGGTTGTTGCCTCTTCTGCAGGCAGCGTTTCGAGAGCGCATCTTGAGCAGATTTGGTGTGGGACAACGGAGTGCAGTTCGCCAGCAGGAACCTCCGATCTTTCATAGAGTCCCTGGGCGTAGAGCTTCAGTACACGGCTCCATACTCCCCGCACGGAAGGGACGAATCGCACTGTCAAGACTATGCAGCAGTTCATCTAGGGTCATCAAAGCTCGTGGAACGAACTATTGCCCGAGATGACGCTAGCAGTCAATTCCATTTTGGCGGATTCCACGGCATTCAGCGTGGTTTTCCTAATGTTGGGAAGAGAGCTGCGCTACCCAGACATTTTGTATGACAAGGTCACCCCTGAGTCAGCGACGAGGGATTATTACAATCCGCGTCTACGGGAATTAAGGCCGACTTTAGGATCTACTGTCTTGCTGCAGCAGCATCAACTCTCGAAGGCGGCAGAAGGGTTAAGCACCCAAATTTGACTTCCAAGGTTGTCAACTTATTTTCCTCCAACGTCGTGCGCCTTGCGAAGCAAAGCGAACGCAAGAGGAGAGTGGCTAGCATATCGCAGCTGAAGAGATTTCACCAGGGCGACGACGAGAGCGACGAGGGACTAGATGAGGGCGGTGTGGAGGTTTCTAATAACAGCGAAAACGGTACACTCTATTCTTAACCCCTCCCTAATATCATTAACCATTTATTTGTATACCAATAATATATTGTAATAATATAAATAATAATATATTATAATAATAAAATAATATATTGTAATAAGATTAATTAACACTAGTAATAATTTAACCCGTAGCTGTTTAGCCGCACCGGTAGAGATTTGCGAGTAAGGGTTTTAGAATAGTTACTAAGCGAATATAGTTTACAGATGGAGGAAGAGTACATAGTAATCAACAGTGAGGAAGAGTCTGAAACCCGCCGGGACGAAGATACGTTCTCAATGGATGACCAGGAAGAGTACATGGACGTCGGAGAAGGAGAGCCCGAGGGTGAACAGGCATACGTAGAGGACGTCAGCAGCGATGTCATCGAGCCGTTCCTCGGGCCGCAAGCGAATGGGCGGTGTGGCGACCCCCGACAGGAACAGGGTTCGCCACTTTGCCAGCATTCGGTGTAAACGAGGACGTGGCGGAGAGGCTGGACGGCTCGGTGATGCTCATGCGTGTGGAGGTTACGTCCGTGTACGTACAGACGCCCGGGTCGCGAGTTCCCCCGTGTAGGCACCCGTTACACGCTGGGAGCAGTCGAGAACAGGAGTGATCTTTCAGGCACCAACTCCGCGAATGAGCGCGTATCCGGGGCAAGCTGCTCGAGTCGACGCATGCGCAAGCACCCTAGGCGGAGGGAGCGTCTAGCGCAGGTGCGTGAGGAGAGCCCCGGCGAACCCGAACGCAGGCGACGGAAAACACATGACTAGCAGCTATAGCGAAAGTTTGCAGGGAGCGCGATCAGGCCCCCTAATATGAGTTGCATAGAATGTAAGCTAGTTAAGCGCAAGAAGCGCAGTTAAATTTTTAAATATAATGTAAGATAGATTGGGGTTTATTTGATGACGCTTTCAACGTTGCTCGCCAGTGGTACTACCTCCGTAGAAACTCCACCCGAATTCTTAACAGTTAAAATTTTAGGGGCAAATTGGTAAGGAGGGTTCTGATTGTTATGGGATATAGGTTATTGTTGTTGATATTACAGACGGATTTTATGGACGCAAGAGAAACAGAGCTAATTTTGTATTTTCTTGCTTTTTCGGGGTAAGATGCATCTTTTTAAATCCGTTTTGTTTTCTGTGGTAGTGGTAAAAGAGACTGTGTGGTTTTGTAATAATCCGTCGGTGTAAATGAATGTGTGGTTGTTTTTGTCTTTGTATTTGAGTTCAAGAAATTGTTGCCTGGATATGCTTGGTGGTGTGTTGGATTTGTTAAATTTTTGTAGCGTGGGGCTAATAAGGGAGGGGGGAAATTACCATTGTGGGGTGATTGTTTTGTTTGGAAGTGGGAAGTAGGGAATGTTGTGCTCTTCGCATGAGACTATGATTTTGTCTAGTGTTGACATTAATTTGCTTCTATTTTGGTTGATGTTTTGTTTGATGAATTTGTGGAGTGGTGAGTTTGAATAGTGTAGAAGTGTTTTGTAGAATATGGCTGTAATAATGTCTCTCTTTATACTCTGAACGCATTGAAAATGGAAAATAAGTGTATAATGATTTTGTTAAAATATATGTAACAGACAGAAGGAGGCGTGGCAGACCCCATAAAGTATGTGTATTCTTGATTAGGAAGACAAGCTGAGTCGATATAATGTCCGTCAGTCCATCCGTCCGTACGTTCGTCCATGCTCCGCATGAACGCAGCGATCTCGTAAACCACAAAAGCTAGCGATCTTAAATTTTAAAAGTATACTCGTTTATAACATACGCAGAACAAGGTTATCATTTCTTTTTTTGATAACTAGTCAATTTTCTTGTTAACGACAAAAATAGATAATTTAACATTTACGCTTAACTCGTATACCTTTGGAGCTAAAAAATCTACTGTGTGAATTTGTGTATTAAAAACAAAGATTTTGAATATTTTGGATTTTGGATGCCACGCCCCATGCCCCTCAAATTTGAAAAAAAATGTATTTCAAATACTTGGCTTGTGCTTTGGCAAATACAGACATATGAATGTCGTTATTATATTCTGAAAGACTGATTACGATAATCTATCTACAAGAAATATTATTCAATAAATAAGTTCTCATAATATAGCGCTTACTGCAGTCCAAGCGCAGCCGCTTCGTAAGCTGCGCAGTAAGCAGAGCGCAAGTTACACTTGCGAACAATGTTCCTCACAATCATGCCGATAATGACGAAGACAGCATAATTATGCAGAGATATGAAAGCATAACATAGCTTGAGCAAGAATGAGCGAAGTCAGCGAATTTGGCCAACAAATAAGAATAGGTTAGTCTTAAAAGCTCGTTACAAGAGCCGGAAGTTCGCCCCAAAAAGAAATATTAATAAAGTTTCAGTTACTTAAGTAATCTTCTCTCTTGTGCTTCTTAATTAAACTACCTTTATAATTGGTGCAGACGGCCACAGTGAACTACTGTGCACTAAAGAAAACTTATAATCGTTTATCCATTCCTTGTGATAAGCTTTTGAAAATAAACGCTGTTTCGCTATTTAGAATATGCGAGAATGCACACATTTTATGTAGTTATGCACATGTGTAAAAAAAAAACTTGTTGTGCTGCACGTGGCAATTGGCAAAATTATCATTTTAAGTATGATAGTAAATCATATTACGCAGCGTTCGAACTAATAGTGGTAATTTTTTCTTATCTTTTTAGCTTACCGTTTGAATAAATTACTCATATTATTGTTGTTGTTGGAAATAGAACAAAACTTTTTTTCATCGTTAAGAGAATAAAATTCTCTTTAGGACAATATACATTGGTATGTGTTTTCTTTAGTAGTATTGATAAAATAAAGTGTTGAAAATTGAGCACTGAAAAACAACATGCTGTTCGAATTATTAGTGGTTGGGGCTCGTATTGCTTTCACAAAAAAAAAAATTGTATTTTTTGAAAAAAAAAGAATGTGTTGATTTGAACAAACCACTCACACTTTCTTTAAAGAGGTCTGTTTTACTTCTATCCTGCGTGGATTTCCCCTGTAGTTGGGTGCCAGTTATGTAATTTTCCAATTCGTTAAATACGATTCTTACGGCCAATGCCGGAGTTCTTTATTATTAATATCAAGCGAAGGTTTTGACAATTAAAACAAAACTGAATACAAATGAATTCTTAATTAATTCAACAAATCTAAAAGCTGAATGAATGAAATACAAAACTCTAAGTAATCAGCATGCCGATTTTTCATAAGCAAAATAACTCTGACTCAGGTTACAGTTGCTGCCCGCTGACAATGCTGCATCAGCACCATGCGGATAGCGGCTGACCAATTGTTGATTTAGCAACTAATAGTTTGCATTACTGCAGCCGGGGCACACTCGTTTACTTACATACAACCAAATAGTTCATGTAGACACTTATTTAAATTTAAAGCAGTCCTTCATAGTGTTTCAAAAGTTGCGACATGTTTTCCATCACCAGATCGCAACGCATAACGATAGTTCCTCGCCACAAAGGGAAAAGCAGAAAAATTTGTCTTCTATAGAGAATTAAAAAACGCAAAGGTACTAGAATTTTTTCAAGAAGAAATAGCGTATTATTCAACAAAACCAAACAAACATACAGGGAACAGTGATGTAGACAGATTAAACAATACACTCACAGAAAACATACGGACACTGAACCTAGACGACAAAAAAACCTATCATAGAGCAAATGGCGAAAGCAACATTTCATTACAATAACACTTACCACAGTACACTGAAAAGTACACCCTTTGACGTACAAAATGGTAAAGTTAACTACAAAGAAGTATATGACTACTCGCACAAAAAACAATCAGAACTAACAAACCAAACAAAAATAGATAAACATACAGTGGGCCCAAAAAGTATTGGCACACCTAAAATTATAAAATTTAAACACCCATATCTTTTGTTCCATTGGGGTTGCAAAAAAACAGATAATGTGATTATGTTCGTATATATATTAATATTCAATTATTAAAAAAAACTTAACGTTTTAACTATTTTCTACTAGATATAATATATCTTCTAAAAAAGGCACAAAATAACGCCAAAAAAGTATTGGCAAACTTCCTTGTGTTGCCTGATGCTTTGGTATATTGTAACAGTAAAGTCCCGTTTTTTTTCGTTTTGTTTTTTTTTTTTCTGTGCTTCTCTTATGCACATACGTACTGAAATATTATACGTTTAGTGTCAGTTTTCGTTGAATATCCCTAATAAATCATTAAAAATGGGCAGAGGGACAGAAATTTCGTTAGAAACGCTAAAAATTATAATTAACCTCTACTGCAAAAATAGATCCTTTCGGGAAATTGGAAAACTAGTCGATATGTCATTCTCGAGTATGCGAAATGTTATCAAATATTATGTTTCCAGTGGAAAAGTGAAACCAAACAGCCGATCTGGGCGTCGCAAAAAATTTAACCCACGCCAGGAAAGGCCTATTGTGGCTACTGTGAGCGAGAAGCCGATGCTGTCTGCAGTTAAACTGTGCCAGCAGCTGCAAGATTCTTTTGAAGACAAGTTTTGCCCACAAACCTTGCGAAATACACTGATTAGGGCTGGGTATCATGGCCGAGTTCCGCGGCGTAGCCATTTTATTTCTAAACAAAACAAGGCGAAGAGCCTGAATTGTACTAAAAAATAAGTTGGTCAGCCGGACTCATTCTGAAACAATGTAATTTTCAGTGATGAGTCCAAGCTCAACCTTTTTGGGTCTGATGGCAGCCAAAAAGTGTGGCGCAAAGCCAAGAAAGAGCCTGAGGAGAAGAATCTCCGTAAAACTATTAAACACGGCGGTGGAAACGTGATGGTGTGGGGATGTTGTATGGCATCTGGAGTTGGCCAACTCGCTTTTATCGATGGAAACTTGGATAAATATGGTTTTCTCGATATTTTTAAGATTAATTTGGCCAACAGTGTGGACCAGTGGCGCCTTAATGGAACACAGTGGCTGTTCCAGCAAGATAACGATCCCAAACACTCATCGTATTTGGTGCAGGAATGGCTGATTTACCATTGTAATCAGCTCAAAACTCCTCCGCAATCACCGGATCTTAATCCCATTGGGCACATGTGGGTCATATTAGATAAAAAAATAAGGACCCATCAACTAACCTCCAAGAATTCCCTAAATACGGCACTTAGTACCGAATGGGATAAAATATCATCGCAGGAGACAGCCAAATTGGTTGGAAGCATGAGAAGACGCCTCCAAGCCATTATTAAGGACAAAGATGGCCCCACAAAATATTAATACTAATTTTAAGTTTTTTTTTTATGATTTTATAGCTACTTTTTTGAAGTGTGCCAATACTTTTTGGCGTTATTTTGTGCTTTTTTTTAGAAAATATATTATATCTAGTAGAAAATAGTTAAAATGTTAAGTTTTTTTTTAATAATTGAATATTAATATATATCTTATATCTTTTTTTTGCAACCCCAATGGAACAAAAGATATAGGTGCTTAAACTTTATAATTTTTGGTGTGGCAATACTTTTTGGGAACACTGTATGTTGAAAATAGAGAGGAAGGCTTCATAAAAAATTATAAAAAGCTTAAACATAAAAAAGAACCAAAATTTAGGAAACAAATCCAACAAATATTAAAAGACCAACGAAATTTTCAGATACCACTCCACCTCCTACTTTACCTTCGCCTACTGGTAGCCCCAACGACTGAATCGGGATATTTCCAAATACAAATAGACACCGTAAAGCTTTTTTATAACTCGAAAATTAATTTACATATAATTAATTTAGAAATACTAAACATAATTAAAATGATTAAAAACAATACTAAAATAATAATAAAAGAATAAACATGAGTTCAGAAGACATTATACAAACAGAAAATAAGACATAAATATGAAGAAGAAAAAACAGTAAAAGTACTTAAGCTTAACAAAAACTGTATAACTAAAAATAATTGGAAAATGGGGGAAAAGAAAATCGAGGTTACATAATTTAAAAACACCTCGATCGAATATAATTGTAAGAACGACAAAATAAATAGGAAATAGACGGAAACATTCAAATAGAATTTACCAACTGTACAGTTTCTATCGATAAAAAATCGTTCTGTAATAACACTAACCATACAACACATAGACTAGACAAGTCGAACAAGCATTTTCAGCGTATTGCGAGTGTACTTCCCGGACCACTCAACTTCGTATTTGCTCGTATCGGTTGCTTATCGCTTCAGGCAGTGAAAATATGGTCTGGAATAGTCAGTGCGCTACGAGCGTTTAACCGAAATGGCGGAATTCTGATACGAAGAATGACTGTATGCTATTTTTCCTTGCTCTCTCTCTCTCTCTGCCCTCTTAAATATATATATATGTACATATGTATATAAATTATATCAAATACGTGTCCTGCCGGATTGCACTCCTTGTAGGAAGATTATAGTGGGGAGATGACTGTCTCCCTTATCACTGCCATTGTGGCACAGCGATGTAAATAATAATAAGTCAATTGTTTACGGCTTGTGCCGAAGTAAGCTTTATTTACGATGCTTTCGCTTTCGTTGTATGAACAGAACTGATTTTCAACTTAAGCCTAAGCCCTAACATAAGTGGCTCTTCTGTATGGAATTGTCAAGTTAAAGCTACACATAAGAGTTCAGCGGAAACTGACTGAACCGGCAAGCCGACTCGTCATGAACGATAACGCTGCTCTTGCGACACATGCAAGGGATCAGGTTACCGCCACCGACTGTTACGATCAGACCGCTGACCACAGGCATTCGCCTTGTCAGCCCTATGTGCGCAACTGTTGGCTACAAAAGGTGCACTCGTTAACTTATATATGTATGTATGCACAAGCAGCAGCAGCTCACAAAAATTCAGATTTGTTCGCCCAGAGATCGCATTTCTTCCCATTCAAGCGAAGAGTATACCAAACTACTGAAAGCGTTAGCCATGCTCATGCAAATTGTTAAGATTTTTATTATTTGTGTGAAGGGTATGAAAGCGTTGATGCGCATGAAGAATATGTTTTCGCGACGAGCATGAACACACACTTACAGTCCTTTGCTTACATGTATACGCATTTGTGTGCCAGTGTGCGAAACTCTATTCTTGCTACTTGTTGAAATTATAAGAACCCAACGTTTGATGTTGCTTGACCTTGCGAATTGCATACAAGTTAACAATTTATTAGCATCTGCTTACTTGTGATCTTTGCACGAAGGTAAAGCAGTGAAATAGAATTATAACTTGTTCGTTTATTGGTGAAATCCAAACTAAAAGCTAAAGTACAATATGTTCTTATATCAAGCTAGACCTGACCTATAATCGTTGTGTCAGCGATTATGCTGAGTGGATCATGTTTCAACGGCGCATGGAATGTTGACGGCAGCGTAGCACAGAGTTTGACATAGTTGCCATTAAACATTGTTGCAATATTATTGATTATGCAGAATGCATTCGTTGATATTTGTAAGGCCGGATGTGTTAACTCCTCAATCACTAGTTTGCAGGCCGCCCTCGGTTTTCCTTTAGGTGTCAATGACAGCTCGTATCGAAGCTTGTTGTTTATTCTTAATGCATTTATAAAAATCTTAAAGGTGACGTTAACGGTTGTAGGTAGCTGGGACGAGTGTTGCAATGCGCCATACCTCCAGAATGTAATTGTTGTTGTAGAGGTGAGAGTAGCGGTGCAGTTTCCAATTGGTAAAATTATTATTACCGCAATCTGCGACGCTGTTATTTTCATCGAAGTCAAGTATTGTTTCATTATGTTGAACAGGAAACATGGTTATTTTCTTACATATTACGCTAGGATTAGGATTTTTAATGAGGAAGTGTACAAAATTATGATCTAAAAAGACTTTGAAGCTATTTCAATTAAATCTGTTATGGTTAAATCTGTAGAGTGCTCATTTAAAATTTGACTAAGGTCATTAGAGTCAAGGATTGCTGGGTTTATAATTTGAATCTTTGCGAGCGTAATAGACAACATTGTTTCGAGTTCAGAAATTATAATTATATTTCTTGTGAGTAATGTTTTGTAGAGGTGTTCTGTCTCAATATGTTTCTCTTTGGCAAATATAATTATCTTATTAATGGATTCTGTTAAGTTATTAATTTTTTTCTGTACCTTAGTGTTTATAAGTGCCTGTTGGTTGACTGAGTCAGTTAGCTTTTGCTGATGAAATTTCAGTTTCTCAAAGTCGTCAAAATCAGGAGGCCCTGCTACTACCTTTAAGGCTGTTCCTAGGATATTTATACTTCTAGCTTGTCTATGGTGAATATTAACTGTCTCTAGTAATGATCTAATATGATCTAATTCGGATCCAAGAATTTGTCACATATGAGACCGTGGGAAAAGTTCCATAAGTGAATTAGTTTCCTCGGCAATTTCCGAGTACGTTGTTAGATTAAAGGTATGCCTTCTAAAGTCTAAAGTCTAACTCTAAATTCTAAATTCTAAACTCTTCCCAGATAACCGCGTTTCCGTCCATGATAGGGATATAGACCGAGTTCGAATAGTTGATAATTCTCCCAGCTGTTGCTGCTACTAAAAGTAGAAAGCGTTGAAAGTAAATATACAGAGCAGAATAAGTACTGAAAGGATAGTTTTCTTTTTATCTTAAGTTATCCTTATATACCTCCCTCCCCTTTATAACTTCTTCACAATGACTTCTTCAAGTCTCTTACTCAATTTCATGAGTACCTTGTCGTCTACTTGGAAAGTCATATTTCTTCTGCCTGCATTTTGTCTTCGTAATAGCAGATCTTGCGCTCTAGATATTCAATCTTTTTTTCTGTTTCAAATTCAGGTGGGGAAGCGTGGATTATGTCAATTGACTTTTTATTAACAACGGAGTGAATTGTTTTATTGTATTCTATTGTTGTTTGAAGTATAACATCAGTTGTGTCATTTAATTGTTTTTTCTAATTTTAATCATCTGGCAATTTCTGCAAGAGTACTATGGAATCTTTCTACCTGTCCGTTTGAAGTACTGTGTAGTGGTGGAGAATTTACAATTTCGACATTAAAGCGGCTTTTTAAAAGAAACTTTACTTCAGAAGCTGTTATGTTTTCTTCAATAATTATTTGTTTCCTGAAACAATTGATCGGTTTTTCAGTAGATTCTGTAGTGTATGTCAATGATAATTCACTATGCATAGTGGCTAAGTCTGATGGAACATCTTCTTTTAAAGCGTAAAGGTTTTGTTTTGATAGAACATCGGCGACAAAATTTTCTTTCCCGGCTTGAAGAAAATTTGAGCGTTATGCTCATCGATGAATGATTTCCATCTTTTAATTTTTTCATTGGTATTTTTATCCGAGACTGCAAATGTAAGTGGCTGGTGATCAGTATTAATATTTAATTTTTTTACACCGTACAAATAGTTTCTTAGGGATTTTAAAGCCCACACTATCGCAAGTGCAAGTAGCTTACGTTCATTTGTGGCGAAATTTAGCTCATTGTCTCTTAAATTCCTGGAAATCATGGTGATCGGCTTTTTGTTTTGTGATAAAACAGCACATAAACCAGAGGACGAGGTATCTGTCGTCAAATCAAATGGCTTTTGATAATCAGGGTATAGGAGCATTACATCCTCCGACATTAAGATATTCTTTAATTTTTCAAAAGTGGATATCTGCTTTTCATTAAGGCTAACTGGAATTTTTTTTTGATTGTCCTGCACTTGTTTTACCTTAATCACTTTTCAGTATGTCTGTCAATGGTTTAGCTATAGATGCAAAATCTTTTATAAAGCATCTGTAATAGCTTGCTAAATCAAGAAATGATCTGACTTGGAACAGGTTGGTGGGCTGATCAAATTTGCCAATTGCTTCAATTTTGCTGGGGTTAGTTGTGATGCCGCCACGGGAAACCACGAATCCCAGATATGATATGATCACGTCGTCTACGTAAACGTAGCATGACTTTCCAATCTGTTCTCGTAGTACATCATCGATTGCTCGCTGGAAAATTCCGGGGGCGTTTTTCAAACCACAGGGAAGTCTGCAAAATTCATATTTCCCATTTCCTACAGAAAATGCAGTTTTTTCTCTGTCTTTTTCTGCAAGAAGTATTTGGTGAAATCCCGATTTCAGATCAAGTGTTGTAAAGTATTTGGCCTTCTCAAGGTTTGAGAGAATAGCTACTATGTTTGGTATAGGATATTTATCGTCAACGGTTTTCGAATTTATCTTCCTGAAATCAATAACATGGCGTTTTTCTTATTTCCTTGTTCGTCTACTCCCTTTTTATCAACTACCCTCACCGGATTATTATACGGTGAACTAGAAGACCTGATAATGTTATCCCTAAGCATGTCACTAGTCTCATTATTAACAAACTCGGATACTCCTAATGAGTAGGGGTAAAGTTTAGAGTAAATTGGGTTTTCATCTTCAGTTCGAATTGTTGCGATAATATTTGTGTTGTAAGGAAGAGCTCCATTGTGATCAGCAAAAACATTTATTTTTTCTCTTAACATTTCTATGTTTTTCTATGTTTTTACCTCAGTAAAGTTAACGTTTGCGCATTTTTTATAGAGAATAATTTCGGATCCAGTTTCGGGTTTTAACATGTTATTTTTTAAGTCTAGATTGGTATTAGTTTTTCTTAATAGGTCAAGGCCTATTATAACATCGAAGCTTGACAAGCTGGGAAGTAGGAATGTGGCTGTGGTGCCAAAAAAGTGCATTGAACATTTCTTTTGAATCCAGTTAAAGCCATGAAGTGACTTAACTAAAAAATTTTTTTCAATGTTAGTTACATTTCTAAGTTCTGGGGTTGGTTTTATATAATTTTTCGAAGCGTCAGTATCTATAAGTAAGCTTATTGGTCTACCTGCTATCGTTCGCTCTACAAACGGTAACAGGGAGCTATTTCTAAAAAATTGACTTCTTGAAGCTGATCCTCATCTTCCAAATCTGACACCTCAGACTCCGCTACTGGTTGATACTCTTGTTCCGATTGACTTGCAGAATTTTCATCTTGTGAAAGGTGATTAATTCTTTGTTGTTTGGGACCGGTATACCTAGCTGTTCCATAATTTTCTCTCTTTGGCACTTGATTTTGATATTGGCCAGAACTGCCTTGGTTTTGGTATTGAGGCGTTTGTCTGAACCAAGATGAATTGCCAATGTCCATAGCTTGGGGTGATTCTTGTTTTATATTTGGACTATGGTATTGGGTCTTCTGCTTGTAGAATGGAGTTTTAATCTGATTTTGGGAATTACTTTCTATAGTGGATTGTTTCTGTTGTTTCTGTTCATGACGTTAAGCTTCTTCTTCACTATTTCTTGCGAAATTACTAGCGAATTTGAAGCCTTTGTGATTAGACTCAACTTCCTGTGCTAGAGCCAAAGCTGATGTCAAATCTTTGAATATCACTAAGAGACTTCCTTGTGCCTGAGATAAACACTCTCAATGCATCTGCTCTGTACTTTTCATTAAGAGAAGCAGCTAAAGTGGAATCATGTCATAATTGTTTTATTTATAAGCAGTGCCAATTTCTTTTTAATTTCCTGATAGTACTGGATTATTGTTAAGGTTCCCTGACGTAGAACGAACAACTCTTGCTCTATTATATTAATGGAGCGTTTATCGGCATACGTAAAATCAAGTCTGTTTATGATTGCTTTAAAATTTAGCGGTGTGTCATATGACGACAGCACCATATCAGTAGGGCCTGTTATTTTTTTCCTAATTATACTTTAATTTTATATGCAGTGCGTGCGGCTTTCCGCCTCGAAACATAGGTCTCGAGCTTTTCGTCAAAGTCTGGTAGCGATTTTACTATATCTAGTGTTTCCGCATCTTTAAACACTTCAACCCCGGGTGCGGACCGAGAAATTCTTAAACTCGTTTCTAACTTCATCTCTTCTTTCAAACCTCTGTGCTTGATTTTGTAGTGCAGTGTTTACTGCATTATTAATTCTTCTAACTCTGAGCCGTATTCCTCCACTTCACGTTCACTCATAAGATCTGTTTTATTTGTTCTTTGTTCTTTTTTTATTTTTTATAAAATTTTTGTGTCGTTAAGATTATTTTATAAGCACTTTTTGTTTTTCTTGAACTCTTTTTTCTTTATTTGTTTAAATTAAGCATTCCACTTACATATTTTGTGTTGTATGTGTTGTTTTATTAAAAACTATACTTTTAATTCTCTTCTTGTCCGTCTGCAATGAATTTCTTATGGATTTCTGGTGAATAGGTTTTAACCACTGTTGGGCGCCAGCTTTAACCATACAACACATAGACTAGACAAGTAGAACAAGCGTTTTCAGTTTAAAGCGAGGCCGCTTGGCGTACCAATCAACTTTGTACTTACTCGTATCGGTCACTTATCGCTTCAGGCAGTGCCTGTGTGCGAAACTCTGTTCTTGCTGCTTGTGGAAGTTGTAAGAACCCAACGTTTGATGTGCAAATGATACACACATTTGCATACATATGTGTGTGTATCTGTTCGTAAATGCTCATTTGACAGTCACTCTACAATTCAAAAATTATCGAACCACTGAATCGCGATACACACATTTGCATACATATGTGTGTGTATCTGTTCGTAAATGCTCATTTAACAGTCACTCTACAATTCAAAAATTATCAAACTTTTTTTTTTTTTTTTTTATTCGTTTTTATTACATTAAATTAATTTACAGAGTTTATATGCATAATTTAAGTGTAGCGCACAGTGCTTCCGGGACGGCCGTAAGGCATTGCTTTGCAAGCGCTTTGCGCTAACTTAAACGGGTTCAGCTCGTCTTCTGCTTCGTTCAATTCTGCGAAGCTCCACTATGACCGTGGCCGCAAAGGAGCTTATTAGCTTCCACGCTGCCTCCGATTCCAGCATGGTGTTGACTAGGTTGTCCGCTCTAATGGAGCGGCCCACTGCTTCCTCTAGGCATCGCCTGTCCTCGAGGAAACGTCCACACTAGAAGAGGGCGTGGTTGGCGTCTTCCACCAGACCTTGTCCACACCAGGGGCATTCGTCAGTTTTGTCATGGCCAAATCGCTTCAGATAGCTGCGGAAGCAGCCGTGTCCAGAGAGAATCTGCGAAAGATAAAAGTTTATTTCACCATGCTTACGATTGATCCATGGTTCAAGCTCAGGAATGAGCGTGTGAGTCCATCGTCCTTTTGTCGAGCTGTTCCACCTTCTTTGCCATCGTGCAATGCTGTTTGGCCTGGTCACGTTGCGTCGTACTGGCTCATGCGTACTCCGCTCCACGGCTTCGGCGACCAAATCCTCCAGTGGTATCATACCGGCTATGACGAGCGCTGCGTCGTCAGAGACTGTTCTAAACGAACAACTGACTCTGATTGCGCTCAGTCTGCAAGTGGCGCAAATACCTCTTCTATAGCTGGGAGTTGCCATCGCTCTTGCCCAGATTGGCGCTGCATAGAGGATGACGGACCTAATGACACTCATCAGGAGAAGGCGTCTTTGTTGTTTCGGTCCTCGCGTGTTTAGCATAATTCTGGAGAGGGCTCTACAAGAATCCGCTGCCTTTTTATGCACATATTCAAGGTGCTCGCGGAAAGTCAGTCTTGTGTCTATCATGACGCCAAGATACTTTATCGCCCTCTTTGACTCAATGGTGACGTCGCCAATCTTTATGTGGGCCGTTTCCACTGTTTTGCGACTGCTCACAAGGACAACCTCTGTTTTGTGCGCCGCTAGCTCAAGTCCAGCTCTTGTCAGCCAGCTTTGGATGCGACTGATACTTGCGCTGCATATATCCTCTGTGTCTTTGAGCTCCTTTCCTATGGCGACGACGGCTACATCATCAGCAAAGCCAATGGAGTGCGCACCTGTTGGTAGTTCTAAGCGCAGTACACCGTCGTACATAGAATTCCATAGGAGAGGCCCCAACACCGATCCCTGGGGGACTCCAGCAGACACTGTGTTAGTTTGGAGACCCTCGCTCGTGTTGTAGATGAGTGTTCTTCCTTTGAAATAACTCTTTATTGTCTCTTTCAAATATCTAGGGATATTATATTGACACAGCGCATCCAGTATCATATCCCAGCTTGCTGTGTTGAACGCATTTTTAACATCCAGAGTTGCTATGATGCAGTACTGCTTAGTCCCATGTTTCCATCTGGTCCCTTGGATGGCGGAAGTGGCCAGGTCAACAACTTTACCTAGTGCATCTGTTGTTGACCGGGACTTCCGGAATCCATATTGATTTGGCGACAGGCCACCGGCGCTAGCGATTGCAGTCTCTAGCCTAGAGCAGATTAATTTTTCGAATACCTTCCCCATGGTGTCTAAGAGGCAGATTGGCCTATAAGAAGATGGCTCTTCTGGCGGTTTCCCAGCCTTAGGTAATAGAACCAGGCTCTGCATCTTCCAGATTGCAGGGAACGTTTCCTCAGTCATACATTTGTTGTATAATTCTGTGAACGTTCCCGGGTGCAAGGCAATGGCTAGCTTTAGCGCACGGTTTGGGATCCCGTCTGGCCCGGGGGCAGAGTTGGATCTAAGACTACTAGCAGCTACTAAAATTTCATCGTCTGTAGCCAAGACAATGTTATCACTGGCCGAGTTCTGATTAGCTGTCGCATAGTCAGGGCCATGAATGGAGCTTAATCTTTGTGGAAAGAGCGTTTCCACGATTGATTTTAGCTCCAAACGATCCGAAGGCTGCACCTGTTTGCCGGCGTATAGTCTTTTGACAATGGTCTTGTATGCTCTGCCCCAAGGGTCAAATTCTGCGGAGTCGCACAAGTCGAGAAAATACTCTCGTTTGCTTGCCAGTATGGCCTTCTTTAGCTGCCTTCTTGCCGCCTGATACGCTAACTGTAATTCTATATACGTCGGCCTACCGCGGGCCCGTTGGTAGCTTCTTCTCGCCGGAATGCATGTACGGCGGATTTCGCTTATTTGCTCATTCCACCAGTACATAGGCGCTTGCTGTCGCATGAACTGTTTGCGCTGTTGCATGCTGCTATTGCAGGCACTCTGTATTTGAGCAACCATTTGGCAAGCTCTGGCCTAAGCATTGCCAGATGCTCCCAGCGACTGGATGGCCTCCGAAAAGACGGCGGGATTAAAGGTATCTAGCCGATAAGACTCTCTGAACAAAGTTTGTGCCCTGCCAGGTGACCCCCCGATTGAGAACAGGACCGCTGCATGATCGCTACCCGTGTAGTCTTCGCAAAGGCTCCACTTTGCCTCCCGGAAAAGGGAAGAAGTGACAAAAGTAATGTCAATTATAGACCCGTAACCAGCCCGACTGAAGGTGAACTCATGGCCAGTGTTGAGCAGAGCCACGTCGAGCGTTGCGAAGATCTCCAGCAGTATACGGCCTCTGGCATTTGTGCTGTGACTACCCCATTCCATCGCCCATGCGTTGAAGTCCCCTGCTATAATGGCCTTCCGGCCCCTTGCATCCTCGGCGAGCTCATCAAGCACCGTTGCGAATTCGCTGAGTTGCATGCTGAGGGCCAGGTAGCAACTGTATAGCCACAAATTGCAGTATCGGGCGCGTACGAACCCATTAAATGACTTGACATTTGCAAGTAAATTCGCTGGGTTGCTGTATACCCACAGCGCCGCTTTGCCACTAGTGTCCGCGGCCTATGTCCTGGGACAACTTGTCTTATAATGGTGAGGCTCACTAAGGAAAGCTACATCTATGCATTTTTCAATTGTAGTCTGCTCTAGTAGATCTTGGGCAGCAATACAATGGTTCAGGTTGAGTTGTAGGAACCTTAGCATTTAATTTTTCTGGCTGTTTCGCGGTAGGATGGACACTTGAAGCTGCCTGCTGCGTGGTCAGTCTGTTTTTCTCCTTTCCGAACGCAGAGGCTGCATTTCGGTGGCTTGGAGCAGGCTTTTGCGCTGTGACCCAAATCACCGCACCTGAAACAGGTACCTTTTAGGTCGCAATCGCTTCTGCAGTTCGCTGCGATATGACCGTAATCCAGGCATTTGAAACAGCGTTTAGGCTGTTCTACGGCTCGGATACGACATACTACCAATCCCACTCTGATCTTAGCTAACTCGATCAGTGCTCTGACTTTTGAGACTGGCAGGACGACAGTAGCTCTTTGTTGTCCACCAAAAGCTGGCCGAAGCGATTCAATCGCCTTAATAGACAAGGAGCTGTCTTTCATCGCCTCCCTAATTGAATTAATGATCTCCTCTTTGGTCGCCAACTCGATGTGCGCCGATTCGGTAAGTGTTTTCACTACCGCTCGGGCGCCTAGGGCTTTGTCTACAGCTTCGTGAAGAAACTCAGCACTATGCTCCGGCTTCCTACTCATTTGCAGCAACAAATCCCCTTGTGCTGTCCTCCAGATTCCCTGCACGTCCCCGCTCAAATGCTTTAAGTTTGGGTCGCTCCTAACCACACGCAACATGTCCGCATAGCTGCAGCCATCTACTCCCGAGATCGCAATTGCGTCTGCCCTGGGTCGTTTTTGAAGTGGCTTGCGCCCTTTGACCACTGTCCAGCTATCTGTGTTGGTTTGTATCCCTGGCTGATTGGAATTTGCAGGAGCAGCCCGTGGAGCCATTGGCTTCTTTGGGGGTGCGATCTGCTTATTGGGCCGCGGTTTCGTAGAGGGAGTCTGTTTCTTTCTTTCCGGAGAAACTTCCCTCGAACGCTTGGGGGTATTGATACCTGCGGTAGTATTTCTACATGTTTCCTGCCTGGTTGCCTTTTGCATTGGCGGGGTTGTCTGCACCTCGCAGTTTTTAAACGTGCGATTGCAGAGCATCACCGCCGATTTTTGCAGGTTAACTAGCCTGGCTAGCTCTTCCCTCATCAGGGCATTTATATGCCGCTGACCCCCAAATAGTACTGATAACCCTTCTAGGGCAACGCCTATCTGGTCTATAATCTTATTCAAAGATCTTGGTGCCTGGCACCCTTCAATTGGTGACTGGATGGGCTCAGTCAGCTGCTGCGGCGTAGTCTGCTGTTGCTGCGGTGATCGCTGCAACGTTGAGCGACGCGCAAATGCCTGGAGCTCATCCTCTATTCTGGCTTTCATCCTTGCTCCGACTACCAAGGCGAAAAGCCTGTAGTGGGCGACACCTACTACTACTTGGTCTGGAGGCTTCATTAGGCTTGTAGACCTGTAAGCTAAGACTCAGCTTTAATGCGGTGTGGGCCTGAAAGTATGCACTACTTTCTATCGCTGCAACTTCACTTCGGAAGTTGGGTTGCTGTCTTTGCTAAGACTACAACGCACCAGAGTTGGTTTGGTGAGCAGCTGATTGCCCGCTGCAGTTTCCAGCACTACTAACAGCTGTTAGAGTGAATGCACCTGCTTACTTATTTGCATAAGCGTGACGGCAAAATTTTTCCTTTTCGCGCGGAAAAAAGAAAAAGCAAGAAAACCGACGCCACAAACTCTACCGACGCTATCGCCCTCCTCCCTTGGGCCAACAACCTCGACCGTCACCGAATTACTCCGCGTTCTTCTTTTGTCGCACGGTAAGCCAATTCGACCACCTCTAGTTCTGCTAGGCACGACGCGCCCACAACCTCCACGTTTGCTAATTTTTGCACTTTTGCAGCGAAAAAACAAAGTCCAAATTGACGTCTTCGATGGAACACTTTGCGATAGCGACCGTACTCCACGTACTGTGTCTGTGTGTGTGTGTGTGTGTGTGTGTGTGTGTGTGTGTAGTTGGCATGCGGTTAAAAAGGTATCTCAAAGATACTAAATACTTTATGCATGAATGTGCCAAATAGATTTACGAGAAACGCCTAGCGAGAAACGAGAAAGCAGCAGACCGCTCTCATTCAAGTGTCATGTATGTAAGTATGTATGCAAATGTGTGTATGCAATTCACAAGGTCAAGCAACATCAAACGTTGAGTTCTTACAATTTCCGCAAGCAGCAAGAACAGAGTTTCGCACACAGGCACTGCCTGAAGCGATAAGTGACCGATACGAGTAAGTACAAAGTTGATTGGTACGCCAAGCGGCCTCGCTTTAAACTGAAAACGCTTGTTCTACTTGTCTAGTCTATGTGTTGTATGGTTAAAGCTGGCGCCCAACAGTGGTTAAAACCTATTCACCAGAAATCCATAAGAAATTCATTGCAGACGGACAAGAAGAGAATTAAAAGTATAGTTTTTAATAAAACAACACATACAACACAAAATATGTAAGTGGAATGCTTAATTTAAACAAATAAAGAAAAAAGAGTTCAAGAAAAACAAAAAGTGCTTATAAAATAATCTTAACGACACAAAAATTTTATAAAAAATAAAAAAAGAACAAAGAACAAATAAAACAGATCTTATGAGTGAACGTGAAGTGGAGGAATACGGCTCAGAGTTAGAAGAATTAATAATGCAGTAAACACTGCACTACAAAATCAAGCACAGAGGTTTGAAAGAAGAGATGAAGTTAGAAACGAGTTTAAGAATTTCTCGGTCCGCACCCGGGGTTGAAGTGTTTAAAGATGCGGAAACACTAGATATAGTAAAATCGCTACCAGACTTTGACGAAAAGCTCGAGACCTATGTTTCGAGGCGGAAAGCCGCACGCACTGCATATAAAATTAAAGTATAATTAGGAAAAAAATAACAGGCCCTACTGATATGGTGCTGTCGTCATATGACACACCGCTAAATTTTAAAGCAATCATAAACAGACTTGATTTTACGTATGCCGATAAACGCTCCATTAATATAATAGAGCAAGAGTTGTTCGTTCTACGTCAGGGAACCTTAACAATAATCCAGTACTATCAGGAAATTAAAAAGAAATTGGCACTGCTTATAAATAAAACAATTATGACATGATTCCACTTTAGCTGCTTCTCTTAATGAAAAGTACAGAGCAGATGCATTGAGAGTGTTTATCTCAGGCACAAGGAAGTCTCTTAGTGATATTCAAAGATTTGACATCAGCTTTGGCTCTAGCACAGGAAGTTGAGTCTAATCACAAAGGCTTCAAATTCGCTAGTAATTTCGCAAGAAATAGTGAAGAAGAAGCTTAACGTCATGAACAGAAACAACAGAAACAATCCACTATAGAAAGTAATTCCCAAAATCAGATTAAAACTCCATTCTACAAGCAGAAGACCCAATACCATAGTCCAAATATAAAACAAGAATCACCCCAAGCTATGGACATTGGCAATTCATCTTGGTTCAGACAAACGCCTCAATACCAAAACCAAGGCAGTTCTGGCCAATATCAAAATCAAGTGCCAAAGAGAGAAAATTATGGAACAGCTAGGTATACCGGTCCCAAACAACAAAGAATTAATCACCTTTCACAAGATGAAAATTCTGCAAGTCAATCGGAACAAGAGTATCAACCAGTAGCGGAGTCTGAGGTGTCAGATTTGGAAGATGAGGATCAGCTTCAAGAAGTCAATTTTTTAGAAATAGCTCCCTGTTACCGTTTGTAGAGCGAACGATAGCAGGTAGACCAATAAGCTTACTTATAGATACTGACGCTTCGAAAAATTATATAAAACCAACCCCAGAACTTAGAAATGTAACTAACATTGAAAAAAATTTTTTAGTTAAGTCACTTCATGGCTTTAACTGGATTCAAAAGAAATGTTCAATGCACTTTTTTGGCACCACAGCCACATTCCTACTTCCCAGCTTGTCAAGCTTCGATGTTATAATAGGCCTTGACCTATTAAGAAAAACTAATACCAATCTAGACTTAAAAAATAACATGTTAAAACCCGAAACTGGATCCGAAATTATTCTCTATAAAAAATGCGCAAACGTTAACTTTACTGAGGTAAAAACATAGAAAAACATAGAAATGTTAAGAGAAAAAATAAATGTTTTTGCTGATCACAATGGAGCTCTTCCTTACAACACAAATATTATCGCAACAATTCGAACTGAAGATGAAAACCCAATTTACTCTAAACTTTACCCCTACTCATTAGGAGTATCCGAGTTTGTTAATAATGAGACTAGTGACATGCTTAGGGATAACATTATCAGGTCTTCTAGTTCACCGTATAATAATCCGGTGAGGGTAGTTGATAAAAAGGGAGTAGACGAACAAGGAAATAAGAAAAACGCCATGTTATTGATTTCAGGAAGATAAATTCGAAAACCGTTGACGATAAATATCCTATACCAAACATAGTAGCTATTCTCTCAAACCTTGAGAAGGCCAAATACTTTACAACACTTGATCTGAAATCGGGATTTCACCAAATACTTCTTGCAGAAAAAGACAGAGAAAAAACTGCATTTTCTGTAGGAAATGGGAAATATGAATTTTGCAGACTTCCCTGTGGTTTGAAAAACGCCCCCGGAATTTTCCAGCGAGCAATCGATGATGTACTACGAGAACAGATTGGAAAGTCATGCTACGTTTACGTAGACGACGTGATCATATCATATCTGGGATTCGTGGTTTCCCGTGGCGGCATCACAACTAACCCCAGCAAAATTGAAGCAATTGGCAAATTTGATCAGCCCACCAACCTGTTCCAAGTCAGATCATTTCTTGATTTAGCAAGCTATTACAGATGCTTTATAAAAGATTTTGCATCTATAGCTAAACCATTGACAGACATACTGAAAAGTGATTAAGGTAAAACAAGTGCAGGACAATCAAAAAAAAATTCCAGTTAGCCTTAATGAAAAGCAGATATCCACTTTTGAAAAATTAAAGAATATCTTAATGTCGGAGGATGTAATGCTCCTATACCCTGATTATCAAAAGCCATTTGATTTGACGACAGATACCTCGTCCTCTGGTTTATGTGCTGTTTTATCACAAAACAAAAAGCCGATCACCATGATTTCCAGGAATTTAAGAGACAATGAGCTAAATTTCGCCACAAATGAACGTAAGCTACTTGCACTTGCGATAGTGTGGGCTTTAAAATCCCTAAGAAACTATTTGTACGGTGTAAAAAAATTAAATATTAATACTGATCACCAGCCACTTACATTTGCAGTCTCGGATAAAAATACCAATGAAAAAATTAAAAGATGGAAATCATTCATCGATGAGCATAACGCTCAAATTTTCTTCAAGCCGGGAAAGAAAATTTTGTCGCCGATGTTCTATCAAAACAAAACCTTTACGCTTTAAAAGAAGATGTTCCATCAGACTTAGCCACTATGCATAGTGAATTATCATTGACATACACTACAGAATCTACTGAAAAACCGATCAATTGTTTCAGGAAACAAATAATTATTGAAGAAAACATAACAGCTTCTGAAGTAAAGTTTCTTTTAAAAAGCCGCTTTAATGTCGAAATTGTAAATTCTCCACCACTACACAGTACTTCAAACGGACAGGTAGAAAGATTCCATAGTACTCTTGCAGAAATTGCCAGATGATTAAAATTAGAAAAAACAATTAAATGACACAACTGATGTTATACTTCAAACAACAATAGAATACAATAAAACAATTCACTCCGTTGTTAATAAAAAGTCAATTGACATAATCCACGCTTCCCCACCTGAATTTGAAACAGAAAAAAAGATTGAATATCTAGAGCGCAAGATCTGCTATTACGAAGACAAAATGCAGGCAGAAGAAATATGACTTTCCAAGTAGACGACAAGGTACTCATGAAATTGAGTAAGAGACTTGAAGAAGTCATTGTGAAGAAGTTATAAAGGGGAGGGAGGTATATAAGGATAACTTAAGATAAAAAGAAAACTATCCTTTCAGTACTTATTCTGCTCTGTATATTTACTTTCAACGCTTTCTACTTTTAGTAGCAGCAACAGCTGGGAGAATTATCAACTATTCGAACTCGGTCTATATCCCTATCATGGACGGAAACGCGGTTATCTGGGAAGAGTTTAGAATTTAGAATTTAGAGTTAGACTTTAGACTTTAGAAGGCATACCTTTAATCTAACAACGTACTCGGAAATTGCCGAGGAAACTAATTCACTTATGGAACTTTTCCCACGGTCTCATATGTGACAAATTCTTGGATCCGAATTAGATCATCTTAGATCATTACTAGAGACAGTTAATATTCACCATAGACAAGCTAGAAGTATAAATATCCTAGGAACAGACTTAAAGGTAGTAGCAGGGCCTCCTGATTTTGACGACTTTGAGAAACTGAAATTTCATCAGCAAAAGCTAACTGACTCAGTCAACCAACAGGCACTTATAAACACTAAGGTACAGGAAAAAATTAATAACTTAACAGAATCCATTAATAAGATAATTATATTTGCCAAAGAGAAACATATTGAGACAGAACACCTCTACAAAACATTACTCACAAGAAATATAATTATAATTTCTGAACTCGAAACAATGTTGTCTATTACGCTCGCAAAGATTCAAATTATAAGCCCAGCAATCCTTGACTCTAATGACCTAAGCCAAATTTTAAATGAGCACTCTACAGATTTAACCATAACAGATTTAATTGAAATAGCTTCAAAGTCTTTTTAGATCATAATTTTGTACACTTCCTCATTAAATATCCTAATCCTAGCGTAATATGTAAGAAAATAACCATGTTTCCTGTTCAACATAATGAAACAATACTTGACTTCGATGAAAATAACAGCGTCGCAGATTGCGGTAATAATAATTTTACCAATTGGAAACTGCACCGCTACTCTCACCTCTACAACAACAATTACATTCTGGAGGTATGGCGCATTGCAACACTCGTCCCAGCTACCTACAACCGTTAACGTCACCTTTAAGATTTTTATAAATGCATTAAGAATAAACAACAAGCTTCAATACGAGCTGTCATTGACACCTAAAGGAAAACCGAGGGCGGCCTGCAAACTAGTGATTGAGGAGTTAACACATCCGGCCTTACAAATATCAACGAATGCATTCTGCATAATCAATAATATTGCAACAATGTTTAATGGCAACTATGTCAAACTCTGTGCTACGCTGCCGTCAACATTCCATGCGCCGTTGAAACATGATCCACTCAGCATAATCGCTGACACAACGATTATAGGTCAGGTCTAGCTTGATATAAGAACATATTGTACTTTAGCTTTTAGTTTGGATTTCACCAATAAACGAACAAGTTATAATTCTATTTCACTGCTTTGCCTTCGTGCAAAAACCACAAGTAAGCAGATGCTAATAAATTGTTAACTTGTATGCAATTCGCAACGTCAAGCAACATCAAAGGTTGGGTTCTTACGATTTCCACAAGCAGCAAGAATAGAGTTTCGCACACAGTCACACAAATGCTTATAGTTGTAGGCAAAGGACTGTAAGTGTGTGTACATGCTCGTCGCGAAAACATATTCTTCATGCACAGCAAAGCTTCCATACCCTTCACACAAATAATAATAAAAATCTTAACGTTTTTCATGAGCATGGCAAACGCTTTCAGCAGTTTGGTATACTCTTCGCTCGAATGGGAAGAAATGCGATATATATATATATATATATATATATATATATATATATATATATATATATATATATATATATATATATATATATATATATTTAAGCAGCAGCAGCTCACAAAAATTCAAATTTGTTCGCCCAGAGATCGCATTTCTTCCCATTCGAGCGAAGAGTATACCAAACTGCTGAAAGCGTTTGCCATGCTCATGAAATATATATATATATATATATATATGTACATACATCCACCATTTCGGTTGAACGCTCGTAGCGCACTGACTGTGCCGGACCATATTTTCACTGTTTGAAGCGACAAGCGACCGATACGAGCAAATACGAAATTGATTGGTCCAAAAAGCAGACTCGCAATACGCTGAAAACAATTGTTCTACTTGTCTAAAAATTCGAAAATTAAGAACAACTTAAATTTGATTTTACCGAAAAGCAAACATTTAAAGACATAATGCTCAATGAAATAATAAATATAGAAACAATAAAAGAAATCCAGAGACAAATAATTATATCGAATAGCGTTGGCACAATTCTCTTGTACTGGTAGTCTTTATTGTTATATATGTATCTGTAAAAGTGGAATTCAGGAGAATCCCTCGTCAAAAGGGGGAGGAGTTGCACATGCGAACAATAATTCTCATAATCATGCCGATAATGACGAAGTCAGCATGATTGTGCAGAGATTTGCGAGAAATTTTACCGCCAACTGAAGTTCGCAGCAAAAGAAACATACATCTTTGTAAGTAGAGTCGCCCAATTTAGTATTTAGTTTTATATGTTTATTATACAATGTCGGGTTTTTGTTATTTTTTGGATATCACGCCCCTTCCGCCACCTTCTGCTCCAATTTATAAAAACACAGATTTCAAGTACTAGATATTTGGGCTTTGGAAAATATATACATTTGAATGTCATGATCATGCTATAGAAGAAAACTTATTCAACAAATAAGTTTCCATAAAATAGTATAGGCCCAAGCGCAGCCGTAAGCAGAGCGCGTGCTTATGCGGGCGTGTGTATGTGTGGTCTTGTCTTGCTTGCATATACATATATATTCGTATATTTTAAATAATCATTATAATATGTAGATCATTTGCAGAAAATTTCATTGAAATCAATTAGCCATCATAGAAGGTATTGTTTTATTAACGTTTTGCCAATTGCCAAAAGCACGTGGGCAGTACGTGGCAAGCAGTTTTTTTACACATGTGCATAACTACATAAAATGCGTGTTTCTAGCATATTCTAAATATCGAAACTGCTTTGAGTATTTATTGGCAGTGAAGTTGTGGTTCAAGTTTTCGTCTTTCTAGTGGTTCAACCAGTGTTGAGCGAAAAGATGAGCTATGTGAGCGAGTTGTAATACAATGTATGGTTTTCGTTGGGATAAGTCCGCAGAGACGTCGGATGTTTACGCAGATTTTGTCCGAGAACGTATTCGACTGTAGACCTTAAGACTGACAGGGCTTTGGTTTTTTGACATTTTCAGCTCTGTCCTGAACAGTGGGTTAGCTGCTTATATTTAAGAAGATTGTCAGTGATGTTAGAGTGTTTGAATTTTTGTCAAGCTTTGAATTTGTTTGCTTAAGTTCGGTCAGGTTCTTATTCTAACAGGTGGAGTTTTTAAAATGGTGTGGGCCTTAGCATTATTTTATTTTGGAATGCAGCTTCTTTATTGATGTTGGTACTTTTGTCGGCTTCTTTTATTTTAAAAAAGGGACGAGGAAACTTTGCTGTTTGTGATTGTGGAAATAGGGAGATTAGGATAGGATACTGATCGCTTATATGAAGGTCGTCAATTCTTGTGGGCTTAAATGAATTGTGAGTGGATAGGTGGGTTGGAAAGCCGTCATTGAGTATGGTATGTTTGGCGTTTTGAAAGAGTTTGTCTAGAATTCTACCTTTTTTGTTGTTCTGAAGTAATCTCCAGCTGTGTTGTGCTCTGTTAAAAACACCTAGGATAAGTTGGTTGGTGTGCGGCTAAAGTGGTCGCTTAAGCATTTAAAAGAAAAAGTTTTCCTGGATAAATATTAATTTTTGTTTTCGACATGATTTCTATTGTAAGGGTTTCCAAGTGTCTATATTGGTTTTATTGATTGTGTTGTATGGATTTGTGGATAAGTAAGGAGACATATGATTTATATTTCTGTTATAATTAAGAGTTCATTGTCGTTTTTTGTGTATCGTTTTATGTTCCATTCTGTTATTTTTAGCAATGCTATGGTTTAAATTTTACGTGTGTTAAATTTCGTATTTGTTTTTGTTTTGAGTTGAAGGTGACAAAAGTTTTTTTTAGATGGATTCGCTGTCTATTATGGCTATTATTTGTGTGTTGATTCCTGTTTGGGATTTTGGTTTTAGTTTTCAGGGGTTTAAAGTTAGTAGTTAGGATATTGGTTTTATCCTTAGAAAATATTCTTAATTTTGGATTTTCAGTGAGTTCCCGTGTCTTTTGTTTGTTTGATGTTGATGTTTTTTTGATGTTGTGGGAGTATTGTGTCGGTTATTGTCGGTTATTGTCTATATTATTGTCTATATTATTAAGTCTTAACAGACTAAAATTTTACAGACTTTATAATTGTTGTCATAATTTAAGTGTAGCGCACGGTGCTTGGGGGACGGCCGTAAGGCATTGCTTTGCAAGCCTTTGCGCTAAGCTAAACGGGCTCAGCTCGTCTTCTGCTTCGCTCAATTCTGCGGAGTTCTACCATGACCGCGGCCGGGAAGGAACTTATTGGCTTTTACGCTGCCTTCGAGTTCAGCATGGTGTTGACGAGGTTGTCCGCTCTAATGGAGCGGCCCACTGCTTCCTCCAGGCATCGCCTGTCCTCGAGGAAACGTCCACACACGAAAATGGCGAAGTTAGCGTCTTCCACCAGATCTTGTCCACTCCAGGGGCATTCGTCAGTTTCCTCATTGCCAAATCGCTTCAGATAGCTGCGGAAGCAGCCGTGTCCAGAGAGAATCTGTGAAAGATAAAAATTTATTTCACCATGCTTACGAATTGATCCATGGTTCAAGCCCATGAATGAGCGCGTGGGTCTATCGTCCTTTCGTCGAACTGCTCCCTTTTCTTTGCCATCGTGAAATGCTGTTCGGCCTGATCGTGTTGCGTCGTACAGGCTCCTGCCATCGCTCTTGATTGGCGCTGCATAGAGGATGACGGACCTAATAACACTCATCAGGAAAAGGTTTCTTTGTTGTTTAGGTCGCCTCGTGTTCAGCATAATTCTGGAGAGAGCTCTAAAAGAATCCGCTGCCTTTTTATGCACATATTCAAGGTGCTCGCGAAAAGTCAGTGTTGTGTCTAACGTGACGCCAAGATACTTTATCGCCCTCTTTGACTCAATGGTGACGTTGCCAATCTTTATGTGGGCCGCTTCCAGACTTTTGCGATTATACGGAGTTTTCAGTTTTGTGCGCCGTCAGCTTAAGTTCAGCTCTTGTCAGTCAGCATCGGATGCGACTAATACTTGCGCTGCACATATCCTCTGTGTCTTTGAGCTCCATTCCTATGGCGACGACGGCTACATCATCAGCAAAACCAATGGAGTTCGTACCTGCTAGTAGTTCCAAGCGCAGTACACCGTCGTACATGAAATTCCATAGGAATGGCCCCAACAACGATTTTGGGGGACTCTGTATGAGTTTGGGGGACCCTCACTCGTGTTTTAAAAGTGTTCTTCTTCTTAACTCTTTATTATCTCTATTTAATATTTAGAGATATTACATTGAGACAGCGAATGCAGTATCAAATACCAGTTGGCTGTGTTGAACGCATTTATAAAATCCCATGCCATCTGGCCCCTTTGATGGCGGAAGTGACAGGGCTAACAACTTTACATAATGCATCTGTTATTGACCGGTCCCTCCAGAATCCATATTGATTTGGCAACAGACCGCCGGCGCTAGCGATTGCAGTCTCCAGCCTAGAGCAGTTCAATTTTTCAAACACCTTTCCCATGGTAGAGGCCGATTGGCGTATAAGAAGATGGCTCCTCCTTAAGTTTCCAGGCTTGGCTGACGCTGACGCATAGTCAGACCATGAATGGAACTTAACCTTTCTGGAAAGAGCGTGTCCACGATCGATTTTAGCTCCAAACGATCCGTGGGCCGCACCTGTAGAATCGGCGTAGAATCTTTAGACTACAATTTTATATGCTCTGCCCCAAGGGTCTTCGAAGTCGCATAAGTCGGGAAAGTACTCACGTTTGCTTGTCCATATTACCTTCTTTAGCTGCTTTCTTGTCGCCTGATAAGCTAACTTCAATTCTATATACGCCGGCCTACCTCGGGCTCAAGCAGTATACGGCCTCTAGCATTCGTGGTATGACTACCTCATTTCATCGCCCATGCGTTGAAATCCCCTGCTATAATGGCCCTCCGGCTCTTTACATCCTCGGTGAGGTCATCAAGCACCGTTGCGAATTCGCTGAGCTGCATGTTGGGGGGCAGGTAGCAACTGTATAGCGAGAAATTGCCGTGACGGGCGCGTACAAACCCATTAAATGAATTGACATTTGCAAGTAAGCTCGCTGGGTTGCCGCATATCCACAGCATCGCTTTGCCATTAGCGTTCATGTCCTGGAATAACTGGTCTTACAATGGTGAGGCTTACTGAGAAAGACTACATCAATGTATTTTTCTCTTGTAGTATGCTCTAGAAGTTCTTGGGCAGCAATACAATGGCTTAAGTTAAGTTGTAGGAACCTCAAAATTTAATTTTCCTGACAGCTTCGCGATAAGATGGGCACTTGAAGCTGGCTACTGCATGGTCAGTCTGTTTTTCTCCTTTCTGAACGCAGAGGCTGCATTCCACTCTAATCTTAGCCAACTCGATCAGAGCTCTGGCTTTTGCAACTGGCAGACAGTAGCCAAAAGCTGGCTGAAGCGATTTGATCGCATCAATGGATACCGAGCTGTCTTTCATCGCCTCCCTAATTGACTCGATGATCTCCTCTTTACTCGCCAACTCATCCAGATCGCGAATCTCAATGTGCGCCGATTCGGTTAGTGTTTTTACTACCGCTCAGACGCCCACGACTTGCCTACAATTTCCTGAAGCACTTCAGCAGTATGCTCCGGCTTCCTATTCAACTGCAACAACAAGTCTCCCTTTGCTGTCTTCCTAATACCCTGTCGCTCTTAGCTACACGCAACATGTCCACATAGCTGCAACCATCTACACCCAAGTTCGCAATTACGTCTGCCCTGGGTAGTTTTTGCAGTGATTTGCGCCCTTTGACCACTGTCCTGCTGCCTGGTTGGGATTTGCAGGAGCAGCCCGTGAAGCCATTGGCTCCTGTAGATATGCGCTCTGTCTATTGGGCCTCGGTTTCTTTGAGGGAGTCTTTCTTTGCTCAGAAGAATCTTCCCTCGAACGCTTGAGTGTATTGTTGCTTGATGATTAATATGTTTCAGATTTTCTTTATTTTTTTTTTTTTTTTTTTGGTTTTTCTTCTATTATATAATTATTATTATTATTATAATTAAAAGAAAAACTACTTTTTTGACAAACATACTATTTGATTGTGAAAGTGAAAGATTGAAAATCTCAATTCATTTTTTTTTTTATTTTTATAAGATTGTGGTAAATACAAGATACGGAATATATTTAAAAAATGCAGATCCGACGGAATTCAGGTGATCTCCTAGTCGGGCACTTCTGACTACAGTTTTCTTACTTGCTCTTTTGAATTTCCTCTTCTACTTTTGAAAAATTCTTCTGGCTCATCGGCAGGTTCATTTGACAAGGAGCTTCTAGAAAAGCTTCTCATCTACCGTCGAAATATTATATTCCAGGTTGGGCTTAAATACGAGCTTCAATGTTCTGCAAATGCCTCAGCCTTCTCAGCATTGTGTCGGCAACGTTGGCCTTTGCTGTCGATTGTGGTAGCTCTTCTTAAGTATTCTGCTGTAGATTAATTTTTGATTTCCCATAGTCTACTGTTTATTCCCTTGGCAGCCTTGTTGAATTTTCTTTTCTCAGTTAGGCTTTGAGTGGTTTGCCATATTTTTCGAAGCTTTTTTTGCAGCTATTTATGCTCTCAATTCTAGTGGTAGAAAAGTTTGCCTACTTATATTTTCTTTTGGAGGTCAAGTGAACATAATCCATCCACATGAACTGAGTAAGTGAGTGCTTCAATTGGAGAATCAACTTCATTCCTTGACTTAAGTGATATGTCTATACTAATTAGCTCATCAAGCCAGTTTTGTAATGCATTTATGTTCGGTTTTTCATTGATGACTCTAAAAAGCTTTTGCTTGAAACAAACTGTAGAGCCATAGGTCATAAAAAATGGTATATATATATGTATATATATATATATATATCGCTTCAAACAGTGAAAATATGGTCCGGCACAGTCAGTGCGCTACGAGCGTTCAGCCGAAATGGTGGATGTATGTACATATATATATATATATACATATATATATATATATATATATATATATATATATATATATATATATATATATATATATATATATATATATATATATATATATATGTATATATATATATCGCTTCAAACAGTGAAAATATGGTCCGGCACAGTCAGTGCGCTACGAGCGTTCAACCGAAATGGTGGATGTATGTACATATATATATATATATATATATATATATATATATATATATATATATATATATATATATATATATATATATATATATATATATATATATATATATATATATATATATATATATATATATATACCATTTTTTATGACCTATGGCTATGGACCATATATATATATATATATATATATGCTGTAGATATGCGCTCTGTCTATTGGGCCTCGGTTTCTTTGAGGGAGTCTTTCTTTGCTCAGAAGAATCTTCCCTCGAATATATATATACCATTATACCATTTTTTATGACCTATGGCTATGGACCAATATATATATATATATATATATATATATATATATATATATATATATATATATATATATATATATATATATATATATATATATATATATATATATATATATATATATATATATATATATATATATATATATATATATATATATATATATATATATATATATATATATATGTACATACATCCACCATTTCGGTTGAACGCTCGTAGCGCACTGACTGTGCCGGACCATATTTTCACTGTTTGAAGCGACAAGCGACCGATACGAGCAAATACGAAATTGATTGGTCCAAAAAGCAGACTCGCAATACGCTGAAAACGATTGTTCTACTTGTCTAAAAATTCGAAAATGAAGAACAACTTAAATTTAATTTTACCGAAAAGCATACATTTAAAGACATAATGCTCAATGAAATAATAAATATAGAAACAATAAAAGAAATCCAGAGACAAATAATTATATCGAATAGCGTTGGCACAATTCTCTTGTACTGGTAGTCTTCTCTATTGTTATATATGTATCTGTAAAAGTGGAATTCAGGAGAATCCCTCGTCAAAAGGGGGAGGAGTTGCACATGCGAACAATAATTCTCATAATCATGCCGATAATGACGAAGTCAGCATGATTGTGCAGAGATTTGCGAGAAATTTTACCGCCAACTGAAGTTCGCAGCAAAAGAAACATACATCTTTGTAAGTAGAGTCGCCCAATTTAGTATTTAGTTTTATATGTTTATTATACAATGTCGGGTTTTTGTTATTTTTTGGATATCACGCCCCTTCCGCCACCTTCTGCTCCAATTTATAAAAACACAGATTTCAAGTACTAGATATTTGGGCTTTGGAAAATATATACATTTGAATGTCATGATCATGCTATAGAAGAAAATTTATTCAACAAATAAGTTTCCATAAAATAGTATAGGCCCAAGCGCAGCCGTAAGCAGAGCGCGTGCTTATGCGGGCGTGTGTATGTGTGGTCTTGTCTTGCTTGCATATACATATATATTCGTATATTTTAAATAATCAATATAATATGTAGATCATTTGCAGAAAATTTCATTGAAATCAATTAGCCATCATAGAAGGTATTGTTTTATTAACGTTTTGCCAATTGCCAAAAGCACGTGGGCAGTACGTGGCAAGCAGTTTTTTTACACATGTGCATAACTACATAAAATGCGTGTTTCTAGCATATTCTAAATATTGAAACTGCTTTGAGTATTTATTGGCAGTGAAGTTGTGGTTCAAGTTTTCGTCTTTCTAGTGGTTCAACCAGTGTTGAGCGAAAAGATGAGCTATGTGAGCGAGTTGTAATACAATGTATGGTTTTCGTTGGGATAAGTCCGCAGAGACGTCGGATGTTTACGCAGATTTTGTCCGAGAACGTATTCGACTGTAGACCTTAAGACTGACAGGGCTTTGGTTTTTTGACATTTTCAGCTCTGTCCTGAACAGTGGGTTAGCTGCTTATATTTAAGAAGATTGTCAGTGATGTTAGAGTGTTTGAATTTTTGTCAAGCTTTGAATTTGTTTGCTTAAGTTCGGTCAGGTTCTTATTCTAACAGGTGGAGTTTTTAAAATGGTGTGGGCCTTAGCATTATTTTATTTTGGAATGCAGCTTCTTTATTGATGTTGGTACTTTTGTCGGCTTCTTTTATTTTGAAAAAGGGACGAGGAAACTTTGCTGTTTGTGATTGTGGAAATAGGGAGATTAGGATAGGATACTGATCGCTTATATGAAGGTCGTCAATTCTTGTGGGCTTAAATGAATTGTGAGTGGATAGGTGGGTTGGAAAGCCGTCATTGAGTATGGTATGTTTGGCGTTTTGAAAGAGTTTGTCTAGAATTCTACCTTTTTTGTTGTTCTGAAGTAATCTCCAGCTGTGTTGTGCTCTGTTAAAAACACCTAGGATAAGTTGGTTGGTGTGCGGCTAAAGTGGTCGCTTAAGCATTTAAAAGAAAAAGTTTTCCTGGATAAATGTTAATTTTTGTTTTCGACATGATTTCTATTGTAAGGGTTTCCAAGTGTCTATATTGGTTTTATTGATTGTGTTGTATGGATTTGTGGATAAGTAAGGAGACATATGATTTATATTTCTGTTATAATTAAGAGTTCATTGTCGTTTTTTGTGTATCGTTTTATGTTCCATTCTGTTATTTTTAGCAATGCTATGGTTTAAATTTTACGTGTGTTAAATTTCGTATTTGTTTTTGTTTTGAGTTGAAGGTGACAAAAGTTTTTTTTAGATGGATTCGCTGTCTATTATGGCTATTATTTGTGTGTTGATTCCTGTTTGGGATTTTGGTTTTAGTTTTCAGGGGTTTAAAGTTAGTAGTTAGGATATTGGTTTTATCCTTAGAAAATATTCTTAATTTTGGATTTTCAGTGAGTTCCCGTGTCATTTGTTTGTTTGATGTTGATGTTTTTTTGATGTTGTGGGAGTATTGTGTCGGTTATTGTCGGTTATTGTCTATATTATTGTCTATATTATTAAGTCTTAACAGACTAAAATTTTACAGACTTTATAATTGTTGTCATAATTTAAGTGTAGCGCACGGTGCTTGGGGGACGGCCGTAAGGCATTGCTTTGCAAGCCTTTGCGCTAAGCTAAACGGGCTCAGCTCGTCTTCTGCTTCGCTCAATTCTGCGGAGTTCTACCATGACCGCGGCCGGGAAGGAACTTATTGGCTTTTACGCTGCCTTCGAGTTCAGCATGGTGTTGACGAGGTTGTCCGCTCTAATGGAGCGGCCCACTGCTTCCTCCAGGCATCGCCTGTCCTCGAGGAAACGTCCACACACGAAAATGGCGAAGTTAGCGTCTTCCACCAGATCTTGTCCGCTCCAGGGGCATTCGTCAGTTTCCTCATTGCCAAATCGCTTCAGATAGCTGCGGAAGCAGCCGTGTCCAAAGAGAATCTGTGAAAGATAAAAATTTATTTCACCATGCTTACGAATTGATCCATGGTTCAAGCTCATGAATGAGCGCGTGGGTCCATCGTCCTTTCGTCGAACTGCTCCCTTTTCTTTGCCATCGTGAAATGCTGTTCGGCCTGATCGTGTTGCGTCGTACAGGCTCCTGCCATCGCTCTTGATTGGCGCTGCATAGAGGATGACGGACCTAATAACACTCATCAGGAAAAGGTTTCTTTGTTGTTTAGGTCGCCTCGTGTTCAGCATAATTCTGGAGAGAGCTCTAAAAGAATCCGCTGCCTTTTTATGCACATATTCAAGGTGCTCGCGAAAAGTCAGTGTTGTGTCTAACGTGACGCCAAGATACTTTATCGCCCTCTTTGACTCAATGGTGACGTTGCCAATCTTTATGTGGGCCGCTTCCAGACTTTTGCGATTATACGGAGTTTTCAGTTTTGTGCGCCGTCAGCTTAAGTTCAGCTCTTGTCAGTCAGCATCGGATGCGACTAATACTTGCGCTGCACATATCCTCTGTGTCTTTGAGCTCCATTCCTATGGCGACGACGGCTACATCATCAGCAAAACCAATGGAGTTCGTACCTGCTAGTAGTTCCAAGCGCAGTACACCGTCGTACATGAAATTCCATAGGAATGGCCCCAACAACGATTTTGGGGGACTCTGTATGAGTTTGGGGGACCCTCACTCGTGTTTTAAAAAAGTGTTCTTCTTCTTAACTCTTTATTATCTCTATTTAATATTTAGAGATATTACATTGAGACAGCGAATGCAGTATCAAATACCAGTTGGCTGTGTTGAACGCATTTTTAACATCCAATGCCATCTGGCCCCTTTGATGGCGGAAGTGACAGGGCTAACAACTTTACATAATGCATCTGTTATTGACCGGTCCCTCCAGAATCCATATTGATTTGGCAACAGACCGCCGGCGCTAGCGATTGCAGTCTCCAGCCTAGAGCAGTTCAATTTTTCAAACACCTTTCCCATGGTAGAGGCCGATTGGCGTATAAGAAGATGGCTCCTCCTTAAGTTTCCAGGCTTGGCTGACGCTGACGCATAGTCAGACCATGAATGGAACTTAACCTTTCTGGAAAGAGCGTGTCCACGATCGATTTTAGCTCCAAACGATCCGTGGGCCGCACCTGTAGAATCGGCGTAGAATCTTTTGACTACAATTTTATATGCTCTGCCCCAAGGGTCTTCGAAGTCGCATAAGTCGGGAAAGTACTCACGTTTGCTTGTCCATATTACCTTCTTTAGCTGCTTTCTTGTCGCCTGATAAGCTAACTTCAATTCTATATACGCCGGCCTACCTCGGGCTCAAGCAGTATACGGCCTCTAGCATTCGTGGTATGACTACCTCATTTCATCGCCCATGCGTTGAAATCCCCTGCTATAATGGCCCTCCGGCTCTTTACATCCTCGGTGAGGTCATCAAGCACCGTTGCGAATTCGCTGAGCTGCATGTTGGGGGGCAGGTAGCAACTGTATAGCCAGAAATTGCCGTGACGGGCGCGTACAAACCCATTAAATGACTTGACATTTGCAAGTAAGCTCGCTGGGTTGCCGCATATCCACAGCAGCGCTTTGCCATTAGCGTTCATGTCCTGGAATAACTGGCCTTACAATGGTGAGGCTTACTGAGAAAGGCTACATCAATGTATTTTTCTCTTGTAGTATGCTCTAGAAGTTCTTGGGCAGCAATACAATGGCTTAAGTTAAGTTGTAGGAACCTCAAAATTTAATTTTCCTGACAGCTTCGCGATAAGATGGGCACTTGAAGCTGGCTACTGCATGGTCAGTCTGTTTTTCTCCTTTCTGAGCGCAGGGGCTGCATTCCACTCTAATCTTAGCCAACTCGATCAGAGCTCTGGCTTTTGCAACTGGCAGACAGTAGCCAAAAGCTTGCTGAAGCGATTTGATCGCATCAATGGATACCGAGCTGTCTTTCATCGCCTCCCTAATTGACTCGATGATCTCCTCTTTACTCGCCAACTCATCCAGATCGCGAATCTCAATGTGCGCCGATTCGGTTAGTGTTTTTACTACCGCTCAGACGCCCACGACTTGCCTACAATTTCCTGAAGCACTTCAGCAGTATGCTCCGGCTTCCTATTCAACTGCAACAACAAGTCTCCCTTTGCTGTCTTCCTAATACCCTGTCGCTCTTAGCTACACGCAACATGTCCACATAGCTGCAACCATCTACACCCAAGTTCGCAATTACGTCTGCCCTGGGTAGTTTTTGCAGTGATTTGCGCCCTTTGACCACTGTCCTGCTGCCTGGTTGGGATTTGCAGGAGCAGCCCGTGAAGCCATTGGCTCCTGTAGATATGCGCTCTGTCTATTGGGCCTCGGTTTCTTTGAGGGAGTCTTTCTTTGCTCAGAAGAATCTTCCCTCGAACGCTTGAGTGTATTGTTGCCTTATAGGGCAAGAAAGCTCGTTGTTTTATGCCTGATAGCATTGATAGCAGCTTTGGCGGAGTTGTTTGCACCTCGTTATTATCCGTGCTTTTTAGCTGATGCCCCTTGATCAAACCCTGCCCGTGTCAAAGTTTGCTGTACATATTTTTTTTACTCTGTTCCCACCGGTAAAAAGAGTATGATGGTTTTGTGCAATGTCTGTCTTGCTGTCCGTCCGTCTGGCCGTCTGTCCGTAAGAACGCAAACCATTTCTACGCTGTTGAAGCTAGACTTCTAATTTGGAACATATACTCGTAATAAAATGTCAAGATTTCCTAGAGAGGCGTGGCAAATCGGAAAATGAATTTGTGTCAGAAATCATGAATGTTAAAGTGCTAGAGAATTGAAAATATATGGTGCAGAAATCTGAACATAATGACTAGAACACACGTAATATGTTTCAGCTTTTCTTTATTTTTTATTTTTTTTTTTTGGTTTTTCTTCTATTATATAATTATTATTATTATTATAATTAAAAGAAAAACTACTTTTTTGACAAACATACTATTTGATTGTGAAAGTGAAAGATTGAAAATCTCAATTTTTTTTTTATTTTTATAAGATTGTGGTAAATACAAGATACGGAATATATTTAAAAAATGCAGATCCGACGGAATTCAGGTGATCTCCTAGACGGGCACTTCTGACTACAGTTTTCTTACTTGCTCTTTTGAATTTCCTCTTCTACTTTTGAAAAATTCTTCTGGCTCATCGGCAGGTTCATTTGACAAGGAGCTTCTAGAAAAGCTTCTCATCTACCGTCGAAATATTATATTCCAGGTTGGGCTTAAATACGAGCTTCAATGTTCTGCAAATGCCTCAGCCTTCTCAACATTGTGTCGGCAACGTTGGCCTTTGCTGTCGATTGTGGTAGCTCTTCTTAAGTATTCTGCTGTAGATTAATTTTTGATTTCCCATAGTCTACTGTTTGTTCCCTTGGCAGCCTTGTTGAATTTTCTTTTCTCAGTCAGGCTTTGAGTGGTTTGCCATATTTTTCGAAGCTTTTTTTGCAGCTATTTATGCTCTCAATTCTAGTGGTAGAAAAGTTTGCCTACTTATATTTTCTTTTGGAGGTCAAGTGAACATAATCCATCCACATGAACTGAGTAAGTGAGTGCTTCAATTGGAGAATCAACTTCATTCCTTGACTTAAGTGATATGTCTATACTAATTAGCTCATCAAGCCAGTTTTGTAATGCATTTATGTTCGGTTTTTCATTGATGACTCTAAAAAGCTTTTGCTTGAAACAAACTGTAGAGCCATAGGTCATAAAAAATGGTAAGTGATCAGAGCTTAAATCAAAAATCTCCTCTATTTTAAAATTTTATTTTAAATTTTAAAATTTTAAAATTTTTTTGCGGTAATAAAGAGTAGACAACATAATTCAGCAAATCTGCTATTTTACACATGTCAGTTGGCCAGTACGTTAGCTTGTCGGTAGATAGGGTCGAGTATTTGTTGCTTGTTATGCATTTATACAACTCATCACCTTTTAGACTTACTAGCCTTGATCCCCATCAAGGGTGTTTGGCATTATAGTCACACCCAGCAATAAAGGGTCTACCAAGTCCTTGAACGAGAGAGTTGAAACTGTTCTGCTTGCAGGAATATCTTGGCGATAGATACACTGTCGCATCGGAGATATTTGAAAACATGCATTGAAATTGAATAGCTGAACTTCCATTTTATTTGTGTTGATGCTGTCTAACATTGGGTAATTTAGTGTTTTTTACAGTTACGGCAAATATTTCATGGAACCCTCTAATGACTAATCAAATTTTTCTTAGTGAAGTGTGTTTCTGAAAATAGTAATATGTCAATTTTGTTGGATTTAATAAATAAAGTTATTTCATAAGGATGGTTAGTAAGCAGATTAGCAGTCCACATGGCTATATGAAGATCTAATTGCATAATTTATTTACTAACATCATTATCATGTTCAGTAAATTGGTTGTAAGCCCAGACTGTTTTACTAAGTTGTTCAATTCTGTTTAATGCTGATTTTTCTTGTATAACTTTCTCACGTCATAGTCCTTGCGCATAACTTGTTTGATTTGAGTAAATAGTATTTTCGTGCTTAGGTTTTGTGGGAATGTCAAATGAACTAATTTCAATTTTGTGAGCTGCTGCTGCTGCCTGTGCGTACTATATATATATATATATATATATATATATATATATATATATATATATATATATATATATATATATATATATATATATATATATATATATATATATATATATATATATATATATATATATATATATATATATATATATATATATATATATATATATATATATATATAAAAGAGAGGAAAAATAGCATATAGTCATTTTTCGTATGAGAATTCGACCATTTCGGTTGAACGCTCGTAGCGCACTGACTGTGCCAGACCACATTTTCACTGCCTGAGCAGCGACCGATACAGCAAATACAAAGTTAAGTGGTCCGTAAAGCAGACTCTCAAAATGTTGAAGACGTTTGTTCTACTTGTCCAGTCTATGTGTTGTATGGTGAGTGGCACAAGTCTATATTTTTTGAAATAAGTCTTTTGCAAATTGGGGCAGAAGGGGAATTGGTATCCAAAATATAACAAAATTCAAAATTGTATGAAACACACAAAAGCTAAATGCAATATTTGGCAGCTCTAGCTGCAAAGATGTGCGAGATATAAATTTATTACTGAATATCGGTACGGGTTTTAATCGATAACATTTAAACGGTAATAGTTATCGAATTTTTGAAACCAAAATCGATCTGCACGTGCTATACACGAACCTACAAAAAAATCTCTAGCTCTTATATGTTCTGAGGTCGATGCGTTCACACATATGGACGGCCGAACAGACGGACATGGCTATAACGACTCAGGTCGTCTTCCTGATCAAGAATATATATATATAAATAATGGGGTCTGCCACGTCTCCTTCTGTCCGTTGCATACATTTTAACAAAACCATTATACCCTGATTTCCCATTTTCAATGGGCTAAGAGTATAAAAACGGTTGCTAGCAGAGCACGAACGAGCTCAGACAAGCGATACAATCGGTTGCTCTCTAAGTTTCTCTAAGTGTGAGTGAAGGGCACTTATTGTCAAACATCGACAAACGCTCAACTGTTATTTGCAAGCTATGCAGAGTACGGTCGCGCACACTCATAGTAGTCGAATTCGTAAAGAAATAGTCAAATCAAAACAAAACACAAAAAAATCAATAATCAAGAATAACTTATAGCAAAGTACCGGCCGCCTGTTCTAAAAATAGAATAACTGATAAGCGATTTCAATTTTGCTGTTGTGAAGCAGGAAACAATCATGTTTTTTAACACCGATGACAACAATTATCATGGTAAAAGGTGCCCACCAATCCAGCTTTACTGAGAAAAGTCATGGTAATAGACGGACCTTCGACATCTAGACAAGCTATCCACTTTGCCCTCTTGGAAGACACGGAAGATGGCATCACTCTCAACCCAAAACTAGATGATGAAATAAAAAGGAACAAGCCAACACCTGACAAACCACCTCCAATTTTCGTGTCCCATATCAGTGATAAAATGGATTATATACCTCAGATATTACTGAATTCACGTACAAATTACAGCGAGGCGGTCATATTCGCATTATGGTGAACAATATTGATAAATATAGTGATATAATAAAAATATTTAATGTTGATAAGCTGAACTACCATACATTTGATCTTAAGCAGGAAAGAGCATTTAGAGCTGTAGTCAAAAGTATTCATCACTCCACAAAAACGAAAACAATAAAGCTTGCTATTGAATTGCAATGTCATGTAGATAGAGGATTTCGAAACAATAAAAGTCGTATTACCAAGGAGACACTACCTATATTCTACCACTACCACTACCTATGTTCCTATAAAATAATAATAACAACCGTGAGCTTTACAAAATAAATTAAGAATGCAATAGTTACAAATCACCAAGGAAAGTGAGTGACATGGTGCAATGCTACCGATTTTCGGGCACACTAAAACATACTGTACAAGTGAGTTAAATGTGCGGAGAATCACCAAATTGTTAACTGTCCTAAAGAAAAAAACGTAACAGCCATTTGTACCAACTGCCATCAGAATTACGCTGCTAGCTGTAAAGGTTGCAGAATCTACCAAGACATTACGAAAAACAAGTAAGAAAGCTCTAGTCAGGATGCCCGACTTGTAGATACCCTGATCCCCGAAGGATCTGTGTTTTTATTTATAAACACAGAAAAAAAGTGTAAGCTTATAAAGTTTTTGACTACAATAACCTGTTTCCGCGGGATTCTGACTCGGACCTTCACAATATATACATATTTATATACACATATTTACATATTTACATATACACATATTTGTAAAAAAAGAGAAACGAACAAATTTTAAAACGTTGCCGAGTTTCGAACCTCGAACGTTTACTTGACAAGCATTACTTTTAACAACAGCGCAATTTACTAATATAGCATCATCTAGCAAATCTAAACTGCTGGCCACGTGGCGTTGTTTTGGCCAAACGTTTTGTTTAATAACTTCTGTTCTAACAACAGATAACAGATTTCAATCAAATTTTCAGCGCATGATCTATATATTATAAATATTTATTAATATTTGCCATTATATAAGAAATGCAGTCTTTCACATATTTATTGACTATATTTTCAAATTCAATTTATAGAATTTTGGCTAATTTGGGGCAAGTATTCAAAATGTAACAAAAATCGAAATTTTATAAAATAGAAGTGAAACTAAATCCAAAACTAAGTTAAAAAAAAAAACGGTAATAATTATCGATTTTCTGAAAAAACTCGATCTGCTCGTGCTAAACATGGACCTTCAAAAAAAATTGTAGCTTTTATAGGTTCTGGGCTCGCCCATTGGGGTTGAGGCAACTTGGGTAAGACTGTATCTTCTATAGTTTTAAGATCCTATAAAGATTATATGACCACGCTTACGGGGGACGTGGCAAAAATGATCTGACTATATAGTGTTGTATACAAATTCTTATACACATAGCGGCATAAGTCTGCGTACAGCTCAGGTCACCTTTTAGACCATGAGAAATAAAAGTAAACTTTCGATTAAAAAATATAAAAATATAAAAAAATATAAAATATAAAAAATATAAATTCTATTCCATTTTTTCAATTTTAAGTTATTAAATATGTTTAAGTTTGCAACTAAAATAACAAAACTAAATTTAGTAAAATTAAATAACCAGTAAGAAAGCTCTAGTCGGCGTGGCCCGGCTAGGAGATCCCCTGAACTCTGTTACTTTATGTTTGAAAAAAAAAAAACAAATAAAAAGAAAATACTGTCATCGCCTCGATCCGAACTTGGGATTTCTAGTCGACGTGCACTGATTCTTACAACACCACAGTAACAGCTGACAATTCAACTACAATTCAAGCAGTTTCGACATTTAGAATATGCGAGAAACACGCACTTTATGTAGTTTTCCACACGTGTAAAAACTGTTTGCCACGTGCTTTTGCCAATTGGCAAAACGTTTTGTTTAATAACTTCTATGATGGCTAATAGATTTCAATGAAATTTTTATCATATGATAAACAAATTATATTGCTTATTTAAAATATACGAATATAAATGTATATGCAAGCGACACATGCACACAAGTACGCACGTATAAGCACGCGCTCTGCGCAATTACACAGCGGCTGCGCTTGGACTGCAGTATGATTTATATTATTAAAACTTATTTATTGAATAAGTTTTTTTGTAGAACGACTTTCGTAATTAAAAGAACGTAATAATGAAGTTCATGTACATATACATATATATTTGCTAAAGCACAAGTCTCTCGTACCTGAATTACATATTTCGCAAATTGGGGCAGAAGGGGGATTATTATCCAAAATATAACAAAAATCAAAATTGTATAAAACACGCATAAAGCTAAATGCAATATTTGGCAGCTCTAGCTCCAAAGATGTGCGAGATACAAATTTATTACTCAATCTCGGTACGGGTTTCAATCGATAAGTTAGTTAGTTAGTTAGTTATCGAATTTTTGAAACCAAAATCGATCTGCACGTGCTATACACGAACCTACAAAAAAATCTCTAGCTCTTATATGTTCTGAGATCGATGCGCTCACACATTTGGACGGACGGACAGACGGACATGGCTATAACGACTCAGGTCGTCTTCCTGATCAAGAATATATATATATAAATAATGGGGTCTGCCACGTCTCCTTCTGTCCGTTGCATACATTTTAACAAAACCATTATACCCTGATTTCCCATTTTCAATGGGTTAAGAGTATAAAAACGGCTGCTAGCAGAGCACGAACGAGCTCAGACAAGCGATACAATCGGTTGCTCTCTAAGTTTCTCTAAGTGTGAGTGAAAGGCACTTATTGTCAAACATCGACAAACGCTCAACTGTTATTTGCAAGCTATGCAGAGTACGGTCGCGCACACTCATAGTAGTCGAATTCGTAAAGAAATAGTCAAATCAAAACAAAACACAAAAAAATCAATAATCAAGAATAACTTATAGCAAAGTACCGGCCGCCTGTTCTAAAAATAGAATAACTGATAAGCGATTTCAATTTTGCTGTTGTGAAGCAGGAAACAATCATGTTTTTTAACACCGATGACAACAATTATCATGGTAAAAGGTGCCCACCAATCCAGCTTTACTGAGAAAAGTCATGGTAATAGACGGACCTTCGACATCTAGACAAGCTATCCACTTTGCCCTCTTGGAAGACATGGAAGATGGCATCACTCTCAACCCAAAACTAGATGATGAAATAAAAAGGAACAAGCCAACACCTGACAAACCACCTCCAATTTTCGTGTCCCATATCAGTGATAAAATGGATTATATACCTCAGATATTACTGAATTCACGTACAAATTACAGCGAGGCGGTCATATTCGCATTATGGTGAACAATATTGATAAATATAGTGATATAATAAAAATATTAAATGTTGATAAGCTGAACTACCATACATTTGATCTTAAGCAGGAAAGAGCATTTAGAGCTGTAGTCAAAAGTATTCATCACTCCACAAAAACGAAAACAATAAAGCTTGCTATTGAATTGCAATGTCATGTAGATAGAGGATTTCGAAACAATAAAAGTCGTATTACCAAGGAGACACTACCTATATTCTACCACTACCACTACCTATGTTCCTATAAAATAATAATAACAACCGTGAGCTTTACAAAATAAATTAAGAATGCAATAGTTACAAATCACCAAGGAAAGTGAGTGACATGGTGCAATGCTACCGATTTTCGGGCACACTAAAACATACTGTACAAGTGAGTTAAATGTGCGGAGAATCACCAAATTGTTAACTGTCCTAAAGAAAAAAACGTAACAGCCATTTGTACCAACTGCCATCAGAATTACGCTGCTAGCTGTAAAGGTTGCAGAATCTACCAAGACATTACGAAAAACAAGTAAGAAAGCTCTAGTCAGGATGCCCGACTTGTAGATACCCTGATCCCCGAAGGATCTGTGTTTTTATTTATAAACACAGAAAAAAAGTGTAAGCTTATAAAGTTTTTGACTACAATAACCTGTTTCCGCGGGATTCTGACTCGGACCTTCACAATATATACATATTTATATACACATATTTACATATTTATATACACATATTTGTAAAAAAAGAGAAACGAACAAATTTTAAAACGTTGCCGAGTTTCGAACCTCGAACGTTTACTTGACAAGCATTACTTTTAACAACAGCGCAATTTACTAATATAGCATCATCTAGCAAATCTAAACTGCTGGCCACGTGGCGTTGTTTTGGCCAAACGTTTTGTTTAATAACTTCTGTTCTAACAACAGATAACAGATTTCAATCAAATTTTCAGCGCATGATCTATATATTATAAATATTTATTAATATTTGCCATTATATAAGAAATGCAGTCTTTCACATATTTATTGACTATATTTTCAAATTCAATTTATAGAATTTTGGCTAATTTGGGGCAAGTATTCAAAATGTAACAAAAATCGAAATTTTATAAAATAGAAGTGAAACTAAATCCAAAACTAAGTTAAAAAAAAAACGGTAATAATTATCGATTTTCTGAAAAAACTCGATCTGCTCGTGCTAAACATGGACCTTCAAAAAAAATTGTAGCTTTTATAGGTTCTGGGCTCGCCCATTGGGGTTGAGGCAACTTGGGTAAGACTGTATCTTCTATAGTTTTAAGATCCTATAAAGATTATATGACCACGCTTACGGGGGACGTGGCAAAAATGATCTGACTATATAGTGTTGTATACAAATTCTTATACACATAGCGGCATAAGTCTGCGTACAGCTCAGGTCACCTTTTAGACCATGAGAAATAAAAGTAAACTTTCGATTAAAAAATATAAAAATATAAAAAAATATAAAATATAAAAAATATAAATTCTATTCCATTTTTTCAATTTTAAGTTATTAAATATGTTTAAGTTTGCAACTAAAATAACAAAACTAAATTTAGTAAAATTAAATAACCAGTAAGAAAGCTCTAGTCGGCGTGGCCCGGCTAGGAGATCCCCTGAACTCTGTTACTTTATGTTTGAAAAAAAAAAAACAAATAAAAAGAAAATACTGTCATCGCCTCGATCCGAACTTGGGATTTCTAGTCGACGTGCACTGATTCTTACAACACCACAGTAACAGCTGACAATTCAACTACAATTCAAGCAGTTTCGACATTTAGAATATGCGAGAAACACGCACTTTATGTAGTTTTCCACACGTGTAAAAACTGTTTGCCACGTGCTTTTGCCAATTGGCAAAACGTTTTGTTTAATAACTTCTATGATGGCTAATAGATTTCAATGAAATTTTTATCATATGATAAACAAATTATATTGCTTATTTAAAATATACGAATATAAATGTATATGCAAGCGACACATGCACACAAGTACGCACGTATAAGCACGCGCTCTGCGCAATTACACAGCGGCTGCGCTTGGACTGCAGTATGATTTATATTATTAAAACTTATTTACTGAATAAGTTTTTTTGTAGAACGACTTTCGTAATTAAAAGAACGTAATAATGAAGTTCATGTACATATACATATATATTTGCTAAAGCACAAGTCTCTCGTACCTGAATTACATATTTCGCAAATTGGGGCAGAAGGGGGATTATTATCCAAAATATAACAAAAATCAAAATTGTATAAAACACGCATAAAGCTAAATGCAATATTTGGCAGCTCTAGCTCCAAAGATGTGCGAGATATAAATTTATTACTCAATCTCGGTACGGGTTTCAATCGATAAGTTAGTTAGTTAGTTAGTTATCGAATTTTTGAAACCAAAATCGATCTGCACGTGCTATACACGAACCTACAAAAAAATCTCTAGCTCTTATATGTTCTGAGATCGATGCGCTCACACATTTGGACGGACGGACAGACGGACATGGCTATAACGACTCAGGTCGTCTTCCTGATCAAGAATATATATATAAATAATGGGGTCTGCCACGTCTCCTTCTGCCTGTTGCATATATTTTAACAAAACCATTATACCCTGATTTCCCATTTTCAATGGGAATATACTCAAAACTAAGACGGCCAAAAGTCTACGTACACTTTGTTTTTTTCTCAAACTAATAGGATGTTACAAAAATCGAAATTTTATAAAATAGAAGTGATACTAAATCCAAAACTAAGTTAAAAAACGGTAATAATTATTGATTTTCTGAAAAAAAAACTCGATCTGCTTGTGCTAAACATGAACCTACAAAAAAAAATTGTAGCTTTTATAGGTTCTGGGATCGGCGCGTTCATAATTATAATATAATATTATAATATAATGAGAAAAAATCACTTAATTATCAACTTAAGGGTTAAACGGAAGTATCAAAAAAAACAGCAATCAAATTATCCAATAATACAATTGCCAACTGTTTGGATCAACTGTAACAGTATCTTAATATCAGAACAACCAAGTACAACCAAAATCAAACAATACTCCTAAGGCTCAAAAATCGAATGTACATCCAAACATCAAGTGGGTACTACCAGTTATTCAGATTACGTCCAAGGCTAGCGAAGAACTCTTTTCTATGGATAAGATTAAAACTCTAACATTTGATCCTATACAAATTTAAGGAACTGCAAATCCAATGCAGCCACTACCGGCAGATCGTGACAAAAATCAAAAAAGTGGTAGCAGTAATTTCCCAGTTGATTATTGAATCGGATATCGGAAATTTATCTGGGCTAGAATCCAAAAGATCTTTGAAAATATATGAATTCAGAGGGTAAATATGGGCATTCAACCGGGAAAAAGTGAAGAATATTTCAATTGCCAAGTGAATTTCAAGAAATCTATTGCACACATGAAGCATAAAATTAAGCTGTGAGTAGCCTTCTCACGCATAAAGCTAACCAGTCAAATCGAAGTGTGACGTTTCTTCGCTTGCAACGACCAGAAGCGGTAGCTTGATAATTACCTATGCCGCAAGTGGTGTGTTATCGCTTATGGTATCAGCATACTTTATTTTAAGACGCATTGGATATCTTGATAATTGTTTATTTCATATTTGCTTCAAATGCACCACTTCTTATTTTGTCCGTTTGCTTTTCTAGCCCCAAAAACCAAATCAACATCATCACGAAAACGTACAAAACGTAAAATTGAGTCGCACGCATTAGGTATAAATCCGACGGCAAAACGTCTTGCCTGGGTTTTTGTACAAATTACTCGTTTGAATTTCCACTCCTGTATCTTTTTGTTTCTACCTTATGTCAAATATTGTCAATATGCAGTTGTAGAATTATCAGATGATGCCCAGGAATGTAAGAATACAAATTAAAAAAAGTTTCGCTGTTCTAACACTTGCTAGATTTCACGCAGAAGGCAGAAGGAGGAGAATTTCCACCTTCGACGGATCTATAAACAAAAAATTAAAAGAAATATTTGTTTTCACAAAAATTATACATATTTGTTTCTAGTCATATTTATTATAAAAATTTATTTCATTTATAACAAAGAAAATCATAAAAAACAAACGAATTATTTGAATAAAACCACAATTTTTATGTTTGACGTAAAATTGTAAATCATCCCTGCTAACGGATCACCCTTTTGGTATATTAATTTTACAGGATGAAGAATTTTCTGTCATATGCCATTTAAATTTATAAATACTGTGCTTGTCCGTTTGTCCGTATGAACGCCAACCATTTCGAAATTATTGAAGCCAGAGACTTTAAATATGAAATATATACTCGATACGCCCATAGGGGCGTCGCAAATCGGAAAATGTTGAAGTGATATGGAATTGAAATTTTGAATGTATACTCGCGTTGACAACCCAAGATCAGATAGATATATCTACGCCCATTGGGGCTGAAGCAACTTGGGTAAAACTGTATCTTCTATTGTTTTAAGATCCTATAAAGATTATATGACCACGCTTACGGGGGACGTGGCAAATGTGATCTGACTATATAGTGTTCTATACAAATTCTTATACACATAGCGGCATAAGTCTGAGTACAGACACTAACCATACAACACATAGACTAGACAAGTAGAACAAGCGTTTTCAGCGCATAGTGAAGCCGTATGACGAACCAATCAACTTCGTATTTGCTCGTATCGGTCGCTTATCGCTTCAGGCAGTGAAAATATTGTCCGGCATAGTCAGTGCGCTACGAGCGTTGGATCGAAATGGTTAAATTCTCATACGGAGAATGACTGTATGCTATTTTTCCTTGCTCTCTTTGCTCTCTCAAATATATATGTATGTACATATATATATGTATGTACACACAGGCAGCATCAGTAGCTCACAAAACTTAAAATTTCTTCGCCCAGAGATCGCATTTCTTCCCTTTCGAGAGAAAAGTATACCAAACTGCTGAAAGCGTTTGCCATGCTCATGCAAATTGTTCAGATTTTTATTATTATTTGTGTGAAGGGTATGAAAGCGTTAATGCACATGAATAATATGTTTTCGCGACGAGCATGCACACACACTTACAGTCCTTTGCCTACATGTATAAGCATTTGTGTGGCTGTGTGCGAAACTATTCTTGCTGCTTGTGGATATTGTAAGAACCCAACGTTTGATGTTGCTTACATTTGTGTGTATGATCAATGATAGAATTTTTTGTGTCGCGATTCAGTAGTTTGATAATTTTAGAATTGTAGAGTGACTGTCAAATGAGTATTTACGAACTGCAATTCATTTTAGCAATATGAAGTATAGCTTGATGCATTCTGGCACCTGTGAATGCATATGAATTTCCTTACTTATTGGTTCGTCATACGGCTTCACTATGCGCTGAAAACGCTTGTTCTACTTGTCTAGTGTATGTGTTGTATGGTTAGTGGTACAGATCAGGTCACATTTTAGACCATGGGAAATAAAAGTAAATTTTCGATTAAAAAATATAAATTAAATTTTATTCCATTTTTTCAATTTTAAGTTATTAAATATGTTTTAGTTTGCAACTAAAATAACTAAATTAAATTTAGTAAAATTAAATAACCAGTAAGAAAGTTCTAGTCGGCGTGGCCTGGCTAGGAGATCCCCTGAACCCTGTTACTTTATGTTTGAAAAAAAAAAAACAAATAAAAGGAAAATACTGTCATCGCCTCGATCCGAACTTGGGTTCGTCAGTAACAGCTGACAATTCAACTACAATTCAATAAATTCAAGCAGTTTCGATATTTAGAATATGCGAGAAACACGCATTTTATGTAGTTTTGCACATGTGTAAAAAAACTGTTTGCCACGTGCTTTTGCCAATTGGCAAAACGTTTTGTTTAATAACTTCTATGAAGGCTAATAGATTTCAATGAAATTTTTATCATATGATCAACAAATTATATTGCTTATTAAAAATATACGAATATAAATGTATATGCAAGCGACACATGCACACAAGTACGCACGTATAAGCACGCGCTCTGCGCAATTACACAGCGGCTGCGCTTGGACTGCAGTATGGTTTATATTATGAAAACTTATTTATTGAATAAGTTTTTTTGTAGAAAGGCTTTCGTAATTAAAAGAATGTAATAATGAAGTTCATGTACATATACATATATATTTGCTAAAGCACAAGTCTCTCGTACCTGAATTACGTATTTCGCAAATTGGGGCAGAAGGGGGATTGGTATCCAAAATATAACAAAAATCAAAATTGTATAAAACACGCATAAAATGCAATATTTGGCAGCTCTAGCTCCAAAGATGTGCGAGATACAAATTTATTTATGAATCTCGGTACGGTTTTTAATCGATAACATTTAAACAGTAATAGTTATCGAATTTTTGAAACCAAAATCGATCTGCACGTGCTATACACGAACCTACAAAAAAATCTCTAGCTCTTATATGTTCTGAGATCGATGCGTTCACACACATGGTCGTCTTCATGATCAAGAATATATATATAAATAATGGGGTCTGCCACGTCTCCTTCTGCCTGTTGCATACATTTTAACAAAACCATTTTACCCTGATTTCCCATTTTCAATGGGTTCAGGGTATAAAATATACTCAAAAATAAGACGGCCAAATGTGACTGGGGTGACTGGGGAGGTGTTTGAAGCTGTCGCGGCACATTATAAAACAGCCAGGACTTAGTACCGTAGACAGCGTGTTTAGTATCATTGTCCTGTTGAAAATAAAGAAAGATAGCTGGCAGGTATAGTTTTTGACAGCTGAGCCTCAGGTTCTCCTACATATACATTTGGGATTCATCAAGGAGGAAATGAATAACAAATTTTTCGCTCCAGCCTCTGTGATGCAGCCCCACATCATTACACCTTCGCCTCCATACTTAACTGTCGCACTTAGGTTTTGACTGTTGTATGCAGTGTACGGTTTTCTGGCACACGAACTGTCTGTCTTTTATGCCAAAAATGCAAAATTTACTCTTATCTTAGAAAAGCACATTTTTCCAGAACTCTAGTGGCTTTTTCAGATATTATCTGGCAAAGGAAAGACGCTCTTCAAACAAACAGATGCAAAACCGTTCGCACAGTAAGATCGCTGACTTTTGTACTGAATAATTAATTACAATATCCACAGGCAGCAAGAGTAGAGTTTCGCACACAGACACACAAATGCACACATATACATATGTAAGCAAGGGATTGTGTGTGCATGCATGTCGCCAAAACATATTTCCTTCACAAAAATAATAGTACAAATCTTAACATTTTGCACGAGCATGGCAAAGCCTTTCATATATATATATATATATATATATATATATATATATATATATATATATATATATATATATATATATATATATATATATATATATATATATATATATATATATATATATATATATATATATATATATATATATATATATATATATATATATATATATATATATATATATATATATATATATATATATATATATATATATATATATATATATATATATATATATATATATATATATATATATATATATATATATATATATATTAAATAAAGAAATATAATAAAAATAAATTCATTACGAGTGTTTAAAAATTTAAATCTTTGCGTAAAAAAATTAAATAAATGAATAATTTAAGTCTTATGAGTGAATGTAAAGTTTAAGAATTTGGTATAAAAAATAAATTGGTACCAAACCAAATAAACATCGAAATGTCTCTTAATGAAGCAAGCGTTAAAGCTCTACTTGATTCAACTCTGCACTCCAATCTCAAGCAACAATGTTCCAGAAAGAGTGGAAGATTTCAAGAACGAGTTTTAAAAAACATCAGTGTCCGTACCCGAGGTGGAAGTTTTTGAAAATGCCGTAATAGATCGTAGTGTAACATGTGATGAAACTTTAGACATGATGAAATCTGTGCCCGTGTTTGAGGGAAAAGTCGAAACGTATGTTTCATGGCGTATAGAGTTTTTGAAGACTTTGTAGGAAGTTCAAAACACTACCAGGCATTGGACATAATTAGGAACAAAATAAGAGGTCCCGAAAATTTGGTGTTAGCTTCGTATGGCATACCATTAAATTTCAAGGCGATCATAAACAGACTGGACTTTACGTATGACGATAAGCGGCTCATTTTTTTAATAGAACAAGAAATGTCCGTTCTACGTCAAGGAAGCCTGACTATAATTCAATATTATTTAGTAAATTTAAACATTTTTCATTAGAGTGCAAATTTTTATGTACAAATAATATTTATCTAAGTTCTCAGGCGTGTTCGTTTTTCATTTAAAATTATGCCAGAAGTAGGAAAAAATCGTTCGCTTGTTACACCATTCACATTATCCGTCTAGCCAAAACCGCTGCGTCAGGGCTAGCTTCACATAAGAACCTTTTTGTATTTTAAATTTCAGTCTGATTTGAATAATAAACCTGAGCAGTCGTAGCAAGTGGAATTGTTATATTTCGTAGCATCGCACAAAAAAAACCAACAGTTATTAACTTATATATGTCGGTTTCGTATAAGGGTCTTCTTATTGTTGACCATACATTATTTAATTAATTGCCTATGGCGAATATTCTCGAGTGCACTGTTCTCTTTGCTTGTACAAACGTTAATGTTTGCATCTTCAAAACAACCTTGCTCACACACATTCTATTCGCACGCGTAACTCTTTCTTCGAACCTCAGCCAAACATTTTTTTGGCACGTAGGCTACTTGGAACCTTACGCAACATTTCTCTACATCTGCATCGAACTGAGCTGACCATCTGGCGAGTAACGGAATAAAGCGCAGTCGCCAGTAGTCACAAAATGTTCTATTGCAGTGTCCAACAATATATATATATATATATATACATATATATATATATATATGTATATATATATATATATATATATATATATATATATATATATATATATATATATATATATATATATATATATGTATATATATATATATATATATATATATATATATATATATATATATATATATATATATGTATATATATATATATATATATATATATATATATATATATATATATATATATATATATATATATATATATATATATATATATATATATATATATATATATATATATATATATATATATATATATATATATATATATATATATATATATATATATATATATATTTATATATTTATATATTTATAAGACTAATTAAATCCAAAAACCCGGCAACCATAGAGGAAGCCTAAAGGGTTACTTGAAATCCACCTCCTACGCAATTTACAAGCCAACATTACTTAAGCCAGCCTTGAGTTTGAAACACCAAATCCATTATAAAAATATTTACACAAGATAATCCAGCAGCAGAACTACATATAATTCTGGCCCTATCAAAGTCTCTAATAACCCTACAACTTCAATTAAAACAAGTCAGCTTTTACTGCCGACACACAACATATGACACCCACTTTCAGAAGAGCTTTACGATTCCATTGAAGGCTATAGTAGTATGGAAGTCATCAACAATTCCCTCGGAGACCAGAAATTGAATTTGGAACAGCCACTAGACATCATCCCCTATGATGCAAACAACTTTGTCGAATTACAGAACATTACATCCGAACAACAGGCGATAAACCAGTCCACGTAAAATCAAACAGATAGCCTTACGCTCTTAAGCAAAAAGTTAAAAAAAAAAAAACAAATAAACTCCATGCTTAAGCAAAATATAATAGAAACCAGCTATTCCCCTTGGAGCGCCCCAAAAAATCCAAATCTCCTGACATTAAAAAATGGAAATTTGTAATAGCTTACCGCACCTCAAACAGTTACCCAATCCTTAACACAAAGAATACTCTTGATCAACTTGCTACATTAATTTCTTTCTCAACTCTCGACCTAGCCAGTGGTTTCCACCAGATTGAAATGCACGAGGAAGATAGAAATAAAACATCCTTTACAGTCGAAGGTGGTCATATCGAGTTCGTTCGCATGCCCTTCGGTTTGAAGAATGCACCAGCGACATTTCAAAGAGTAATGGATCACGTCCTCCGAGAAGTCATAGGCTCCATTTGCCTTGAATATCTCGACGATATTAAAACAACAACATTTCATTGACCTTACGGTCAAATCTTCAACAGACTCAGAGAAATCCTCTGTAAAGAAGAAAACTTCTATAGCCAAATTGTGACCCAAGATGGCGTCAAACCAAATCCAGATAAATTAAATGCTATTCAAGTATTCCCTATTTCTCAAAACCAGGAAAAAAATATAATAATTTCTTGGCCTTCTCGGCTATTACCGCAAGTTTATAAAAGATTTTGATCGAATAATTAAGCCACTTACCTCACAATTAAAAGGTAAAAAACCAATAACCAGTAACGAAGACCATCGTAACACCATTGAGCTTTGAAAGACATTACACTCTAATGACCCGATAATAATTCACCCAAATTTTAATGAACCCTTTATCTTAACAATCGATGAAAGCAATTACGTCATCGGTGCTGATTTATCACAAAAATCATGTGGCAATGATAAGCCCATTTCTTACGCTAGCCGTACATTGTCCGATGAGGAAACCCGGTATTCCGCAACAGAAAAGGAAATGCTAGCATCCCAATGGGCAGTACAACACTTTAGGTCTTACCTATTCGGAAAGAAATTTATTTTAAGTTCGGGCCACAAGCCACTTATGTGGAATACAGGACCATTTTCTACAAACGACAAGGTAACTCGACATTAACATTAATGACACAAACACAGAAAACCTCAAATTTGATATTAGCACATTCGAAAAACTATTGAATGATTTTAATATACAACTCATCCTAAACCAAAGCCTCCCGGCATCCTTTAACGTATCCACCCCATTTCAAAATAAAATAAGGTGACAATCATAGAACCAAATCTTTCCCCGGACGATGTACTCAAAACTGAAAATATGTGTGTAGTCCACTCCTCAGATAAAATTTTTAAAACAGTACAAATATGACCGAGAACCACAAAGACCACCATTACAAACACCAGAAGCCCCTTCCAAGCCAATGGACATAATCTATATAGAAGTTAACACCAGCCAGTGCATAGCACCTCCTCTTCTCCCCTACCCCCGACTGGACGCCTCTGAGACTGCCCTCAACCGGACGCCTCTGCTTCTATATACAGCCCCTGCCACTCCAATCGCGACCAGCTATTGCAACGCAGTTGCAGTTATGCTGACACGCTCAAGTGCAAGAATGCGGAGTTGTCACCGGACACCAGTCCGCGGCCTCAGCAACAGTCATACGGAACTGCTGATGTTGAGTTGTCATCGGACACCGATCCGTGGCCTCAGCAACGGTCGCACGGAAACCGCTGACACCGCAGCCGCAGCCGCTCTGCCGCTACGATGCCGGCGTCGCGACCGCGGCGGTAAGCTAAAGGGCCACCGCTCAACTAAGGAACGGGCAGTTCCAGACGAGAACCATAATCGAGCAGTCAAAGAGAGCAGCGATCTTAATAACTGAATAAAATTATAACGGTAATCAAAATATCATTGTTTACTTTTTTACGTCGAAATCTAATTATGATGAACCACAGCCATGCATTCAATTTATTGTAAGTATACCCTTGGATGCGGTGATTACTAGGACAGAGTCAGGTAGCACCAAAGTCCTTAACTGGCCTCCGAGCAAGGACCACTTCGTTTTCAACTTCGTGCAGATAATAAAAATAAAAATGTGCTGTAAGTTTTCCCGTGATAAAAAAAAAAGAAAAAAAAATTGTGAACAATAAGTGAAGAAATTTATTCGCCAGTGTATAAATCAAAATAATAAAGATAGGCAATAATTTTTTCCCAATTCGGAACCACGAACCTGAATTGAAGCAATGAAAATATAAGTATAATAAAATGATTCAATAATACTTAAACTGGTGAAACTTTTACTCTATAATGAATAATTATGCTTAAAAAATTAAAGGAAATTGTGCGCATATTAAAAATAAAAAAGAAAAAAGGGCTCGTTTAAATAAAAATGTGTACGTACCATCCGTTTGTAGGAGGGACGGGGGTTCGACTCCCCATCACAGCCCAGTATAATGAAACAAAAAATATTGTAAAAGCCGACGGCAAATTTTTAGTGGGCAGTGCACTTGTGATGTGTGATGTCGGGGTTCGACTCCCTGTCGTGCGGTATTGTTCGAATTAAACTATTAAAATCGTTACATCAATTCGTGCAGCTAAGGTCGGTGGCTAAAAAATATTGGTGGACAGTACATGTCAGGGCTTCGACTCCCCGCCGTTCGAATGGCTAAAAAATATTGGTGGACAGTACATGTCAGGGGTTCAACTCCCCGCTGCCCAACTGTTAAACTGATAACTCACGCACATTTTGTAATCGAAAGTGGTCTCGGTATAGTTTTAAGAGATAGCCACTGAGGCAGCTTCGACCCGCAAGTGGCATTCTTGTTTTAAGAGATAACACCAGTGGCAGCTTCGACCTGCAAGTGGCATTTTTGTTTACAAAAAATAAAAAAAAATCGAAATGTGCAGGAGCGAGTGCAAGTGCGGTATGTGTACAGCGAGATGTGTGGTGGAGCGCTATGTTCCGCTCGAAAGGCTTGGCGATCACAAAAAATTTTCAAATATCGCCTTCGGCTGCCCAGCGGTTCGTGGAGTCATCCTCACCCCAGTAGGCTGTAAAAGGCTAAAAAGGATCATAAGGACTTCGCGTGAGGTACAAAAAATAGAAAAAATAACACAAACATTTTTTTTCCTCCTGCCCACATCCAACATGAAACCTTGTATTTCGTAACTATCCAAAAAAAAAAAAATACATCAACCATTTTCACAACTTTTTATATACTTCACTAATTCAAATTTGTATCTCCGGCAGATAAAAACACTACACTTATCAGCATCAACCATTAACACACACAAAACCACACAAAGCCTTGGGTAAGTGAGACGTCGTCCTTCTCCCTTGGCAGAAATAAAAAGGAAATAAAAATATAAAAAAAAATAATAATTTCAATTTCACGTAAATTTCGTGACTTTAATCTGTGAAAGGTTTTTTTATACAAAAGGAAAGAGCCTTTTGCGAACAATTCAATTTTATTTTTTTCCCCACCCACTCGTACACGTCTGTCTTTTTTTCTGCGTACCAGTTGTTGTTGTCGGTTTAGAAGGCAGGAAAACTAGAAATGTCCGTGTCCGATCAAGAGTTGTCTGCAATGAAGGAGTCCATGGTGAGGTTCGAGGCAACTTTGTCGTTGTTGACAAATCAGAATATCGCCCAGAAGGAAGAGTTGAAGCAGGCCCTTTACAAAATATACTCTTTAGAGAACGACCTTGCTAGGGAGCGAGAGTCCCGATACCCGACGGTAGAGGAACCAAGACCCTGAGCTCGAACACGTACAATTTTCGACTTGGCCGAGTGCAGCAAAATACCAGACTGCGTGAAGGACTTGCAGGTATTTGAGATAAATGCCCCCGAATTCGAATCATAGGCCGACAGGATTGAGAACATCCTGACCGACCATGAGCTGCTGAGTGACAGGGCAATAATAACGTACATCAGACAAAAGATAAGGGGTCCCGCGGACGTAGCTTTGACTTCCTATGGCGTGCCAGACGACGACTGGCCCGAAATGAAACGTGTCTTGGCTCTTCACTATGCCGATAAACGCGATTTAAAAACGCTGGAGCTCCAGCTGGCGAACATGTTTCAAGGGACGAACAGCGTTGATGTTTTTTTCCATAGGTTCAACAGTCACTTTTCTCTAATAATGGGGAAGCTGAGGAACGGCTCCTACCCAACGGAGGTAGCAGCTGCCCTCATAGACATCTACAAAAAGAAAGCATTGGACATCTTCGTGAGTGGCCTGAATGGCGACTTGCCCTGATTTCTCATGCTGCACTGACCGAAAAGCCTTCCTGAAGCATACTCATTGTGCAAGGAGTTGCAGAATGTTTGTATGAGGGCGGGCCCCAAGTTTACGCCCAAGAACGCTTTTTCAGGAAATCCACGCCCAATGGGTCAGACTTCAGGTCAAATAGTACCCCTCTCACCTTTTATGTACTCCCAGGATTAGAATCGTTCGACGGCATCATTGGCGATGATAGTTTAAAAAAGTTAAATGCAGTAATAGACAGGCAACGCAATCTTCTCACCATAGAACCTGTAGTAGAAATCCCTCTACTTGCTAAGAAGTCCAAATCCGTGCATGTGTTGCTTGCCGACACGCACTCCAAAGAAGTGCGAAAGGCACTTGACCTGTTACTTGATGAGTTCGCGGATATTTTTGAGGCTCTCGACCCAGGGCGAAGCGTCAAAACGTCAGTGAGTGCCGAAATTCGCACTACCACTCAAGAGCCAGTTTATTCAAAAATCTACCAGACAAAAATCTACAGACGTGAAGAAGGTAGACGCCCTCAGGAAACTTGCACCGCCCTCCAACGTCAAGGAGCTAAAGAGTTTCCTTGGTATGACTTCCAACTATAGGAAGCTCATACAGGACTACGCGAAGGTAGCAAAGCCTCTTACTAACCTGACGCGAGGGGAAGGCACTGTGGTTAAAGCTTCTCAATCAAAGAAGGTACCCATTAAGCGCGATGAGTCGGGTTTGAGGGCATTCGAAGAACTAAAAACCCCTTTTTCGTCTTCTGAGGTTTTGGCTTTTCCCGATTTCCAAAAGCCTTTCCACTTGACTACCGACGCTTCCGTATACGCGCTGGGTGCAGCTTTGTCCCAAATTCAGGACGGCAAAGATAGACAAATTGCCTACATCTCTAGGTCTTTGAATAGAACAGAGGAAGGCTACGCTGCTAATGAGAGGGAAATGTTAGCAATCATATGGGCTCTAGATAATTTACGCTCGTATCTTTACGGCGCCACCTGTATCAAGATTTTTACAGACCATCAGCCTTTCACTTATACTTTAGCGAACCGCAACTACAATGCTAAATTGAAAAAGTTCTACAAGCCGGGAAAGTCTAATGTCGTTGCAGACGCGCTCTAGCGCCTCCGCTCCCAAGTGAACATTCACGGCACAGACTCACTTTCCGTTGGCGATTCACAGGCCGGCTCTGACTCAGCAGCTACTGTGCATAGCGCACTCCAAGACGCGACAGATCTCGTACCACACGTAGAAGCTCCAATTAATGTTTTTAGGAATCAGTTAGTGTTTGATGAGATAGAAACAGCCATCGAGAGAACACAAACTGATGCACGAGAAGTGGACACGGGACAAACCCGAGTCTTGACCTTCTACCACTTGGAGCAAGCGCAGCAGATGCTCTCAAAGTTGGTGAGGGTCAGGAGAACGCGTTCCATCGACTGGCTAGGATCAGATTGGAAATGGATTGCGGAATCACCAGAAGCTTCGGACTGGAACTTAATTCTGAACGTACGAGACAGCCTCGTCGATAACGGTAACCGGCAATACCGGATCAACGACAGGCTCTTCGAGGCGTCAAAGCAATCCTTGGAGAGACTCAACGCCATGATGGAGAGAGTCAATGCCATCGACAACAACGATCAGGCCGCCACAGTTGCCTTGCACAAGGCAATTCTACTAGAAAGTCAAGTCGGCGAACTAAGCAGAGCCTGTCAGTTTGCAAAAGCCGGACTGGTGAATAGCAACCTGCTGGATGAAGCAGAAATACGGGCTCTCCTCAAAGAAATGGACTCGTTGCCCTATCAGAGCGCCGTGGAAGCGACGGAATTCGCAAGGCCAATAATTGTAGCAAACGACACAACACTCCTCTACATATTGGCCCTACCCAAAGTCGTCGCTAAAGAATACCAGATGTTGGTCATCCGACCAGCGATCTCTTCTGGTAAACAAATAGATTTCAACTATGGGAAACTGTTGGTGGCCCCAGACGAAACCTTCGCCATAACGAAGAACTGCCTGTCAATAGGCAACACCAGCGTCTGCGCGAAAGAACACTTGGCACCGTTAAATGAGACAGACTGCATCCCGAGCTTACTGAAGGGAGGTAACGCCGAGTGTCACTATGTAGCATCCAACCGTCGAGCTGTAGAGCTACTAGAAGATGGAACCCTATTCGTCAAAACTACAATCTTGATGGAAACTTCCTGGTGCATTTCACGAATGAATCAGTAAGAGTAGACAACAGGACGTTCTGCAGCTTTACACATGCGTACCTGGTAGCGATGCCTTCGGTGATCACCAACTTAACCAGCAAAAGATATCACCTCAACCTGGAACTGGTCCACAGCCTGAGCACACGCAACCTGGAAATACTACGCACAATGCGAGGAAGACTTACAACCTCCATTACGACAGAAATCGCCACGGTCGTAATAGTAATATTCGCCATCTTCATGGTATGGAGGACAGCCACACGCAGTCAAGCACCTTTGACAACCGCCGACGATGCAGTAACCCACGCCGGACCGGACCATACATTCAATTTATTGTAAGTATACTCTTGGATGCAGTCCGGTGACACCAAAGTCCTTAAGTTAGATAGACACTATAAACAAAAACTACAACCTCACATTGATTGATAAGTTCTCAAAGTTTACATGCGCCTATCTCATTTACAACAAGACTTGTATAAACGTCCTCACTTCAATAAAACATTTTGTTAGTCTGTTCGGCATACCTAACAAATTAGTCTATGACCAATTCCAAAAATTCTCAGGCAGCATGTTTAAAGATTTCTGCAAATATGACATCCAATGCCATATTATTTCTTTCCAATAATCTTCTATCAACTCTCAGGTACAACGTTTACACTTAACATTAGCCGAAATTTACAGAACAATCACAGAATTAAAAAAGAAACACAAGCTAATTAATATTCATGACGAAACCATATCCGAAGCAATCTTTACGTATTATAATGTTATACACTTCTCTAAAATATTACACCCTTTAAACTTTCAAGCAATCAAATATGACACAAATCACGGCTACTTACAAAAACTAAATATATTCCAATAACAATTTTACAAAGAGGTCACGGAAACATTAAAAATAAATAACAAAACCAAACTTGACAAGCTCAACGACAACAGAAAAACCCCAGTCACCCTATCCATCGACGATACCGTATTTAGGAAAAAGAATCGTTGAAATAAAATAACACCATGATTCTCTAAATACAAGGTCTTACGGGATAACGGTCACACCCTAAATACACGTTCACAAAAAGTCTATGTCTATGTCTGATCCCTTTTTGTCCGCACAACAACCCTATCATCATGGCCCAATTCATGCCGGTAAAACCGATTAACGAACCAGCACCCATCGCAAAAAATAGAGTTAGGGGAAGCCCTCATAATAGCTATCCACAAAATTATAAGACACATGGTAAATTTAACAGAATATAACACATCACTCCAAAGAATAGAACTCACCATAAACTCTTTAAAAGAAGAAGATATTTTTCCGATACTATAGAAATCCTTAAAATCAAACTAGAACACCTTAGATATATGTTCAGAGTGATGGCCACTCTGCGGCAATCTGAGCGCGTCAATCTGGCGATCGAGCATTCCAGCGTTCAGAACCGGATTCGCGAAAAGCTCAATTGCACGAGCCCACGCAAAGACCATTATGGACGTTAGGTATACCGATAACCAACGGAGCGCCCGAGATGCAGAGGAGTGGCGCACGGAGGGATTGCAGGGTTGACGGTGAGGCCAAGGGACCGCTGCTGACCCTGAATTTCGACCAGCACGTCCCTGCACCCCGAGCACAGTCGGAGAGGAGACCGCCCAGTTGCATGGCGGAACAGGGTATGATGGCAGGTCGGACCCGCTCGGTTTCCTCGAACTCCTGGAGGAGCGAGCCCTTACCTACCGCATCGACCTCGATCACATGCCTCGAGTGGTGAGCGAGATGTTAGTGGATAAGGCCGCTATGTGGTTCTTGACCAGCGGGTTGAGAGATACGACGTGGGCCAGATTCCAGAGCGAATTCTTGGAATTTGTCCTGCCACCGCAATATTTCGATCGGCTGGAAGATCAGATTCGTTCACGTCACCAACGGGAGAGGGAAAAATTTAAGGACTATTTAATAGAAATAAGGTTGATGATGCGCCGCGCAGCGTACAGTTCGGCCCAGGAGCTGTATCGGGTGTAGGAGAACGCCGCCCCTGAGTATAGGCTGTACGTAAGACGACATGATATTACGTCTCTTGCATAGCTGACTCAGATGGCGGCGGAGTACGAGAATGTGCGAGATCAGGGTAAAGATTGGGATAGGAGCGTCACGGCTGGTCGGGCCAGACCCGCTTGGACAAAGCCAGCGGAGGGTCGGCCCGACAATCCGTTTCGTTCGCAACCGATGGAACACCGTTCGACAGAAGTGAGGTCGAAAGGTCCGATGACGCCATTTGTAAAGCAAACGGGGGCGACCTACCGAATGATGGCCCAGGACATCGGACCAAGATCCGATCACGACTGGTCTGTTATCGATGCGCGCAGGCAGGACACTTCGCTAGAGAATGTCCTAATGAGCAGGTGCTGTTTTGCCTCCGGTGCGGAAAGTCGGGAAGGAGCACCCAGGATTGCTGTTATTAAACGGAGGCGGGAAACGCTAACCAATAGTGAGAAAGGGAGGTGCCCATTAACGGTAGAAGAATTGTCGAGAGAGTGGAGATTGCGGGTCAAGGTATGGACGTCACAATCGACACCGGTGCCACACGCAGCTTCATGAGCGAGGATAGCGTGCACAAGGGAACAGTCCGAGTGGAGTTACAGGACGTGCAGTCACGGATCAGGCTGGCTGACGGATCGGGGTTGGAGGTTAAGAGAACTTTGAGAGTAGAAGTGAGTCTCGCCGGAAAGGCAGCGATGATGAATATGCTCATCATGCCGACCATGCTGGACCACGTGATACTGGGGATAGATTTCCTGTGCCCCATCGGCACAACGGTGCGTTGCGGCAGAGCGGGATTAGTCATGAGGACGGGAGAAAGGCCGGCAGCAAAGCAGGTGTCGTCATCCACCCCTGCAGACGAGTCGATAAATGGCGCCATCCTGGAAGGAGACGATCGCACAGCAGTGAGTACGAGTGGAGGAGACGATGAGTCCCGAAGTGCCGTGCGGAGATCCTGCGCCGAAGGAGGGGAGGTGGCCGAAAGAACGAGAGCCACCACCTGACAGGAGAGACGAGGCGACAGAGGATGCACCGTCAGGAGTACGAGAGGCGCCTGTGCGACGAAGAGCTCGGCGAAAGAGGAGGAGGGAGCTGAATGAATTGACACGACTCGAGGGTAGGAGTGTCAAGGGGCTGGAGTCGGCGGCCGGTCAGGAAAGGATTTCGGTGACCAGGGAGCGTCAACTGGAAATTAGAACGATGAAAGTAGAAGACGGAGTTGGGTCAGTCGCGGAGGACGCGGAGTGGCCGGCAGATCTGGAAGATGACCTCAAAGAGTTTTTGGAGGCAGAGCTGGCACTATTTGATTACCTAGAGGAGGTGTCTCATATTGGATAAGGGATGACAAGCCTATTAAACAAAGGTATTATCCCAGGAGCCCGGCTATGAAGAAGGTGATTGACGAGCAGGTAGACGAGCTACTTTGAGTAGGGCTATGAAGCCATCGCGAAGTCCGCACAGTGCACCAATAGTCTTGGTGAAGAAGAAGACCGGAAATTGGCGCATGTGCGTAGACTACCAACACCTCAATGCTCACTCGATTCCGGATGCATATCCTGTTCCCAGGATCAATCACATCCTGGAGAAGCTGCGTCACGCTCGATTCATATCTATTGTAGCAGATAGCAGGGAGTGTACACAATTCACCGTGCCTGGAAGAGGACTATTCCATTGGCGGGTGATGCCATTCGGCCCCATAGATATATACTAGATTCTTTCCTACCCCATACTAGGATGAAAAGAGGATTAGTAAATGGTATAGTTAGCTTGGTAAAAACACTAACATGTAAAATGGATGATGATGACTCACAAAAAATCAATAAACAAATTAAACAACTCAAACAATACACTAAAATGCTGTGATGATAGACAACACCAACCAGCTAGAAAATTTCAGGAACGAAGTCGTAGTTAGATTTCAAAACATAACAAATCACATCAGTAATGAACAACAAATTATAACAAGATACCTAACCTACTTACAAAACACTATTTACAAAAGATACAAAATAGAATGCAACCACATTTACACACTACCATATAAAAATAGAACAAATTTCAATATAGACATATTGAGCGATCATTTAAAAAGCCTAGAAAGCTTGTCGCTAGCCAATCCAAAAGACACAACCACAAACAAATATCTTTGAACCAGTAAAGGGCACCATCTTCCTAATAAACGCAGACAACCTGCCAATAGACTCTTCTTGCGATTTACCCAAATTCATCATGAGATTCAAAATCATCAAATATGCGAACTGCACCATCACGATCAATAACATCAACTATGATAACACGTTCTCTGCAAAAGAAGACCATCCTAACATATTCGTACCGCCCACACATAGAACTATCAAGCATAGCACCATAGATATATTAGGCCTGTAAAAACTACATGTAGACGCCATCCGTTCAACCAAGACGTTCACCATACTTAGCACAGTCACAACCCGTCACTCCACCGTTCTATAGACGTCAATATGTCTTGTGTTGGTTATATCATTCTTACTTCGGATGATTGGAGGTACCATTACCGTTTACTACGCTCAGGCCACTATCACGGCACCAACAACTACCATCCACTCGGACATTCCATCATTATGGACCTCGCTTCGTTTTGGGGAGGGAACTTCAACCGAACCATCTAACACTTTATGAATTCTGCAACGTATCATTCTGCCTGTTGCATATATAATATGTTAAAGCTTTATTGAAACAGAAACACAATTTGATTCGTCTAAAATAAGATCTATAAATGAAAAGATTAATTACATGTGGTTACTAATCTAAAATAAGAGAATCAAAAATTTAATTTTCATGCTTCTATTCTTCTTAATTATCATTTAGCCTAAAATCTTTTTAATTTAACACTAAAATTTCACTTACTTATTAAGTGAATATTAAGTTTAACCACTAACCATACAACACATAGACTGTACAAATAGAACAAAACTTTTCAACTTTTTGAGAGTCTGCTTCCCGGACCACTCAACTTCGTATTTGCTCGTATCGGTCGCTTTACGCTTCAGGCAGTTGCCAACACCTCTGAACATCTTCCAAATCTACAATTCACCAATATCCCATTCTTCTGACAATTGAGGAAAACTGTCAAACTTAGGGTGGAAGAATTAATATAAGCAAAGTTAAAAGCAGTTCATTGCCCCGCTGCAAAGCGACGCGTCAAAAATGCTGACCTACGGTCAATTGGTAGTGATTGGAACTTCAGAAGTGATTTCTCACTTGTTTCTTGTTAGCTCGAGTTTTTGAGACTAACACTATTATTATTATGAAACCTGCAAGCAATGCCAGTAAGCCAATGCTGTTGGTTGCGGAATGAATCTGTAGCAAAGTTAGGTGTTTGGTGTTATTTATCTGAAGGTTGTCTAATGTTTTTAGACTGAGTAGTCGCAAGCGTTTGTCCTCTGATACCGATGTTTGTATTATCGGGGCCCTGAGGTTGATTTCTGTTTCTTCTGTGTTGGAGAATAGCATTCGTTACAGAGCAGTTGTGGTACTTTATAAATTTCGTTTGTGTCTTCCCATTTTATTCTGCCTTGCCTCTTTATTTTCTTTTGCTTTTATGATTTGTTTCTTGTAAACGTTGATAGGGGCTTCTAAGCAAGGTATCAAAAGATGGCATGAACTATTTGTTCTAGATAAGAAGGATACATCTTGGCACAGAACTGCACCGATTGCCTCGGTAGTCAGGTGAAATTCTTTTTTTAAGTCGTGATATTTGAGAATAACATCTTCATTTTTCGTATGAGAATTCGACCATTTCGGTTGAACGCTTGTAGCTCACTGCCTGAAGCGTAAAGCGACCGATACGAGCAAATACGAAGTTGAGTGGTCCGGGAAGCAGACTCTCAAAAAGTTGAAAAGTTTTGTTCTATTTGTACAGTCTATGTGTTGTATGGTTAGTGGTTAAACTTAATATTCACTTAATAAGAAAGTGAAATTTTAGTGTTAAATTAAAAAGATTTTAGGCTAAATGATAATTAAGAAGAATAGAAGCATGAAAATTAAATTTTTGATTCTCTTTTTTTAGATTAGTAACCACATGTAATTAATCTTTTCATTTATAGATCTTATTTTAGACGAATCAAATTGTGTTTCTGTTTCAATAAAGCTTTAACATATTATATATGCTACAGGCAGAATGATACGTTGCAGAATTCATAAAGTGTTAGATGGTTCGGTTGAAGTTCCCTCCCCAAAACGAAGCGAGGTCCATAATGATGGAATGTCCGAGTGGATGGTAGTTCTTGGTGCCGTGATAGTGGCCTGAGCGTAGTAAACGGTAATGGTACCTCCAATCATCCGAAGTAAGAATGATATAACCAACACAAGACATATTGACGTCTATAGAACGGTGGAGTGACGGGTTGTGACTGTGCTAAGTATGGTGAACGTCTTGGTTGAACGGATGGCGTCTACATGTAGTTTTTACAGGCCTAATATATCTATGGTGCTCTGCTTGATAGTTTTATGTGTGGGCGGTACGAATATGTTAGGATGGTCTTCTTTTGCAGAGAACGTGTTATCATAGTTGATGTTATTGATCGTGATGGTGCAGTTCGCATATTTGATGATTTTGAATCTCATGATGAATTTGGGTAAATCGCAAGAAGAGTTTATTGGCAGGTTGTCTACGTTTATTAGGAAGATGGTGCCCTTTTCTGGTTCAAAGATATTTGTCAGTGGTTCTGTCTCTTGGCTTGGCTAGCGACAAGCTTTCTAGGCTTTTTAAATGATCGCTCAATATGTCTATATTGAAATTTGTTCTATTTTTATATGGTAGTGTGTAAATGTGGTTGCATTCTATTTTGTATCTTTTGTAAATAGTGTTTTGTAAGTAGGTTAGGTATCTTGTTATAATTTGTTGTTCATTACTGATGTGATTTGTTATGTTTTGAAATCTAACTACGACTTCGTTCCTGAAATTTTCTAGCTGGTTGGTGTTGTCTATCATCACAGCATTTTAGTGAATTGTTTGAGTTGTTTAATTTGTTTATTGATTTTTTGTGAGTCATCATCATCCATTTTACATGTTAGTGTTTTTACCAAGCTAACTATACCATTTACTAATCCTCTTTTCATCCTAGTATGGGGTAGGAAAGAATCTAGTATATATCTATGGGGCCGAATGGCATCACCCGCCAATGGAATAGTCCTCTTCCAGGCACGGTGAATTGTGTACACTCCCTGCTATCTGCTGCCATAGGGATCTGCCAGTAACCACTCTTTAACTCCAACGTAGATATGAATCGAGCGTGACGCAGCTTCTCTAGGATGTGATTGATCCTGGGAACAGGATAGGCCTCCGGAATCGAGTGAGCATTAAGCTGTCGGTAGTCTACAAATGACAAAAAACAAATGTCACGCCTTTGGCTAACGACAACGCTGAAAAATTGGAAATAAAAACCCGCAGACGAAATCGGTTTTGTTGTGGTTTATTCGGTTATCAGCTTAAGACTAAATTTACGGATTGTACAGAGTATGGTTCTGGGTTTGTATATTTTGTGTAGACTACAAATGTTGATGTAGCATGTAACAGGAGTATGTATGCATGCAGAGACAGGATGGTCATTATGTATGTAGGAACTGAAGTGGATTGTGATCATGTAGCATATAACATGAGTTAGTATGTATGCAGGAACGGAATGATCTTTATTTATGTACGGACTGTAGTGGGACTGGTGGTGATTATTTCACTGCCCTCCCCTTAAGAGGCGAGTTGAGGTGTCACAGACGGATAGAGCTTTGGTAAATAAGGCTGCAAGACTTCAACGTCTGTTGCAAAGGGATTACAAGATATATATTTATGATATAAAAATATAATTAACAATAATTAGTGCAATTAAAATATAATTAAATGTATTATTTTCTGTTATAAACTTAACAACGTCATCGTGATTAGTTGTTTTTATTTTAGTTATTTCTACTGGTGTATATAATGGTGTGAGGTCAATATTAGTTATTTTATTTTAGTTATTTTCATTTATTATTATATCTTTTATTTTAAGTTGACATTGGTTGATTTTTATTATTTTGTTGCCATAAATTTGTAAGTTTATATTAGTTTTTTAACAATTTTGCTCTACAAATGTTTTTGATAAATTCCAAGTTATTACTGTATTTGGTTCAATGTATCTTATTAGTTTCTTTTCAGTTACCTGCTTATAATTACAAATCGGATCAGTATTTAATATAATTTCTTTTATGCAATTATCATTGATTTCCTCGTTTTCTACATTATTAACTTTATTATTTATTTGATAGTAAGATGTAGTGCTGATATAATCTAGGTGGTAACCTTTAGAGTCGGGATAAGGAATTATTTTCATAGTGTTAAAGGTTTGGAAGTTGGTAGGGATATGTGATATAATGAGAATGATAGTTTCATGATAATTGGCCCAAGTGGAGGATTTTATATGTAAGATATTACGATTATTGATGCAGGTCAGTTTATCATAATTTAGTAATTTTGGATTAAAAAGAACATGACTGAACAGCTACATTCCCATTTCAATGTCTTCTATAATCTCTAAGAATTGTAAAAGTTCAAAAGCAAATGATTGTTTTCATACTCTTAAAATTTTTCCATCCTTTCGTTTACTTTTTCAATTGTCATTAATTTCATGTAGTTGAATTAAGTTTTGTGCAACGATATTTATGTTTTTTTGAAATTCAATACGATCCTCTTCATCTAGAGTACCAAATAAAAATTTATATGCTGAGCCTGCAATATTAAGTAATCCCCGTTTCTGTCTGTGTTGTTGATGTAATATAATGCCATTTAATTCTTGCTGCAGTTTTTTAAATAAATATTTTTCTTGAGGCGAATTTGTATGATTATGCATTTGCTCTTAGAAATATTTAAAAGCTATGCCTATTTCTTTTATGTTAATACGTTGTAAAACGGCCTCTGGATGAACCGCCTTACACGTGAAGTAGTACATAAGTATGTTAAGAGAGTATAAAGTATATTAAGATAGCAGATAAGTCCGGTAAGCGCAACGAACGTAGAAGAAGAAGAGAATAGAATATAAGATAGATTAAGAAGCATCGCTGAAGAAGATGATAGAATATAAGATAGATTGAGATTTAGCTGAGGTCATTTTAAAATAGCGGCTTGAGCGCGCGCAACAACGGCTATCGGCAATGCAACCCTGCGGCGTGGTGAAAGCTCTGAGGTGGAGGGCGTAAGCCGTGGTGAACTTGAGTTGCCGAAACGCACGGGCGGCTGAAGCCGAGGATAAAAAAGGAGAAGTTATCGAACACAAGGAGAGAAGGTTGGAAAACGGCAAGCAAGAAAGATAGAGAGAAAAGGTTGGAGACACACGAAAAGAGCGAAAGCCGTGAGTAATGTTGGGAGCGCTAAGGCTCCAAAGAACCGGTGCGGCAGGGTCGTGTAGAGAATAGAATATACTATCCGAGTAGAAACCAATGTAATAAATAATTACTAAACTAAACACCACGTCTCTTAATTTCGGACTAACCTTGTAGAAACTAATGCTGGTCGAGAGCCTAAAATGTGATTATTAACCGGTAGTCGTAGTGTGGCCACGAGTCCGCTCGCCGTGTGGAGAAACCCCGGCCAGAAAATCCTTGTGGCAGAGTGAACGTCGACTGCAAGGCATTACATGTTCCTCGCCAGGGGTACTACCTCCAAGGGCCTCCATCGTAACTAACCTAAAATCTAACCGAGACGGTCAGGTGTGTAGAAAACCCACCCAACCCCCTTTCCTATCCCTTAAGCCCGAGTCCCAGCACTCTACAAATGTCTTGTAAGTGGCCATAGTCAGACTGAGATCTGCCCCGGCTGGAAAAGTGAAAAATTTTCAAAATTTGATAGGATTTTTAATGATTTATCTAAGAACAGCAAGTATCCGTGATTAGTTTCCAGGTTGTTTACTTGGATTTGCTGGGTGTGTCATGTGGTGATTAAAGTGAGAAAAATCATTATTGTGCACCAGGGACCTATAGAATTAGAATTTGATTAATTTTCTTTCGTTTTTTAAATTGTGTTTTATAGTAATATGTTTCCTTATTTCTGTTTCTAATTTTGTAATGATCAGGGTCTACTTGTTCAAAATTTTTAGTTTCTTTAAAGGGATTCTCTAGTTTTCCTTTCTGCAATGGTCCTTTTCTATATATTGTATCAATTTCATACTCTTGCCGTTCGCTATTGATTTTATTTATTATTTTTTCTTTGTTTTCCTGTGAGTTGTCCAGCGTACAAAAATATATGTGCAGGGGTTTGTCCAGTTGTATCATGTTTGGTTTTGTGGGTATGTAAGAAGTATTGTTTCAATTTTACTTAATTTGTTTTCGTTGTTATCAGAATTTTGAATAACGCGAATTTTTTCGTGAATTGTTTTATGCAAACGTTCTATGTCTGCTATGCTTTGTTGTATTAAGTGGTAACTTGACGCCTTCGCTTTAATGCTAAACTTGGAATGCTTTGTCTCGATCGGCTTTCAGTAGTGCGGGCTTCCCTAGGTGGTTAAAAATGGACATAAGTGCACTTTTACATTCTATCCAATCTTTAGTTTTGATTTGTTCAAATGTAGCGAGCTTTAAAAAAGTCTATACAGCTAACGTAATGTTTACCTTCAGATGAGTAGATGTCTATTACAAACTTGTTGCGGCAATGTTCGGGGTGCGGTGTCATTTTCATGGGCGTTTTTGTATTACGGTGTTTAGTTTTTGAAAGATTACAAATATGACATTCATTGATTATATTTTGAATAAGCAATTGGCTCTTTGGGAAAAATTATGATTCATTAAAAAGTTTTACTGTCTTTTGTATGCCAGGATGTAATAGTTTCTCATGAGCATTTAAAAAAAGTTCTTTAAAAGCTGCGTATGTGGAAATATTTTTAAATAAAATAAGACTACAAAAAATTTTAGTATGATTTGTAATTTTAATATCTTCTTCTGGGCATTTTGAATCACTTCGAAATCTCCGTCGCTGTCTGTGTATAAAACGCTGGTCTTAGCATAAAAATGATTTATGGTCTCTTGTCATTTTGTCATATGTCATATATATGTAAGCAATTTGCCTATTATAATAGATTTCGTTTTTAATGTTTGGTGAACCTTTAAAGAAGATGACTTGCCTTTTAAAAACATTGGTTGGTTTTTCTGTGATAAAAATTATGTTACTATTGTCTTCGCGAGCGCTATGTTGTGTTTGTTCACCGAAATATGCTTGTTCAATTTTTATACCAGAGAGGGTATCAGCCACATGGTTTTCTTTTCCTTTTTTCAAATATTTCCTTTTCCTAATACCAAAATCGTATTCTGATAATTTTCCATCGGGTTAGTTTAGAGTTAGCATCTTTCAATTTATACAACCAACAAAGAGGTTGGTGGGCGCTGGCTATTTCAAAATGTCGTCCAAGTAAGTAATGTCTAAAAGTTTTCGTTGCCCAAACGATAGCTAACAGTTCTAACTCTATTGTGCTATAATTAATTTCGTGGTCGTTTAATGCTCGGCTTATGTAATTTATTGGACGTCCGTCTTGTGAGAGTACAGCCCCGAGGGCTGCTTTACTAGCATCAGTAGTCAAGGTGAATTTACGATTAAAATCTGGTATACTTAAAATAGGGTCTTCCGAAATTAATTGTTTTCGTTTATTGAATGCAGTAATATATTGTAGGTCTTGAGCGTTTATTTTTGAGCTTTTCTTCAGTCCTATTGTCATTGGTTTCGCTATGTCAGCATAATTTGGTATGAATTTACGATAATAACCTGTTAACCCAAAAATGATTTGATTTGTTTTGCTGTGGTTGGAATTTGGTATTTTTGTATTGCTTTTTTCTGGATTAGGTTTGATTCCCTCTGGTGTTATGACGTGGCCTAAAAATGTGGTTTCTTGCCGTAAAAACTCGCATTTATCGAATTTATTTATCGAAAGCTTAAAATTAGATTTGGCTAACTTTTCAAAGACTAATTGAAGTGAGTGTAAATGTTCATCCAGAGATGTAGAAAATACAGTTATATTATCAAGGTAGACTAAATGATGTTTATTTAAAAGCGGACGCAGAATGTTATTAATGGAACGTTGAAACGTTGCGGGTGCATTTTTAAGACCAAAACGCATTCTCAAATATTCATAATGCCCATGTTTTGTAGAAAAAGCTGTTTTGGGAATTGAGTCTGGATCCATTTCAATTTGATGTGAAATAATTGCATCTACCAAATTTTCCTAGGATTTCATCCGTATTTGGTATTGGGTGTCTGTCAGCTATTGTTATTTCATTTAACTTCCTGTAGTCTATTATTATTCGGAATTTACTTTTTCCTGATACATCTTGTTTTTTTGGTACAATCCAAGTAGGACTGCAATAAGGCGAATTGCTTGTACGGATGATTCCCTGATTTAACATGTCTTGGATTTAGCTCTCTACTTCCTGTTCATATGCCTAAGGATAGCTATAGAGCTTGGAATAAATGTGTTCATTGTATGTTTTTCTTGGTTGGTAAATTTTTTGTTATCCCCTTCCCTATACTGAATGTGCTGTAACTGCGATAGAAGCTTGATCAGTTTATATTTTTCTTCGTAATTTGAGTAGCCAAGTCTGTAGAGATAAGTGTCTCTTATTTCAGACTCATGACAAATGTGGTTGTCAAAATTTGCTGAGTATGTATTTTCTGATGCAGACATATTTGTTTCAACATTTTGGTTTTGAAAATGGTTATCGTTTGTTGAAGAATTTCTTTTTATTAATTTGTATTTTTGTTTATATAAAGTCACTGTTTAGTTTTTGTAGTCTATTACAGACTCTGCCTGTGATAGCATTTTCCTACCAATTAACATATCATATTCTACTGAGAATTGATGAAGAAGAAATTCGTATCGGTCTGGAAATAAATTGTTAGGTGGTACGGAAACAAACTAAGTGATTGAAAGCGGACCGTTGCTCGTATTAAGAATACATTCAGTGCTATCAATTGGTAGATTAAAAATGTTATGTATCATCATATTTACTGTCAATCCTGTATCTATTAAACATTTAAGATAATTTTTTTTTGTGAGTAATAATTACATATTGATGGTTTCCGAGGCTGGTAGCTGAAAATTTTCAGCGTTTTCTATTTCTATTTCTTTGCTTTTTCCTTGTTCCCGTTCTGGCATTGCAGTTTGTGGAGATGGATTGTCTGGATATTGTGGGTGGTAGGCTTCTGGATAATGATTCCTTAGTCTATCTTCAACTGATTGTGGAATTGCATTATTTTGTTTCCCAAAGCGATTATGGTCAAACATGTTTTGCCTATGGAAAAGTCTAGGAGTGTATGGCATAGGTGGATGAGTTTGATAATTTCGTGGAGGCATAAAAGGCTGTTGACGATATTGGTTAAATTAGGGTGGTTTATTTGTGTGAAATGTTGGTGGAATAAATGATGGTCAAAATGAAATAGAGTATCTTGGATGATTATTTATGGGCTTGTTTTCTTAAACGACTTGTTTCTGAACTTGTTTCTGAGAAGTATTATTTTCTTCATAAATACCCTTTTCTTGCAATAGATTTATAAGTGAACGTAAATCGGGTATGTTGTGTTTAACCACTCTAAAGTAAATGTTACTTGGTAATTTATACACTAGGTTTTCTATACTAGACCTAATTTATCTAATCTAATCTTTAACATCTTGTTCTAATTCAAGCTTACTTATTTGGAGTTGACGGCGGCGCTCAGCTTCTTCTAAGGAATTCTTGACGTTGCCCTTGAAATGTGTGTTTGTGCTAGTCTTCCAGAAGTACGTGGGTCGGCGTCTTTGGCTTGTAGTTGTAGATCAGCTTTTGGTGGAGTGCGCTCCAAGTGGTGATATCTGTCATTCCGAGTGTGCGTATGACATTGCCACTAATACTACGTTCCACGTGGCCGAAGATAATGTGCGATTGTCTCACATCGTTGGTTGCATAAAGAGCCAAGATGAAATCGATACGTTTGATGAACGTGTATAGTTGTGTCATGTTGGCCTCTGAGAGAGACTACGGCCTCGGCTTGTGCCATTATTATTTTTCAGTGTTTTGTTTACTTTTTTTTATTGATTTCACTAGTAGCACTTTCGTAAGTTTTTGAGAGAACCGATTCGGGATTTATATCCTCTACGAATTCTACCTTATTACGTGAATGTTTTAGGCAATATTGCGTTTCGGGACTCACACGACAAAACAAAATAAAACAAACTTGACGCGATGATTGTCGCTTCGTGGGTTGCCTTAGCGTGGTTGTTGAACAGATAACGGAGTGAATAATTAGTACAGATATTTGTAACCTATCAACCTTTGCACTTCGCGTTATCCTACCTGCTGCGCCAGTGAGATAGCTTACTATTATTGAGTCGAACAAATGTCGCGCCTTCGACTAACGACAACGCTGAAAAATTTTAAATAAAAACACGCAGACAAAATTAGTTTCGTTGTGGTTTATTCGGTTATCAGCTCAAGACTGAATTTACAGTGGATTGTACAGAGTGTGGTTCTTAGTTTAAATATTTTGTGTAGACTACAAATGTTGATGTAGCATGTAACATGCATATGTATACATGCAGAGACAGGATGGTCATTAGGTATGTACGAACTGAAGTGGATTGTGATTATGATTATGTAGCATTTAACATGAGTTAGTATGCATGCAGGAACGGAATGATCTTTATTTATGTACGGACTGAAGTGGGACTGGTGGTGATTACGTCACTATATATATATGTTATATTCAAATGCACACGTACATGTATACAAATGTATCTTGTATCTGCGCAGCTTAGCTCCCTATTGTTTTATTCTTTTTAGCTCAAATTTTATTTTGTTGCCCAACAAATGTTAAATTTTTTCTAGTCATTATTTTCAGATTTTAAACGCCCCAAAGGGTGGCCTATATTAATTACATATTAGTTACAGCAGTTTTAACTGAGGACCCCTGGGTAATATAATCCTTAGAAGGAATCTAAGGTATCGTGATTGAAATTTGGAAGGTTACGCGCCAAAAATGTGGATATTACAGGATTTTTTTGGAGTGCCACACGAGAGGGGCGTAAAATTGATTTTTAGGTCATTGATAGAGGAGGCCTCCAGTAGCTCAATTATCCAGTTAGCTCTAATACTTTAGGATATATCTTGGGTTGTCAACGCAAGTATATATTCCAAATTTCAAGCCGTGCTATGCTAAGTATTTGCAAAATCACTATATATTCAGATCCGATTTGTCATGCCCACAGTGGGCGTAGATTTATGATTTTTAAATCGACCTTTAATGGATCGTAACAGTAACTCACTTGCCAAATATTGCTGTAACTCTACAACTGAAGAGGATACAGTTTTTCCCGATCCACGCCCCCAATAGATATGCACTATATTTTTTTAATTTGGGTTGTCAACGCGAGTATACGTTCCAAATTCCAGCTCTTCAGCACTTCAACTTTCATTGTTTCTGAGATACCACAAATGCATGATTTGCCTATCGCAAAAATCTTGACTTTATAATTCGAGGATATACACGAGTATATGTTCCAAGTTTCAAGTCTCCAGCTTCAATAGCGTCGAAATGGTTTGCGTTCATATGGACAGACGGACGGACAGCAAGACGGACATGCACATAACCAATATACCCTTTCCCTTTGAGAACAGATTTATTAATAACATCAACCTTCCAACATTTCTCGAAGTCGATCGTTTTCCTCTTCCAACATGGTTTTGTTCACAATCGTTCGACCTAGTCGATGACAGCTTTTTAAATTAAAATGCAAATTGATCTTACATATATACACTGATGAGGTAAAGCATTTGACTCAGTTCACAATGATATATTAAGTGCATCTTATTTAAAGGATAGAACCCAAAGAGTTTTATTGAGAACAGCTATTTCGAAACTCGTCTTCGTTTTTCTGCGTGTACCTCGGGGCAGTCATTTTACCCTTTTTAGAGACAACCTTCCGATATTGGCGATATTTTTCGTTGATCAAATGCGCCTACAAAAAAATTAAAATTCTTTCAACTTTGGCTTCTGGCTAACCATTTAAACTAACCTAAATGTGTGAGAATAACCTTCAGTCGCATATATTGTTAATTATACAATTAACTCGGCAATTTTTTCTTACTCTCTCTCTCTCTCTCTCTCTCTCTCTCTCTCTCTGTCTCTCTCTCTCTCTTTCTCTCTCTCTGTCTCTGCTCTCTCAAATATATATGTACATATGTATGTTCATATATGTATATATGTATGTACATATGTACGCACAAGAAGAAGCAGCTGACAAAAATTGAAATTTGTTCGCATAGAGATCCCATTTCTTCCCTTCTGACTGAAAAGTATACCAGACTGCTGAAACGGTTAGTCATGCTCATGCAAAATTTAAGGCTTTCATTCTTATTTTTGTGATAGGCATAAAAGCGTTGATGCTCATGAAGAATACTTGTTCGCGACGAGCATGCAAGTTAACAACCAAGTTAACGAACAACCCTCGCGTTAAGTTCGGAGCAACCCACGCAGCTAGAACATCCACGTATCGGATTTCGGTGGCACTGCGAACGCAACGTCTGCAAAATATGCTATTGCGGTCATTAGCAGTTTCCGTTATATGTCGCATCCCAGACATTGTAACGGAACATAAATACGCTGGCATAGCTCCGCGCGGTTGATAGCCCATGGCGTGATCTTTATATAATATGTATTTAGGTTTGGATTCATTTTTCCCTTTTATGTACTTAGCTTTAGTCTTTTATTCATTTCATTGTCACAATCAGTTCTGTTCCAATAACGTAAGCTAACGCACGTTGAATAAACATTGCTCCGGTAATTCTCCGTATAATCTTGACTTATTAATTAATATATCGCTGAGCCACAAGGCCAGTGATCTGATACTTAACCGTATCTCAACCTTATCTACATTATCAACTAACAACCGACGGTATCCCCTTACGAGGACTACTGGAGTGAATAGACTTAAATAACTGGCGCCCAACGGGATTAACATCTAAGCACCCACACCATAAGAACATGTAAGTGACTGTTCAGTGACAAAAGAAACAAATTGAAAATTCCAATAAATATAAAACAAAGTGGCAGCGTGAATGTAAGCGCAAGGTGACGTAATAAATAAATTTGTTGAATTATTCCAAACCAAAGTGTCCATACAAACCGCTTTATATAACTAACTCTATAAAATATAAACTGTGTGAGGGTTTATCGTCATTTCGATTGTTTTCTCTCTTATTGTTGGATTTTCGCCAACTGCTAATGAGTTGGACCTATAGGAATATTAAAGTGGAAATCGATAGCGACGAAGAATATAGCTTAGGCTTTGCACCCCGTACATCAAACCAAACAGAAATGGACCCAGAAACAGTTAAAGCTTTCATAGATAACGCTATCAGCAGCGCACTAGCACGCGAACAACAAATTAGAAATGAAATGCATGCCGAAATTCAAGCATTGAGAGATCAAGTGAGCTCACTTAGAGTAGAAACACCTCAAGTTCAAGTATATGAAAGCGTAACGATCGATCCCAACGTTAGATGCGAAGTTAGACTAGACGTTGCTAAATCGGTAGCGAATTTTAGTGGTGACCACGAAGAATATGTGTCTTGGAGACAAGCTGCCGTAGAGGCATATCAAATTTTCAAACGATACGATGGAAGTGAAACCCACTACCAAGCAGTAGCTATATTAAAAAACAAAGTGTGTGGCGCAGCACGCTCAGTGCTCACATCCCACAATACTGTGCTCAACTTCAATGCAATCATTGCTAGACTTGATTGCACGTACGCGGACAAAACGTCCCTGCGTGTCCTCAGACAGCGATTAGAATTGGTTAGGCAAGGTGACCTAGACATAATGCAATATTATGACGAAGTCGAGAAAAAACTCACGCTCGTTACAAACAAAATTGTCATGACACATAATGAACAGGCAGCAGCTATTCTTAATGCAGAAATCAGGAATGATGCCCTGCATGCTTTTATGGCAGGCCTTAGGAGGCCTCTCAAAGCATTGGTCATACCGGCACAGCCTAAAGATTTGCCATCCGCTTTAGCGTTGGCTCGCGGGGCTGAGAACAGCATAGAAAGCAATCGAAGATAGGAAGCACTCAAGAGAGCCTAATAAGCAAGGAAATAATTCTATATCAAAACAGGGAAAATATTTCGAGAAAAATCCACACTTCAAACAAAACCAAAATAAAACCCAACAAAGCGAACCCGGACCAAGTTCAAGCAACAGGCCCAACAACTCTAACCAAGGTCAGAGCCAGGCGCAACCCATTGACATCGATCCATCAACTTCAAGGTTTAGACAACCAACTAATTGGGGTAAACCTCAGAGTAACCCCACATACGGCGAAGCTCAAAAGAGACAGAACACGTCAGAACGTGTGTCAGGGCAAAGACGCCAAAGAATCAATAATGTAACTCAACAGAACTCTAACCAAGAGGATCAAGACTACACAAGTGCAGCAGAAGCTGCAGTTGCTGAGGCCTCCGATGAGAGTGATTCGCTAGGAGACAATGACCTATTGAATTTTTTAGGGAACGCTCCAAATTGCCGTTCGTCGAGCGACAATTGGCTGGCAAAACATTGAAAGTCCTAATCGACACTGGGGCGGCAAAAAATTATGTAAAATCCGTAAAAAAGTTAAAAAACATAACACCTGTCGACACCCCATTTACTGTGAACTCCATACACGGGTCCAGTAAAATTAAAGAAAAATGTTCCATGAAAATTTTTGGAAAAAGTGCCCCATTTTTAGACACTCTTGACACTTTTGATGCTATAATAGGCTTCGATTTATTGACACAAGTAGGGGTAAACCTAAATTTAAACGTTAATAATATCACCTACGGCAATACGACGGAGGTGTTGCAGCACCACCTATGCGATAATGTACACTTTACACGCATAGATGACATAGTGGTCCCCGATAATGTAAGGGACAAGTTTAAAAATGTCATACTGAAAAGGATTGGCACATTTTCGACCTCTAACGAGGCGTTGCCGTTTAACACATCGGTTTTGGCCACAATCCACACCATTGACGACAAAGAGGTATACTCAAAACTATACCCATACCCGGCAAGCGTAGCCGATTTTGTTAACAACGAAATCGCTCAATTACTAAAAAATGGCATTATAAAACCATCACGGTCTGCATACAACAGCCCTGCATGGGTTGTTGATAAAAAAGGTACAGACGCAAACGGCAACAAAAATAAGCGACTCGTCATCGATTTCCGAAAGTTAAACGAGCGAACCATCGCCGATAGGTACCCAATGCCGAGCATCCCAATGATTCTAGCCAATCTTGGAAAAGCGAAATTTTTCACAACACTAGATTTGAAATCTGGATACCACCAGATTTATCTAAATGAAAGAGATCGCGAAAAAACGGCATTTTCGGTAAATAGCGGAAAATACGAATTCTTTCGGCTACCCTTTGGGTTGAAAAATGCGGGAAGCATCTTTCAAAGGGCAATCGATGATGTATTAAGAGAACAAATCGGAAAAATATGCTACGTCTATGTTGATGACGTGATAATATTTTCTGAAAACGAAACGGACCATGTCAAACACATTGACACAGTTCTCCAACAGCTTTACGACGCCAACATGAGAGTCTCTAAAGAGAAGACTAAATTCTTTAAAGAGAGCGTTGAATATTTGGGTTTCATTGTCTCAAGCAATGGAGCAAAAACTGATCCCGAAAAAGTCAAAGCGATCCAAGAATTCGCTAAACCAAAAAACCTCTTCGCATTAAGATCGTTTTTGGGACTTGCTAGTTACTACAGGGTGTTTGTTAAAGACTTTGCGTCAATTGCGAAACCTTTAACTAACATGCTTAAGGGCGAAAACGGCATGGTAAGCAAACACATGTCCAAAAAGGTTCCAATGGACTTTGACAATGCACAACGCGACGCTTTTGACCGCCTAAGAAATATTTTGGCGTCAGAAGACGTCATACTCATGTACCCGGACTTTAAAAAACCTTTTGATCTAACGACCGACGCTTCCGCTAATGGTATCGGTGCAGTACTGTCTCAAGGGGGAAGGCCAATCACAATGATATCTCGAACATTAAAGCAGAGTGAATCTCATTATGCTACCAATGAAAGAGAATTATTGGCCATCGTATGGGCTCTCGGAAAATTACAGAACTATCTGTATGGCACCAGAGAACTTCACATACACGGACCAACAGCCGCTTACCTTTTCAGTGTCAGAAACAAACACTAACGCAAAGATTAAAAGATGGAAAGCATACATTGAAGAGCATAACGCACAGATTCACTACAAGCCTGGGAAAGAAAACTTCGTGGCAGACGCCCTGTCCCGGCAAAACGTTAATGCTCTGCAAGATGAAACGCAATCATGTGCTGCTACCATCCATAGTGAGATATCCCTGACCTACACAATCGATACAACAGACAAGCCCGTTAACCCTTTTAGGAACCAAATTATCCTAGAAGAAGCACGCTACAATTTGTATCGTAGACTTATCATATTCGGCAGAAAAACCCGCCATGTGATACAATTCACAGACAAGAATGACCTCCTCGAATCCATAAAGCTTGCAGTAAACAGCAATGTGGTAAACGCATTCTATTGTGATCTCCCGACCTTGGCTGTCTTTCAACACGAACTCGTATCACTCTACCCTACAACAAAGTTTTGGCACTGCAAGAATATTGTAGCCGACATTACTAGCAAAAGTGACCAAATAGAAATAGTTAATAATGAACATAATCGCGCACATAGAGCAGCGCAGGAAAACATGAAACAAATTCTTCGCGAATATTATTTTCCAAAAATGGCCAAATTAACTAAGGAAATAGTCTCAAATTGCAAGGTGTGCACTACCGCTAAGTATGACCGTCACCCAAAAAAACAAGAACTTGGGGAAACGCCCATACCATCCTATACTGGCGAAATGCTGCACATAGATATCTTCTTCACTGAACAGAAACTATTCTTGACATGTGTTGATAAATTTTCCAAATTCGCCATCGTACAACCCTTATTATCCAGATCAATAATAGATATCATAAACCCCACGTTACAGTTAATCAACATTTTTCCAAGAATAAAAACATTCTATTGTGACAATGAGGCATCGTTCAATTCAGAAACGGTTACCTCGCTACTAAAAAATCAATTTAACATAGACATAGTCAACACCCCTCCACTACATAGCTGCTCAAACGGACAGGTGGAGCGCTTTCATAGCACTCTATTAGAAATAGCCAGATGCATTAAAATTGACAAAAAATTAAATAACACAACACAGATAATAATAAGAGCAACTTTAGAATATAATAGAACAATTCATTCAGTTACAGAACAGAAACCATTAGACGTCATTCACTCTCAAAATATCGAGTTACAACATAATATTGCGAAATACATTCCTGTGCTAGACGGTAGTGCTTTACTAAGGAAGCAAAGTAAATTCATACGACACTCGACTAACTTAACAGAATTCTCAGCCATCATAGACGATACCATAAAATTATCCGAACTATTTCCCCTCTCTCACATGCGAAAGCTTTTAGAAGTAGACATAGAACATGTCCAAAACTTATTGTCCACTCTAACAATACACCACAGAATAGCAAGAAGTTTAGATTTCCTAGGCACAGCACTAAAAGTAATAGCTGGAACGCCTGATGCGTCTGACTTGGAGAAAATTCGAAATTCGGAAACACAATTAATAGAATCAAACAATAGGCAGATTGTAATCAACACAGAAACTCAGAAACAAATCAACCTGCTCACAGAGACAGTTTATAGAATAATCAAAGCTAAAAGGTCTGAAATGGTTGACACCCCACATTTGTATGAAACACTTTTAGCAAGAAATAGAATGCTTATCACAAAAATTCAAAACCTTGTGCTTACAATTACGCTTGCCAAATCAGATATAATAAATCCAACTATTTTTGATCATAAAGACTTAAAATCTATTTTCACTGAACAGCTCACAGAGGTCTCCATAGTTAGTTTAATGGCAGTATCAAAAATTAAAATATTTCAATCCGACAGCACCCTTCATATAATTATAGAATACCCTTATATAAGATTTGGTTGTAAAAAGATCATAAATTTTCCGGTGGCACATCAAAACACCGTGCTTCGATTACACGATAACATAGTAGCTGAATGCAAGGACGGAGTAAAAGCTGCCACCGATTGCGTCACAACTAACCACGCAACATTTTGCAAGCTAGCCGCGCATGATACATGCGGCCGCGGATTACACTCAGGCAAATCAGCCATATGCCGAACGCAGCCCAGTCACCTGGAACCTATTACAAGGATTGACGAAGGAATGATCATCATCAACCGGCCTGCGAGCGTTAGTATAGATGGAGGCCCCACAATATACATCAGAAGAACTAATCTCATAACGTTTGAGCGCAACGCCATGATAAACGACACCACGTATCTCAACCACGATAAAACTGTCGATATGGTTTCGGGCATTCCGACTTCACCTTTACTGAACATTACGGGACACGATCACGTGTTAAGCCTACCCCTACTTCAGCGAATGAATGAACACAACCTGCACGCCATTAGGGAACTAAGCGACGACATGTCATCTAACGGATCCCCCAAGTTCTGGTTCGCCATTGGAGTAATTATCAGCCTCCTGTTCTGTAGCGTCATCGTAGTTGGCCTATGTTGGTATCGGAAGAACACCTCGATTAAGTTGCAGAGATTCATCCAGGAGTTGCGTATCACCGAGGACGGCAATGAACTTAAAAGGGGAATAGTTAACAACCAAGTTAACGAACAACCCTCGCGTTAAGTTCGGAGCAACCCACGCAGCTAGAACATCAACGTATCGGATTTCGGTTGCACTGCGAACGCAACGTCTGCAAAATATGCTATTGCGGGCATTAGCAGTTTCCGTTATATGTCGCAATCGCAGACATTGTAACGGAACATAAATACGGTGGCATAGCTCCGCGCGGTTGATAGCCCATGGCGTGATCTTTGTATAATATGTATTTAGGTTTGGATTCATTTTTCCCTTTTATGTACTTAGCTTTAGTCTTTTATTCATTTCATTGTCACAATCAGTTCTGTTCCAATAACGTAAGCTCACGCACGTTGAATAAACATTGCTCCGGCAATTGGCCGTATAATCTTGACTTATTAATTAATATATCGCTGAGCCACAAGGCCAGTGATCTGATACTTAACCATATCTCAACCTAATCTACATTATCAACTAACAACCTGGATCTACCGACGGTATCCCCTTACGAGGACTACTGGAGTGAATAGAGTTAAATAACTTGCACACGCACACTTTTTTTGTGGAAATTGTAAAGACCCAACATTTCGGTCTTCTGAATGTACAATTCGGTTTTGAATTGTGTGAGCGATTTTTTGGGTTTTATTCGATCTTGTGCACTTCCAAATACGCTTCATACATATGTACTTATATTCTTAATTACTGACACGTGCATATGTATATACAGTGTACCCAAAAAGTATTGGCACACCAAAAATTATAAAGTTTAAGCACCTATATCTTTTGTACCATTGGGGTTGCAAAAAAAAAGATAATGTGATTATGCTCGTATATATATTAATTTTCAAATATTTAAAAAAAAAACTTAACATATTAACTATTTTCCACTAGATAAACTATATTTTTTTTAAAAAAAAGGCACAAATTAACGCCAAAAAGTATTGGCACACTTCAAAAAAGTACCTATAAAATCATAAAAAAAAATTTTAATTTAGGATTAATATTTTGTGGGGCCACCTTTGGCCTCAATATCGGCTTGGAGGCGTCTCCTCATGCTTCCAACCAATTTGGCTGTTTTCTGCGATGATATTTTATCCCATTCGGTACTATGTGACGTATTTAGGGAATTCTTAGAAGTTAGTTGATGGGTCCTTATTTTTTTTATCTAATATGACCCACATGTGCCCAATGGGATTAAGATCCGGAGATTGCGGAGGATTTTTGAGCTGATTACAATGGTAAATCAGCCATTCCTGCACCAAATACGATGAGTGTTTGGAATCGTTATCTTGTTGGAACAGCCACTGTGTTCCATTAAGGCGCAACTGGTCCACACTGTTGGCCAAATTATTCTTAAAAATATCGAGAAAACCATATTTATCCAAGTTTCCATCGATAAAAGCGAGTTGGCCAACTCCAGATGCCATACAACATCCCCACACCATCACGTTTCCACCGCCGTGTTTAATAGTTTTACGGAGATTCTTCTCCTCAGGCTCTTTCTTGGCTTTGCGCCACACTTTTTGGCTGCCATCAGACCCAAAAAGGTTGAGCTTGGACTCATCACTGAAAATTACATTGTTCCAGAATGAGTCCGGCTGGCCAACGTATTTTTTAGCACAATTCAGGCTCTTCGCTTTATTGGTTTAGAAATAAAATGCCTACGCCGTGGAACCCTGCCATAATACCCAGCCCTATTCAGTGTATTTCGCAAGGTTTGTGGGCAAAACTTGTCTTCAAAAGAATCTTGCAGATCCTAGCACAGTTTAACTGCAGACTGCATCGGCTTCTCGCTCACAATAGGCCTTTCCTGGCGTGGGTTAAATTTTTTGCGATGCCCAGATCGGCTTTTTGGTTCCACTTTTCCACTGGAAACATAATGTTTGATAACATTTCGCATACTCGAGAATGACATATCAACTAGTTCTCCAATTTCCCGATAAGATCTATTTTTGCAGTAGAGATTTATTATAATTTTTCGCGTTTCCAACGAAATTTATGTTCCTGTGCCCATTTATAATTATTTATTAAGGATTATAAACGAAAGCTGACACCAAATGTATAATTTTTCAGTGCGTATGTGCATAAGAGAAGCACAGGAAAAAACAAAACGAAAAAAACGGGACTTTCCCGTTACAATATACCAAAACATCAGGCAACACAAGGAAGTGTGCCAATACTTTTTTGGCGTTATTTTGTGCCTTTTTTTAGAAAATATAGTATATCAGTAGTAAATAGTTAAAACGTTAAGTTTTTTTTTTTATTAATTGAATATTAATATATATACGAACATAATCACATTATCTGTTTTTTTGCAACCCCAGTGGAACAAAAGATATAGGTGCTTAAACTTTATAATTGTTGGTGTGCCAATACTTTTTGGGCCCACTGTAAGTGTATCTATCTTTAATTCTTTCGAATATATTGGGTAACGGGTTTTTAAAGAACTTAGTGGTTCAGGTAATTCATATTTATTCACAAATTCCAGAAAGCACCAACCTCTACTCATAATTGTCAAAATGACTGCTGCAGATCATAAAGATTGATTTGACAGTCACTCTACAATTCAAACCATACAAAATTAACAAACTACAGAAACGCGACACACCCGACAAATTCGATCATCGTCACCATACCATACACACGCATATTCAAAAGTGTATGTGAAATACAATTTCCACATAAATGCTTAAGTATGCATACAAGCAAGGGACTGTGTGTGATCTTTAAGCCAACTTCAATTTTTGTGAGCTGCTGCTGCTTGTGCGTACATACATACATATGTACATATTTGAATATTCATATTAGAGATGGGCATGAGACTCCTTTTTGAGGCACGGCACGGCCCGGCTGGTAAAAACTGAGGCCCAACACGGAATTATCGTTCGTAACTTGCAGTTCGTAAATGCTCATTTGACAGTCACTCTACAATTCAAAAATTATCAAAGTACTGAATCGCGACACTCGAAAAATTCTATCATCGCTCATACACACATATACATATGAATGTAAGTATGTATGCAAACGTGTGTATGCAATTCGCAAGGTCAAGCAACATCAAACGCTGGGTCCTTACAATTTCCACAAGCAGCAAGAATAGAGTTTCGCACACAGGCACACAAATGCTTATACATGTTGGCAAAGGACTGTAAGTTTGTGTGCATGCTCGTTGCGAAACATATTCTTCACACAAATAATAATAAAAATCTGAACAATTTGCATGAGCATGGCAAACGCTTTCAGCAGTTTCGTATACTCCTCGCTCGAAAGGGAAGAAATGCGATCTCTGGGTGAACAAATTTGAATTTTTGTGAGCTGCTGCTGGTGCTTGTGCATACATACATACATATGTATATGTACATACATATATATTTGAGAGAGCAGAGAGATAGAGAGAGAGCAAGGAAAAATAGCATACAGTCATCCTTCGTATGAGAATTCGACCATTTCGGTTGAACGCTCGTAGCGCACTGACTATGCCGGACAATATTTTCACTGCCTGAAGCGATAAGCGACCGATTCGAGCAAATACGAAGTTGATTGGTTCGCCATACGGTTTCACTATGCGCTGAAAACGCTTGTTCTACTTGTCTAGTCTATGTGTTGTATGGTTAGTGTTAGTGGTTAAAGTTTCAGGTTCAAATCTCGATTCTGATTTTTTTTTATTTATTTATAAATATTTGATTGTGAAGGTGAGAGTTCGAATCAAACAGAAATGTTTTTTTATCAACATTTTTTTATAGGTCTAAATTTTTTTTGGTTTTTTTAAATACATAACGTATGTATATAAAAAAACGCAGACCCTTCGGGGTTCAGGGTATCTTCTAGTCGGGTACCCAACGATATCGAGTGGGTCCTGCTTTATATATGGTATGTGCTGAAAAAACATATTCTAATGTCCCATCTGTGTGTTGTATGGCTAGTGATACTTGAAAACATGGGCTAGCTACGTAGCGTAATAGATATTTCTGTAATATACTGATGGGCATCTGAAATTTTAAGCAATCATTTTATTTTTGTTTTTTTTATTTACTGCATAAATCATTTTCCATACATTTGTTAGACAGTATACTTCGATTACTGTTATAATACTACATTTTCGTTACAGGTTTTAGGCCCAATATATGGAAACATTTTCGTAACACGGCCGCTGTTGCCTCACATATTAAAATTCTGCTGTGGTTAACACTAATTATTTGACCAGCCTCGTTTTTTTTAATGCAATAACAGCCGTCATAGAATTCAGTAAATGCAACCGAAACTTCATAACAAAACTCGCAAAGAAAGTGTAGAAATAAACCATTTGCACACTTCATTAATATGTCATGTAATTTGAGCAGTGTTTTTGCAAGTTTCCACTCTTTTTCATGGCTCAGTTCTATGTTAAATTTATCTAAAATATCTCCCACGTTACTAAAATCTTCACCGGAGTTTCGAGCAATAGAGCAAATGCGAGTGTACGTGTATAACAAATATACCGCAGTATTTCCACGATCATCGAGCATTTTACCAAATGAAAATATATAATCACTTATACGGTTATGGCACAAATCCGTATATTTTATACAACCATATGCTACTGCTTCTTGAGCTTCAACCAGTTCTTTAGGCGTCAATATTTGATCACGACCTCTCTCTTGTAACTGCTTTAAAGAATACTTCATTCCCTCGTCCAGCAAGTCTGACAGTTTTACAGTATCACCGGAACGTGTCTTAAACTTTTTGCCATCCTCGCCTAGAACCACTCCAAATTGTACGTGATCAACACGATGAACTTTCGGATTTAAAATGCCACAACGCTCCGCAGCCCTAAATATTGCGTTGAAGTGGGTGCTTTGTCCAGAATCGACAACATAAATTATCCAAGTGGCAAGGTCTTCTTCAATTCGATGTCTAATGGCTGCCATATCAGAGGTATCGTATGTAAAACCACCATCCGATTTTACAATAGTTAATGGAATTCCACTCTTACTATCATCAGGCCACATAATTTCGCGGCCGTCGTCTAATTCTAGCAAACACTTATTTCGCAGAAATTCAACTACTGTCAACATCCGTGACTGATAAAATGATTCGCCTCGTTCAGTAATTGCCACGTCTAAGCGATCATAAATTTTCTGAAATTCTTTTCGGGAAACATCACATATAAGTTGCCAAGCTTTAATTGATTCTGTTGCTCCGCTTTGAAGTGTTACAACTCGGTTGTAGGCTCGCTTTTTGAAATTTTCATCAGAATCAAAACTAAAAGAAGAACAATACATTAATACATGTTCAATATAAATATGGGCGTATCTTAAGAAGCTACGTACATACTTTAATATATGCTTACAATAAAAATAATTATCTTTGTGATTTGGCATAAGAACTTAAGATTTAAAATTTTGTTCAAACGGCATTCTATAGAACAAGCAGTTCAAATTTCCTTATATAATCAATAGGTTTTTTGGTTATTAAACGTTTTAAATTTAATATGTATACCTTTCGAGAATTTGGAAGCCAACATATTTCGACATTTTCACGTTACAATTTAAAATATAGGTACTTAAATACTTGATATTTTCGTTTGCTGCTAGAGTTTTTTAAATTTATGTGGATATTTAAAATTTTTAGTTGAATGTAATACGAAAATTATACATGAAAAAAAGCCGTAAGGTCAATTGTTAACTCTACCACTTACCGTCTCTTAGATTCTTTGTAAAATTCTTGAAGATCTCCAATTGGTGGGCTCTCGTTTAGAAAGTTTGGAAAGCGTTCTTCTAGATGTGCTATTAACATACCAAACTGCGTTCCCCAATCTCCGAGATGATTAATTCGAATAACGTCATGTTGTAGAAATTCAAGAAGCCGACAGATTGACTCCCCAATTATAGTGGAACGTAAGTGGCCAACATGCATCTGTTTTGCGATATTTGGGGACGAGAAGTCAACTAATACGCGTTTTTTTGGTACTATTGGTGGCTTGACACCATTTCGCAACATATTAGTTAAAGAGTGCACAGCAAACTTTCTATAAGAAATAGTATATGATGTGCTAATACTTAGGAATAAAATCGTCTTTAATTTACTTGCTGATAAAAATGTTAATGAAACCAGCACTTGAAATTTCCACTTTCTCTATTATTGGAGACTCTGGAAGGCAGTTCTGAATATTAAGAGCAATATCACGTGGAGTTTTCATAATCCCTTCTTCCTTCATTTTCTTGGCTAAACCCATAGCGTTATTGCACTGGTAATCTCCGTATTTTGACGACACGTTCACAGCAACAATAATAGTTGGGACGTTAAAAAACCGAGGATATGCATTGACAATTCCATTTGTAAATACTTTTTCCAAATGTCCCATAATAGAAAGAGTATTATCTTCGTGCATTGATACATTTGTATCTTGTTCATCAGTTATTGACTATAAACAAAATATTTTATTATAAATGATATAGTCTATATGTATATGTACTAACTTTCTTGATAATGGCGAACCGATGTTTAAGTTTCGTATTTTCAACATAAAGATTGATGAGATCAGCATGATCTTCAGAACACGTGTTCTGTTTCATGGTAGTCTGCTTAATTTCCGATTGTAGCTTTGCCGTCATGTGTTCCTGTGGAATGTTTAAATCATATGAACTTACTTTACATTGGTACAGCTTGACGCCAAACCATTTAAGTGCATACCAGATTTGTAAGCGTATTCAATTCAGTTTTTAATTCAGGAATCATATCGATACTTCTATTTGTGATAGTCGCTTTAGGGAAATATTTCTGCTACATGGATAGATGTGAAAAACATTGAAATTATATTGGGGTTTTGTTTTTGTATTATAAAATGCGGTGTTAACTTGATAAAAGAAATTGAAGAGAGAAATTAACTAAAAATGGAATTAGAACGATGAAAGTGGTAAGTAAAGCTATATTTAATATAATAGAACCAGAAAGATTATTGACATATAAGCCTGGCTGAATATTGAATTAGAAACTGGGCCTGGAGATGTGTTTATTCAAAGAACGTCGATAGTTTTCCCAGCCACATGTTTTTGCAGCCCTTACATGACGATTTCATTAGATCATTTATATATGTACATACATATATATATAAAAAAAACGTGTGCTTAAGATATTTGCTATTTTCGGAGGCAAAATTGAAACATACTTTTGTTTTCAATAAGTGAACTCACGTGGCGATGATGAATTTTTGTTAGATGCGATCTATCAAAAAGTCGTTGAGATGAGCAAATAACACTGTGTACAATCGATTAAGAGTATTCTAGTATTTATACTCATTCACGAAGTTTTTTTGTGAAAATTTTGTTTGCCCTGTATGAATTCTGAATATATACTCGTCTGATAAGGTGGTGCCACTTATCCCATACGCCCATTACGGGCGTTTCATTTTTCGGCACCTCAGAAACCATATTAGTTAAAATGCGCGATAGCAATCCAATATTTAAAAGAAATGACGGATATATCTACACCCATTGGGGGTATCGAAAATCTAGTAAAATTAAATCTCTTAAAATTATAGAGCAAGTTTGGATGATTGAGTTACAGTTGACCTCCTCTATCGAGAATAATAATTTTTGCGCTTCTTTGCGGTCGTGGCGATAGCAATCCAATATTTAAAAGAAATGACGGATATATCTACACCCATTGGGGGTATCGAAAATCTAGTAAAATTAAATCTCTTAAAATTATAGAGCAAGTTTGGATGATTGAGTTACAGTTGACCTCCTCTATCGAGAATAATAATTTTTGCGCTTCTTTGCGGTCGTGGCGATAGCAATCCAATATTTAAAAGAAATGACGGATATATCTACACCCATTGGGGGTATCGAAAATCTAGTAAAATTAAATCTCTTAAAATTATAGAGCAAGTTTGGATGATTGAGTTACAGTTGACCTCCTCTATCGAGAATAATAATTTTTGCGCTTCTTTGCGGTCGTGGCATATTGAAAAGTGTCAAATAATTTTCACATATTTGGAGCGTAAGCCCCAAAATTTTAGTGACGTTATCCTAGAAACCCTCTAAGAGATGGCTTAAAAACTTGCAATTAGAAGCTCAAAATTTAACGACTAATTTACTACTTACATGTCTTCTTTTAAATGTGTGTAAAAATATTTTATATAGAATAATTCGCTGCTGTGTGTTGTCTTCTCTTCTTCTCGCCCTCTACGTCGGTCTGACGGTTTCGATTTCAAAGGGGGGTACGCCTCTTTGGAATTATTGTTGGTTTCTTCTGCTAGTCTCCTCTAGCCTAGTTGTTCTTTTTAACTTCTTAATTTTTTTGCTGATTTTTCTGTATTTTTGTTTTAGTTATTTTATATAACTTGTTGATTTTTTGTTGCAGATTTTTGTTGCTGCTTTCGTTTTAGTTATTTTTTATAACTTGTTGATTTATTTTTTTTTTCCTTTGCAAACTCAAATGCCGTAGTGACGATGTTGATTTCTTGCTCAGGGTGTTTGAGTACTTTTTTTTTACAATTAGTTGGGCTCCAGTTAATATAGTTCTTTACTTGTGCGATGTCACTAAGTATGAGATAATTAATTTGGATCGACCGATTCCGTTTATGAACATGAAGAACATGTTTTCGCGACGAGCATGCACACACACTTACAGTCCTTTGCTTACATGTATAAGCATTTGTGTGCCTGTGTGCGAAACTCTATTCTTGCTGCTTGTGGATATTGTAAGAACCCAACGTTTGATGTTGCTTGATCTTGCGAATTGCATACACACATTTGCATACATATGTGTGTGTATGAGGATGATAGAATTTTTCGAGTGTGTCGCGATTCAGTAGTTTGATAATTTTTGAATTGTAGAGTGACTGTCAAATGAGCTTTTACGAACTGCAAGTTATTTTAGCAATATGAAGTATAGCTTGATGCATCCTGTCACCTTTGAATGCATATGAGTCACTCTACAATTCAAAATTTATTAAACTACGAGCAAATACGAAGATGATTGGTTCGCCATACGGCTTCACTATGCGCTGAAAACGCGTGTTCTACTTGTCTAGTCTATTGTTGTACGGTTAGTGCATCGAGTCTATTAAAAAAATGTTTAGCTATTCCCGATTTAATGTTATCGATTTAAAACGTTATCGAAAGTCAGTTATCACTAACCATACAACCACCACTAACCATGCAACACATAGACTGGACAAGTAGAACAAAGGTTTTCAACGTTTGGAGATTCTGCTTCCCGGACCACTCAACTTTAATGCTGCAAAATAATCGATATTTTCAAGTATCGATATTTACGATATTCTGAGAGGAAAAGATCGATATTTTCGTTTTACTTTTAATTTTTATTGCTTTTTGAACTTAGAACTAGTATATATTTAAACTGAAAATTTAAATCTAGTGGTAGAAAACTAAAAATTAATTAACAACGAGAAAAAAATTGCCTCCATAGTAATTTGATTGAGATCATTCTTTACAAACAAACAACTTAAACAAACCTTAATGGTTAGGTAATATAACAAAAATAATGTGAAATATAATTTCCTTCATGACAGTTTGATTAGAATCATTAATCACAAAAAAACTAAGGCAAAGCCATTGGTTTTTGCAGCACTATTACTAACTCATGTTACATGCTACATGATCACAATGCACTTCATATATAAGTTAACACGTCCGGCCTGACATAAGTCATCGGCCTAAATTCTGCATGGGCAGCAAACCTGCAACTATATTTCTGCTTCCCATGCAATCGCTTCTCCGCTAACAACGCTACACGCGCGGACGTCGCGACGAACTTGATCCATGCAGCATAATTGCTGACACAGCGATTATAGGTCAGGGCTAGCTTAGCATAAGAACATTTTGTACTTTTAGTTTTAGTCTTTTACGTACAATAAACGGGATCGGTCGATCCAAATTAATTATCTCATACTTAGTGACATCGCACAAGTAAAGAACTATATTAACTGGAGCCCAACTAATTGTAAAAAAAAAGTACTCAAACACCCTGAGCAAGAAATCAACATCGTCATTACGGCATTTGAGTTTGCAAAGGAAAAAAAAATAAATCAACAAGTTATAAAAAATAACTAAAACGAAAGCAGCAACAAAAATCTGCAACAAAAAATCAACAAGTTATATAAAATAACTAAAACAAAAATACAGAAAAATCATCAGCAAAAAAATTAAGAAGTTAAAAAGAACAACTAGGCTAGAGGAGACTAGCAGAAGAAACCAACAATAATTCCAAAGAGGCGTACCCCCCTTTGAAATCGAAACCGTCAGACCGACGTAGAGGGCGAGAAGAAGAGAAGACAACACACAGCAGCGAATTATTCTATATAAAATATTTTTACACACATTTAAAAGAAGACATGTAAGTAGAGTGCTTGTTTAAAAATAAAAATACAAATTCAAAGAAATGAAAATTATTGAGAGTGCCTTGTATCTTTGTAACACGAAATAAAAAAAAAGAAGATTAAAAATATCTTATGAGCGAAAGTGACAGTAAAGAATACGATAGTGAGTTAGAAGAGTTACTAAAAGATTTAAAAGAAAAATTACTACCAACAAAAGTAACAAACAAAATGCCTTTAAATGAGGAAAATATGAAAGCAATATTAGAGTTTGCAGTCAATAGTGCTGTTGCCAGTGCACTGCAAGGCCAGGCGCAGGTATTTGAAAAACAAATTCAGGATATTAGAAATGAATTCAAGAACCTAACAACGTCCGTACCAGAAGTAGAAGTCTTCAAAGATGCCGAGATAGTTCCGGGCATCGAGTGTAATGAGGCTTTAGATATTGTGAAATCGGTACCCGATTTCGAGGGAAAAATTGAAACATATGTCTCGTGGCGGAAAGCTGCGCATACAGCGTATAAGATTTTTGAGAGTCATGATGGAAGTTCAAAACATTACCAGGCACTGGGCATTCTGAGAAATAAAATTAAAGGCTCGGCTGATATGGTACTGTCTTCCTACGACACACCTTTAAATTTTAAAGCTATTATAAACAGACTTGACTTTGCTTACTCTGACAAAAGACCGATTTATATAATAGAACAAGAGTTGCCTGTACTAAGACAAGGAAATTTATCAACCATTCAATACTATGATGAAATCGAGAAAAAATTGACGACGCATTAAGAGTATTTATTTCTGGCACAAAAAAATCCCTTAGCGATATTTTGTTTTCGGCAAGACCTAAAGATTTGCCATCAGCTCTGGCTCTAGCACAGGAAGTTGAGTCAAACCATGAGCGCTTCCAATTCGCAAATAGCTTTGCAAAAAAATCTGAGGAAAGAACTCAACGATACGAGCAGAGAAACGCTATGGAAAACAATTCTCCGAATTTTTTCAAACAGATACCTCAATTTGGTAATAGCCCAAATATAAAGCAGGAGCCACCACAGCCTATGGATATTGATACTTCTTCACGGTTTAAACAACCGACTCAATATCCAAACCAAAACAATGATCCATACCAAAATCAGATTTCAAAAAGACCAAATAGTGGAACGGCCAGATACACCGGGCCCAAACAACAAAGAATTAATCACATATCGGTAGAAGAAGCTCCCAAATGCCAGATAGACGAAGAATATCGAACAGTGGCAAAATCTGAGGTATCAGATACCGATGACCAAGTACAGCTCCAGGAATAGCTCCCTGCTACCGTTCGTAGAACGATCGATAGCAGGAAAGACAATAAAATTACTAATCGATACAGGCTCAGCGAAAAATTACATAAAACCGATGCCAGAATTAAAAGGAGTAATTAGTGTTAAAAAAAAATTTTTGGTTAAGACACTTCATGGCTTTAATCCAGTTCAGGAAAAATGCCTTATGCATCTTTTTGGCACCAACGCCACATTCTTTCTATTGCCAAATCTAACAAGCTTTGGCGGAATAATAGGGCTGGACCTATTAAACGAAGTTTGTGCCACTTTAGACTTTAAAAGCAGCACGTTAAAAACCCAGTCCGGATCCGAAAAAATTCAATTCCAAAAAAGTTTAAATGTCAATTTTACAGAGGTAAAAGACATAGAAGTACCCCAGGAATCAGAGAAAAGTTTACAAAAATGTTAGAAGAAAGAATAAGCGTTTTCGCTGACCCAAACGAAGCTTTACCTTACAACATAAATATCATAGCCACAATCCGAACAGAAGACGAGAACCCGATCTACTCTAGGCACTATCCATACCCGTTGGGGGTTTCAGACTTTGTCAATAGCGAGACTAGTGACATGTGACATGTGACCATCAGTATCCCTTTATAATAATCCCTTGTGGGTAGTTGACAAAAAAGGAGTAGACGAACAAGGAAATAGGAAAAAACGCCTTGTTATCGACTTCAGGAAATTAAATTCTAAAACAATCGATGATAAATACCCTATACCCAATATCACTGCAATTCTTTCAAACCTCGGACAAGCCAAATACTTCACAGCTCTTGATTTGAAGTCAGGATTTCATCAAATCCTTCTCGCGGAAAAAGATAGGGAAAAAACCGCATTTTCTGTAGGGAATGGGAAGTACGAATTCTGTAGACTTCCCTTCGGTTTAAAAAACGCTCCCGGAATCTTTCAGCGGGCAATTGATGACGTCCTTCGCGAACAGATTGGCAAATCGTGCTATGTTTATGTAGATGACGTGATTATATTCTCTGAGAATATGGAAAACCACGTCTACCATATTGCTTGGGTATTAGACAAACTGTATAACGCTAACGTGAGGGTATCACGAGAAAAGTCCCACTTCTTTAAGGAAAAAGTCGAGTATCTTGGATTCGTGGTTTCCCGGGGCGGCATTACAACCAGTCCCAGTAAAGTAGAAGCAATTGGTAAATTCGAACAGCCTACCAACCTGTTCCAAATAAGATCATTCCTCGGCTTAGCAGGCTACTATAGGTGTTTTGTAAAAGACTTTGCATCTATAGCTAAACCATTAACTGACATACTTAAGGGTGATAATGGTAAAGCAAGTGCTGGACAGTCAAAGAAAATTCCAGTAAGTCTCAATGAGAAGCAAAGATTGTCTTTCGAAAAATTGAAAAATATCTTAGCCTCAGAGGACGTAATGCTTCTATACCCTGATAACCAAAAACCATTTGACTTGACCACAGATGCTTCGTCTTCTGGTTTAGGTGCTGTTTTGTCACAAGAAAAAAAACCAATTACGATGATATCAAGAATCTTAAAAGACAACGAATTGAATTTCGCGACAAATGAACGTGAGCTACTTGCGATAGTGTGGGCTTTAAAAACCCTTCGAAACTATCTCTACGGCTTAAAGAATTTAAATATATTTACTGACCACCAACCACTTACATTTGCCGTTTCCGACAAGAACACAAACGCGAAAATCAAAAGGTGGAAAGCGTACATTGATGAGCATAATGCCCAAATTTTTTTTAAACCGGGAAAAGAAAACTTCGTTGCCGATGCTTTTTCAAGACAAAATATTTATGCTTTAGAGGAGGACATTCCATCGGATCTAGCCACTATTCATAGCGAACAGTCTTTGACCTATACTATCGAATCCACAGAAAAGCCAATTAATTGCTTTCGAAACCAAATAATTATCGAAGAAGGCGTTACGGCTTCCCAGAAAATCATTATAATGTTTGGGAAAAAGACAAGAAATGTCATATACTTTTCAGACAGGGATACCTTAATAGAGAAAGTATGTGATGCAGTAAAAAAGGACGTAGTAAACGCTATTAAATGCGATTTGCCAACTTTGGCATTCATCCAAAACAAAATTGTTGAAACCTTCCCTTCCACCAAATTTTGCTATGCCAATAAATTGGTTATTGATGTCCACGATAAAAACGAACAGAAAGAAATCATAGTTACAGAACACAATAGAGCTCACAGAGCGGCCCAAGAAAATATAAAGCAGATACTTCAAGATTATTTTTTCCCTAAAATGACCCGCTTGACTAATGAAATTGTCGCAAACAATAAGGCAAAATATGACCGAAACCCACAAAAACAATACATCGGCGAAACCCCCATTCCCAACTACGTTGGAGAAATACTTCATATCGATATATTTTCCACAGACAAAAAATATTTTCTGACTTGCGTTGATAAATTCTCTAAATTCGCCATTGTCCAACCCATAGCCTCTAGGACAATAATTGATATTGAACCCCAAATATTGCAACTCATGAACTTCTATCCCCACACCAAATTTATATATTGCGACAACGAACCATCGCTAAATTCGGGAACAATAAAGTCCCTTCTAAAAAATCATTTTAATGTTGAAGTTGTAAATTCTCCCCCACTGCACAGTACCTCAAATGGACAGGTAGAAAGATTTCACAGCACTTTAGCAGAAATTGCCAGATGCCTGAAACTGGAAAAGCAATTAAATGATACAGTTGACCTTATTCTCCAAGCAACAATAGAATACAATAAGACAATACATTCGGTCATCAATAAGAAACCAATAGAAATAATTCATACATCCCCGCCAGAATTTGAAGCAGAAATAAGAAGTAGAATCGTTAAAGCACAAGAGCAACTCCTCCAGAGACAGAACATAGATAGGAGAGATAGGACCTTTCAGGTAGGCGATAAGATACTGATAAAATTAAACAAGAGACTTGGCAACAAGTTGACACCCTTGTTTGAGGAAGTCACGGTTGAAGCCGACTTGGGGACAACGGTTCTTGTCAAGGGGAGGGAGGTACATAAGGATACCATTAGATAAACGAATCATGCTTCTAGTACTCATTCTCTTTATTCTTAACAGGGTTTGGATACTATACCTTCTACTATTAGGACCAATGACAACCGGAAAGATAACAAACTACTCGAACTCAGAATACATCCCAATACTGGACGGGAAAGCTATTATTTGGAAAGATTATGAAATCCTCAGACACTCAACTAATCTTTCAATGTACTCGGAAATTACCTATGAGACAACGGCATTAATGGTTCACTTTCCTTTATCTCGTATGAGATTACTTCTTGAGTCCGACGTACAACATATAAGAAATCTATTGGAAACAGTTTACATTCATCATAGCCAAACTAGGAGCATTAATATACTAGGAACAACTCTAAAGATAATAGCAGGAACACCAGACTTTAATGATTTCGAAGAACTTAAATTCCAGCAAAAAGAATTAGCTAATTCAATAAACAGGCAGGCTTCAATAAATTCAAAAGTTCAGGAGAAAATAAATAAATTAACAGAGTCAGTAAATATCATCATTAAATTTGCAAAAGAGAAACAGATTGAGACAGGCGAACTTTACCGAACTTTGCTCAATAGAAATAGAATTATGATTTCGGAACTTGAGACTCTAATGTTGTCAATTACACTTGCAAAGTTACAAATAGTGAATCCGGTAATTTTTGATTCAGAGGACTTAAAGAAAATTGCAAATGAGCACTCTGCAGGGCTAACTATAACTGATTTAATTGAAATATCTTATGTTAACGTAATATTAGATAATAATTTTTTACATTTCATTATTAAATACCCCAATCCTAGTTTAGTTTGTAAAAAAAAACCATGTTTCCAGTTCAACACAACGGATCAATATTACACTTCGAAGAAAATAATAACGTCGCAGATTGCGGTAATAAAATAATACCAATCATAAATTGCACCGCTACGCTTACCTCCACATTCTGCAAGCAACTAAATTCGACAACCTGTGCCCAGCAGCTACACTCAGGAGGCATAGCACACTGTGACACTCGTCCCAGTAACTTACAACCGCTGGAGATAATCGATGACGGGATTATTATCATAAATGAGGACACGGTCGTAATCCAAACAGAGAACGGCACCAACACAACAATTCACGGAACTTACTTGTTGACGTTCGATGAGGAAATACAAATAAATGGGTCTCTCTACAGAAACATTAAAAATATCGTCAAAAGACACCCAGGCTCAGCAACGTCAACCACACTAAATATTACTGGTCATAAGAAGATTCTGAGCATGCCATACCTTCAAAGATTGAACTTTGAAAACCTTCATCATATTGGCAGCATCGAGAGGAACATGAAATTATGGCCTATAATAATGACCACCTTATTTGTCACCATCCTAGCCACTATATTCGTCTGTTATAAAACCTTCCAAAAATGGAGAAACAACAGAGAGCAAGCATCGCTACGTAGTGTCATTGACACCCTGAGGAAAACCGGGGACGGCCTTTGAACTAGCGAGGGAGGAGTTAACACATCCGGCCTGACATAAGTCATCGGCCTAAATTCTGCATGGGCAGCAAACCTGCAACTATATTTCTGCTTCCCATGCAATCGCTTCTCCGCTGACAACGCTACACGCGCGGACGTCGCGACGAACTTGATCCATGCAGCATAATTGCTGACACAGCGATTATAGGTCAGGGCTAGCTTAGCATAAGAACATTTTGTACTTTTAGTTTTAGTCTTTTACGTACAATAAACGGAATCGGTCGATCCAAATTAATTATTTCATACTTAGTGACATCGCACAAGTAAAGAATTAACTTATAACTTAATATAACTTATATATATATATATAAGCGCGTCATTAAACCGTTCCATTTTCTAATCGCGCAGCGAGTTTTGGTGGCCGAAGTCCATCATAGGACTGACTTGCGTCGTACACTTATTCTTTTGTGCCTACCAGCGAACCACGCTCGGCGACAGCGTCACGACGCTGTCGCCGCGCTAAAACGGTACTTTCCAAAACTACAAAATGCCATCAGCCAATCGCATCTCAAATAAAGGCTGATGCAACTTTTCACATTATGATGAAATATCATTCTTGCGAAATGCCTCACACACACACACACAGCACGAACTGTACGCGCCGACACGGCCATCCTGACCATCACACGACCTCGTGCAATACTTCCACAATGTACTTTGCGATATACATAAAACATTCTATTGACAAATTATAAAAATTTCAGTTTAACAAAGATAAGTTTTCTTACAAAACCACTACATTGACAATCGTAATCTTCAAATTCATTCATTATTCTTTTCTTTCTTTTTTTTTTTTTCTTTAACATAATTCATATATTTTCATTATCATTAACTTAACAAATTTTAAACATTATATCTTATGCTCTACACGTCGTGATCAAAACAACTGTTTTGCACTTGTGCTTGCATTTTATTTCCAGCCCTTCAGGCACCTGTACTGCCTATTTCGACAGTTTAACTTTTACCATTTTGACTACTGTCTGTTTCAACAGTTTAACTTTTACCATTTTGACTACTGTCTGTTTCAACAGTTTAACTTTTACCATTTTGACTACTGTCTGTTTCAACAGTTTCACTTCCAACATTTTGACTACTGTCTGTTTCAACAGTTTCACTTTCAACATTTTGACTACTGTCTGTTTCAACAGTTTCACTTTCAACCATTTCATATTCAACCGGTACATAACCATCTGGCATTTTCCGCACATCGTCATGAGCATATTTATATTTCCTATTGTTTGTCAATGACCTCAGCACATACCTATTTCCTTCTAATAATTCAGTTATTTCAAAAGGGCCTCTAAACTTTGGGTCAAGCTTTGTTTGATGCCTCTCCTCATTTGTTAATAATACGAAATCGCCAACTTTGCATTCCACAACTCTAGCTTTGTTTTTATCAAATTGCGCCTTGCTATATGTTGCTGAAGCCGAAATATTTTGAATTGCTTGAGCTCGTACTGCTGGCAAATCAATCTCATCAACCATGTCGCAGAGTGGAAGTAACCCCAATGGTCGAGCAACTTTACCAATAAACAATTCTAAGGGGCTTGCCTTTGTCACTCGACTCACCGTACAGTTTAAGGCCAACTGGATTTCTCCCAATGTATCTTGCCAAGACCTGCTGCTAGTTTCGACTGCGGTTAATAAATTTTTCAAAGTACCCATAGTGCGTTCAACCTGCCCATTTGCTCTGCTTGCACCGGTTGCAATCAAATGCAAATTTATCTTTTGTTCTGCACAAAACTCACTGAATCTACTGCTGGCAAAACACCTACCCTGATCTGCTATTATGCGATTTGGTACTCCAAATAAAGATATTGCCGCCGTCACAGCATTTATGCAATTTTCAGCATCTATTTTAAGGGTGTGAGTTAACAAAACGAATTTAGTAAAGGCATCTACTTGAACGATGATATACTCTTTTTGATCAGACTTCCCACTCAACTTCCCAGTAATGTCTATGTGAATAGTATGCCAAGGTGTGCTTACTTTTGGTATTGGATGAAGACTAGCTTGAATTTTACCAGAAGAGGACTTTGACATTTTGCAAGTGATACAATTTCCAACAAATTTTCGAATATATTTGGACATATTATCAAACCAGTAATAATCATATGCCTTGTCTAGCGTCTTTTCCCATCCTAAATGCATTATTGATTCATGAATTTGGTTTATCACGAAACATCTAAACACTCGAGGAACAATTGATAAGGATCGAGTTCTACCATTACGATGAATTTTTCGATACAGTATTCCTGCTTTCAACTCATAAGTTTTTGCAAAGTCTATGGAAAGAGAATTGTCTTTTAATTTCTTTACGATACTAACTATTTCGGAATCTTGACGTTGTTCAGCCAAAAGCCAATTGCTGGAAATTTCTGCCAAGCAAACTCGTTTCTCAGAAGCCTTACAATTTGTGGCCAGCAATTTAGTTGAAGGTAAATTTCTTGAAAAGAAATCAGCGTGAGTCATTCGTTTACCTTCTCTATACTGTAATTCAAACGTAAACGACTGTAAGTAAGCCCATCTTTGCACCCTGGGACACAGATCATGTTTAGTCCTTGACGCCTTAAGGGAATTACAGTCAGTAAAAACAACAAAATTTCTAATCTAAATAATGGCGAAAATGTTTAATGGACAAAACAACAGCAAGAGTCTCCAATTCGTAAGAATGGTACCGAGACTCTGCAGGTGAAGCAGCTTTACTGAAATATTCTATGACATGCGACTTGTTGTTGATTTTATGTAACAAGATGGCACCGTATCCGCGAGAACTTGCATCGGTATGTAATTCGATTGGATACTGCGGGTCGAAAATTACCAAGACTGGCTTCTGTGTTCTGGTTCCCAAACAAACTCGTTCCTTCCTGAGGTCAACAGATATAAAGGCTTCATAAAACAAGAAAATCCTTGCATAAATTGCCGAAAATAAGACGCAAGCCCTATAAATTGTCTTAAAGCTGGGACCGACTGAGGAGGTGGTAATGCAGTTAACGCAGCAATTTTAAGTGGATTTGGACGAATTTCACCTGCACTCACTTCGTATCCCAAATATTGTACTGTTGACTTAAGAAAAGAACATTTTTTTATATTAAAGCAAAACCCTGCACACGTAAGACAGTCAAGAGTAATCTGCAATCTTTCTAAAGCCTCAGTTTTCGTTGAAGCAGTCACCATTACGTCGTCCATATAAACGACCACAAATGTATGTGCAAGATCCCCAAGGGCTTGTATCACGGTACGCTGAAAAACTGAAGGCGCATTTTTAAGCCCAAACGGCATTGCTAAGAATTCATATTGTCCGTCTGGAGTGACGAATGCTGTACACTCTACTGAGTCTTCATGCATGGGGATTTGATAATATCCACTTGCCATATCTAGGCATGTGAAATATTTTGCTCCATGAAGCCTGGCTATCTGATCTGATATAAGGGGCAAAGGATATCTATCTGCAACGGTATTATCATTTAATTCTCGGTAATCTACACACAAGCGATGGGAGCCGTCCTTTTTGTTTACCAGCATTATGGGGCTTGCGAAGGGTGAGCAACTCGGCTTTATTACTTTGCATTCCAATAGCTCCCTAATCTTATTTCGAACCAATTCCCTTTCACTTGGACTGAGCTTGTATGGCCTCCTTTGGACAATTTTTCTTGGGTCATTTAGTTTAATTTTCATTTTACCCGAACTAACTCTAGACAAAAGAGTCCCATTTATAAAATATTTTGAATAATTTTCCAATAAACCTTTTAATTCATCACAGTCTTCACCAACAAGACCTGTGTCTAAGTCATAAAATTTATCTTCGTTAACACAATGATTAACAGTTTTTGTTTCAACAATTTCAAATTTCCCTGGTGAAATTATGACATTAAATCCAGGCGACAATTTTTTTTCGACCAATATGTCATCTTTCACATAATTATTGTCTAAAACATGAAACAAAATCTCAATTTGATAATAGTTAATATTTACGTTGGTAAGTATTTGCAATGTGCTGCAAACGCTGCCATTGCCAATACGTTCCAACCTCACAACATTATTTAATCTTTTTCCAGCTAGCTTAGCACTTATCTGTTGTTTGATTAATGAACACTCCGCGCCAGAGTCAAACGTTATAGCAAATGTCATTCCTTGATGAACCATCTCTCCTTTAGGCTCAACAACTTCGCACAGTTGCACTCTCTTTACAAAATGCGTATCCTTTCTGTTGTCCATTTTGGGTTTACTGCATTGTGTAGAAATATGGCCACGCTCTCCACACTTGAAGCAGGTTACATCAGATTTTTGACGGTGACCAAATGTGCTGCTGCCATTATGGTTCATAGCTTGAGACGAAAGATTTTGCTGCTGTCTAGCTCTGCATTCGTTGATCTTGTGGCCTAACTTTCCACAAAAGTGGCACTTAATTGTTGAAAGTTTTTGCCTCTTGATGTCAAGCAAAGACATTTCTTCCCGCGACGTCATCTTCCTTTTGTTAAATGTGAATGCTTTTAACTCGGTTTGCAAGTCACATCTGGTGCGCACATTTGAGGTGAAGGTCATGCGCTGCAATCTGCTATCAACTTGAGCTAGCCTAGCAAGCGTTACGGAAGCTGCAATCTCCTCTACATCCATTTCACGCCATTTCACAATAAGTGACGTCATCATGCGACCAGCATAATTCGAAAGGCATTCACCGTCGCTCGGACTGTTAGTTAGCATTGCCAGAAACATTGCCGTTGGTGTTTCAACATTAGTGAACTGTGAATGAATAGTTGCTTGAACTCGGGCCAATTCATATCTGGATAACAAGTCCGCGCAAGCCATTGTGAAGCACTACCTTCCATTGCTACACTTAGCACCGTCACAAGGGCACTACCTTTTATATCATTTTCTGCCAAAATAATGTTTGCCGTAAAGCACCATGCCGACGCATCGGCGCCAACAAGGTCTGCATTGAATTTTGGCAGAACAACCGCGTCTTTATTTGTTTTTTTCGGAAATCGTTGCTTGAAATGTTTTTACGAGTTCTATTAAGTTTCTATTTTGCAACTCTATTAGTGCTTTCCACGGCTCAGCTTCGTTGTTAGGTGCCGAGCCCGATCCCACTTCTGATATAAGCGCGTCATTAAACCGTTCCATTTTCTAATCGCGCAGCGAGTTTCGGTGGCCGAAGTCCAGCATAGAACTGACTTGCGTCGCACACTTATTCTTTTGTGCCTACCATTGAACCACGCTCGGCGACAGCGTCGTGACGAAGAGCCGATATTGTAATAACTTTATGTGTGCATTAGAAACAACTACTATGGGAAATTAATTGTTAAATAACATTTGTCTTGGATGGACCTTGCCCCTGGTAATTAAAGTTAACCAATCGTGAACAAATGTGTGCAGCGTTGTTATACGAACAATAATAAGATAATAAGAACTTAGTACAGTGATAATTTTGACCGACTATGGAATACGATGAAAAACTAATGATTTTTGTATTGATTGCACCTGGGCTGACAGGTGTAGTATTCTAGGACCTCAATAAATAAAAGTGGCATTGTAAGAAATGGTTCCTAGGACAATGTTGCAATTGCCCTATCCTAAACTCTGTCAGGCCTCCAAGTGCGTTCGAAATTCATCGCCAATCGTATTTTAGTGGTACAGGTTTCAGTTGATCTAAATACTCAATTTGTGCAAGATCATGGCTCCGAACGTTTGCTTCCATAAGGACCAGAGTTAACCCTTGCTTGGTCTCCTTGCTATGCATGACAACCATGACGATAGCTTTGACTGACTGTATATCCGAGCTTAAACAGCGGCTTGGATTCGGGACCGTTAAGAATGGAATCTCGAAAAAAACCCCATTGACAAATAAGCAAACTGTGGAACACCATAAAATGACTTAAGATTCACTGACCCGAGGCTGGGCTTTGGAAAACGCTCAAGGCTTTTAAGAAGTCCTATAGCACCGATATCAAGAAGCGTTAAGGAAAATCCAAAAAACAACATGGCGGAAACGGATACTCCAAACACGCTAGCAGCGTGATCATGAAACTCCGCGACAAAGAAGAGAATGCCTCTTGAAATGACGCCAGGCACATTAGCTTGAATGTTAAAAGTAGTATATGCGACCTGGACGAGCTGCTGGATATTCTAGAACACTTCATGATCTCCCGAAAGAAGCTGGAGGTAGAAGCAAATTAGCAAAAAGAGTTGCCAATTAAAAGAGAGAGTTTGGCTAGAGTACGAAACTAAGACCGCGGCCATATGAATTTATTTATTTATTTAAAAAAGATTTTGATCATACACGAGTCAACTAAGAATAAACTTTTTAAGCTTTGTAGACTAAAAGAACAAACATTTTTCAGTAACACCACCAACCCGGTGGGGGTACTTTATTTGCCAGTCCGGCCACCTATGGCCCAATGTATAGTCAGCAATGTATGGTCAGTGATATTATTGAACAATTAAAGATAGAGAGTGTTAATGGAAACTTAAAAAAGAATTAATTAATAAATCTTAAGTATAATTATTATTTAAAAAGAGACAATAATAAGTAAAAATTAGAAGAAAATGGAAAATATTAATAATAGCAAACAGAAACAGAAGTAGAGAAAGAAAAAAAATAGAAAGAATTGGGAAACCACTACACAATGTGGGAGGGCTGAAAGATCATCAGGGTATGCCTCAGCTCACTCCTAAGCACTGTGTGTGATTTCCCTAAGATGACCTGAAAGCAAGGATGTTATTAATGGGAGAGAGTATCTAGTTGTTCTAAAAGGAACACAAAAATTAAGTTTCTTTAACGAACAGGGTGAATCTAGATCACCAATAATCAAATAATGTAATTATGTTTTTAAATTCTTTTGACCAACGTTTAATACAACTAAGAATACTTTTGGCTTCATTTACGATAGTCGAGATATGAATATTGAAACTAAGTTTTGAGTCAAAAAGAACACCCAGATCTTTGATAGTAAAAATTCTTTGCAGGGAAATGTTGATAAGTGTGTAACGGTGCGACTGAAGGACATTGTCATACATTTGGAGAAATTTAAATGCAACTGACTGGCCGCACACCAAATATGAAAGCACACCAAATATGAAAGTATAACATCATCTGCATACATAAAAAATAAATAATAAAGAGGGATAGAAGCAAAGATCCCAAATGACTGCTCTAAAGTACACCCGAAGAAACAAATACAAGCTTCGAAGTAGCTGTCCTCAACAATACTCTTTGTGTCCTACCTTTCAAATGCGATGAAATCCATGAAATAAGTTTAGCGTGAAGTCTTAAGCGATCAAGCTTTTGAATTAAGATGCCATGATGAATATATCATCTGTTTGCATTTTATTTAAAAAACTATAATTTATTAGAGAGGTAAATTCTAGTATATTAGTTAAAATTGATCGATTTTTTATGTAGAGAAATGATGAAGAATTCTTTCCAAATAGAAGGGAAAAGAGAAGTCTCCAAAAACAAACTAAACAGTTTTAATAAAGGTAACACAACTAGGAATAATATCAGCACTAGAAGAAGCAGATGATTTCATTATCCGAATGGCTGAAACGAAAAAAGCACTGGAAACACTTGGAGCATTAATCTGTTAATCTGAAACATAGAGAGGTTAAACAGTTCATCAAAAAGATAATGATTTGTTGTCGAAATAAGGTAATTAAAATTAAGAGTTGACAATTAAGAAGTGTTAGTTATAGTAAAGTCACCCAACATTAGAAATAAGTTATTGTCATTTACATATTTAAAAATTTCTTTAACACAAGTTTAATATTGAACATAAACTTGCACATCAGAAAAGGGGAGACATATGAACAAGTGACATATAGAAAAAACGATGGAACCTTAATAATCTCAGCATCTTGAATTAAAGGTTTAGATAGGATATCGGTATTAAAAGCTATTAAGACACCACCAACTATGCGTATCAAACAATTATATCTATACATACTGAAATTATTTAAGAGAATCTCACTATTATAGATGTTGGGAATTAGCCACGTTTCTGTGAAAGCAATGACATCATATTGAATACTAAAACTAATCAAAAATAGTCTTTTGAGTTTGGAATTTAGGCCTAGAACGTTTTGGTATGCCAAAGACATCTGCTGATAAGGATTTATAAAATTTTGTTTTTTTTTTTTATATAATATTAGATGAAGATTGTATCGAATTAGGATATAATGTTGTAGGAGGTACGAATCTTCGGCTTAAATTTATGTATAACTATATGCGGCGGCCAAAACATGGGGTCACATATAGCTGCGAAATATTCTATAGGCATATTGATTTTAAATGAACTAATTTCACGAGGAGTCACAAAATTAAACTTCGAAATAAAAAGTATAGCTGGAGACTTACTAGCAATAAACGATGATATTGCATCGCATGTCGAGTCAGATGAAAGGCTACATAAGAAAGCCTGCTTTCCAAGAGAGACACGACAGATGAAGTGGGGACTATATTTTCGGAACTAGCTGTGGGATTGTTTTTCATTTTTTGAACGAGAACCAGCGAAGATTTCAAATTTTTATTGGATAAGGAATAGGCTCTTGAATGTCTATAGTAGTAAAAAAGGAGAAAGCATTGGTACCAACAACGATAAAGTCTCCATTTAAACACGAGATTCAAAATTGTACTGATTTTTTTGTCAATTGGGCACAAACAAAAGTAAGAAACAACAAATTAAAACAATGAAAAAAAAAACCAAAAAGAGATAAAAGTGCGTTGAGAGTACAACAACAAAAAAATAAGTGTGAACAGAGGAAAGGCAAAGCGACAAAACAGGAAAATAAAGCAGTAATGCAATAATAAATACTTTCCAAACAAAGTTAGACGCAGTCGAGGATTTGCTCTTGTATCGACGGCAACCCTTCACTGTGGCAGGTGATTTCAGCGCAAGAGCAGTAGACTAGGGAATGGCCTCGACTAAAACTAGAGGACGGAAAATGATGGATATGCCGCTTGGCCTGGGCTTGTGGTAGCAATCCGAGGAAACAGAGATACTTCCAATATGCCGGGATACGATGGTTAAACCTTTCGATTTGAACACATCGTATATCGGATCAAAGACTATAATAATACCATGACATCGCGGGCTAATGAAAAGTATGATTACAATGCAGACGAAGGTTAACAAGAGCACGACGCTCTACAAATTATACAACAGAAGCGTTAGCAGCAAAGAACGCAAGAAAAGAACTGTCGATTGCTATCACAGGCAGAAACAAGATAAGTGGAAAGAGAAACGTAGATGATGAAACGATAGATCACATACTATTTTCACATACTATTTTTAATACACATCTACAAAACGCCGGAGAGGACACCTGCAGAGATTCAATGTTCAGCTCCGAATGTCAAGGAGGAAGAGCTTAAGACTACTGCTCTTTCCCTACAAGTCTAAATGAAAGGCTATTTCCAGAAGCGTGAATAAAGTAGAGATTTTCTAGCAAAGGCAAAAAACGATCAAAACACCATCGGCGTACCGCCCATTGTGCATGTTAAACACAGCTAGAAAACTGTAAGAGCTCAAAAATCTAAAATGGGAGCAATCGATAAAGTAAAGTTCAGGCAGCCAGAGCGACGTAAAGAGGAAATGCATACTCACGTACAGTGGTTCTGCTAGTAACGCTTGACGTGAAAAACACTTTTAATACCATTGTTTCCCTAGATCAGCGTTTCCATACACCGGAACGGATATGATCAGGAGTTGTTTGCAGGATCGAATACTAGTGTACGCTGCACAAACTGGTACGAAATGAGGTTAAGTGACCGGATGAGCTGCACAGGGGTCGATCCAGACCTTTGAAATATCAGCTACGGTGACATACTAAGGCTGGAAATGACTTTTGCATTTCTGATTGGATATGCAGACGACATCGCGGTCGACATTACCGTCAGAAATACCTTAAAGGCCCAACAAAGACTTACCGATTACGATTCACACACAGACGTGGCTCATTTCCCGAGGCTTGGAATTTTCTACCCAAAAATCGGATTTAATTCTGTTTACGGCGAACACATAACAACCAGAAAGCGGAAACCTGATAAGGACTCAAAGAACAGACTAGATGGTAAGCTCACCTTCTGGGGACAGCTTCATCACCCCATACAGCGAGCGGCGATAGCGGGTAGACTGATGGCAAATGTTGATGGACCTACTGCAGGAAAACGAAGACGACCTCCTTGCGCGCAACAGCAAAGCACACTTTTCATGTTTGACACAAAACTGTGAAATACCCTGCAAACGGATTAGGGTGGTCTGTTAATAGGATGTTTCACAGTACTTACAGTATGTAGATTCATTTTTGGTTGGTTGGTTGAAGTATTCTCTGTCATATGCCTTGCTTGGTATAAGAGTTACGACTTTTGAAGTGCAAAAATAATAAAAAAAAGGCCGTACTATGCAATGCCGCAGCAACCGAACCAATTAAAACGCTTAAAATGAAACAGAACAGTGATAAGTTCATTCTTTTGAATATAAATAAGTATATAAAGCTGCTAAGAACAATGTCTGGTAAGAAAATTTTACAAAAGTTTTAAGAACGTCGTACTAAAAAAAAAAACAAACTATTAATCATTTCCAGTTTTTCACATACATAGATTTAGTGACGAATATGTTTCCAGCTAAATTGAAAATTTATATTTGACTTACATAAGACGAGACTTATGGAAACAGAGAAGGTCAAACGGAAACTGTTTGGATAAAGTTATTTCGCAAAATAACGAACTCAGGTTAAAAAACGCTGGCCCTTTTAGCGAGCAACATAACAAAGCTACCAGCACTGAAGTCTGCCAAATTGGTGGCAGCATGAGTTAGGAAGTGATCGCTAGTTTGGAGGTCACTATTAATACGGCCTTAACACAGAATATAATTCGATAAAAAGTGAAATGCTCTTAGAAACGAAGAAGCAATGCACTGATCACGATCACGGATTACTAAAAAGTTTCTATTAATAGAGACATAAAATATGACGAGCCATACCACTATATGAATTTCTCACTCAGCAAACGAATTTGATGGGGGCTTTTGACATTTCTTAACCTTAAGCATTATAAGGAAACAACCAAGGGGTGATGCCGATGCCATTCTGGCATCATTCAACGCAATCCTAAATTTCCACTTACTGTACTTTACATATGCCGAACACCTATACAGGAAGTAACCCAAAAATTAGATTTCCTAGGGCAGGGAAAACTTTCTGTCCTCCAGTATTGTATTCAAAAAAAAGTTCACATTTTTATTGAATAAAACTATCTTGACTCGGTTTTTGCCGCAACGTTTTTCGTTGCTTGCATGGGTGTGTATGATGAGCGATGATCGAATTTGTCGAGTGGGTCGCGATTCAGTAGTTTGTAAATTTTGTATTGTTTGAATTGTAGAGTGACTGTGAAATGCACTTGTGAATACTTGTAAATTTGCTTACTGTAAGGCGGCCTCTGGACGAACCGCCTTACATGTAACGTTAAGATAGTACATAAGTATGTTAAGATAGTATAAGTATATTAAGGTAGTATATAAGTCGAGTAAGCGCAAAGAGCATAGATGAAGAAGATAATAGAATATAAGATAGATTAAGATTTAGCTGGGGTCATTTTAAAATAGCGTCTTGAGCGCGCTCAACGACGGCGATCGGCAATGCAACCCTGCGGCGTGGTGAAAGCTCTGAGGTGAAGAGCGTAAGCCGTGGTGAAGTTGAGTTACCGATGCGTACGGGCGGCTCAAGCCAAGGATAAAAAAGAAGAAGTTTTCGAGCACCAGGAAGAGAAAGTTGAAAAACGGCGAGCAAGAAAGATAGAGAGAAAAGGTTGGAGACACACTAAAAGAACAAAAGCCGTGAGTAACGATGGGAGCACTGAGGTTCCGAAGTACCGGTGCGGAAGGGCCGTGTAGAGAATAGAATAGAATATCCGAATAGAAACCAATGTAATAAATAATTACTAAACTAAACACCACGTCTCTTAATTTCGGACTAACCTTGTAAAAAACTAATGCTGGTGGATCGACGTGGCAAATCCCGTCTAGAGCCTAAAAGTTTTATTATTAACCAGTTGTCATAGCGTGGCCACGAACCCGTTCGCCGTATGGAGAACCCCCGGCCAGAAAACCCTCGTGGCGGAGTCAACGTCGGCTGCAAGGCATTGCATGTTCCTTGCCAGGGGTACTACCTCCATTAGGGACTCCATCGTAACTAACCGATAATCTGACCGAGGCGACGTCCCGGTCAGGTGTGTAGAATGCCAAACCAACCCCACTTTCCTATCCCTTAAGCTCGCGTCCCTGCACTGTACCAATGTCTTGTGAGTGGCCCTGGTCAGATTAAGATCTGTCCCGGCTGGAAAAAGTAACTTTTCAAGTGGCGCCCCAGCAGGGACCCTTGGACTAACAAGAGGCGCAGCATATTCGCGGCATAAAGACCCGCGCATATGACCAAATAAAGGTGGCAGTTGGTGAAAGGGCATAATAGGTGTTAAGTCGGCTCGATCCCAGCATACTCTTTTGGCGCAACGGTATCGTGAATAGTGCAAAGCAACGGCAACAAAAGTGCAGCACACAACAGAAAAGGCCGCGCGACGGAGATAAAGACGCGCTTGTGTGGTGTGAAGTGCGCAGCAAAGCCGAAAAATTGCCGTTAGTTGGCTGTGAGTGTCGCGACGAAAATGAACATTGGGCCGAGAGCCAAGAAAACGGAGGCAAATTTATTGAGTTGAACAGTGGGACGAAGTCTTTTTTTTGTGGTGATTTTTTTTATGAAGATTGTGAAGAAACGCAGCCGTCGAACGTGTGCACAGTGGGACAAGATTTTTTTTTTGAGAAAGCAGCCAGAGTGGAAAAAGAGAAGAAAGAAACACACACACACACGAAACTACAAATGGAATTATGTGAGTGCCAGAATCCGAGCGTGGGCGTGCGCTGTGTGTATCAGCGCTACAAAGTAGAGCTGATCGCCATAACCCAAGAATTTTGACTAGAAAGCGACGGCAGAGTAGAGGATCTGCGAAAGAGGCTGTCGACTTTTGTTCAGAGTGATGGCCATTCTGCGGCAATCTGAGCGCGCCTAGCCGAGTTGGAGGCACGTTACGCGAAGGGTTCGGGGCCTCTCCTGGGGAGCGCGGCGCCCTGCATTGGCGATCGAGCATTCCAGCGTTCAGAACCGGATTCGCGAAAAGCTCAATTGCACGAGCCCACGCAAAGACCATCATGGACGTTAGGTGTACCGATAACCAACGGAGCGCCTGAGATGCAGAGGAGTGGCGCACGGAAGGATTGCAGGGTTGACGGTGAGGCCAAAGGACCGCTGCTGACCCTGAATTTCGACCAGCACTTCCCTGCACCCCAAGCACAGTCGGAGAGGAGACCGCCCAGTTGCATGGCGGAACAGGTCAGGAAGTGGGCTGTGGGGTATGATGGCAGGTCGGACCCGCTCGGTTTCCTCGAACTCCTGGAGGAGCGAGCCCTTACCTACCGCATCGACCTCGATCACATGCCTCGAGTGGTGAGCGAGATGTTAGTGGATAAGGCCGCTATGTGGTTCTTGACCAGCGGGTTGAGAGATACGACGTGGGCCAGATTCCAGAGCGAATTCTTGGAATTTGTCCTGCCACCGCAATATTTCGACCGGCTGGAAGATCAGATTTGTAAGGTTGATGATGCGCCGCGCAGCGTACAGTTTGGCCCAGGAGCTGTATCGGGTGTAGGAGAACGCCGCCCGTGAGTATAGGCTGTACGTAAGACGACATGATATTACGTCTCTTGCATAGCTGACTCAGATGGCGGCGGAGCACGAGAATGTGCGAGATCAGGGTAAAGATCGGGAAAGGAGCGTCACGGCTGGTCGGGCCAGACCCGCTTGGACAAAGCCAGCGGAGGGTCGGCCCGACAATACGATTCGTTCGCAACCGATGGAACACCGTTCGACAGAAGTGAGGTCAAATGGCCCGATGACGCCATTTGTAAAGCAAACGGAGGCGACCCACCGAATGATGGCCCAGGACATCGGACCAAGATCCGATCCATGGCGGGTCTGTTATCAATGCGCCCAGGCAGGACACTTCGCTAGGGAATGTTCTAATGAGCAGGTGCTGTTTTGCCTCCGGTGCGGAAGAACGGAAAGGAGCACCCAGGAGTGCTGTTATTAAACAGAGGCGGGAAACGCTAACCAATAGTGAGAAAGGAAGGTGCCAGAGTGGAGATTGCGGGTCAAGGTATGGATGTCACATTCAACACCGGTGCCACACGCAGCTTCATGAGCGAGGATTGCGTGCGCAAGGGAGTCGTCGCGCGCGACAGCGAGTTCGAGTAGAGGAAACAAGGATGAGTTCCGAAGTGCCGTGCGGAGATCCTGCGCCGAAGGAGAGGAGGTGGCCGATAGAACGGGAGCCACCATCTGAAAGGAGAGACGCACGCAGAGGATGCACCGTCAGGAGTACGAGAGGTGCCTGTGCGACGAAGAGCTCGGCGAAAGAGGAGGAGGAAGCTGGATGAATTGACACGACTCGAGGGCAGGAGTCTCAAGGGGCCGGAGTCGTCGGCCGGTCAGGAAAGGATTTCGGTGATCAGGGAGCGTTAGAACGGTGGAAGTCGAAGACGGAGTTGGGTCAGTCGCGAAGGACGCGGAGTGGCCGGAAGATCTGGAAGATGGCCTCAAGGAGTTTTTGAAGGCATAGCTGGCACTATTTGAGAATCTAGGGTGTCTCATATTGCCGAGCAACACATAAGAATGGGGGATGACAAACCGATCAAACAAAGGTATTATCTGAAGAACCCGGCTATGCGGAAGGTGTTTGACGAGCAGGTAGACGAGCTTTTACGAGTGGGGGCTATTGAACCGTCGCGAAGTCCGCACAGTGCACCAATAGTCTTAGTGAAGAAGAAGACCGGATATTGGCGAATGTGCGTAGACTACCGACAGCTCAATGCTCACTCGATTCCGGATGCATATCCTGTTCCCAGGATCAATCACATCCTGAAAAAGCTACGTCATGCTCGATTCATATCTACGTTGGATCTAAAGAGTGGTTACTGGCAGATCCCTATGGCAGCGAATAGCAGGGAGTGTACAGCATTCACCGAGCCTGGAAGAAGACTATTCTATTGGCGGGTGATGCCATTTGGCCTGCATTCGGCCGGTGCAACGTTTCAGAGAGCGTTGGATACTGTCATCGGACCTGAAATTGAACCCAAGCGTTCGCTTATTTGGATGACATCGTAGTGATCGCCGCCACGAAGGGGTAACATGTGGCTAACTTGAAGGAGCTGTTCCGCCGACTGAGGGCGGCGAACCTCAAGCTTAATACGAAGAAATGCAACTTCTTCAGAGAAAGGCTGTAGTATCTGGGACACGTAATCAGCGGAGAAGGAGTTAACACTGATCCGTCAAAGGTAGAGCCAATCCGGAAAATCGCGGCCCCTACCGGCCTGAAAGAGTTACGACAGTGTTTGGGGATGGCGTCCTGGTACCGGCGATTTGTGCCAAATTTCGCAGCGCTGGTCCGGCCAATGACGTCCCTCCTCAAGAAAGACCAGAAGTGGGAGTGGAAGGAGGAGCAAGAGGAGGCTCTGCGGAAGCTCAAAGAGAACTTGACGACAGCGCCCGTTCTGGCGTGTCCCAACTTCTCCGTCAAGTTTGTGTTGCAGACCGATGCCAACGATTATGGTTTGGGAGCAGTGTTGACATAGACGGTCGAAGGTCAGGAACGAATGATCGCGTACGCCAATCGCAAGTTGCTAAAAACAGAGATGAATTATTCAGCGACGGAAAAGGAATGCGTGGCGATTGTGTAGGCAATCAGGAAAATGCGATGCTACCTCGAAGGCTACCGGTTCGATGTAGTGACGGATCACCTGGCACTGAAGGCTCAATTCAATGGAAAGTCCCACCAGCACGATCGCTCGGTGTGCGCTGGAATTGCAACAATACCAGTTTGATGTGCACTATCGCCGAGGGAATTTGAATGTGGTGGCCGATGCTCTTTCCCGGCAACCACTAGAGTGTTGTCAGCAAGCGATGGCTGTCGAACCATCTTGCCAATGGATCGCGAAGATGCAGGAGAGAATTGTGAAGGAACCAAATAAGTTCAAGTACTACGTTGAGGAAAATGGACAATTGTATCGGAACCTGGGGCATCGGCCGGACGAGGAGAATTATATTCCATGGAAGCTATGCGTCCCTGGTAGTGAGAGAGGCAGGGTGTTGCGGGAATGTCACGATGCACCCACGGCCGGTAATCATGGCGTGAGGAAGACGGTGTCCAGGTTAGCACAGAGGTTTTATTGGCCAGGCCTGTTTAGAGATGTCACCAAGTACGTCCGGCGGTGCGAGACCTGCAAAAAGTTCAAGAGCGAACAACAGAAACCGGCCGGCCAGATGCTGAAGAGGCAAGTAGCCGAGCCCATGTCGGTTATATGCGCCGATTTTATGGGCCCCTTCCTTGCTCGAAACGTGGGAACACCATACTACTGGTGTTCCACGATGCGTTCGCAAAGGGGGTGGGGGTGCTCCTGAAGAGGGCGACAACCGCTTACCTGCAGGCAGCGTTTCGAGAGCGTATCTTGAGCAGGTTCGAAATACCGAGAACACTGGTGTGTGACAACGGAATGCAGTTCGCCAGCAGAAACTTCCGATCTTTCATGGAGTCCCTGGACGTGGAGTTTCAGTACACGGCCCCGTACTCCCCGCAGGAAAATCTCACGGAAAAGATGAATCGCATGGTCAAGACCATGAAAGCGCAGTTCATCGAGGGTCATCAAAGTTCGTGGGACGAACTGTTGCCTGAGATAACGCTAGCGGTCAATTCCAGTGCGGCGGATTCCACGGGGCTTAGCCCGGCTTTCCTAATGTTGGACAGAGAGCTGCGCTTGCCAGCTATGTAGTACGACGGGGTCACCCCAGGGTCAGCAACTAGAGAACTGAGCCCAAACGCGAGAAAGAGGAGACTAAGGGAAGTCTATACGGTAGTTCGCAGCAATCTACAACGGGAAGGACAACTCGAAGGATCAGGGTCGCTATTACAGCCTGCGCCGAATGGAGTGGAGACCGACGTTAGGATTTGCTGTTTTGCTGCGACAGCACAAACTCCCGAAGGCGGCAGAAGGGTTTGCCGCGAAGTTGGCACTCAAATTTGACGGCCCCTACAAGGTGTTCGGCTTCATTTCTCCCAACGTCGTGCGCCTTACGAAGCCGGGCGAACGCAAGAAACGAGTGGTTACTATATCGCAGCTGAAGCGATTTCAATAGAAAGACGACGACGAGAGCGACGAGGAACTAGATGAGGGCGATGTAAAAGGCGGTTTGTACAACGTGACGGTGGCACCCACCCGAGGGGTGGTCGTGTCGCAGCTAACGTAAGGGGGGGGGGGGGGGTGTACGTCGGCCTCTGGCCGAACCGCCTTACATGTAACGTTAAGATAGTACATATGTATGTTAAGATAGTATAAGTATATTAAGATAGTATATAAGTCGAGTAAGCGCAAGGAGCGTAGATGAAGAAGATAGATAGATTAAGATTTAGCTGGGGTCATTTTAAAATAGCGGCTTGAGCGCGCGCAGCAACGATGATCGGCAATGCAACCCTGCCTAGCGTGGTGAAAGCTCGGAGTTGGAGAGCGTAAGCCGTGGTACAGTTGAGTTGCCGAGACGTACGGGTTGCTCAAGCCGAGGACAAAAGAGAAGTTTTGGAACACAGAGGAGACAAAGTAAAAAAACCGCGAGCAAGAAAGATAGAGTGAAAAAGTTGGTGACACACGAAAAGAATAAAAGCCGTGAGTAACGTTGGGAGCACTTAGGCTCCGAAGAACCAGTGTGGCAGGGCCGTGTAGAGAATAGAATAGAATATCCGAGTAGAAACCAATGTAATAAATAACTACCAAACTAAACATCACGTCTCTTAATTTCGGACTAACCTTGTAAAAAACTAATGCTGGTGGATCGACGTGGCAAATCCCGTCGAAAGCCTAAAACTGTTATTATTAACCAGTAGTCGTAGCGTGGCCATGAACCCGCTCGACGTGTGGAGAACCCCCAGCCATAAAACCCTCGTGGCGCAGTGAACGTCGGCTGGTGTGTAGAAAACCCAACCAACCCCACTTAAGCCCTTAAGTCCGCGTCCCACCACTCTACAAATGTCTTGTGAGTGGCCCAGGTCAGATTGAGATTTGCCCCGGCTGGAAAAAGTAACCTTATTCTTTTATAGCCTTTTATAGCCTTATTCTTTTATAGCCCACTATCCGATACATTCAAAAGAATTCCTATGAATTTTTCGAATTAAAAATGTATTTGCTTTTCAATTATTAGAGTACTTATGTATATGCACTAACCATACAACACATATACTATACAAGTAGAATAAGCGTTTTCAGCGTGTTGAGATTTGCTTGCCGGACCAATCAACTTCATATTTCCTCGTATCGGTCGCTTATCGCTTCAGACAGTGAAAATATGGTCCGGCATAGTCAGTGCGCTACAACCGTTCAACCGAAACTGTCAAAATTATCATACGAAGAATGACTGTATGTTATTTTTCCTTGCTCTCTCTCTCTCTCTCTCTCTCTCTCTCTCTCTCTCTCTCTCTCTCTGCTCACTCAAATATAAATGTATGTACATATATATATATATGTATGTATGCACAAGAAGTAGCAGCTCACAAAAATTCCAATTTGTTCGCCCAGAGATCGCATTTCCTCCCATTCGAGCAAAAAGTATACCAAACTGCTGAAAGCGATTGCCATGCTCATGCAAATTCTTAAGATTTTTTATTATTAATTGTGTGAAGGGTACGAAAGCGTTGATGCGCATGAAGAATATGTTTTCGCGACGAGCATGCACACACACTTACAGTCCTTTGCCTACATGTATAAGCATTTGTGTGCCTGTGTGCGAAACTCTATTCTTGCTGCTTGTGGAAATTGTAAGAACCCAACGTTTGATGTTGCTTGACCATGCGAATTGCATACACACATTTGCATTTTTTTGACTGTGTCGCGATTTAGAAGTTTGTTAATTTTTGAATTATAGAATGACTGTCGAATGAGCATTTACGAACTGCAAGTCATTTGTTTGATCTTGTATATTTTATATATATATATATATATATATATATATATATATATATATATATATATATATATATATATATATATAAATAATATATATATATATATATATATATATATATATATATATATATATATATATATATATATATATATATATATATATATATATATATATATATATATATATATATATATATATATATCTTTAATAGCCCACAGCCCGATATATTCAAAAGAATTCAATAAACTTATTTATTTATTATATATATATATATATAAACACAAGTTGATCTACAGATATCGATATAGCATAAAATTACTTTAAATACAGAAGCCCATAAACATTTTTAAATCGAAAAATCACAGGAATGCGTTAACAAATAAGTTTATTGAATTCTTTTGAATATATCGGGCTGTGGGCTATTAAAGATTTAGCTGTGTAAGGAAATTCAGATGTATTTAGAGGTGCTAGGATGCATCAAGCTATACTCCATATTGCTAGAATGACTTGCAGTTCGTAAATGCTCATTTGACGCATTTCAAGCAACGTCACACGTTGGGTTCTTACAATTTCCACAAGCAGCAAGAATAGTTTCGCACACAGGCACACCAAGGCTTATACAAAAGTTTAACAGCAAAATAAGACTTAATAACGGAGGTTGCGAGAGCAACTGTAGTTGATATTGAAGTCACTCAATTTTGTAAGTTTAGTCTCATTAGAATATCGGAATAAACAAGTCGCCTCACTGCGACAAAGAAATATTCTAAAACGTTTATTTTATTAACTGGCGCCCGAGCAGGGACCAGCGCGCACAACCGGTAAAACCATATGGCCCAAAGTGTTCATACGTTGATACTGTCGCAGGTTCAACTAATGCCTACAGTGAAACTCGCATAAATTAGAAAAAAATCTAAAGGCACAACAATAAAACACTTATTACGTGCCAAACAGCAAGTGTCACGGCTACAAGTTCCGCTCCTTGCCAACCACTGGATTAAAGTGAAGACCTCCAAACCTGAGTAGGACTCGGACGACCCAAAAAGGAGACTTTCGAACTTCCACAAAGGATGACCATAGCTGCTATTATATTGTAAGCTAATATAAGATAAAAAATATTTGTTCAAAAAAAAAAATTTATTCAAGAAAAAAAAAAGCTTATTATAAAATCATATCAAATAAGTAATTGAAAAATAGAAATAGATACGAAATACAAATATAGCAAAATGAAAAAAGAAAAAAATCACAATTGATTTTAGCCATGGCCAACCTGAATAATCTAATAAGACCATCTTTGTTGTCTGATGATACGTCATCCTCACGACCAGAACCTCTTACTAACTCTCAAATGAAAAATCTATGCAGAACAGGAAGGCAGCCATAGATTTTTCTGCATCCTTCATACCATAAGAAAGAAAGTAACTAAACTAGCATATACAGCATTAGAATCCTACAACGTACCACTTGACTGGAATGCCATTTCCAAGTGCTTGACCCTGCACTATGCTGATAAGAGGGACATAGCAACCCTATAATATCAAATGACCGGACTAACGCAAGGTAATCAATCTGTTTAAGAATTTCATTCAGCCGTCTATAAACATTTGTCACTTATTCTTAATAAAGTGGGTTGTATAAACGTAACCAAAGAATCTGAGCGATTATTGACCAAAATATATCGTGACAAGGCACTTGACACCTTCGTTAGAGGTCTCCAAGGTGATCTTCCTAGACTTCTAGGAATAAAAGAGATCACCGACTTGCCACAAGCCCTTCATTTATGCCTCAAATTAGAGAATCAAAAATATCTTGCCTCTCAAGCCAACCAGAAAGGTCGTCTGCAATCATTCCGATCTCCTCCAATAACACAAAATAACATAACACGTCATCCAATACAATCCTATAGACCACACCTCAGTTGCCCACAATAACCTAATGGACAACAATTCTACCAACAGCCAAGCTATAACTTTCCTGTAGCACTCCCTCGTCCGTCCGAACAACAATTCTATCAACAGCCAAACTACAATTTTCCAGTAGCACCCCCTCGTCCGTTTGGACCAAAACCTAACCCTCGTCACGAACCCATGGATGTAAATAGGTCCAACCAAACAAAGCAGGTTAATTATGTCCTCCATATAACTCAGCACCAGAACTAAAAAGACCTCGAAATTTTAATATTGAATCAGCCGATGAAAACGCAAATCATGCTTACATACAAAAATACGCTAACAAATACAATGGGGAAGTAGAAAACCTAGCAGACAACTCACCACACGAGTACATATACTCGACTGACGATGATCAAGTTGGACATTCAGACATACATTTTTCTTCATCACTTCCATACTTCGAATGCAAGCTTGGAGGAGGAAAGACCCTAAAAATTGTAATCGACACTGGTTCAAACAACAATTATATCAAACCAAACTTAGTAAGAAAACCGAAAGAAAATATAGAACCATTCGATGCAATCTCTGTAGGAGCTAACATAAAATTAATCCAGCAAACAGAAGCGAATCTGTTAAATATGTAAAAATATAATTTTCCCTATTGCCTACTCTAAAATCGTTCGGCGCCATTCTAGAAAACGACAGTCTTAAGCAGCTAAGCGCAGTAATCTTCTTTAAGAACAACACAACAAAAATACAACATTCAAATTAAAGAAAAACTAATACAGGCCGAATAATACAACCGAATATATGTCAAAAGAACAAGGCACCAGCATTACAAACCTAACCAGGAAATTCTCGAGCTTATTTTCAAAACTATCATTTACCACTTGTGTTCAAGCAGAAATAAGAACCAATAAGAACCTCAGACTCTCCAATTTATACTAAATATTACCCCTACCCTATGTCTTTACAAAAAGAAGTAGAAGCAAAAATACAAAAGCTGCTAGACGACGACATAATTCGTCCCTCCTGTTCTCCATATAAGTCTCCTGTCATAATAGTACCAAAAAAATTAGATGCATCTAGGGAAAAGAAATATAGATTAGTCATAGATTAGAGAAATCTAAATTCCGTAACCATCGCCGATCGGTTTCCCATACCGGAAATTAACGTGGTATTGGCCCAATTATCAGATAACAAAATATTCTCGGTACTTGATTTAAAAAGCGGATTTCATCAAATCTTATTAAAAGAAAAAGACATAGAAAAAACTGCCTTTTCCATAAAAATGGAATATATGAGTAAACGACTCCCCTTTGGTCTAAACAACGGTCCATCCATATTTCAAAGAGCTTTAGACGACATACTGAGGCAGTATATAGGAAAAATCTGCTATGTCTACATAGACGATATAGTCGTGTTCAGCAAAAACGAAAAATCCCATCTAGATCACCTCGAAACAATATTCCATACGCTTTCCGAAGCGAACATAAAATGACAAATAGACAAGTGCGAATTTTTTAAAGCCAAGGTAGAATTCTTAGGTTTTGTTATTTTCGAAAAAGGCATAGAAACAAAAAAAAACAGAAGTTAAAGCTATTGCCAACTATCCACCACCCAAGACGCTTAAGAAACTTCGGTCATTTCTCGGCCTATCAGGCTATTATCGCCGTTTCATGTGGCGAAGACGGTAGAATATCGAAGCAAGTTTCAAGTAAGATATCAATAAAATTAAATTCCGTTGCTCTGGAAGCATTTAATAAATTGAAAACTTCACTAATATCAGAAGATGTTATTCTCAAATATCCCGACTTCAAAAAAGAATTTCACCTGACTACCGAGGCAATCGGTGCACTTCTGTGCCAAGATGGACACCATATATTCTTCCTATCTATAACGTTGTGTAAAGAAGAAGAAAATTACCCAACAAATGAGAAAGAAATGTTAGCTATTGTTTGGGCTCTTAGAGTCCGTTAAAAATTATCTTTACGGAAATTCTGAAGTCAAAATATTTACAGACCACCAACCTCTTACACATTCCCTTAGTAGTTGGCCTGGGAACGCCAAAATTAAAAGGTGGAAGGCAATCTTAGAAGAATACGATTACCAGCTAATTTAGAAATAATTTATAAAGAAAATAAAGTTGCCGATGCACTGTCCAGAGCCTCTAACCAATTAAATAGCCAAATCAATTCAATGACAGCCACCGTTCATAGTGAAAATAGTTTAAACCATCTTCTGATACCTAGATTAGAAGCCCCTATCAACGTTTACAAGAATCAAATCATAATAGCAAAAGAAAATAAAGAGATGTACAAATTCAGTATTCCGTTCCCCACCTTCCATAGACACTACATTGCAAAGGAGCAATTCTCAGAAAAATATTTAAGCCCATCCGTCATAAACGAAGTTTTCACAACAGAAGATATCATGGGCAAGCTACAGAATATCTTCCCGTCCCACCTCAATAATTTCAAAATACGATTTTCCCAAAATAGAATCATAGACTTAGAAAAACGGCTCAGATTAGGAAGAAGAAATATTAAAAAAACACAATAGAGCACATAGAAACGCATATGAAAACCAAAAACAGATCGCGGAAAAGTATTACTTCCATAGAATGAAAGTTAAAATTACAAATATCGTAAAACAATGTTGGGTCTGCAAAGAATAAAAATACGATAGAAGACCAACAAACCCAAATTTGAAAGACACACCGATACCCGAGTATCCGGGGCACATTATTCACATAAATATTTACTCTACCGAAAAACACCTCGTGCTTACCACAATAGACAAATTCTCAAAGCTTGCGCAAGGTAGAAAATTATTAAATCTAAAGCTATAGAATATATTAGGCAACCATTACACGAAATCCTTTTTACTATGGAGTACCATAAATTAGTAGTAATAGATAACGAAAAAGCACTTAATTCATTCATTCAAGTTTTCAAAGTACCACAATATCAAAGTTCAGAAAAGGACAGATAGAACGTCTACACTCCGCTCTATCAGAAATAATGAGATGTCTTAAAAGAGAAGGCACAGATAGAAACTTCACCGACCTCCTGCATAGAGCTATTTACGAGTATAACAATTCCATACATTCAGTTACTAAACAACGCCCATTAGATATTTTCTTTGGCAGAAAGATTACCACAGACCCCGAACAATACGAACAGGCTCGTAAAGATAACATAACAAGATTAAAAGAAAAACAGATCAAAAACCTAAAATATCATAATCAATCTATACACCCCAAGCAAACACACAAAACTGGATAGATAATTTACGTAAAAATCAACGCACGACTAGGATCTAAACTTTGTCCCAGGTACAAAAAAGAAATAGTTAAAGAAGAAAACGACCACTAACCATACAACACATAGACTAGACAAGTAGAACAAGCGTTTTCAGCGCATAGTAAAGCCGTATGACGAACCAATCAACTTCGTATTTGCTCGTATCGGTCGCTTATCGCTTCAGGCAGTGAAAATATTGTCCGGCATAGTCAGTGCGCTACGAGCGTTCAACCGAAATGATCAAATTCTCATACGGAGGATGACTGTATGCTATTTTTCCATGCTTAGGTGACAAAAAATGTGTTCTTTTTCATGTTCTGATTGTCGATACCTTGACGTATGTTAGGATCAAAAATTAACATCGACGACTTCGGAAGGAAATTAACAATCAAAATATTTTTTACATTACGTTTTCGGTATTGCTTTGATATTATAGTCGAATTAAAAATCTGATGCATCTGTTATGATACTATGGATGAGATAAATAGTAAAAACTGTAAAAATGATCATAGTGTTTGTTATGGACAACTTAACGACGATCAGTTACTTTCAATCATAAATGATTTTTCGACAAACCTAGATGATTTGGAAAAAAATTTGACCCATGCTATTAAAGCGCATAATATGCCAACGTTAACTACCGAGGAGCAGATCAAAATTGACACATTTTTGACTTATGTAAACAGCACCTTGTTTTGGATGTACCTTAAACTGCAGGGATCTGACATAAAGAAGGTATCTTCAATCATTTTACTTTCTAAAACTTGACACAATATCGAATCGAATACAAGTACTTATGATTGCAACAATTTTCAATCAATGAATGTTTAAGGAATGACAAAACATGATTGCAATTTCCATTTACTTGTAAGATTCAATTAGTTTTATACCCTGAATACAAAAGTGTATCTATTCCTTATCAGGAAAACGAGCAAAGTCGATTTAGCCATACCCATCTCGGAACCTAGAAGAGCTAGAGACTTGAAATTTGTAAGGTCCGTGTATAGCACGCGCAGATCGAGTTTGTTTCAATTGTTATCGATTAAAAACCTTATCGAAACGCGTTTATAAAACTATATCTCGCACATCTTTGGAGCTAGAGTCGCCAAATTGCATTTAGTTCTTTTTATATTTTATACAATTTCGTTTTTTTACATTTTAGATACCGGCCCCAAATTTTCTCAAATTCATTGAATTAAAGTTAATTTGCAAATATAGCCAAATGTGAATGAGTATTTGTTTCTTATATAAAATCATATTTTCAATGGAATAAATAGATCATATGCTGAAACTTTATTTGAAATCCATTCAGTACAACAAAAGTTGGGCATTTTGCAAAACACGTGGCCAGCCAAGCTTTTTACATATACAGTTTGTCTACTAATTGTTTGCAAAATCGAAAAAGTCATACAAATTCAACTTTGACATCGTATTTTATTAGGAAAGGCACTTTTTTCATATTTTTTTCACAATATTTTTCTTTAATGTATTCTTAAATAAAATAAATAACAGAAATATAAAAAATTATTCAAAACAAAAAAAAAAAAAGAAAATATTAGCTGTCCATTAATTCTTTGCAAAATGCAAACATTAATATTCTGAGATCTATATCTCTTTAATATCCATATGGAATTTGCTAATATTTGGTATGCCCCCGATTAGCTTCCATTACACCTCTGAGGCGTTGGGGTATTTTGCGCCACTCCTTGTTTATGCAACGAATTAAATAATTTTTTGATTTTGGATTTCGTTTGGCCACTTTCTTGAGCAATGCCCACAAATTCTCAATAGGATTGAAATTCGGGCTCTGGGGTGGGGTGTCAATAACTTTTGTGCAGTTATAAAGGAGCCAAATGCGACACAGCAGCGATTTGTGCTTCGGATCATCGTCCTGATATAGTTTGTATTTAAGTTTTCTGCTGTTTTCCGAATCAACGAAGCCAAAGTACTTTCTGTCAATTCATTCTTTAAAATGTCTAAATAAAACTCCTTAGTCATGATATCGTTGAATATCCGGAGCTCTTCTACACCTTTGGAAGAAAGACAGCCCACCCCATGTCTGAAAGCTTGCCAAACTTAACAGTAGCCACAATGTTTTTGGCCTGAAGGGCTGTTTTTGGATTCCGCCAAACGTTTCCAGGGCCATCATTATAGTAAATGATTATCTTCGTCTCGTCGCAAAAAATGACATTATTCCAATAGTCAAGAGGGTTTTCAACATTAGGTCTAGCGAAGGTAGAAATTAAGTAATTTTCTCACAGTCTCAGGACATACTGTCTTCTGAAGGTTTATTTTAATGACAGTAACCAACTCTCTGAGGCTTAATTGTGGTTTTTAGTATCGGTGAGCAATCCCGCCGAGAGAGCGTTGCTGGTCTGCCTTTAGAGCTATTTAATTCCAGTCTATTTTCTTTTTCCGCCCGATTTATAATATTGTAAACTGTTTAATATTTTAGTTTAATATTAAACATTTCGGCCAACTCCTTGCTGGTCTTTCCTTTGATATAATTAAAATACACTAATTGTATCAAATTATCATCGGTGCGTTTACCAGGCATTGCAGTCAAATTATATAAAAAGTAAAAGTGATTCCAATTTTATTTTATTAATTTCATTATTATTAGTAAAAAAATATATTATTTTTATTATTATTAAGCAACACTGACGTTATGATCTCGGAATTGTATGTGGGCTCGTTCTTGCAATATATTAGCTCTTTCTGAGCAAAAATATTCATCAATAGCAGCCAATTGCGTAGCATTTCCAATCGTGGTTAAGGAACGAGAGTCAGAATATAGAAAAACTTAAACGTGGATATTGTATAGTCTAAATGAAAACAGAAAAACGTGTCAATAATATCTTCAGCCCGATAAGGGTGTTTTATTTATCAGACCGGCCTGTTATGGCTCAATTCACAGCTGTATATGGTTAGTGAACAATGATAAGATATAAAGTGTGAATGGAAATAAAAAAAAAATAAAAATTTCATTTTGCACACAGCCTGGAGTTGGCAGGCTATAGTAAATACCGGTAATCACGTTTGGGCTATCGACTTATTATGAATATGATTTTAGTTGTCTTACCTCGCTAACCCCGCGCTTTGTATCTCGTTGAAGTTTTGTCGAGATAGGGCATCAAGAAGATAATTCTCTTTACTTGCCTCTTAAAACAGATAACCTCCTGTTTCATAAATTCGCGCTTTCCACTGCTTTATTTTCGCATGTGGTTGCTTTCAAACACGCTTATATTAAAACTGACTCAAATAGTCTTTGCCCTATATTTAATGACGCTCTCATTCTCCCATTCCGGAAAGTGGGGCACTGATAATAGCTAGGAATTAAAAGAGTTTTGAGGTCTACGTACACCTGAATGTTTTTCATCTTTTCGAGATCTGTCTTAGCTGCTTTCTTCGTTTCTATTAAGCCGATGTACTCCACGCTTTCATTGAAAACTTGGGACTTTTTTTGAGCCATCTTTCTTGCATCTTTCAGGCTCTTTAAGTCCCAGTCGACATGTTTTACACTGAAATGTTGCAAGCTTTGTCCATCTGATCTCTTAGAACGAACTTTGGAAAATGATGCCCTTATTTTTAAAGCCAAGGGGAAGTCGATCAAATTCGTACTTCCCACCATTCACTGAAAACACCGCTTTTTCCCAATAATTTTTTAAGGTTACTTTTCCAGCCGGGGCAGATCTCAATCTGATCAGGGCCACTCACAAGACATATGTAGAGTGTTGGGACGCGGGCTTAAGGGATAGGAAAGGGGGGTTGGTTGGGTTTCCTACACACCTGACCGTCTCGGTCAGATTTTAGGTTAGTTTAGATGGAGGCCCTTGGAGGTAGTACCCCTGGCGAGGAACATCTAATGCCTTGCAGTCGACGTTCACTCTGCCACGAGGATTTTCTGGCCGGGGTTTCTCCACACGGCGAGCGGGCTTGTGGCCACACTACGACTACCGGTTAATAATCACATTTTAGGCTCTCGACCAGCTTTAGTATCTACAAGGTTAGTCCGAAATTAAGAGACGTGGTGTTTAGTTTAGTAATTATTTATTACATTGGTTTCTACTCGGATATTCTATTCTATTCTTTACACGGCCCTTCCGCACCGGTTCTTGGGAACCTCAGCGCTCCCATCGTTACTCACGGCTTTGGTTCTTTTCGTGTGTCTCCAACCTTTTCTCTCTATCTTTCTTGCTCGCCGTTTTCCAACTTTCTCTTCCTGGTGCTCGAAAACTTCTTCTTTTTTATCCTTGGCTTGAGCCGCTCGTACGCATCGGTAACTCAACTTCACCACGGCTTACGCTCTTCACCTCAGAGCTTTCACCACGCCGCAGGGTTGCATTGCCGATCGTCATTGTTGCGCGCGCTCAAGGCGCTATTTTGAAATGACCTCAGCTAAATCTTAATCTCTCTTATATTCTATTATCTTTTTCATCTACGCTCCTTGCGCTTACCTGTCTTATATAATATCTTAATATACTTATACTATCTTAACATACTTATGTACTATCTTAACGTTACATGTAAGGCGGTTCGTCGAGGCCGCCTTACACTTTGTTTTACCCAAGTTAGTTAAGATCATCGTTATTCTTGACATGGTGGAAATAACGGCAACAATTTTTATGTTAAGCATCCGAAAGTCCAGAGTTGCCACGTGAGGAACTGTTCAAATCCTATAAAGGTCGATGAAAATTATGTGCCCACTCCCACAAATCGGAGTTAACCACATAGTCTTTTGCACAAATCCTGTTGTATTTTGAGTACTATTAGTGCTAGAAGCTTGAAATTTGGAATATATAGTAAGGTTGACAACCAAAAATCAAAAATATATATTTTATATCTTCAAAAGTTTTAGAGCTAGAAGCTTAAAAGTTGGATAGTTAAGTTAAACTTCTATCGATGAGCCGAAAAATACTGTGTAATTTCCACATTTTTGGAGCATAAGCCCCAACCTTTTACTGTTAGCCTAGACTCTTAAGGATTGGCCAAAAATTATGTGGGGGCGTGGCAAATCAAGGAATACTTGAAGCGCGTCATCTCTACTGACACTGCCTCTTTATGTTTGTAAAAAAAGCAAACAAAAATTCTGATATTACCAGGTTCCGAACCTGCAACGCTTCTAACGACACCTCCACTTAACTGTTTGAACACTTAGTAACAAATTGGAAACTAAAGTAGCAACTGATCATTTGCAAGCAGTTTGTCAATTTTGTCAAAATGAAAACTTCATATATTGGCTATATTAGCAAATTAACTGAACTTTATTTTTTTTGCCCGGTATCCATCGCATCTACCAACACCGCCACTTCACTGTTCGAGCGTCATCTAGCAAATCTAAGCTGAAGTAGCTGTTCAAAATTCATATCGAATTTTTTCACTTTAATTTATTTTTTATGAAGTCCTCTTATGTAAAATTTTTATCCTCATATCCTCATTGGGGTGTCTAATGTTCGTCTTATTGTTCTTGAACCAAAACTGTATTATCTGCAGTTTTAGAATTAAAAACTTAAAGTTTACGACTAAATTACTTTTGACCTCCTCTATCGATTTGCCAAAAAATGTTATTTATATAACAATTGGGGCTTGACAATTTGGAAAATAGAGCTGGTAGATGTAGAAACTAACCGCTGGAGTGCTTGCGCAATGTAGACTTCACTGCAGCGGTCGCAATGTGCGTGGGATCAGCAGTTAATTTATATATATTATTGTAAGCAGCAGTTCACGAAAATTGATATTTGTTTACCAAGACTTGAGAGAAGAAAAAAATTGTTTACGTTACTATAAACAATTTTATTTAGCTCGTCGATCAAGAACATATATACTTAAAGGTTTCGTCTCCTTTTTTTTTTAACTAACATCAATTAAATATAAGTTTACATCATCGATGTTAGCGGAAAAAATATATGCTCCCCCGCTTATAGAAAAAAGTACGAGCATAACAAAATGAATAGTCATGGTAAACATCAATATACGAGTATTCACTGTGCGCCTAATAAATTTATGTAATATATAAATTATAATAAGTTATAAAGAAATATAATATAATACAATTAATTATAGCTTAGTAGAAAATAATTTTTATTTATTGATTCGTAGCACTATATTTTATACGATTTGTGTCGAGCAAAGGAATTACTAGTTCGTGAAGATCAAATTGCCTGTTCTTCATCAGCACGTCGTTTGGATATAGAGGCAACTAAACGGTTTATTGCTGCTGGAATGCATACACGCTTTGTTGATATGGATGGTGAATATAAGAGTAGCCTAGTTGATGCAGGAAGTAATAATCTAACAAATAATAAACCACCCAAATAAATAACGTTGTACTGATCATGAATGTGATATAAGTATACATGTATTAATGAAAACACGTGTAAATATAATGAAAAATGTGTGTAAATATGTGTATTAAGAATATTTTATTTTTTTGTGGTAATAAATAAAATAATAAATAGCAAAAAATTGTTTATACTTAATTTCAAAATGTTACTGAATTCTGGTGAATACATTTATCTGCGATGGTGTCCACTTTTATATTATTCTTTATTTTTATGAGCCAGGATTTGTATACCCTGACTCATGCATAAAATTAAGACATACATGCAATATTTGTATATTTTGTATGTTCAAGCCTGAACATCTGGTAAATGAGTGAAATAATATGAGTGTCACAGAATTCTGTAGACTACAAATATCATGTCTCGTTTTAAAGCAAGTAATAACATCGCACTTGAATATTTTCGTTCAAGATAGAAAAATAGCAAATCTATTAAGAGATAGACCTAATGGACGGGACACGTTGGGGATGTTATATTTCAGACTATACGTCTTTCCGATTCTTCTGTAAAGACGGCAACTGTTCATGTTTTAGCTGAAAACTGGCGAAGTTGGATTTTTAGTCATTTGTACCACTGCGTAGCTTAAAACTATCATATTTATTTGGGACACTGGGCTACATGGATATGTACATATATATTTAAAGTTTGAAGCCCTAGCTCCAGCCGGTATCCACATTTGTGTTACGATTTGTACTAAGCAAAATAGTGGGGCCTTTGCTCATCTTGCCTTACAAAAATTATAACTTTCGAACCAAGCAGGGAAACTTTAAAAAAATTCAACCCTTAAAATACAGTTTGTCTACTAATTGTTTGCAAAATCAAAAAAGTCATACAAGTTCAACTTTGACATCATATTTTATTAGGAAAGACACTTTTTTCATATTTTTTTCACAACATTTTTTTTAATGTATTTATAAGCGCGTCATTAAACTCTTCCATTCTCTAATTGCGCAGCGAGTTTCGGTGGCCGAAGTCTAGCATAGAACTGACCTGCGTCGCACACTTATTCTTTTGTGCCTATCATCGAACCACGCTCGGCGACAGCGTCGTGACGCTGGCGCCGCGCTAAAACGGTACTTTCCAAAACTACAAAATGCCATCAGCCAATCGCATCTCAAATAAAGGCTGAAGCAACTTTTCACATTATGATGAAATAGCATTCTTGCGAAATGCCTCACACACACACAGCATGGCTGTACGCGCCGACATATTCTTAAATAAAATAAATAACAAAAATAATGAAAAAGCAACAAAAACAAAAAATTATTCAAAACAAAAAAAGAGCAAATATTAGCTGTCCATTAATTCTTTGCAAAATGCAAACATTAGTTGAAAGACGGGGATAAAGCTAACGGATTATCAAAATCAAAAACGACTCGTCGCGTCTTTTTTCTCAAGTCTTTCGTGGATTCATTCGTTTTCATAATTTGTTGGAATCACTTCTACTTTTTATATAATTTGACTTTTTGCAATGCCTGGTAAACGCTCCCTCGGCGGGATTGCTCACCGATACTAAAAACCACAATTAAGTCTCAGAGAGTTGGTTACTGTCATTAAAATAAACCTTCAGAAGACAGTATGTCCTGAGACTGTGAGAAAAGTACTTAATTTCTACCTTCGCTAGACCTAATGTTGAAAACCCTCTTGACTATTGGAATAATGTCATTTTTTGCGACGAGACGAAGATAATCATTTACTATAATGATGGCCCTGGAAACGTTTGGCGGAATCCAAAAACAGCCCTTCAGGCCAAAAACATTGTGGCTACTGTTAAGTTTGGCAAGCTTTCAGACATGGGGTGGGCTGTCGTTCTTCCAAAGGTGTAAAAGAGCTCCGGATATTCAACGATATCATGACTAAGGAGTTTTATTTAGGCATTTTAAAGAATGAATTGACAGAAAGTGCGCATAACTTTGTCTTCGTTGATCCGGAAAACAGCAGAAAACTTAAATACAAACTATATCAGGACGATGATTCGGAGCACAAATCGCTGCTGTGTCGCACTTGGCTCCTTTATAACTGCACAAAAGTTATTGACACCCCACCCCAGAGCCCGAATTTCAATCCTATTGAGAATTTGTGGGCATTGCTCAAGAAAGTGGCCAAACGAAATCCAAATTCAAAAAATGATTTGATTCGTTGCATAAACAATGAGTGGAGCAAATTACCCCAATATTACAACATAAATGAATTAATATTGTCGATGTCGCAACGCCTCAGAGGTGTAATGGAAGCTAATCGGGGGCATACCAAATATTAGCAAATTCCATATGGATATTAAAGAGATATAGATCTCAGAATATTAATGTTTGCATTTTGCAAAGAATTAATGGACAGCTAATATTTTCTTTTTTATTGTTTTGAATAATTTTTTTATGTTTTTGTTGCTTTTTCATTATTTTTGTTATTTATTTTATTTAAGAATATATTAAAGAAAAATATTGTGAAAAAAATATGAAAAAAAGTGCCTTTCCTAATAAAATACGATGTCAAAGTTGAATTTGTATGACTTTTTTGATTTTGCAAACAATTAGTAGACAAACTGTAAAGGATGAGAAATATGATTTTGGTCAAATAACGTTTTGCCGTCGGCATTTATCTGCAGCGTACAGCTTCGCGTCACGGTGACCATTTTTAAGCATTTTTATTGCAATGCTGTTTTAGTTTTCTGTGGCTTAAAAACCAAACGGGCAAAAAGGGACAGCCAAATATTTACATTCTATATAAATCTCAGAATATTCCAAAGATGAAAAAGCTATGAATATATAGCAGTTTACTAAAATATAGCTAGCTTCTACCACTAACCATTCAACACATAAACTAGACAAGTAGAACAAGCGTTTTCAGCGTATAGTGAGGCCGCTTGGCGAACCAATCAACTTCGTATTTGCTCGTATCGGTCGCTTATCGCTTCAGGCAGTGAAAATATTGTCTGGCATAGTCAGTGAGCTACGAGCGTTCAACCGAAATGGTTGAATTCTCATACGGAGGATGACTGTATGCTATTTTTCCTTGCTCTCTCTCTCTCTGCTCTCTCAAATATATATGTATATACATATATATATGTCGGCGCGTACAGTTCGTGCTGTGTGTGTGTGTGTGAGGCATTTCGCAAGAATGCTATTTCATCATAATGTGAAAAATTGCATCAGTCTTTATTTGAGATGCGATTGGCTGATGGCACTTTGTAGTTTTGGAAAGTACCGTTTTATCGCGGTGACAGCGTCGTGACGATGGTAGGCACAAAAGAATAAGTGTGCGACGCAAGTCAGTTCTATGCTAGACTTCGGCCATCGAAACTCGCTGCTCGATTAGAAAATAGAACACTTCAATTACGCGTTTATATCAGAAGTGGGATCGGGCTCGGCACCTAACAACGAAGCTGAGCTGTGGAAAGTACTAATAGAGTTGCAAAATAGAAAATTAACAGAACTCGTAAAAACATTTCAAGCAACGATTTCCGAAAAAAAAAACAAATAAAGACGCGGTTGTTTTGCCAAAATTCAATGCAGACCTTGTTGGCGCCGATGCGTCGGCATGGTGCTCTACGGCAAACATTATTTTGGCAGCAAAAGATATAAAAGGTAGTGCCCTTGTGACGGTGTTAAATGCAGCGATGGAAGGTAGTGCTTCACAATGGCTTGCGCGGACTTGTTATCCAGATATGAATTGGCCCGAGTTCAAGCAACTATTCATTCAACAGTTCACTAATGTTGAAACACCAACGGCAATGTTTCTGACAATGCTAACTAACAGTCCGAGCGACGGTGAATGCCTTTCGAATTATGCTGGTCGCATGATGACGTCACTTATTGTGAAATAGCGTAAGATGGACGTGGAGGAGATGGTTTATCAAGGCGAGATCTTCATGACCACGTTTGAATCTGGATCGGAATGTTCATTGATTAAAGAGAAGATATGTGCTAAGTTAGTCGGTAAAAGAATTAACAAAGTAGTAGTGTTGAAAGGTATTGGCAATGACAGCATTTGTGGTTCCTTGCAAATACTTGGCAATGTAGAAATTAACAACCATTGGATTGAAATGTTAATACATGTTTTGAGCGATGAATATTTGAAGAACGAGTTTGTTTGGGAACCAGAACATGAGCAAATAAGGAAGAGGGTTGTCTCTATACTTACACAGAAGCCAGTCTTGGTAATTTTCGACCCGCAGTATCCAATCGAATTACATACCGATCCAAGTTCTCGCGGATACGATTGATTTGCCAGCAGTACGAGCTCAAGCAATTCAAAATATTTCGGCTTCAGCAACATATAGCAAGACGCAATTTGATAAAAACAAAGCTAGAGTTGTGGAATGCAAAGTTTTTCGTATTATTAAAAAATGAAACTGTTGAAACAGACAGTAGGCAAAATGTTGAAAATGAAACTGTTGAAACAGACGGCAGTCAAAATGTTGAAAATGAAACTGTTGAAACAGACAGTAGTCAAAATGTTGAAAGTGAAACTGTTGAAACAGACAGTAGTTAAAATGGTAAAAGTTAAACTGTTGAAACAGACAGTAGCACTAACCATACAACACATAGACTAGACAGGTAGAACAAGCGTTTTCAGCGCATAGTAAAGCCGTATGACGAACCAATCAACTTCGTATTTGCTCGTATCGGTCGCTTATCGCTTCAGGCAGTGAAAATATTGTCCGGCATAGTCAGTGCGCTACGAGCGTTCAATCGAAATGGTTAAATTTTCATACGGAGAACGACTGTATGCTATTTTTCCTTGCTCTCTCTCTCTCTCTCTTTGCTCTCTCAAATATATATGTATGTACATATATATATGTATGTACGCACAGGCAGCAGCAGCTCACAAAAATTCAAATTTCTTCCCCCAGAGATCGCATTTCTTCCCTTTCGAGAGAAGAGTATACCAAACTGCTGAAAGCGTTTGCCATACTCATGCAAGTTGTTCAGATTTTTATTGTTATTTGTGTGAAGGGTATGAAAGCGTTAATGAACATGAATAATATGTTTTCGCGACAAGCATGCACACACACTTACAGTCCTTTGCCTACATGTATAAGCATTTGTGTGGCTGTGTGCGAAACTATTCTTGCTGCTTGTGGATATTGTAAGAACCCAACGTTTGATGTTGCTTACATGTGTGTGTATGATCAATGATAGAATTTTTTGTGTCGCGATTCAGTAGTTTGATAATTTTAGAATTGTAGAGTGACTGTCAAATGAGTATTTACGAACTGCAATTCATTTTAGCAATATGAAGTATAGCTTGATGCATTCTGGCACCTGTGAATGCATATGAATTTCCTTACATAGCTAAATCTTTAAAAGAATTAAATAAACTTATTTGTTAACGCATTCCTGTGATTTTTCGATTTATAAATGTTTATGGGCTTCTATTATTTAAGTAATTTTATGTTATATCGATATCTGTATATCAACTTATTGTATATGCAGGTATAAGAATGCATGTACGTATGTAAATATGCATAAAGTGGATTTAGAAATATACAACATTGAACAAATGACTTGCAGTTCGTAAATGCTCATTTGACAGTCACTCTACAATTCAAAAATTATCAAACTACTGAATCGCGACACACTCGAAAAATTCTATCATCGCTCATACACACACATATGTATGCAAAAGTGTGTATGCAATTCGCAAGGTCAAGCAACATTAAACGCTGGGTTCTTACAATTTCCACAAGCAGCAAGAATAGAGTTTCGCACACAGGCACACAAATGCTTAAACATGTAGGCCAAGGACTGTAAGTGTGTGTGCATGCTCGTCGCGAAAACATATTCTTCATGCGCATCAACATTTTCATACTCTTCACACAAATAATAAAAAAAATCTGAACAATTTGCATGAGCATGGCAAACGCTTTCAGCAGTTTGGTATACTCTTCTCTCGAAAGGGAAGAAATGCGATCTCTGGGCGAAGAAATTTGAATTTTTGTGAGCTGCTGCTGCTGCTGCCTGTGCGTACATACATGTAAATATGTACATACATATAAATTTGAGAGAGAGAGAGAGAGAGAGAGAGAGCAAGGAAAAATAGCATACAGTCATCCTTCGTCTGAGAATTTGACCATTTCGGTTGAACGCGCGTAGCGCACTCACTATGCCGGACAATATTTTCACTGCCTGAAGAGATAAGCGACCGATACGAGCAAATACGAAGTTGATTAGTTCGTCATACGCCTTTACTGTGCGCTGAAAAAGCATGTTCTACTTGTCTAGCATATGTGTTTTATGGTTAGTGGTTTCATTAAAGTTTTATCTATTTGCTTAGCAGAGGTATTTGCTGTGCTTTCTTCGCTAAAAGAAATGATTGAACATCATATTTTCAATTTCATCTTTATACATGTATCTTTAGAACCTCACCACTTAATATTTATTCCTATATTGGCCACGGTTTTGTAAGGTGTTTGCAACTTTTTTAACTCTGGTTATCATTAGTTCCGGGTGTGCTTTGTATGATTGGTACCCTTTTGGAATGTAGTATTTTTTATATTCGTCTGTTATAGTTTTAATTATAATAGTGTTTGATTTTTTTCTTCGTCATCAGCAACTACTTCAAATTCAAACTGTAGCTTTGCCATATTTTCTTATCAGTGTCCAAAAACGTAATGATTGTTAACTTATTATATGTTGAGGCTTCTTTGAAATAGAAACGCAACTTGATTCGTCTAAAATAAGAGTTTTTTATTAAAAATGAAAAGATTAATTACATGTGGTTACTAACCTAAAAAAAGAGAATCAACGATTAAATTTTCATGCTTCTATTCTTATTACAGTCGACGCTCAAATTATCATTTAGCCTATGATCTGTTTAACTTAACACTAAAATTTCACTTTCTTATTAATTGAATATTAAAGTTAACTTTAGTCACTAACAACCATACGTGGTTAGTGTTAGTGTTGTTAGACACATAAAAAGTATTGATACTTTCTGGTATCGATTATTATTCCTAAATGGATAAAACAGCTAATTGCAGGAGTAAAATAAAAACAAAAGCTCGTCAGAGATAAAACAAAATCGTATTTATTTCATTCATTTAAATTCAAAAGGCTTACTTTTAATTTTCATTGCTCTTTGAACTTAGAACTAATATATATTTAAACTGAAAATTTAAATCTAGTAGTAGAAAACTAAAAATTAATTAACGAGAAAAAAATTGCCTCAATGGCAGTTTGATTGAGATCATTCTTATAAACAAAGAACTTAAACAAACCTTAATGGTTAGGTAATATAACAAATATAATATCAAATATAATTGCCTTCATGGCAGTTTGATTAGAATTATCAATCACAAAAAAACTAAGGCAAAACCCATTGGTTTTTTTTTAAAAAAACGTTAACTTGTTGACTGTTCCATTCTTTCACTTTCTAATGTATAAAATAAAACCAATGCAATTATTTAAAATATTTTCATAATTAAATAAATAAGCAACTTACCCAGTCAACGCCAACGCAAATTATGACCATTTTTTTTTATATATCGATATTCGGAAAATCGAATCGATATAATGCCAAATATCGATAATATTGATACTGCTGCGATATTTTTAAAGCACTAGTATATACATATATTTAACAAAGCCATTATTACCTGATGGTCTAAAAACCGAAAAAACATTCAATTTTCCAATTGAACTGCAACAATACTGTTGCACAAATAGTTAATATTTGAAAAAAAATCTTCTACTTAATAATGTCACTAACCATACAACACATAGACTAGACAAGAAAAACAAGCGTTTTCAGCGCATAGTAAAGCCGTATGACGAACCAATAAACTTGTCCGGCATAGTCAGTTCGCTCAACCGAGCGTTCAACCGAAATGGTCAAATTCTCATACGGAGCATGACTGTATGCTATTTTTCCTTGCTCTCTCTCTCTCTCTCTCTCAAATTTATATGTATGTACATATTTATATGTATGTACGCACAGGCAGCAGCAGCAGCAGCTCACAAAATTCATATTTGTTCGTCCAGGGATGGCATTTCTTCCCTTTCGAGCGAAGAGTATACCAAACTGCTGAAAGCGTTTGCCATGCTCATGCAAACTGTTCAGATTTTATTATTATTTGTGTGAAGGGTATGAAAGCGTTGATGCGCATGAAGAATATGTTTTCGCGACGAGCATGCACTTGCAGTTCGTAAATGCTCATTTGACAGTCACTCTACAATTCAAAAATTATCAAACTACTGAATCGCGACACACTCGAAAAATTCTATTATCGCTCATACACACACATAAGTATGCAAATGTGTGTATGCAATTCGCAAGGTCAAGCAACATCAAACGTTGGGTTCTTACAATTTCCACAAGCAGCAAGAATAGAGTTTCGCACACAGGCACACAAATGCTTATACATGTAGGCAAAGGACTGTGTGTGTTCATGCTCGTCGCGAAAACATATTCTTCATGCGCATCAACGTTTTCATACTCTTCACACAAATAATAATAAAAATCTGAACAATTTGCATGAGCATGGCAAACGCTTTCAGCAGTTTGGTATACTCTTCGCTCGAAAGGGAAGATCTCTGGGCGAAGAAATTTGAATTTTTGTGAGCTGCTGCTGCTGCCTGTGCGTACATACATATACATATATATGTACATACATATAAATTTGAGAGAGCAGAGAGAGAGAGAGAGAGAGAGTGAGCAAGGAATAATAGCATACAGTCGTTCACCGTATGAGAATTTGACCATTTCGGTTGAACGATCGTACTGACTATGCCGGACAATATTTTCACCGCCTGAAGCGATAAGCGACCGATACGAGCAAATACGAAGTTTATTGGTTCGTCATACGGCTTTACTATGCGCTGAAAACGCGTGTTTTTCTTGTCTAGTCTATGTGTTGTATGGTTAGTGACATTATTAAGTAGAAGATTTTTTTTTCAAATATTAACTATTTGTGCAACAGTATTGTTGCAGTTCAATTGGAAAATTGAATGTTTTTTCGGTTTTTAGACCATCAGGTAATAATGGCTTTGTTAAATATATGTATATACTAGTGCTTTAAAAATATCGCAGCAGTATCAATATTATCGATATTTGGCATTATATCGATTCGATTTTCCGAATATCGATATATAAAAAAAAATGGTCATAATTTGCGTTGGCGTTGACTGGGTAAGTTGCTTATTTATTTAATTATGAAAATATTTTAAATAATTGCATTGGTTTTATTTTATACATTAGAAAGTGAAAGAATGGAACAGTCAACAAGTTAACGTTTTTTTAAAAAAAAAACCAATGGGTTTTGCCTTAGTTTTTTTGTGATTGATAATTCTAATCAAACTGCCATGAAGGCAATTATATTTGATATTATATTTGTTATATTACCTAACCATTAAGGTTTGTTTAAGTTCTTTGTTTATAAGAATGATCTCAATCAAACTGCCATTGAGGCAATTTTTTTCTCGTTAATTAATTTTTAGTTTTCTACTACTAGATTTAAATTTTCAGTTTAAATATATATTAGTTCTAAGTTCAAAGAGCAATGAAAATTAAAAGTAAGCCTTTTGAATTTAAATGAATGAAATAAATACGATTTTGTTTTATCTCTGACGAGCTTTTGTTTTTATTTTACTCCTGCAATTAGCTGTTTTATCCATTTAGGAATAATAATCGATACCAGAAAGTATCAATACTTTTTATGTGTCTAACAACACTAACACTAACCACGTATGGTTGTTAGTGACTAAAGTTAACTTTAATATTCAATTAATAAGAAAGTGAAATTTTAGTGTTAAGTTAAACAGATCATAGGCTAAATGATAATTTGAGCGTCGACTGTAATAAGAATAGAAGCATGAAAATTTAATCGTTGATTCTCTTTTTTTAGGTTAGTAACCACATGTAATTAATCTTTTCATTTTTAATAAAAAACTCTTATTTTAGACGAATCAAGTTGCGTTTCTATTTCAAAGAAGTCTCAACATATAATAAGTTAACAATCATTACGTTTTTGGACACTGATAAGAAAATATGGCAAAGCTACAGTTTGAATTTGAAGTAGTTGCTGATGACGAAGAAAAAAAATCAAACACTATTATAATTAAAACTATAACAGACGAATATAAAAAATACTACATTCCAAAAGGGTACCAATCATACAAAGCACACCCGGAACTAATGATAACCAGAGTTAAAAAAGTTGCAAACACCTTACAAAACCGTGGCCAATATAGGAATAAATATTAAGTGGTGAGGTTCTAAAGATACATGTATAAAGATGAAATTGAAAATATGATGTTCAATCATTTCTTTTAGCGAAGAAAGCACAGCAAATACCTCTGCTAAGCAAATAGATAAAACTTTAATGAAACCACTAACCATAAAACACATATGCTAGACAAGTAGAACATGCTTTTTCAGCGCACAGTAAAGGCGTATGACGAACTAATCAACTTCGTATTTGCTCGTATCGGTCGCTTATCTCTTCAGGCAGTGAAAATATTGTCCGGCATAGTGAGTGCGCTACGCGCGTTCAACCGAAATGGTCAAATTCTCAGACGAAGGATGACTGTATGCTATTTTTCCTTGCTCTCTCTCTCTCTCTCTCTCTCTCAAATTTATATGTATGTACATATTTACATGTATGTACGCACAGGCAGCAGCAGCAGCAGCTCACAAAAATTCAAATTTCTTCGCCCAGAGATCGCATTTCTTCCCTTTCGAGAGAAGAGTATACCAAACTGCTGAAAGCGTTTGCCATGCTCATGCAAATTGTTCAGATTTTTTTTATTATTTGTGTGAAGAGTATGAAAATGTTGATGCGCATGAAGAATATGTTTTCGCGACGAGCATGCACACACACTTACAGTCCTTGGCCTACATGTTTAAGCATTTGTGTGCCTGTGTGCGAAACTCTATTCTTGCTGCTTGTGGAAATTGTAAGAACCCAGCGTTTAATGTTGCTTGACCTTGCGAATTGCATACACACTTTTGCATACATATGTGTGTGTATGAGCGATGATAGAATTTTTCGAGTGTGTCGCGATTCAGTAGTTTGATAATTTTTGAATTGTAGAGTGACTGTCAAATGAGCATTTACGAACTGCAAGTCATTTGTTCAATCTTGTATATTTCTAAATCTACTTTATGCATATTTACATACGTACATGCATTCTTATACCTGCATATACAATAAGTTGATATACAGATATCGATATAACATAAAATTACTTAAATAATAGAAGCCCATAAACATTTATAAATCGAAAAATCACAGGAATGCGTTAACAAATAAGTTTATTTAATTCTTTTAAAGATTTAGCTATGTAAGGAAATTCATATGCATTCACAGGTGCCAGAATGCATCAAGCTATACTTCATATTGCTAAAATGAATTGCAGTTCGTAAATACTCATTTGACAGTCACTCTACAATTCTAAAATTATCAAACTACTGAATCGCGACACAAAAAATTCTATCATTGATCATACACACACATGTAAGCAACATCAAACGTTGGGTTCTTACAATATCCACAAGCAGCAAGAATAGTTTCGCACACAGCCACACAAATGCTTATACATGTAGGCAAAGGACTGTAAGTGTGTGTGCATGCTCGTCGCGAAAACATATTATTCATGTTCATTAACGCTTTCATACCCTTCACACAAATAATAATAAAAATCTGAACAACTTGCATGAGTATGGCAAACGCTTTCAGCAGTTTGGTATACTCTTCTCTCGAAAGGGAAGAAATGCGATCTCTGGGGGAAGAAATTTGAATTTTTGTGAGCTGCTGCTGTCTGTGCGTACATACATATATATATGTACATACATATATATTTGAGAGAGCAAAGAGAGAGAGAGAGAGAGCAAGGAAAAATAGCATACAGTCGTTCTCCGTATGAAAATTTAACCATTTCGATTGAACGCTCGTAGCGCACTGACTATGCCGGACAATATTTTCACTGCCTGAAGCGATAAGCGACCGATACGAGCAAATACGAAGTTGATTGGTTCGTCATACGGCTTCACTATGTGCTGAAAACGCTTGTTCTACTTGTCTAGTCTATGTGTTGTATGGTTAGTGATGAAATTCCTTGAAAAATTGTGTGAGATAGATGAACCTACAAAAGAATGTAAAAGCGGAAACTTAAACGAAATATGTGACAAATTTATTCTAGGTAAATTTGAAGAAAAAAAAAAAAATAAATGCATAAATTTTACGAACATATGAAAGTAAATGTGAGAGGTTATGTATTACAAATGATACAGAAAAAATTTAAGCTTTAAGACTTTTTAGATAATGCAGTTAAGGATTGGTTTAGCTCTATGTTAATTAAACATACATTGAACTCCGAGTGGGTAACATGGAAAGATAAATATTTCAAACTTTGCGGATAAAGGCTGGTTATCAGTCAATAAAAGAAAAAACTATATTAGAAATTGATACTAAAGAAGATCCAAAAAACTAGATATCCCCCAATAATTGAAGTTAAATAAATACTAAATGTAAAGACTGAGTGCAAGGGTATTTATAACCCTGGCTCAAATATCATATTGAGAAATACTAATTTAGTAAAAATTAAAAATTTAAAAAAAGATAAACTTCTACTACTACTACTAAAGTACAAAAAAAAAACGATTAGTGGTTAAGATAAATGTACAAATGGATAAGACAAATTCTCGATATAAAAGATAAAATAAATGATTTTGTATATAGCAATAAAGATATCAATTATGATATGATCCTAAGACAAGACACTATAAAAAGATTTGAATTGATCCCTGATTCAAACTTAAACGTCCAATTACAAAAAGAAAAAAAATCTTATCTAGATATTAACAATTGCAAAACAAAAATTTTTTGAAAGATACCACAATAAATGAAAGTAATAAGAATCAAAATAAAAAAGAAATAAAAATGAAAAATGCTTTTGATCAATTTCAATTAATTTCAATGAAGGTAGTAATGTAAATGATTTTAATATTAATATTGAAAATTTCAACACCGATCTAAGATATAAAATAAACTCCATTAGAAAATAAAAAAACATTTTTGCCAAGGACAAGTATGATGTAGGTAAACTTAAAAACAATGAGGCATTTATAGATCTACAAGTAAAATAAGTAAGAGTGCTCTAGTCGAGACTGCTCAACTAAGAGATCACCTGAACCATGCGACGAGCCGATATTCCTAACATTCTATGCTTATTTAACATATACAAATATATATGTATATATAAGCAACACATGAGCACGAAGGCACGCGCTCTGCTAACTAACAGCTAACGCAGCGACTGCGCTTGGGATGCAGTAAGGGCTATATTATGGAAACTTATTTGTTGAATAAGTTTTCTTCTAGATAGATTTATGTTATCAAATTTTAAGAGCGTGATAATGAGATTTAGCAAGCATTTTAAGCAAGTTTCTATTACTTGAATAAGTTTTCGCCAATTTGGGGAAAGGGGGAGTGGTGTCCAAAATATAAGAATAATCGAAATTGTAAAAATATAAATAAAACTAAATTCAAAATTTAGCGACTCTAGCTGCAAAACTGCATTTCAACAACGTTTTAATCGATAACATTAAAACGGCAATAGTTATCGAATATTTTTAAACAATCTCGATCTGCGCGTGCTATACAAGGACCTTACAAATTTTAAGTCCCTAGATCTTCTAGGTTCTGAGATGGACGCGTTCATACATACGGACAGACGGTTATGGCTCAGCTCGTCACTCTGATAAAGAATATACATACTTAATGGGGTCTGCCACGCCTCCTGTCTGTTACATACACTTTAACAAAACATACCCTAATTTCCCATTTTCAATGGGTTTAGGGTATAAAAATACTGCTACAAAGCTCGTACAGATGTTCGTTAAAGGAAAAGCTGAAATTGAAAAACTACTAGCTCAATTATTGAAACATAACCTCATTGAAGAATCCTATAGTCCATTTGTAGCACCAGTCACATTAGCTTATAAAAGGGGTGAAGGAGAGAAGACTAGACTGTGTACTGATTTTAGATATATAAGTACTCTAATAGTACCTCAATCACAGCCATTTTCTTTAATTGGGGAATTAATTCACTACGCTCGACACAAACTCAGCCTTCTGGTCTATACCCTTAAGAATTCAAGACAGGCAAAGGACAGGATTTGTGACACAAGAAGGTCATTATCAATTGACGTGTCTTCCTTTTGGACTAAAAACATCCCCAGCAACATTTCAAAGAATTTTGGTAAATATAATTACGGAGTACAACTTATCCAAATTTGTTGTAAATTATATAGATGATATAATGATTTTCTAAAAACGTTCGAAGAACATTTACTTCAGTTGAAGCAACTGTTGGATGCAATTATAGTAGAAGGATTCCGTTTCAAACTTACAAAATGCAAATTTGCTGCAAGTTCGATGAAATATTTGCGTCACTGAATCATCACTGAAAATACCGCAACTCCCTCATATGACAATATAAAATTTATAATAGATTTCCTTTCACTACAAACTAAGAAACAAATACAACAGTTCTTAGGTAAAATAAATTTTTATGGAAAATACATGCCTAACGTCTCAATTTTGCTCGAACCTCTGCACAACTAGCTAAGGAAAAATGTAAAATTTGATTGGTCAACTGATTGCGAAACTGCTTTCCATAAGATAAATCAATATTTATGATCAAAACCAATGCTGGCCATGTATAATCAAATAGCTCCAACTTTCATATACACGGATGCAAGCATAAAAAGTATTGGAGCTATCTTAAAACAAACGCATAAGATGGAAAGCAAAACCCGTAGCTTATTTTAAAAAAATAATTGATTCACAAAAAAAAGAAAACAGTTTTTTTTTAGAATTTTATATACAATCCCGGAAAAGATAATACCGAGATCCTGTCTACGAATACTACGAAAATAATGAAGACAAATTAAAAACAGTAAATATTATAAGCATTCAGGATATAAAAATGACCAGCGACAAAACACAAGTTTAAAATATAAGAAACATATCATTATGGAAAATGGCATTTATTACAAACGAGATGGAAAGAATGAAATCAAAAAAGTTAGTTCTAATTGAAGAATATAGTAAAATAATGATAGAGACAATTCACAGGGAGTACTGCCATATTGGAATAAGCCAAAGAAGCAAAAATGAAACCATTTTATACAGCACCGCATTTATCTGATAATATAAAATTGTGTGTAGTTTTTATAAAAAATAAGACACGACTAAATAAGAAATTTGATTTTTTGTCGTATTTAGGTCCACCAGAAAGACCTATACAAATAATGTCTTTAGACACAATTGGTGGATTTGGGGGACAACGATCTACAAATAGATAATTGCATTTATTAGTAGATCATTTTACTAATTACCAATTCGCCCATGACTTCGTCCAATTAATAAAGAAAGTGCCGATGGAACATTCCATTGAAATATTACTTGCAGAGTAATATCCGGCCATCAATTAAAAATAGTTTAAAACTACCTTAGAGAGGAAAAAATTAAATTATTTCTAACCGCAGTTGATGACCCTTTTTCCAAAGGCCTTAACTCTAGTAAAAAGAATAACATGTATGTTTAATGATGATAATAAAAAAGGGTTAGTAGAAAATCGCAGAAGAATGTGTAAGAAAATACAATAAAACAGTTCATACTGTAATAGGATTTTCTCCTACCTATCTGATGAATGGTGAGTCAACTGATTTATTACCTCTCTGCTCAGATCAAAAAATCACACGAATACAATAATACTCTGATAAATATAGAATAAACCATGATATTAAAAAGGCGATATGGTCTATATAACCAACGGTAATAAACTAAACAAAAAAAAAATGGATGAAATAAGAACTGGCCCTTTTGATATAGAAGAAAAAATCTCTGATTCGGTTTATTAAAACACTGGTTTATAAAAACACTAAATCACTGGTCGTGAAAAAAATCTCTATGTCTATACAATGTTACAAAACTTATTCCTATGGCTTATTAATTCTTAATGTTCTAAGCTTAATTCACATTTTTAAGACAATTAAGCATCTCAAGGGGGAGATGTTAGCTGAGATGAGCCGTCAAGATCATTTTAGTGAAAAAAGCTAAATAATAAATAAAAGAACTTAAGTTAAACCACAGCCGCTACTGTATCGCTGTCGCTGCCGCCGACGCTGTTGTCGGTGCCGCAGACGCTGTTTTCGCTGCCGCTGCTATCGTTGCCGCTGTCGATGATGGTGCATTCGCTGGCGGTGTCCGATGTCTTGGACGTTGGTCCACTTTAGTTCGTACATACATAATAACCATCCTGTCTCTGCATGCATACATACTCATGTTACATGCTACATCAACATTTGTAGTCTACACAAAATATACAAACCCAGAACCACACTCTGTACAATAGAATAAAGAAATAACCATAACGAAACCGATTTCGTTCGCGTGCTTTTATTTAAAATTTTTCAGCGTTGTCGTTAGCCGAAGGCGCGAAATTTGTTCGACTCAATAATAGTGAGTTATCTCACTGGCACAGTACTTAGGATAACGCGATGTGCAAAGGTTGATAGGTTACAAATATCAGTACTCTTTATTCACATCGTTATCCGTTAAACAACCACGCTAATGCAACCCACGCGGCGATGATCATCGCGTCAAGTTTGCTTTTGAACCTCGACAGTGGCGTGTAGTCGCGAAAAGCATTATTGCCTAAAACATTCACGTAATAAATTAGAATTCGTAGAGGCTATAAATCGGTTCCCTCAAAAACTTACGAAAGTACTACTAGTGAAATCAATAAAAAAAAGAACAGTAAACAAAACTCTGAAAAATAATAACGGCACAAGCCGAGCCCGTAGTCTCTCTCAGAGGCCAACATGACATAAGTGGCATACCAGATAGGCAACGTGGAAAAATTCCAAGGAGACCCCAACACTCTATACACGTTCATCAACCGTATCGATTTCATTTTAGCTCTTTATGTAACCAACGATGTGCGACAATCGCACATTATTTTCGGCCACGTGGAACGTAGTATTAGTGGCAATGTCATACGCACACTCGGAATGACAGATATCACCACTTGGAGCGCTCTTCACCAAAAGCTGATCTACAACTACAAGCCAAAGACGTCGACCCACGTACTTCTGGAAGACTAGCGCAACACACATTTCAAGGGCAACGTCAAGAATTTCTTTCATTTATTCCTCCAACATTTCGCACAAATACACCACCCCAATTTAACCAATATCGTCAACAGCCTTTTACGCCTCCACGAAATTATCAAACTCGACCAGCTATGCCATACACTCCTAGACTTTTCCAAAGACAAAACATGTCAATATGTAATTATTACTCACAAAAAAAAATTATCTTAAATGTTTAATAGATACAGGATTGACAGTAAATATGATGACACATAACATTTTTAATCTACCAATTGATAGCACTGAATGTATTCTTAATACGAGCAACGGTCCGCTTTCAATCACTTAGTTTGTTTCCGTACCACCTAACAATTTATTCTCAGTAGAATATGATATGTTGATTGGTAGGAAAATGCTATCACAGGCAGATTCTGTAATAGACTACAAAAACCAAACAGTGACTTTATATAATCAAAAATACAATACAACAAACGATAACCATTTTCAAAAACTAAATTCTGAAACAAATTTGTCTAACTCAGAAAATACATATTCAGCAAATTCTGATAACCATATTTGTCATGAGTCTGAAATAAGAGACACAAATTTCTACAGACTTGACCACTTAAATTACGAAGAAAAAAATAACCTGATCAAGCTGCTATCGCAGTTTCAGCACATACAGTATAGGGAAAGGGATAACTTGACATTTACCAACCAAGAAAAGCATACAATCAACACTAAACATAATGCACCCATTTATTCCAAGCTCTATAGCTATCCTCAGGCATATGAACAGGAAGTAGAGAGATAAATCCAAGATATTTTAAATCCGGGAATTATCCGACAAGCAATTCGCCTTATTACAGGTCTATTTGCATTGTACCAAAAAAACAAAATGTATCAGGAAAAAGTAAATTCCGAATAGTATTAGATTACAGGAAGTTAAATGAAATAGCTGACAGACACCCAATACCAAATATGGATGAAATCCTAGGAAAATTTGGTAGATGCAATTATTTCACAGCCATAGACCTTGCTAAAGGATTTCATCAAATTAAAATGGATCCTGACTCAATTCCCAAAACAGCTTTTTCTACAAAACATGGGCATTATAAATATTTGAGAATGCCCTTTGTTCTTAAAAATGCACCCGCAATGTTTCAACGTTGCATGAATAACATTCTGCGTCCGCTTTTAAATAAACATCGTTTAGTCCACCTTGATGATATAATTGTATTTTCTACATCTCTGGATGAACATTTACACTCACTTGAATTAGTCTCTGAAAAAATAGCCGAATCTAATCTTAAGCTTCAACTCGATAAATACACATTTTTAGGCCACGTCATAACACCAGAGGGAATCAAACCTCATCCAGAAAAAATAAAAGCAATACAAAAATACCAAATTCCAACCACAGCAAAACAAATCAAATCATTTTTGGGTTAACAGGCTATTATCGTAAATTCATACCAAATTCTGCTGACAAAGCGAAACCAATGACAAAGGGACTAAAGAGATACTCAAAAATAAACGCTCAAGACCCACAATATATTACTGCATTCAATAAGCGAAAACAATTAATTTCGGAAGACCCTATTTTAAATATACCAGATTTTAATCGTAAATTCACCTTGACTACTGATGCTAGTAAAGTAGCCCTCGGGACTGTACTCTCAAGACGGACATCCAATAAATTACATAAGCCGAGCATTAAACGACCACGAAATTAATTATAGCGCAATAGAGTTTGAACTGTTAGCTATCGTTTGGGCAACGTAAACTTTTAGACATTACTTACATGGACGACATTTTGAAATAGCCAGCGCCCACCAACCTCTTTGTTGGTTGTATAAAATGAAAGATCCTAACTCTAAACTAACCCGATGCAGAGTAAAATTATCAGAATATGATTGTGATATTAAATATATAAAAGGAAAAGAAACCACATGGCTGATGCCCTTTCTCGTATAAAAATTGAACAAGCATATTTCGGTGAACAAACACAACATAGCGCTCTCGATGACAATATTTACATACTTTTTATCACAGAAAAACCAAACAATTTTTTTAAAAGGCAAGTCATTTTCTTTAAAGGTTCACCAAACATTAAAAACGAAATCTATTATAATAAGCAAATTACTTACATATATTTCACATATGACAAAATGACAAGAGACCATAAATCATTTTTGTGCTAAGACCAGCGATTCAAAATGACCAAAAAGACATTATAAATACAAATCATACTAAAATTTTTCGTGGTCTCATTTAATGATATAAAAATATATCATAAATACGTATCTTATCATCCCTTTGCAATATTTTACACAAAATTTAAAAAAAAGTCCCAACAAGTTAATACAGACGTTAAAGTCTCGCAGCCTGATTTACCAAAGCTCTATCCGTCTATGACACCCCAACTCGCCTCCTAAGGTGAGGGTGACCAGGTGAGACATCTAGAACAAATTTTTTTAACGCTTTACAGCGAGGTTGTAGCTCCCATTTATCTTCGTATTTACTCGGCTCCCTCTCTTTAGGCTCGAGCAATGAAAATATGGTACGTTCTAGTTAGTGTGCTAATTTCTCGAATTTCCATATAAAACACCGTTGTCTCCGTTGCAGACAAATTCTATGAATGATTTCACTCGTACGGTACTTTGGCGTCAGTCATATTTTACGTTGTGGAGTAATTCTAAAAATGGTTTCACAATATACCAAACTCATTGCGCAGCAGCGTCGTGCAAGCACAGTGGTCAAACTATGTTCATAATATGACAGATACGTACAGTGGTCAAAATACGTTCATAATGCGACACGCCTTCCTGACAAAACTCAAGTCCTCGTGTGTTGTCTTAACTCAACCACATAAGTGACAATACTTTAGGATCGAAGGCTTTCTGGATATTTCAAAGAATTATTAATAGATACTCTTAAATCAGATTTTTTTTTTTTCAAACCAAACACATTTGTGTAGTTCTTTTTACACATAATTAACTTATCATTTGTGTAGCTCCTTTTACACATACGACCCCCGCCATAACACGTATCTTCTGCTATGGTGCGGTCTTCAGTTTCATTGGGCAATAGACGCAACTTCCATTGTGCTGTCTCTTTCTTTACATACCTCATCGATTATCCGATTATTTGGTATTGCTTTTAAAAATTCATGAGAATACTTATACTTTCAATTACATGTTAAAGATTTTAATAAATATCTATCTCCAACCAATACTTCAATTACCTCAAATGGCCCATTAAATTAAGGATCAAGTTAGTTTGATGACGTTCTTCGCTTTTGAGCAAAGCGTGGTCACCCACTTTCAAATTTACTATCTTAGCTTTATTTTTATTAAACCTATTTTAGTCGTATTTTGCATAGGTTTCCATATTTTGTTTAGCCTCTCTTCTCAAGTTTTCTTTGTCTACTTCATCATTACTATTCTCGTTTATCGGCAACAAGCCAAAAGGTCGAGCTTCCTTACCAATCAATAACTCTAAAGTGCTAAAATTAGTCACACGATTAATCGTGCAATTCATTGCTAGCTGCACTTCAGCCAAAGCATACTGCCATGATTTCTGACTGGTCTCGACAGCAGTCAGCATGCCTTTCAGGGTACTCATGACCCGCTCTACCTGACCGTTTGCTCTACTTGCACCAGTAGCAATTAAATGTAGATTAATTTTTTGAGAGGGACTAAATTCGCGTAAACTTTTACTTGCGAAACTACGTCCTTGATTTACTATAATTCGAGTGGGTAAACCAAAAGTGGCTTAGATACTTTACATGAGAAACAATTTTCTACAAATCTACGCACATATTTGGACATATTTTCGAACCAGTAATAACCATAGACCTTGTCCAGCGTCTTTTCCCATCCCAGATGCATGATAGCTTTATGGTCGTGACATATGACGGCCCATCGAAAGGCTCTTGGTATTACCGGCAAACATTTGGTCTTACTATTTCGCTGTATTTTTCTATGTAGTATTCCCTTTTGGCAATTTATATGTTTTGTCCAGATTTCCTGGTAACTCATTACTTTTTAACTTTAAAATTATTTCTTGTATCTCGGAATCTCGCTGTTGTTCCGAAACCAACCAGTTGTCAGATACCTCAGTCAAATTGATTTGTAATTCAGAGAGAGAAAGTCAACATGCGCCATCCGCCATCCGCTCGCCTTTTCTATACTCTATTTCGAAATCAAATGCCTGTAAAAACGCAAACCATCTATGCACCCTCGGTGTTAAATCTAGTTTTGTGCGACTGGCCTTTAATGAATTACAGTCAGTATAATTTAGTATAAGATTCGGCGGGAGACGTACACTTACTGCAGTACTCTACCACATGAGGTTCATTGTCGATTTTATGTAACAGGATCGCTTCATACCCAATAAAACTTGTGTCAGTATACATACTCTATTGGGTATTGCGGATCGAATATGATTAAGACTGGCGTCAGAGTCAATATAGTTATTATTCATATTCGTATCTGTTCATGCACTGGTAACCAAACAAAGTCAATGTTTTTCTTAGAGGTGAAAAGATACAGAGGTTTGAGTGTTTGGGAGGAATTTAAAACAACTTGCTAAAAATAAGAGCCAAAACCAATAAATTGCCCTAGCTGTGAGACATTTTGGGGTGGTGGTAACCCATTTAAAGCTTGAATTTTTCGTGAATTTGGCCTGATTTCTCCGTTGCTTATTTCAAATCCAAAATACTCTATTTTAGTGGTGACAAAGGAACACTTGGTGACATTAAATGAAAATCCAGCCTAACTTAATGTCTCCAATACTGTCCGCAATCTAACTAGCGCATCTTCTTTGCTTTCTGTCATTATGAGAACATCATCAATATACACGATTGCAGAAGTGTGAGCTAAAGCTCTTAAGTCCATCATTATAGTCCGCTGGAACACAGACGGTGCGTTCATCAAACCAAACGGCATTGTCAAGAACTCGTATTGACCATCTGGCGTTACAAATGCAGTTCGTTCGATTGAGTGTTCGTGAACTGGAATTTGGTAAAAGCCACTTGCCATATCTATGCACGAAAAATATTTAGCATCACGAAGTATGGCAATTTGGTCTGAGATGAGGGGCAACGGGTACTTGTCAGCCACTGTGTTTTCGTTTAGCATGCGATAGTCCAAACACAGTCGATCGGTGCCATTTTGCTTTTTAACTAGCATCATGGGACGAAAGCTGAACAGCTTGGGCGAATTATTTAAGCCTTTAGTAATTCGTCAACTTTACCCCGCACTTTGTTTTTCTCTTCTTCACTAAGCCTATATGGCCGCCGTTGTACTGTCGTTTGGTGATCTATCAATCTAATTTCTAACTGCCCTGTAGTGACCCTAGTCTTTGGTATTCCATCAATAAACCAATCTGAATAACATTTTAAAATATTTATCAAGGGTGCTTTATCAAGATCATCAAATTCACTATTCGATTCTATGACATCTTCATAATTGGTAATTATTAACGATTCTACTCTTTTGTTTTATAAAATTTGAAATTTGTCAGCGTCCATGGTTACGCCAAAGCTCTGACTAAAAATTTCACGACCAATTAGTACGTCATGTGTCAAATACTTGTCCATAAAACATGTAACAAAATTTCAAAATAATATTGATCAATATTTACATTACATAATAGTTGTTGACTGCTTCATTTTGAATCATTACTTATACAGCAGATCCCACTTCTGATGTCGCAGAGTCGTTAATTTATTGTGGCTGGTCTGCCATGTTGACACACGAAGTTTGGGAGTGAAGCGAATTCCAACCGGCGCGTGCAATTGTCTGAACTCGAATGTCTCGCATTTTCTGATCACGTATCGATCTATGCTTCTGTGCACACGAAAGCTGGACTACACTCGGCGACAGCGCGACAACGCCGTCGCCTCACACGTACGGTAACTCATTGCGCAGCAAAATACGTTCATAATGCGACATATACACATGTATATATAAATATATATATATATATATATATATATATATATATATATATATATATATATATATATATATATATATATATATATATATATATATATATATATATATATATATATATATATATATATATATATATATATATATATATATATATATATATATATATATATATATATATATATATATCGCATTACGAACATGGTTTGACCACTGTACGTGTCTCTCACATTATGAACATAGTTTGACCACATGCAAGACGTAGCTGCGCAATGAGTTTGGTATATGGTTTGGTATACCATTCTTAGAATTTGTCTATAACGTAGAAAGCGCTCAGAAGTGGGATAAGTACCACCTCCTGCATTTTTTGTAGATCAATGGCGCATTGTCCTACAAATGCAAAATCAAAACCTGTTAGAGCTTGCGCTTTTTCTGATAGTGCAGCCGCTGATTCCTCGAAATGGTGCAATACCGCCGTCATAGAAGGAAGCAAGCTGCTTCACAGTGCTTAATCCAAATTTCCTATCCCGGCATTAAGTGTACTGAATTCAAGGAATTATTTCTCGACTGCTATAAAAACAACGAGACGTCGTCGTCAATATTTTTAAATTTGCTGAACAGCCGCCCAACTAACGGCGAATGCCTTACGGCTTACGCTAGTCATTTGGTGACAACTCCAACTGCTAATTTGCAAAACAAAAATATAGAGGAAATAGCTCTTTCAGTTGTGCTCGCGCATTTGGTAAATCTGGACAACCGCTTGCAACAAATTGTTTTTACATCAAAATTGCAAACTAGAAGCGAGCTACAATCTGAACTTGGTGCATTCACATTTAAACAGCACCGAAATGTTGACCGTGGTGATGATGCTGGACCTGACATCAAGAAGAGGAAAATGGCATTGGTGTGTCATTTCTGTGCGAAACCAGGTCACAAAATTACTGAGTGCAGAAAGAAAATGCAACAAGAAGCCTATACCACACCTCAGATAAGCCGTTAGTTACCTGCTTTAAGTGCGGCCAGCCTGGACATTTTGTAAGTCAATGTTCAGAAGATGCATCAACAAGCAAAAAGGGACTGTTTCAACAGAAGACCGTGAACCAGTGTTACGTGCCAGAGCCAACAGAAACTATGATACGGCGAGGTGAGATCTACCCAATTGCCTTTGATTCCAGTGCAGAATGTTCACTTATAAAAAAGCAAATTAGTAGTAAGTTGTCTGGAAAGCGCTTTAATCAAATGATCATGCTGAGAGGCATTGGTGATGCTGGTATATATAGCACTGTACAGATTTTAAGTCAGGTTATTATAAACATAAACTCACTTCAAATATTGTTTCATGTTGTTCAAGATAAACATTTGAAAAGCAACATTGCTATTGGTCGTGAAATCATTAATCAGGGATTCAATGTTATTATATCTCCAAACAAATTCGAAATTGTGAAAACCAAATCTGTAAATATTTGTTCAGTAGATGTGAAACAAGTTGATCCTACCAATCTTGACACCGAGTTGTGTGAATCTGATAAAAACAAGTTAATAAAATTTCTTGAGAATTATTCTACTGCACTTATTAAGGGAACACCATCTACACGTGTTACTACAGGTGAAATGAAAATACTATTGGTTGACCATAGCAAAACTGTACAACGCCGGCCCTATAGACTTAGCCCTGAAGAAAGAGATATCGTTAGAGAAAAGTTGAGTGAGCTACTAAAATGTAATATCATTCGAATCAGTTGTTCTTAGTTTGCAAGCCCCATGATGCTCGTCAAAAAGAAAAATGGAACAGATCGCCTTTGGGTCGATTTCAGAGAGCTGAATGCTAATATGATTGCCGAAAGGTATTCTTTGCCGTTAATAAATTACCAGATTGCTAGATTGCGGGGCGCGAATTACTTCACCTGTATTGACATGACAAGTGGCTTTCACCAGATCCCAATTCACCTCGATTCTATAGAATATACTGCATTCGTTACTCCTGATGGCCAGTATGAATTCTTAACTATGCCGTTCGGATAAAATAATGCGCCATCTGTGTACCAACGGGCGATTATGAAAGCTTTGGATGACTTGGCCCATTCGTATGTGCTTGTTTACATGGACGATATTCTGATAGTGTCGCCCACAATTGAGTTAGGCTTTAAAAGGTTAAAAATAGTGCTAGACATTCTCACAGGTGCTGGATTTATTTTTAGTATCAACAAATGTAGCTTTTTGAAAACATCAATAATTCAGTCATTCAGTAATTTTGATACGAGATAAAGGCAGGAAAAATTCGATCAAACATACGAAAAATTACTGCATTGATTTCTTTGCCACCGCCACAGACAGTTTTTAGTGTGCGACAGTTCATTGGTCTAGCATCCTATTTCCGAAAATTTGTACCTGGCTTCTCTCAAATAATGAAGGCATTATACGCTCTAACATCAGGAAAAGAAAGTGTTACTTGGAATGCTGAGCTCAAAAGCATTCGAAAGAAAATTGTAAGAATCCTTACAAATGAGCCGGTACTAGTAATATTTGACCCACAACACGCTATAGAATTGCACACTGATGCTAGCTCGATCGGATTTGGTGCCATGCTTTTACATCGTATCAACAACCAACTTCATGTTGTAGAATATTTCAGCAAAACAACTTCCGCCGCTGAATCTAGATACCACTCCTATGAGCTCGAAACATTGGCAGTATTTGCGTCCGTCAAACATTTTCGTTACTATTTGCTAGGTAGAGAATTTGTGATTTGTACTGATTGCAACTCATTAAAGGCATCACGCACTAAAATATACCTACCTTACAAACCTTTAATTTCACAATACAATATAGAGAAGGGAAACGTATGGCACACGTAGATTTTCTATCAAGAAACCCAGTTCCTTCAACACCACAGTTAGTTTTAGATAAAATACCTGAAAAGGGAATAAATATAGCAGAAATATCAAGTAATTGGCTGTTGGCCGAACAGCAACTGGATCCAGATATCGTCAGCATTGTTGGTAAGCTGAATGCCAACGAGTTACCAGACGATATAATTAAAACATATGATCTAAGAAAAGGGATGTTTTTTCGCAAAATACAGAAAAAGGGGAAAACACGATGTTTACCAGTCGTGCCTCGAACTTTCAGATGGTCAGTGGTAAATCAGGTACATGAATCAATCATGCATCTAAGATGGCAAAAGAACCTTGACAAGGTACATCAATACTACTGGTGTGACAAAATGAATAAATATGTCTGTAAATTTGTTGGCAATTGTATAACTTGTAGAACGGCCAAGTAGCACTCTGCCAAAATTCAAGCAGAGCTACACCCTATTCCAAAGGTCAGTATCCCCTGGCACACCGTGCATGTGGATATAACTGACAAATTAAATGGCAAAAGTGATTTAAAGGAATATATTATTGTTCAAATTGATGGCTTCAAAATTCGTACATCTATATCATACTCTCAAGATAGATACAGAGAGCTGTATCAAGGCCATGAAGTCTTCAATTTCTTTATTTGGTGTACCAACGCGCATTATACCTGACCAGGGTAGATGTTTTTCAAGCACACAGTTCTCAGAATTTTGTTGTTCAAACAATATTAAATTTCATTTAATTGCGACTGGGACAAGTCGTGCTAATCGAAAAGTTGAGCGCGTAATGAGTACGCTTTAAAATCTATGAACCGCAGTTGAATTAAGTCAGGGAGCCTGTCAAGAAGCTCTTGGCGAAGTGCAGTTAGTGTTAAACTGCACAACTAATCGGGCAACTGATGCAAGTCCCTTAGAGATGTTGCTAGGGAAAGAAGCTCGACCTCTCGGATTGGTTTCTCCATTGGTCACAGAGCTAGAAGTGGACTTAGACTCGACGCGAGCTAGAGCCAGTAGCACCATGAAATCTGTAGCTTCTTACGATAAAGATCGATTCGACAAATCCAAGGCAGCCGTTGTAAGACAGTGTTGGTGATTATGTCCTTCTTAAAATCGAGGAGAGACCAAAAAAACTAGACCCAAATTTTAAGGGACCATTTTTGGTAATAGAGGGTTTGGATGGTGACAGATACAGGTTAAAGTCGTTATCAAGCAAGCGAATATATAAATATTGTCATGAAGATAGAAAATTTCCAGAAGTGTTCCTCAAGAGTTAGACATTGACAGGGAAGATTCAAGCTCGTCAAAGGGTCAAGTGGTCAAAGGTCCAAGCGTCAAAGGGTCAAAGGTCCAAGCGAGATGATGGCGTTATCCGTCCAAGTGAGACGATGGAGTTATCTTAGAATTTGTCTATAATGTTGAAAACGCTTGGCGCGTAGCGTACGAGTAAGGCGACGGCATTGTCGCGCTGTCGCCGAGTGTAGTCCAGCTGGCGTGTGCAAAGAAGCATAGATCGATGCGTGATCAGAAAAGGCGAGTCAGTCTAGTTCAGACAATTGCACGCGCCGGTTGGAATTCGCTTCACTCAAAAGTTTGTGTGTGAATATGACAGACCAGCCACAAGAAAATAATAAATCTACGACATAAATATAAAATATATATATATATATATATATATATATATATATATATATATATATATATATATATATATATATATATATATATATATATATATATATATATATATATATATATATATATATATATATATATATATATATATATATATATATATATATATATATATATATATATATATATATATATATATATATATATATATATATATATATATATATATATATATATATATATATATATATTATGTTATGCAAAGCAATATCAAACGCGATATTTATTACAGTTTGCTATATAGAAGAGGTTTGCGCGTGTCACGCTCATACAAGGTACAAAAAGAATGTATATCTATAAACACAAAAGAAAGGTCTAATTGGGGGTGCTCGACTAGGCTCCCTGAACCGAGCCCAACCTGGGTTGTTATACCCTGAACCCATTGTAAATAGGATTTCAGGGCATAATGATTTTGTAATAATTTATGTAACAGGCTGAAATGAGGCGTAGCAGACCTCATCAAGTATATTTTCTATATGTATATATTTTTGTACGGGGCGATGAGCGGAGTCGGCTTAGCTATGAATACATCGATCTCAAAACCTTGAAGAGCTAGAGACTTAACTTTTATAGGTCCGTGTATGGCACGTAGTAGATTAAACTAAAAAGGCAGAGATCAGGTATTAGTTGTTGGACTAACATTCAGTCAGCTGTTAGTCACAGCGTTCAAACTTCAATAGTATCCCGAGCGGACAACACAGAAATCATGACGGACTTTGGTGTGATTGGGTGATCCTCAGTTCCACAAGCCACAACGTATAAACGTGTATATATACTATATATAAGTCTGATTAAAGAAAGCTAACAACAGTGCAATGCTGCAATTTACAGCTTTTGGTTGGATTGTGTCTGGTCGGTGCCGAAAAAGTGAGACAATTACTCGTTCGTTGACTTTCATGAGTGTAGTAAAGGACGAGATATATGTAGATTCGATAGTTCGTTTATTATGGGAGTTGGAAGAAAAACCAAATACAACTAATTCGAGTTTGTAAAACATTTTTGGCTTTGAAGAGAAGAATAGGCAAGCAAGAAGACATTCGGCCGATGTACACTAATTTCGTGAAAGAGTACTTGGCCTTGAGTCATATGACAATCAAATTCCGAGAGAGCATCATTACTTCATTCCATATCTATGCATGCTAAGACCGCACAGCGTTTCCACTAAGCTAGTATTTGATGCCTCGTTCGTTACAAGTTTTTCACCTGAACAACCACTGCTCCATTCTTAGCAGTTCGATGTTTAAAACATCCGCTTATCTTTGGGTGACATTTTTAGAGACTTCATGGAGTGTTCAATAGATGTTCAACCTACCAAATGATCAGTTGTGGCACGATTGTACGATCCTTTATGTTTGTTAAGTTCGATCCTATCTCGTGCAAAGGTTGCATAACTTTGGATGGGACGACCAATTACCTGTCCAAATGATACAAGAATTGAGTCAGTGATAAGCCTCTTTTCAAACTTAAACTTATTTCATATACCTCGTTATGTTGGCACACTTAAGTCAAAAGACGACAGCATACGGTTCTTGTAAGAACGCAAACAGATGAAGGTATCACTACTAGGCTGCTAGTCTCTACATTTAAGGCAGCGCCTTTGAAAGCAGAATCTGTGCCGCGGCTGGAGTTGTGTGCTGCAGCATTGTTAGCTACCCTGTGGGATGCGGTAAAAAAGCTATTTGATTGTCCACTTAATCAAGTCATATTTTGGTCAGATTCAGAAATTTTTCTACATTGGCTGCGAATGCATTCGTCTACTTTGAACACTTAAACTGAGTAGTGCGCAGAGCGCAGAGCGCAGAGCGTGTGGTTTCCATACACCGGAATGGATATGGTTAGGAATGAATATCAAATTGAACATATGTATGCACAAATAGATAAGGATCTTGTCGCTGCTATAAAAGAAAATAGCCGACTTGTACCAGTGCTGGAAAAAGAAGGCATCAAGTGGCACCTCATCCCACCGGCAAGCCCCCATATGAGAGAATTATGGGATGCTGAAGTTAGTGAAACATCATTTAAAGTGGGCCATCGGCGATAATTGTTTTTCACAAAACTGCTTAGCCAAATTGAAGCAGTATTTAAGTCATGCCCCCTAATCACCTTAAATAGTGACACGGAGGGACGCGACATATTGGCACCTGGTCATTTTATTGTGGGAAGACCACTCATTGTAACCTCCAGAGCACTTTGATGAGCATCGAAAAATTGGGAGACACATGCAACGCATCAGAGCAGAATTCTGGAGAAAATGGAATATGAGAAAGGTTAAAAAAAAACTACAAAAAGACAAGATAGTAAAGTTCGAGAAGTAATATAATATAAATATAAAAATAAATATGGGTGAGGTCAAAAGATGAATAAACATAATCTGTTTGTTACCAACTCAGGATAAGGATGAGCAAGCCGAATCTCCAAGGGAACAAATGAAAACACGATCAGCAAAGTTTACGCCAGGAAAAGTGACAAATTTCAGTCTGTTAATGATATTGCGGGTAGCAAGTACCATTATAATATCTACTACAAATACAAAAAAGCTACAAATCCAGGATGTGGATCAACAAACTTCGATGCTAATGGACAAAGTCGGAATATGCAAGCATACTTCGAAGTTTTAAAACAAGAGGATAAGCTTATTAGTAAACAGACATTATTTGCGAAAAATGGGGTGAATTCAATGACTACAGTAAAACAGTGAGCCGTACAGTAAAGTGAAAAATAAACAAGTAAGAGTGCTCTATTCGAGACTGCTCGACTAGGAGATTTTAGGGTTCTTTTAGAAATACATACACACGCATGCAAAAGCACGCGCTCTGCTTACTGCGCAGTTTACGCAGCGGCTGTGCTTGGGCTGCAGTTGGGGCTATATTGTGGAAACTTATTTGTTTGCTAAGTTTTCTTGTAGATGGACTTTCGTAATCATGATATTCATATGTATGTGATAATAACACTCATATGTATGTATTTATTTGCCAAAGCACAAGTAGTCTCTAGTATTTGAAATACGTTTTTTGCAAATAAGGGGGCATGGTATATAAAATCCAAAAATCTTAGTATTCATTGCACGGATACACTGTAAATCTGGTATACATGAATATACATTTAAAATTTCATATTTCTAGCTTTTGTGGCTTGTGAGATCATTTTAATGGGTCCCATTTTAAATGGGTTCAAGGTATAAACATAATAAGGATAAAAAAAAAATCAACACCAAAACAATAATTAAGAGAATATCAGCCAGGATATGTAAAATCAACATCATAGCGCTGCAAGAATTAACGTCTGCAAGAATAGCGTCCACAACAACACATGTAAGTTCCGACACCACTTCACTACATTTGCGGTAAATAGCTCGGTGCAACTATAACTATTAGAACAAAGCATAAAGGATTTGTACAATCAAAGCTACACATTGAGGATCTGGCACACTACGAATGAATAAATTTCGTAAGGATTATTAAAAACTATAATAATTTAATTGTCCTGTATATAATAAAGAGGAGAAACCAGAGTACCAAAAAAATTAGATGCATCTAGGGAAAAGAAATATAGATTAGTCATAGATTAGAGAAATCTAAATTCCGTAACCATCGCCGATCGGTTTCCCATACCGGAAATTAACGTGGTATTGGCCCAATTATCAGATAACAAAATATTCTCGGTACTTGATTTAAAAAGCGGATTTCATCAAATCTTATTAAAAGAAAAAGACAGAAAAAACTGCCTTTTCTATAAAAATGGAAAATATGAATATGCGACTCCCTTTTGGTCTAAGCAACGCTCCATCCATATTTCAAAGAGCTTTAGACGACATACTGAGGCAGCATATAGGAAAAATCTGCTATGTCTACATAGACGATATAGTCGTGTTCAGCAAAAACGAAAAATCCCATCTAGATCACCTCGAAACAATATTCCATACGCTTTCCGAAGCGAACATAAAATGACAAATAGACAAGTGCGAATTTTTTAAAGCCAAGGTAGAATTCTTAGGTTTTGTTATTTTCGAAAAAGGCATAGAAACAAAAAAAAACAGAAGTTAAAGCTATTGCCAACTATCCACCACCCAAGACGCTTAAGAAACTTCGGTCATTTCTCGGCCTATCAGGCTATTATCGCCGTTTCATGTGGCGAAGACGGTAGAATATCGAAGCAAGTTTCAAGTAAGATATCAATAAAATTAAATTCCGTTGCTCTGGAAGCATTTAATAAATTGAAAACTTCACTAATATCAGAAGATGTTATTCTCAAATATCCCGACTTCAAAAAAGAATTTCACCTGACTACCGAGGCAATCGGTGCACTTCTGTGCCAAGATGGACACCATATATTCTTCCTATCTATAACGTTGTGTAAAGAAGAAGAAAATTACCCAACAAATGAGAAAGAAATGTTAGCTATTGTTTGGGCTCTTAGAGTCCGTTAAAAATTATCTTTACGGAAATTCTGAAGTCAAAATATTTACAGACCACCAACCTCTTACACATTCCCTTAGTAGTTGGCCTGGGAACGCCAAAATTAAAAGGTGGAAGGCAATCTTAGAAGAATACGATTACCAGCTAATTTAGAAATAATTTATAAAGAAAATAAAGTTGCCGATGCACTGTCCAGAGCCTCTAACCAATTAAATAGCCAAATCAATTCAATGACAGCCACCGTTCATAGTGAAAATAGTTTAAACCATCTTCTGATACCTAGATTAGAAGCCCCTATCAACGTTTACAAGAATCAAATCATAATAGCAAAAGAAAATAAAGAGATGTACAAATTCAGTATTCCGTTCCCCACCTTCCATAGACACTACATTGCAAAGGAGCAATTCTCAGAAAAATATTTAAGCCCATCCGTCATAAACGAAGTTTTCACAACAGAAGATATCATGGGCAAGCTACAGAATATCTTCCCGTCCCACCTCAATAATTTCAAAATACGATTTTCCCAAAATAGAATCATAGACTTAGAAAAACGGCTCAGATTAGGAAGAAGAAATATTAAAAAAACACAATAGAGCACATAGAAACGCATATGAAAACCAAAAACAGATCGCGGAAAAGTATTACTTCCATAGAATGAAAGTTAAAATTACAAATATCGTAAAACAATGTTGGGTCTGCAAAGAATAAAAATACGATAGAAGACCAACAAACCCAAATTTGAAAGACACACCGATACCCGAGTATCCGGGGCACATTATTCACATAAATATTTACTCTACCGAAAAACACCTCGTGCTTACCACAATAGACAAATTCTCAAAGCTTGCGCAAGGTAGAATTATTAAATCTAAAGCTATAGAATATATTAGGCAACCATTACACGAAATCCTTTTTACTATGGAGTACCAAAATTAGTAGTAATAGATAACGAAAAAGCACTTAATTCATTCATTCAAGTTTTCAAAGTACCACAATATCAAAGTTCAGAAAAGGACAGATAGAACGTCTACACTCCGCTCTATCAGAAATAATGAGATGTCTTAAAAGAGAAGGCACAGATAGAAACTTCACCGACCTCCTGCATAGAGCTATTTACGAGTATAACAATCCCATACATTCAGTTACTAAACAACGCCCACTAGATATTTTCTTTGGCAGAAAGATTACCACAGACCCCGAACAATACGAACAGGCTCGTAAAGATAACATAACAAGATTAAAAGAAAAACAGATCAAAAACCTAAAATATCATAACCAATCTATACACCCCAAGCAAACACACAAAACTGGATAGATAATTTACGTAAAAATCAACGCACGACTAGGTTCTAAGTTTTTCCCAAGGCACAAAAAAGAAATAGTTAAAGAAGACAACGACACAACTATAAAGACAGAGTCAGGAAAAGTAGTACATAAAAGCAACATTAAAAATGATTTTTCTGTACAGGATGCTGGGAGTAATCCCAATACCGGCACGAGTGAAAATGACTAACTATACGAATAGTCATATACTCACCCTTCATAACGAAAAAAATTACCTCTGATAGACGCAATACAACTTCAAAAAGCATTAGACAAACTTGCAAACCATATAGACACCGAATTAGGATCATCCGATTAATATCATACTTTACATTTCAAAATAGAACAGTCAAAATTAATCTTTCACTCCTTATTGTTTCCAAACAAAACTAAACACACAAGATCCATAATTGCTTTAGGCACAGCCTGGAAGTTCGTGACTGGTTCTCCTGACCATGATGACTTAGTTGCTATAGAAAATAATCTAAATAACCTCATTCAGAATACTAACCATCAAACCAATATCAATACACAATTCCAACAACGAATAAACAATCTAACTTAAATCAGCAACATATTAACCAACGCTATTCAGAATCTAACATACAAATACAAATCCGTCTGGGTAAAGAGGAAATAACAAATTTAAGATACGCCATATAATGGGCAAAATTTAATATAATAAACCTATGGTGAAAGATAATACAATTGTAAACTTACAGTTTAAAGAAATTTTCAAATATAAACATACAATATTTCGATTAAGAAATGACTGTAAAAATATAACAACATAAAAATCTATAATCAAAAAGAAGTAATAGATCAAAGACATGATGATTGTATACCTAAATTAATGTTAGGGAAAAATTCAATATGCGACTACAGCAACGCGGACCACATTGAGAGCTTGGAAGAAATCCAAGTATCTTCTTGGATACTGCCTAACATCTTCCAGATTGCCTAATTGCCAACACCTCTGAACATCTTCCAAATTTGCCATTCGCCAATATCCCGTTCTGCTGACAATTGAGGACAACTGTCAAACTGAGGGTGGAAGAGTTAAAATAAGAAAAGTTTGCGAGAGCAATTGTAGTTGATATTGAAGTCCCTCAATTTTGTTGATCTTCAACTCCCTTTCTCTCTCTCTATTTCTCATACTCTTTTTGTCATACGAAGTTGATTGGTCTTTCCAGCAAATCTTAATACGCTGAAAACGCTTGTTCTACTTGTCTAGCCTATGTGTTGTATGGTTAGTGGTATATGATATATCGATATCTGTAGATAGACTTATACATATATGCAGGTATAAGAAAACATGTATTTATGTAAATATGTGTGAAGTGAATTTGGAAGTCCACAAGATCGAAAAAATTCTAAAATCTATCTTTGCTATCTGATAAGTTTCTCATGTCTTAACTGCATAGTAGCACTAACCATACAACACATTGACTAGACAAGTAGGACAAGCGTTTTCAGCGCATAGTAAAGCCGTATGACGAGCCGATCAACTTCGTATTTGCTCGTATCGGTCGCTTATCGCTTCAGGCAGTGAAAATATTGTCCGGCATAGTCAGTGCGCTACGAGCGTTCAACCGAAATGGTCAAATTCTCATACGGAAGATGACTGTATGCTATTTTTCCTTGCTCTCTCTCTCTCTCTCTTTGCTGTCTCAAATATATATGTATGTACATATATATATGTATGTACGCACAGGCAGCAGCAGCAGCTCACAAAAATTCAAATTTCTTCGCCCAGAGATCGCCCTTTCGAGAGTAGAGTATACCAAACTGCTGCAAGCGTTTGCCATGCTCATGCAAATTGTTCAGATTTTTTTTATTATTTGTGTGAAGGGTATGAAAGCGTTGATGCACATGAAGAATATTTTTTCGCGACGAGCATGCAAATTATCAATTTCTCCCTCGACGTACTCCACAGGTTGCTGCCGACGTACGTTGTCACCTGGCCCGTTAGATGCCAAGTTTTAGGATGCTGTCGATGATTACGTTGGGTGCCTTGAGAAAGGTCACCGGTTGCTAGTCTCGTGACTTCGCAATAAAACAATAATATTTATCGGCTTAGCCGGAGTAGTGCATTTATTAGACCGATCGGTTCACAATTTCTTACAGAACTGAATTGACAAACATGAATTCTCTGCCTCCTATCAACAATGCCTCATAGCCGGCAAGCCGACTCAGCATAATGTTGCAATAACTCAGCGCTTACGTCGTAGCGGAAGCGTCTGGTTATTGCTCTCATTATGGCATTGTGAGGGCACTTACATACCAAATCTGATATGTCAGCAGAATGAGCGCGCGTGCATTAACGCGAGGGCTACTCATGACTTAGCTGTTAACTATTCCCCCCTTAAATTGTTGCCGTCCTCGGTGACACTTAATTCCTTAAGCATGCCTTGTAGTTTGACCGATATACTTCTGCGGTTCCAGCATCGGTATGCTAGGGCGGCGCTGGAGAGTATGAGGCTGAGCACTATTACGGCTGCGAGCAAGATCTTGCTGTGTCCACCTGAAGTCACGCTTTCCTTTAATTCGCGAATGGTATGTAAATTATGTTCATTCATGCGATGTAGGAGAGGTAAGCTGAGTACGTGGTCATGCCCTATGATGTCTACTAGGGGCGAGGCGGCGATGCCGGGACCCTTATCTACGGCCTCATTATAATTAATGAAGTTGGTGTTGTTTACCATGGCCGTGTGTTCGAAGGTGATGAGATGTGTACCTCTAGTTGTTATAGTAGGTCCATCATCTATTTTAACCTTTGCAGACTTGTCGTTGATGATGATTATTCCTTCATCGACGACTGTGATTGGGTCCAAGTGGCTAGGCTGCGTGTGGCATGCAGCTGAGCCGCCTGAATGTAACCCGCGGGCGCAGGTATCGTGGGCTGCGATTTTGCAGAATGTTGCGTAGCTGGTTGTGGAGCATTCTGTAACCGCTAAAACTCCCTCGTCGCATTCGGCTACCACGTTGTCGTGAATCTGAAGTACGGTGTTGTTATGGGCCACGGGAAATATCATGACCTTTTTGCAAAACTTTTAATTTTGGGGTATTCAATGAGTATATGAATAATGCTATCGGACTGAAATATTTTTATATTGGACACACCAATTAAACTAACTATCGGGACTTCTGTGAGCTGTTCAGTTTAAATTGCATTCAAATCATTATGGTCAAATATGGTTGGATTAATTATTTTTGATTTGGCGAGCGTTATAGTGAGCATGAGGTTTTGTATTTCTGTGATTATCATTCTATTTCTGGCAAGTAACGTTTCGTACAAGTGAGGAGTATCAAGAAATTCGCCCTTCTTTTCTTTGAGCATTTTGTTTACAGTGTCAGTTAGTAGGTTGATCTGTTTCTGTGCCTCTGTGATCACTAATACCTGTTGGTTACTAGCCTCTATTAACTGAGCCTCAGTCATCTTGACTCTTTCGAAATCTGCCGCGTCGGGTGTCCCAGCCACTATCTTCAATGCTGTCCCTAGAAAGTCTAGGCTTCTGGCTATCCTGTGGTGTACTGTTAAAGCAGCTAGCAAGTCTCTAATATGGTCTGTATCTACATCTAATAGTTTTCGCATATGCGATTGAGGAAACAAATTTGACATTTTACTAGTGTCATCTACAATGCTGTAGAAGTTGGTTAAGTTAGTTAGGTGCGTCACATGGCTGAGTTGTTCCCATAACAAGACGTTACCGTCCATTACCGGAATATAATTTGCGTGCGAGAAGTCGGTGATTCGCGCGTGTGTTGCGGTCAGAAATATGAGGATTATTCCGAAGAACCTGTGTGGAATGATTAAATGTATTTTGGTCAGTAGAGAATATGTCAATATGTAACATTTCTCCGGCATATGACGGAATTGGCGTCTCTGCGCACTCCTGTTTTTTTGGGTGTCGGTCATACTTGGCCGTTGCGCATGTCTTGCAATTTATGACTGCCTCGTTGGCCAGTTTGGTCATTTTTGGAAAATAGTAATCCCTGAGGATTTGTTTAACATTTTCCTGTGATGCCCTGTGTGCGCGGTTATGCTCAGTATTGATTATTTCTACCTGTTCGCTTTTATTGGTGATATCTGCGACGAAATTTTTGCAGTGCCAGAATTTAGTTGTAGGGAACATGGATACTAGTTCGTGTTGAATAATGGCCAAGGTGTGAAGGTCACAGTGGAGCGCATTTACAACGTCAGGGTTTACTGCGAGTTTCAAAGCCTCTAGCAGATTTGTTTTGTCTGTGAACTGTATTAAGTGTCGGGTTTTGCTACCGAATAGGATAAGTTTTCGATGCAACGTAAATCGTGCTTCTTCGAGAGTTACTTGGTTCCTATAACAGTTTAGGGGTTTGTCCGTTGTTTCGATTGTGTATGTTAGTGAAGCCTCACTGTGAACAGTGGCTATGTCCGATTGTGGCTCGTCATGCATAGCGTTAAGCTCCTGTCTGGACAAAGCGTCGGCTACGAAATTCTCTTTCCCTGGCTTGTAGTGTATTTCTGCATTATGTTCTTCAATGAAGGCCTTCCACCTTTTTATTTTTGCATTAGTGTTTTTTTCAGAAACTGCAAAAGTAAGCGGTTGGTGATCGGTGAAGATATGCACCTCGCTAGTACCATACAAATAGCTCTGCAACTTGCCGAGGGCCCATACAATGGCCAGTAGTTCTCTCTCATTAGTTGCATAGTTAGTCTCGCATGGTTTTAGCGTTCGAGAAATCATAGTGATTGGTCTTCCCCCTTGGGACAATACTGCTCCTATGCCACTCGCGGAAGCGTCTGTGGTTAGATCAAAGGGTTTCTTGAAATCAGGGTACCTGAGCATAACATCTTCTGATGCTAATATGTCCCTTAGTCGGTTGAATGAGTCGCGTTGATGTTCATCAAACTCAATCGCTACCTTTCTGGACATATGTTTGCTCACACTGCCATTTCCGCCTTTGAGTATGTCAGTTAAAGGCCTTGCTATGGCTGCGAAGTCTTTAACGAATACCCTATAATAGCTGGCTAGACCTAGAAAGGACCTGAGAGCATATAGGTTTTTAGGCTCGGCGTAATCTTGAATGGCCTTTACCTTTTCGGGGTCGGTTGTGGCTCCTTCGCTAGTAACAATAAAGCCTAAATACTCAACACTTTCCTTGAAGAATTTTGTTTTTTCTTTAGAAACTCGCATGTTAGCGTCGCCAAGTCGTTGTAGTACTATGTCAATGTGTCGGACATGGTCGGCAGCATTTTCGGAAAATATTATCACGTCATCTACATAGACATAACATATTTTGCCGATCTGCTCACGGAGGACATCGTCGATTGCTCTTTGAAAGATGCTTCCCGCATTTTTCAAACCGAAAGGCAATCGACAGAATTCATACTTTCCGCCGTTCACTGAGAATGATGTCTTTTCACGATCGCTCTCAGCTAGGTATATCTGGTGATAACCGGATTTAAGATCTAGGGTGGTGAAGAACTTTGCTTTGCCGAGATTTGCCAGAATCATTTGGATGTTAGGCATCGGGTAACGGTCAGGGATTGTTTGTTCATTAAGTTTCCTGAAATCGATGACAAGGCGTTTATTTTTATTGCCGTCTGCATCGAGGCCTTTTTTGTCGACAACCCAAGCTGGGCTGTTGTATGGGGATTTCGATGGTCTAATAATACCATCTTTTGACAATTGTGCAATTTCTTTGTTTACGAAATCTGACACGCCTACGGGGTATGGATACAGTTTTGAATATATCGGCTCTTTGTCTTTGGTACAAATTCTGGCGACAACTGAAGTGTTATATGGTAATGCCTCGTTAGAGGTTGAAAATGCACCTAGTCTCTTTAGAATCATTTGTTTAAATGGGACCTTTACGGAGTCCGGCACTATAATATCGTCTACACGTGTGAAGTTCACGTTATCGCACTGATGGCGTTTTAGTGCCTCTGAAGTGTTACCGTAGACTATGTTGTTGCCCCGTAAATCTATAGTTACGCCAGCTTGCGTTAGTAGGTCGAAGCCTATGATAGCGTCGAACGTGTCTAGGGAATCTAAGATGAAGAATGTGGCAACTTTCTCAAAAATTACCATGGAACATTTTTGTTGGATATTGGTGGATCCGTGAATAGAGTTCACGGCAAATGGGGTGTCGACAGGTATTACGTTTTTTAACTCCTTTATGGGTTTGACGTAATTCTTTGCCGCACCAGTGTCGATAAGTATTTTTATTGTTTTACCAGCCAATTGTCGCTCGATGAACGGCAATTGGGAACGTCCCCTAAAAAATTCAATAGGTCATTGTCCCCTGATGAGTCACTTTCGTCATCAATTGCATCGTTAGCGGCCCCAGCTACCTCTGCATAGTCTTCTTCTTCTTGGTTAAGGGCTTGCTGAGACATGTTGTTGATTTTTTGTCGTCTGTATCCCGACGCGCGTTCTGACGTGTTCGGCCGCTTTTGAGTCTCGCCATGTATGGCGTAGCCCTGTGGCTTTCCTCCAGTCTGTTGTCTAAACTTGGAAATGGATGGATCAACATCCATGGGTTCGTGTTGGTTATGTATTTGGCCATCATTTGTTGTCGACCTATGGTCCTCCTGTTGTGTCTTATTTTGGCTTTGCCTTCCCACAAAATGTGGGTTTTTTTCATGGTTTTTGCCCTGTCTATTCTGGCTGCGATTGTTTTGTTTGTTACCCTCGCTATTATGGTTTCTCTCTTCGATGACCTTAGCGTATGACGCTGCGAAAACACTTCTTTCTATGCTGTTTTCAGCCTCGCGGGCAGCTGCTAGAGCAGACGCCAAATTCTTGGGCTTTGCTGGGATAACTAAAGCTTTTAGAGACCTCTTTAGGCCTGCCATGAAAGCATGTAGGGCATCTTCTCTGATTTCTGCGCAGAGGATTGCCGCAGCTTGTTCATCATAAGTCATGGCGATCTTATTTGTAACAAGTGTGAGTTTCTTTTCTACTTCATCGTAGTAGTCCATCAACTCAAGGTCGCCCTGTCTAACGAGTTCTAGTCGTTGTCTTAGTACACGTAGGGACGTTTTGTCCGCGTATGTGCAATCAAGTCTCGCAATTATAGCGTCGAAATTGAGCACTGTACTGTGTGACGTAAGCACCGCTCGTGCCGGTCCGCTTATTTTATTTTTCAGAATTGCTACGGCCTGGTAGTGTGCTTCGCTACCGACATATCGTCTGAAAATTTCATATGCATCTATGGCGGTTTCTCTCCATGATACATATTCTTCGTGGTTTCCATTGAACATGGGCACCGATTTTACAATGTCTAATTTGACCTCGCATCTTATATTTAGATCACTGGTTACTCTCTGATATACTTCTACGTTTGGAGTTTGTATACCTAAAGCATCAACTTTATTATCGACTGCCTGGATTTCCGCACGGAGTTCGCTCCTTATGCGCCTATCATGTTCTCCTATAATACTATTCACTGCGCCTTCTATTAGCGCTTTGAGCATAGCTGGGTCCATGTCTGAACTGTTATCTGTGTGTGGTCTGAACCCTATTTGTTCTTCGTCACTATCGCATTCTGTTTTTACGTTTCTGTATGCCCAACTCATGAGCAATCACAGAGTCAAGTTACAATTGTTCACTGCTCACTAGCGCTCACAATTTTATGTGCCAATATATTGGTCTTATTTTTCACTTTATTTTTTATTTTTGTTTTGATTTGAATGAATTGTTACTTAAACATTCACTTACATGTTTTTGTTGGGACGTAGATTCCTAATCTATAATTATCCCGTTGGGCGCCAATTATCAATTTCTCCCTCGACGTACTCCAGAGGTTGCTGCCGACGTACGTTGTCACCTGGCCCGTTAGATGCCAAGTTTTAGGATGCTGTCGATGATTACGTTGGGTGCCTTGAGAAAGGTCACCGGTTGCTAGTCTCGTGACTTCGCAATAAAACAATAATATTTATCGGCTTAGCCGGAGTAGTGCATTTATTAGACCGATCGGTTCACAATTTCTTACAGAACTGAATTGACAAACATGAATTCTCTGCCTCCTATCAACAATGCCTCATAGCCGGCAAGCCGACTCAGCATAATGTTGCAATAACTCAGCGCTTACGTCGTAGCGGAAGCGTCTGGTTATTGCTCTCATTATGGCATTGTGAGGGCACTTACATACCAAATCTGATATGTCAGCAGAATGAGCGCGCGTGCATTAACGCGAGGGCTACTCATGACTTAGCTGTTAACTTGCACACACACTTACAGTCCTTTGCCTACATGTATAAGCATTTGTGTGGCTGTGTGCGAAACTATTCTTGCTGCTTGTGGATATTGTAAGAACCCAACGTTTGATGTTGCTTACATGTGTGTGTATGAGCGCTGATAGAAGTTTTTGTGTCGCGATTCAGTAGTTTAATAATTTTTGAATTGTAGAGTGACTGTCAAATGAGTATTTACGAACTGCAATTCATTTTAGCAATATGAAGTATAGCTTGATGCATCCTGGCACCTGTGAATGCATATGAATTTCCTTACATAGCTAAATAAGCGACCGATACGAGCAAATACGAAGTTGATTGGTTCGTCATACGGCTTTACTATGCGCTGAAAACGCTTGTTCTTGTCTAGTCTATGTGTTGTATGGTTAGTGGCAAAAGGTAGCCAACTCAGCCATTTCGACCGGCTTTTCTTCTCAACTAATTTGTGAATTTAAGGTTTAATATTCTTAACTGTGTAAAAACATACATTTTCAGCGAGCGAAATGACTTCGAGGATATTCATTATATAAAAATATGGCCATATTTAAAAATATTACTTTGGGGATATTCCTTATATATAAATATGCCTTTGTCATTTGGATTAATTACTAAATAGTAAGACACATTTTGAAAATACTTAATAACATATAACAGTTGTTGGTTTTTTTGGTTTCCAAGCGTATCTTGGTAAGCTAATCTATTAGATTCAAGAACTTCACGAAAAAAAAAGATTTATCAATATTTTCTAGTGCGATGACAATGCGTTTGCAAGTGTTTCAACTATGACGATAAAAAAAAAAATTAAACATATATACCTCAGCAAATAGCTTGACAAAAGTACTACATTTGCAAAAGCTAGATCTGACTTTAAAACAGCTATATTAGCAGAACTGTTGAATAACCTACTGTGGGCTACCCTTATGGGCTATTTCAATTCAATTTTTGTACGAATTTTAATTTAATTCATACTTGAAGGAATCGTTTTGGTGGAGTTATATTTTTGCAGCAGTGCTTTAGAAAACTTTACTGCTTGGATCTGTTGTGTATAAACATTAATTAAAACAAGCAAATTTAATTATTATCAAAAAGACAAAAACAAAAACAGCATTATGGTACATTTATATATATTATATTATTATATGTATATAATGTAAGTGTTTAATGCTTGGAGCCGTTGTATGAATTAAAACAAGCAAGTTCATCAACAAGGAAAAAGAACCAATAAAGAATTATGGTACATTTAATAAATATAATGATACAAATATTGATATTAAATTATTTAAGATTCAATTTTTTTGGTGCTCTGAGGACTAAATGTTAGCCATTTTGGTTTGTTCATATTGTACATAGTACAAATACAAATACATACATTTACAATGTGTCACTTCCAAAGTTTTCAAAAATGTGTAATGGCTTCTACAAAATTGATTGGTTGCTGGATTTAACATAAAACGCGCACCTAGTGTTATACGTCATCTAATATGCTTTTATGGATGCATAAACAAAAGAAAGCTTGAATATTTAAGACTAGGCGCACGGTGCCTTCAATTGGGTACTCTCGACTAAATATGCATATGCACATATGTATACAAATATTTAATATCAAAGCAAATTTAAATGAAAGTAATTATATTGTAAAAGAAAGTATATAATTGTGTGCAACTTAAACATTTTTTTCCTATAACAAACCGATATTTGGATACAAATAAACATTTTACAATTTATGTTATATAGGAAATTCAACAGTTGGAGATATTATGCAAGCAGCTGTATGAAGCAACGGATGCAAACATACGTGCTGATGCTGAAAAGAGACTGGTTATATTCGTAAATAGCCAAGACGCTTTACCAAAATGCCAGTTATTGTTAGATCGAGCTGATTCTAGTTATGCACAACTTCTTGCAGCTTCTACCCTAACAAAACTTATACAAGGAATAACTCTAGGACAGCGCATTGATATTCGCAGCTATTCTCTGAACTACTTGGCAACCAGGCTTAATTTGCAACACTTTGTAGTACAAGCGCTTGTAACACTTTTAGCTAAAATTACAAAATATGGATGGTTTGATTCATGCAAAGGAGAATTCATCTTTCAAAATATACTTGAGGATGTGAAAAAGTTTTTACAGGTTCGTAATTATTAAAAATTTGATCCATCCTTATAACAATATACTTGTTTGTTGTATAGGGCTCAGTTGAGCATTGTACCATTGGCGTACAAATTCTGTCGCAGTTGGTAACAGAAATGAATTCAATTGTGGAGTTAGATGCACACTTGTCATTTTCAAAAAACCGAAAGATTGCTACCTCTTACCGAGATCACCAGCTGTACGATACGTTTCTACTTTCCTGTTCCCTTTTGATAAATGCTCGAGATAATAGTAAAAACTTAAATTTTCTGGACGTATCGCAACAGGGGTAAGTTGATTAAATAGGTATTAAGAAAAAATTATGATTAGTATTGTTTATAATCTAGTTCTTTGATTGATAAAGAAAAATTATTTAGCCGATCTTACTCATCACCACTGCACAAAGATAAAAACTGTAATATTAATTTTAGTTACCATTGTGTTACCACTCGAACCAATTGCAAATAGTTATAGGGGAACTGAAATTTTGGTTAAAATATACAAATGTTTCTCAATATTTATAACAGACAACAAATTCTTCTTCCTTGCCACATGTGATAAGTATTTTTTGAAATAATGTACTTTTCTCACAGTCTCTGGATATACTGTCTTCTGAAGGTTTATTTTAATGTCAGTAATCAACTCTCTGAGGTTGGTTTGTGGTTTGTTTTCCACGGTCTTTAGTATCTGTGAACAATTCCGCCGAGAGAGCGTTGCTGGTCTGTCTTTAGATCTATTTAATTCCAGTCTATTTTCCTTTTCCGCCCGATTTATAATATTTTAAACTGTTCCAAGTAATATTTCGGCCAACTCCTTGCTGGTCTTTCCTTTGATATAATAAAAGTACACTAATTGTATCAAATAGTCATCGGTGCGTTGGGGCATTGCAAAAAATCAAATTATATAATAAGTAGAACTGATTCCAGCAAATTATGAAAACGAATGAATTCACGGAAGACTTGAGAAAAGACGCGACGAGTCGTTTTTGATTTTGATATCCCTTTAGCTTTTTTCAGGTCTTCTTTCAACTAATGTTTGCATTTTGCAAAGAATTAATGGACAGCTAATATTTTCTCTTTTTTTGTTTTGAATAATTTTTTGTTTTTGTTGCTTTTTCATTGTGTTATTTATTTTATTTAAGAACACAAAAGAAAATTACTGTGAAGAAAAAAAAATAAAAAAGTGCCTTTCCTAATCAAAGTTGAACCTGTATGACTTTTTTTATTTTGTAAACGATTGGTAAACATACTGTACGTTACTAAATGAAGAACGTGAATCCGACCGACCCCGTTATTTCACTAAAGGTTTTTCTCTTTTTATACCCTGAACTCATTGAAAATGGGAAATCAGGGTATAATAGTTTTGTTAAATGTATGTAACTGGCAGAAAAATGTGTGACAGACCCCATAAAGTATATATTTGCATGTTGTCAAATGAGTTAACTCGAATTGAATTGAAACGAACTTCTATCAATATGACTGCGCGCTGTGTGTCACGGCATACGGCACTCAGCGCAATGTGTTTGACTAAATAAGTTATAAAACGGAGTGAAAAATCGGATAAGCCGAAGGCACTCAAATCACTCAAGTTTTTGCATGTGTGTATTACGAACTGCATACACATTTCTTTTGACCTAAGGGAAGCATAAATTCTCAGAAAATAAAATATTCTGCATTCCAGCAAGCAGCTCGGCTTCAGAGAGAAAATTTTCAATCGCCAGAAATTTAATAACAAAAGCGTTGTCTGATTGCTAGCAATCCACCCAATATAAATAAAATTGTTTTTAAATTCAAATATAAATTAAATATACACATGAGTAAATGAACATGATTGTAAGCTAGTTGAATAGAAAAAATTACTTTTTCTTTAATTTTGTCTTTTCTTATTTTTCCTTATGCATGAGAAAACAACAACAATAAAGACGTCGCGATGTCGTGACTCGTCGGTTTGGCATTCGAATTGCATACGCACATGCCACTCATTCACTTCGTTTATTTCTGGCTTGAAGGTTATACGGCCGAATCTTACGCAAGTGCACTCACTCACTCAAACAACTTCGGCTGCGCACTCAGCTTCACTCAACGAATTTTGAGCATTGTGCATTTGAATGTGACTTTTTCGCTATTCATGCAGTCCTATAGTATATATATTCTTGCTCAGGATGGCGATTCGATATAGCCATGTCCATCCGTGCGTATGTGGGAACGCGTCGATCCTGGAACCTATAAAAGATAGAGGCTTGAAAGAGACATTTTTTGTATGTCCCTGTATAGCACGCGCAGAACGACTTTGTTTATTTATAACTATTACCGTTTTATTGTTATCGATTGAAATGCTTATAAAAATTAGGTTCTAAATATATATCTCGTACGGTTTTGGGGACAGTCTCCAAATTTCGCATTAAGTTTCATGTGGATTTCATACAATTTTAATTTTATTTATATTTAAGATCAGTAGCAAATATAGTCATTATGTAATTGATTTTGCATGTTTTCTAAAATGATAAATATTCAATACAGTATATAGATCATATACCATAAATTGCATTGATATCCATTAAGTAACATAGTTATTAAGTTATTGAACAAAACGTTTGTCCAATTGACAAAAAGACATGGCAAGCAGCACCAACGCTTGCATTCTTGCTTATTGTATTAAATTATCAGCAGCTACGTTAGCTTAAATTTACTAAATGGCGGTTATGCAATGAAGTGGTGGTATTAGTAGAAACGGCGCACGTCAGCTTAAATTTGCGGGCTCGAAGTCGGTGATGTTTAAGGGTTTTTCGTTTCTTTTCTTTTTGACAAATATGTTATTTTTTGTGAAGGTGCCAGTTCGACTTACTCGGAAACGTGTTTTTAGTGAAAATCATTTATAAGTTTAAACTTTAAATTTAAATACATAATTGCGAATATTAAAAAACGCAGATCATTCGGGATTCAGGCTATCTCTTAGTCGGGCATCACAACTAGAAGATATTTTAAGTTTATACTCGTGTATACCAGACTCAGTACAAGCTTATCTTTTTTTTTCGATAAATCATTCCATTTCCTTATCAACAGCTTAGACTTGTTATTTAAGCATGACTTGAATACCGTTGGAGCTATGAAATTTAAATTTTCTGTGTATATCCATCTAATGAATAATTTGTAATTTTGGATTTTGGAAACCATTCCCCCTTCCCCACAAATTTGCAAAAAAGGATTTCAAATACTTGAGACTTGTGCTTTGGCAAATACACACATATGAATGTCAGTATCACGCTCTGAAAGTTTGATCAAGAAAGTCCATTTAGGGAAAAACTTATTTAATAAAGGTCCCATGCTAAAGCCCAATCGCAGACGCTGCGTAAACGTCTCAATTATCAGAGGGCGTGCGTATGTGTGTGTGTGTATGCGTTGTTTGTCATGTATATATAAAAGACGCTTAGGATGATTAGAATATCGTCTCTTCGCAGGTTTCAAGGGATCTCCTAGTCGAGCTGTCGACCAGAGTTTATATTATCGTTTATATTATTATTTTCTCATACCCTGAAACCCTTAAAAATGGGTAAAGACGGTATAATGGCTTTGTTAAAATGTATCTCACAGGTGGAAGGAATCCTATCCACAATATATTTACTTTTTTCAGCATGACATTATATTCAAAGAATAGCGTTTATTATTTGTTTATTTTTTTTTTTTTTCGTTATCTCATCTCAGTTCATTATTTTCGATACAAAATTTTAATTTGATTTGGTTTTTCAATCCTACCTCGAATATCATCAATAACTATACAACACGAAGATGGAACATAGTACAAATTTTTTCCACGCAAAATATTTTTGATTTAGATTCCACTCAAATTCGTATCTGCTCGAGTCCCTTACTTCCCTTTAAGTTGGCTTAAGAGGATATGGATGGTTCGGTAATTGTCAGCATGTAATTTCCATCTTCACTAATGAGAAGCCTATTTCTAGCTAATAAGGTCTTATGCATGTGAGAAGTGACTGCCGTTTTGTGCAACCCTTTCGACTTTGTTTCTAATGTCTTGGAGAGTTAGTATGCAGGACACCTACAATCCTTTTTTCGGTAATTGGGTGTAAAGATTTATTCTCAACTGAGCTTGGAAAATTATATCAGTTTTTTTTAAAGAGACAACCTCAACTGATGATCTAAGATATTGCACTCAGATCATGAATTGTATTGCACTAATTGTCACTCTAAAGAGAGCCGTCTTTTATTTATAATGCTCACATAGTATCTTGAGCATTCGTTTGATATTGGGGATGATTGTAAAATCCCTCAATGATCTCCCGCAGTCCGATGAAGGCTTTAGGAAATGGCCGTCAATAATGTGTTCATTCTTGAATAGACTCCCGTAGGGTGTTAAAGCGTCACTGCAGAAATCTCCCTCTGTCAAACACAAATATTCATTAATAGCAGCAACGGCACCTAAATTCTTTGATTGTTTGCGAAGGAATTGGCAGTACTATTGTAAAATTCTAGAGCTTGTCAATCTAAATGTAAACAAATTTTCGATTGTTTGAGAAAGTGTCCAAGTGAAGCATATTTCCAGTGTGTGAAGGAATTGTGGTTGGTCTTACCTCATGTTTTTTCTTTATTTTTTTGGCGTTGAAGGCTTGCTTTAAATTTTCTTGTGCTGTTTGATTATCGCGGTTGTGCTCAGTAGTAATAACTTATCTCAAAAAGAAATTTACATCCTCTAAAACGATTTGGTTGATTCTCTGTTGTCTGTAGTATAAGTCAAGAACACCTTGTTACTATGTTCGTTTCTATACTGGTGCTTCCTAGCGCATTCCTGAGCCACTCATTTTTTTTTTGCATCTAGCATGCTCTTGAGGACCCAGTCGACACGCTTTACATGGTCAGTATCGCTTTGTGCAAATATGATGACATCGACGTAAATATAGCAAGCTTTGTGTTTTGTTCTCTTAGAACGTAATTAATTTGAAAAATGCTGCCAGTATTTTTGAAATGAAGTAAAAGGAGAATATTGGTTTTGTGCAGAGTCCGTCTGTTCGCCAGACTGTCCGTATGAACGCAACCAATTATTTAAAGTGCTAGACAGTTGAAATTGGGAATATATACTCGCATTGAACACCCAATATGAAAACAAGTAAGGATGTTGCAGATACTCACAACCCTAAAGCTACCAGCTCTATTTTAAGATTTTGAATATTTGAAGGAAACGGTAACTTTGTTTTCTTTTTTAAGCAAATATTGGTCTATATTGGTTAATTTTCACCATTTCATTTTCATGATTTTCTTTAATTACAATTATTCTTCTAGCCCTCCAGTTGCATTCGATGTGTTCCACACATCTGTCTTCTCTGCTGCTTGTAGAGCTCTAGCAAGGTCTCGGTAATTAATTTTTTTTTATTTGCGGGAACCTATTTTAAATTGAAACACTAACACGTTACTGGTTTTAACTTTATTTTTAGCCCATGGAAAATGAAAAATAAGGGTATAATGGTTTTGTTAAAATGTATGTAACGTGGCAGAACCCATAAAGTATATATATAAAGCATATATATTCTTAAATCAGGGCGACGAGCTGAGTTGATCTAACCCTGTCATTCCGTCGGTCTGTCCGTATGTATGAACGCGTCGATCTCAGAACCTATAAGAGCTAGACTCTACACTTTCAGACGGTGTCGGCTTTTTAATTTTTCAATTTTTTTTTTTACACCAAGTGATAGAGGTGATTCACGTTACACTAGATGTCAGTTCGAGTCTTGGTGTCAATGGCGTCAAAGTGCAATATATATGCGATTAAATTTTTAAAACTTATGCTAGATTCAAACTGTGGAAAATGTAAATGTAACATTAAGATATCTCCTAGTCTGACACCCTCGACTACCACGAAATGTGTTATTTATATTAATGAAGGGATTAATTTGATAGAACGTTTTTTGACATAAATGCTTTATTATGATTTAAGCCATGTGACCACCATGGCTGGTGAGCACAAGCCGCAATTTGGAACACCAATTTTTACAATCATTACCATTACCGTTTTTGAAGGCTTGTAAGTCATTGACTCCGGTGCTTTTTATAGTCTGAGAACCAAACAGTAATTTTCTGTGGATGTCATGCTTCAAAGTTCACGATCAACTTAATGAACAGAAGCATTATTTTTAGAAAATTGAGATGTCAAACCAAGCTCAACAAAGAGTTGCTAAGGGTTGTTAAATGGGCTGTCAAATGAAGCCGCGCTGTCAACTCAAAATTGAGAATCTCTAAAGAAAAACACCATCTATAAAAAAAAGAAAGAGTTTTATAGTCGGGACTGCTAGACTAGGAAATCCCCTGAAACCTGAGAAGAGCCGATATTACAAACATGCTTATTTAATATATACAAATATATATGTAAATACAAGCAATACTCTGCTATCTGCGCAGTTTACGCAACGGCTGCGCTTGGGCTGCAGTATCGGCCATATTGTGGAAACTTATTTGTTGAATAAGTTTTCTTCTAGATAGACTTTCGAAATCTAATTTTTTGAACGTGATAATTGCATTTGTGTGTAAATATTTGCCAAAGCACAGGTCTCTAGTAGTTGAAAACTTTTTGTTTCAAATTGGGGTGGAAGGAGGCTTGGTAACCAAAATATACCAAAAATCTAAATTGTATAAAATACATATAACACTAAATACAAAATTTGGCGACTCTAGCTCTATCTTAAGATAGAGATATAATTTTATAAATACATTTCGATAACGTATTTAATCGATAACATTAAAACGGAAATAGATATCGAGTTTTTGAAAGACCTTACAATACCTAGGTTCTGAAATCGACGCGTTCATACATACGGATAGACGGACGGACAGACAGACAGACGGACATGGCTAAATCGACTCAGCTCGTTACCCTGATCAAGAATATATATATATATATATATATATATATATATATATATATATATATATATATATATATATATATATATATATATATATATATATATATATATATATATATATATATTTATATATATTATATATATATTCTTGATCAGGGTAACGAGCTAAATCGATATAGCCATATCCATTGCCTATATATATATATATATATATATATATATATATATATATATATATATATATATATATATATATATATATACCCTGTCATATATATATATATATATAACCCTGTCATTCCGTCGGTCTGTCCGTATGTATGAACGCGTCGATCTCAGAACCTATAAGAGCTAGACTCTACACTTTCAGACGGTGTCGGCTTTTTAATTTTTCAATTTTTTTTTTTACACCAAGTGATGGTCTTGATAGAGGTGATTCACGTTACACTAGATGTCAGTTCGAGTCTTGGTGTCAATGGCGTCAAAGTGCAATATATATGCGATTAAATTTTTAAAACTTATGTTAGATTCAAACTGTGGAAAATGTAAATGTAACATTAAGATATCTCCTAGTCGGACACCCTCGACTACCACGAAATGTGTTATTTATATTAATGAAGGGATTAATTTGATAGAACGTTTTTTGACATAAATGCTTTATTATGATTTAAGCCATGTGACCACCATGGCTGGTGAGCACAAGCCGCAATTTGGAACACCAATTTTTACAATCATTACCATTACCGTTTTTGAAGGCTTGTAAGTCATTGACTCCGGTGCTTTTTATAGTCTGAGAACCAAACAGTAATTTTCTGTGGATGTCATGCTTCAAAGTTCACGATCAACTTAATGAACAGAAGCATTATTTTTAGAAAATTGAGATGTCAAACCAAGCTCAACAAAGAGTTGATAAGGGTTGTTAAATGGGCTGTCAAATGAAGCCGCGCTGTCAACTCAAAATTGAGAATCTCTAAAAAAAAACACCATCTATAAAAAAAAGAAAGAGTTTTATAGTCGGGACTGCTAGACTAGGAAATCCCCTGAAACCTGAGAAGAGCCGATATTACAAACATGCTTATTTAATATATACAAATATATATGTAAATACAAGCAATACTCTGCTATCTGCGCAGTTTACGCAACGGCTGCGCTTGGGCTGCAGTATCGGCCATATTGTGGAAACTTATTTGTTGAATAAGTTTTCTTCTAGATAGACTTTCGAAATCTAATTTTTTGAACGTGATAATTGCATTTGTTTGTAAATATTTGCCAAAGCACAGGTCTCTAGTAGTTGAAAACTTTTTGTTTCAAATTGGGGTGGAAGGAGGCTTGGTAACCAAAATATACCAAAAATCTAAATTGTATAAAATACATATAACACTAAATACAAAATTTGGCGACTCTAGCTCTATCTTAAGATAGAGATATAATTTTATAAATACATTTCGATAACGTATTTAATCGATAACATTAAAACGGAAATAGATATCGAGTTTTTGAAAGACCTTACAATACCTAGGTTCTGAAATCGACGCGTTCATACATACGGATAGACGGACGGACAGACAGACAGACGGACATGGCTAAATCGACTCAGCTCGTTACCCTGATCAAGAATATATATATATATATATATATATATATATATATATATATATATATATATATATATATATATATATATATATATATATATATATATATATATATATATATATATATATATATATATATATATATATATATATATATATATATATATATATATATATATATATATATATATATATATATATATATATATATATATATATATATATATATATTTATATATATTATATATATATTCTTGATCAGGGTAACGAGCTAAATCGATATAGCCATATTCATTGCCTATATATATATATATATATATATATATATATATATATATATATATATATATATGTATATATACAATCCTTTTTTCGGTAATTGGGTGTAAAGATTTATTCTCAACTGAGCTTGGAAAATTATATCAGTTTTTTTTAAAGAGACAACCTCAACTGATGATCTAAGATATTGCACTCAGATCATGAATTGTATTGCACTAATTGTCACTCTAAAGAGAGCCGTCTTTTATTTATAATGCTCACATAGTATCTTGAGCATTCGTTTGATATTGGGGATGATTGTAAAATCCCTCAATGATCTCCCGCAGTCCGATGAAGGCTTTAGGAAATGGCCGTCAATAATGTGTTCATTCTTGAATAGACTCCCGTAGGGTGTTAAAGCGTCACTGCAGAAATCTCCCTCTGTCAAACACAAATATTCATTAATAGCAGCAACGGCACCTAAATTCTTTGATTGTTTGCGAAGGAATTGGCAGTACTATTGTAAAATTCTAGAGCTTGTCAATCTAAATGTAAACAAATTTTCGATTGTTTGAGAAAGTGTCCAAGTGAAGCATATTTCCAGTGTGTGAAGGAATTGTGGTTGGTCTTACCTCATGTTTTTTCTTTATTTTTTTGGCGTTGAAGGCTTGCTTTAAATTTTCTTGTGCTGTTTGATTATCGCGGTTGTGCTCAGTAGTAATAACTTATCTCAAAAAGAAATTTACATCCTCTAAAACGATTTGGTTGATTCTCTGTTGTCTGTAGTATAAGTCAAGAACACCTTGTTACTATGTTCGTTTCTATACTGGTGCTTCCTAGCGCATTCCTGAGCCACTCATTTTTTTTTTGCATCTAGCATGCTCTTGAGGACCCAGTCGACACGCTTTACATGGTCAGTATCGCTTTGTGCAAATATGATGACATCGACGTAAATATAGCAAGCTTTGTGTTTTGTTCTCTTAGAACGTAATTAATTTGAAAAATGCTGCCAGTATTTTTGAAATGAAGTAAAAGGAGAATATTGGTTTTGTGCAGAGTCCGTCTGTTCGCCAGACTGTCCGTATGAACGCAACCAATTATTTAAAATGCTAGACAGTTGAAATTGGGAATATATACTCGCATTGAACACCCAATATGAAAACAAGTAAGGATGTTGCAGATACTCACAACCCTAAAGCTACCAGTTCTATTTTAAGATTTTGAATATTTGAAGGAAACGGTAACTTTGTTTTCTTTTTTAAGCAAATATTGGTCTATATTGGTTAATTTTCACCATTTCATTTTCATGATTTTCTTTAATTACAATTATTCTTCTAGCCCTCCAGTTGCATTCGATGTGTTCCACACATCTGTCTTCTCTGCTGCTTGTAGAGCTCTAGCAAGGTCTCGGTAATTAATTTTTTTTTTATTTGCGGGAACCTATTTTAAATTGAAACACTAACACGTTACTGGTTTTAACTTTATTTTTAGCCCATGGAAAATGAAAAATAAGGGTATAATGGTTTTGTTAAAATGTATGTAACGTGGCAGAACCCATAAAGTATATATATAAAGCATATATATTCTTAAATCAGGGCGACGAGCTGAGTTGATCTAACCCTGTCATTCCGTCGGTCTGTCCGTATGTATGAACGCGTCGATCTCAGAACCTATAAGAGCTAGACTCTACACTTTCAGACGGTGTCGGCTTTTTAATTTTTCAATTTTTTTTTTTACACCAAGTGATGGTCTTGATAGAGGTGATTCACGTTACACTAGATGTCAGTTCGAGTCTTGGTGTCAATGGCGTCAAAGTGCAATATATATGCGATTAAATTTTTAAAACTTATGCTAGATTCAAACTGTGGAAAATGTAAATGTAACATTAAGATATCTCCTAGTCTGACACCCTCGACTACCACGAAATGTGTTATTTATATTAATGAAGGGATTAATTTGATAGAACGTTTTTTGACATAAATGCTTTATTATGATTTAAGCCATGTGACCACCATGGCTGGTGAGCACAAGCCGCAATTTGGAACACCAATTTTTACAATCATTACCATTACCGTTTTTGAAGGCTTGTAAGTCATTGACTCCGGTGCTTTTTATAGTCTGAGAACCAAACAGTAATTTTCTGTGGATGTCATGCTTCAAAGTTCACGATCAACTTAATGAACAGAAGCATTATTTTTAGAAAATTGAGATGTCAAACCAAGCTCAACAAAGAGTATATATATATATATATATATATATATATATATATATATATATATATATATATATATATATATATATATATATATATATATATATATATATATATATATATATATATATATATATATATATATATATATATATATATATATATATATATATATATATATATATATATATATATATATATATATATATATATATATATATATATATATATATATATATAAATATATATATAAACTAAAATTATCGCTTTTTATTGATAATAAGAAAATGGGATGGATTATCGAAAAAATGATAATCTCCTACTGCTTATGGTATACATTTAAATTTTTAGATCTCTAGATTTTGTGGTTTACGAGATCGCTGCTTTCATACGGACAGGCAATGGATATGGCTATATCGATTTAGCTCGTTACCCTGATCAAGAATATATACATTATGGGGTCTGCCACGCCTTCTTCTTCCTCTTACATACATTTTCACAAAACCATTATATATACCCTGGAATCCCATTTTTAATGGGGTCAGGATATAACAATATAATACACATGGTATCGACAGTAAAACATACAGTTATTGTAACTTATATTGGCTAAATCAATTTTTAATGGCTTAACCTAAATAAGCCCTAGAGTCTAATTGCATATTGCTGTAATATAATCTTTAATATATTCTAATCGTCACCTATCATATTTGACTTCCAAAGCATTATATATATTAATATATAATAAATAATATTAATATTGGTCTAGTTTAATCTTCTTTTTGCTTTTCTCCAATAATATGGCTTAGGTCGTAAAAATATTGGCTTAGTAGGTGTAATGTGGTCTTTAAAAAATACTTTGAAAGTATTTGTTGTGAATTTGAACGATTTACCGCTTTATTGAAATAGATTGTCTATTGACATTCTTGCACATACATATTTCTTGCTTATACAGGCTAATAACACAAGTCTTGCGGCTTACAAAGAACTGTCTAAGCTTTGACTTTATTGGTAGTTCTACAGACGAGTCAGCAGATGATATGAACAATGTCCAGGTAAGTTACTTTTTAAAAATTAATTAACATATGATTGATATCCTTAAACTCACAGATACCAACAGCTTGGCGTCCTGCATTTCTTGATACAAACACATTAAAATTATTTTTTGATTTATATCAAATTTTACCGAATGGCTTAGCCAGTTACTCATTGTCGTGCCTAGTACAGATGACATCTGTACGTAGATCTTTATTTAGTAACTCGGAAAGAACGAAATTTCTCACAAACTTGGTCGAAGGTGTGAAAAATATACTTACAAACTTGCATGTAAGCTCGTATTATATATATATTTTAACAGTACCGGCTAAAAAGAATTTTCCTTCAGGGCCTAAGCGATCCAGATAATTATCATGAATTTTGTCGATTGCTAGCACGCTTGAAGTCGAATTATCAGCTTGGGGAACTCATCGCCGTTCCTTGTTACCCCGAAACCATAGAATTGATAGCAAAGTTTACCGTACAATCTTTACATGTGAGTATTTATTGGGTTATAAGTTTTTAAAAATGGACATTGTTCACGTTCGCAGATGTGGCTCTTTGCTCCAAATAGTGTGCACTATTTACTTACCTTATGGCAGCGTATGGTCGCATCAGTACCATACGTCAAGTCGCCGGATCCTCATTTGCTTGGCACGTACACACCTGAAGTTATTAAGGCATACATTGAGTCTCGTCTAGATGCTGTACCGTTGATTGTTCGTGATAATATGGAGGACCCATTGGACGATCTTTGTATGGTGCAACAACAGCTTGAACAGTTATCGGTAATCGAGCGTTGCGAGTATAATAAGACTTGCAACCTTCTTGTACAGCATTTTGACCAAAAGGCACGAGAATACGAAAATCTTTTGCAAACGCTTAATTCAAGCCCCATAGATATTACTGTTCATGAGTTACAGCTGACATGGTTGGTTTATATAATTGGCTCGGCTATTGTGGGAAGACTCTCTGTGACCACCAGTGATGAACACGATAATATGGATGCAGAGCTGGTTATTCGTGTACTACAGCTAATGAGTTTAACTGATTCACGTCTACCTCAAACTGGTTGTGAAAAGCTAGAATTGGCCATTCTAAGCTTTTTAGACCAGGTTCGTAAAATGCATAGCAGTGACCAGGCGCAAAAGGCAACTGTTTATAAACGACTCAATGAAGTATTTGGACTAAATGATGAGCAAATGTTGCTTAGTTTTATTAACCGTAAAATGTATGTATTTTCTTATAATTTGGATTTCAAAAGCTAAGAACTCTTAACTTTTGCAGTATAACAAACTTGAAATTTTGGGGCCGTTCTGAGCAAATAATTACAAAAACCTTAGTGTTATTATCCGATCTCTCTGTGCATTTTAATTCAGTGCGAAAATTGGCACGCCTAGAAGAAGTACAGTTCATGTTAACACATCACACAAGCGAACACTTTCCTTTTCTTGGTACGAGCTCTTCCCTGAACGAAATGCGTTGCCGTACAATGTTTTATACTTCTTTGAGTAGATTATTAATGTTTGATTTGGGAGAAGATGAAGAGCGTTTCTATAATTTTCTTACTCCACTCACAAGTAAGTTAAAAGTTAAGTAAGTTAAGAATACTTCACATTATTTAATTTTTCAGATCAGTTTGAATCACTTGGAAATGTGTTAATGGATACGAAATGCTTTCCCAATGATGAGGTCAAGAAAGCAATTATTGGGCTAGCTCGAGACTTGCGGGGTCTAGCTTTGCCGCTTAATGCTCGCATTCAATATACAATGCTTTTTGAATGGCTGTACGTGTATTATATTATTTATTTGAAGTCAACCATCTCTTGACATTTTATTGCTTGTAGTTATTATACAGATTACTTACCTATACTTCTTCGTGCTGTGGAATTGTGGGCTCATGAGCCTGCCATTACTACGCCTGTATTAAAACTATTTGCTGAATTAGTGCATTGCCGAACACAGCGTCTAGCTGGAAATGTGTCTAGCCCCATGGGAATTTTACTTTTTCGTGAGGCATCAAAACTTATTTGCATATATGGAAATCGTATTCTACATCTAGAAGTGACAAGTGATCAACTCTACCCGATGAAGTTGAAGGGAATATCAATATGCTTCTTAATCTTGAAAAATGCGCTTGGAGGCAACTATGTCAACTGTGGTGTCTTTAAATTATACGGTGATGATACATTACATAATGTGCTTGATATTATTGCCCAACTTATTCTATCTATACGACAAAGTGATTTACTGGTAAGAAAGAATAATGAAAAACATCAATTAATGAAAATAATGAAAATTCGAAAATCATTAGGAATATCCAAAATTGGCATCAGCATATTACAATTTGTTAAACTGTTTATCTCAAGATCATGTAACATACCTTGTCGCTTTAGAGCCACGAGCATTTGTATATATATTGGAGAGTTTGAACAAGGGCCTTGCCGCATTAGGTATGTATATTTTGCTTCAAATTATATTCATATACAATTATCATTTATTAATTTATTTTTTTTTTTAAATTTACAGATTCTTCAATTTATATAAGCTGTTGCACAATTTTAGACAGTATAGTTTCGTACATATTTAAGCAGCTACAATTAAAAAGTAAATATAAATATGATTAAATAATGTCTTACATTTCATACATATTTTTTGTCCCAGTTTCAACATTTCCAAACAAGAAGCTACGAAGTTTGTCACGGGAGAATTCTCAATTTCTAAAGGTGTGTTTTTTTTATTACCTAGTAAAGCATTTATGTTATTAATAAACAACATTCCACACATTAACTTAGCTAAACACCTAACAAATTTAGAGTGTATTCAGAATCTAGATGGTAGTCTGTGTAGGGGAGTCTGATGGGAATCGCTGTAACTAAATGTCAAGAGATTCGAAAAGAACTAAAAAAGCAAATTAATTAATAATTAAACTTGATATTGAAATTTAGTCAATAATTTCAATGACGAAGCCAATTTATTTTCTGTTTGTAAAATGGAGGTGAAAAGATATAAATATTATTTTCGGGCGTAGATATATCCATTATATATTTCAACCCATTAAACATGGGAAATCAGGTTATAATGGTTTTGTAAAAAAGTATGTAAGAGGCAGAAGCGGGTGCAGTAGTTACAACCATGTCCGTCTGTGTCTCTGTATGAACGCAGCGATCTCGTAAACCAAAACAGCTATGGATCTTAATTTGGAAATAGGATATCAGGGTGTTTTTGTGAAAATGTATGTAACAAGCAGAAGAAGGAGTGGCAGACCCCATAGGGTACATATAATCTTGATCTACTCGACAGACTGAGTCGATAAAGCCGTGTCCGTTTGTCTGTCCGTCCTTCTGTAGGAACGCAGCGACCTCGCAAATCAGAAAAGCTATAGATCTGAAATTTATGAAATGTATACTCGTGTATACCATACGCATATAAATCATCATATTCTAAAAGTTTGATCACGATAGTCCATCTACATACAAAATTATCCAACAAATAAGTTCTCATAATATAGCCCCAACTGCAGCCAAAGCGCAGTCGCTGCGTAAACTGCGCAGTAAACAGAGTGCGTGCTTGTGCGTGCGTGTGTATGTGTGCGTGTGTGTGTGTGTATGTTTTGTTTGCTACGTATGTATAAAATAACTCTAAAATGATAAGAAAATCGGCTGTTCGCAGGGTTCAGGGTATCTCATAGTCGAGCAGTCTCGACTATAGCACTCTTGTTACTCGTGTATACCATACGCAGTAAGACTTTTGATTTCTTTAATTTTATTTTAAATAATATCCCAGTTCCTTACGATCGATAAAAATCGATAATTTAGAGCGAGATATTGTAGGTTTGCAGTGTGCATCCGTATGACTTTGTAATTTTCGGATTTTGGATACCATGCCCACTTCCTTTCAAATTTTCAAAAAGCGTATACAAAACTGGAGACTTGCGTTTTGGCAAATACATACATACAAATGTCCTTTTCATGCTCTCAAAGTTTGATTTTGAAAGTCTATCTTCAAGTTGTGTAACAATTGCCCATACTCCTACCCAAGTGCAGTCGCTCTGTATACTGCACAGTAAGCAAAGCGCGTGCATATGCGTATACTATGTATAAGCATGTGCTGTTCATATGAGTGTGTAAAAGAAGCGTAAAAAGATTGTAAAATAGCCATTGTTCTGGGTATCTCAACATTTTTCAATGGCCCCTACTAAATTATTACAAATCCAGATATTTTATTGCTACACAAATCCACTAGGCTGTTAAATTTTGTGTCTACCGATAAGTGCTTGTTGACTTTTTGTTCGGAGTAATTCGACTATGCACAGTTTTATTTTGTCGAATTGTGCAGGGAATACGTGAAACCTAATCGGAAATGACGCAACTTTATTGTTTCAAAAGTTACAAATAAAATCAGACCACTCCCATCTTTTTATCATGAATAATAGGGTTAAAAAATGTATTTTAATTTTTTTACGCACCTAAGAACCAATATCAGATATGATACCCACGTGAAGCTATGTCAGTTTCCAAGTAAACTTGAAATCTGAAGCAATGAATTTCCAAGTAGCGCATTGGATTATTCTTTCATGGTTTCTATAATATTCAGAATTATTAAATTTCGGTGCTTATGCAATATAAAGATTAATTTTAGCAATCAGAATAATATAATTAAAATGAGAAAACTATCATAAATTTGATAATTAATTTACTTTACTAATTAATATACTTTCAGGTAGTTGAACTTAATTCTGAGTTGCTACAGAACATGATGTCGTCATTGTTAAACAATGTGTTGGCTGAAGATTGTCGAAACCAATGGTCCATGTCTCGCCCATTATTGGTACTAATATTACTCTACGAAGACTATTATCGGTAACTAAAACAAAAATTTTCAATTATCATATTATATTTATAATAATTAAGTTTAATAATGATTTTGTTTTAGCTCATTGAAAGAAAGCATTATACGTGGACAACCCATTGAAAAGCAGCAGACTATGGCTCAGTGGTTTGAAGATTTGATGCTTGGTATTGAACGCAATGTGTCCAGTAAAAATAAAGAAAAGTAAGGAAAAAAGGAACGTTTAAAATTGAATTTAAATATATTTGATTTTGTTTATAACCCTAACCAATTGAAAATGCGAATTCATAGTTTTGTAAAAATGTATGTAATAGGCAGAAGGAGTCGTGGCAGCCCCCATAAAGAGCATGTAGCCATATCCATCTGTGTTATCTCGTAAATCACAAATGCTAGAAACTTGAGATTTTTTATGCACATCATACGAAGTACGAGTTTATCTTTTTTTTGATAACGTATCCCATTTCCTTATTATCAAAAATTTGACTGCGTTTTTATACAGTGAACCCATTGAAATGGTAAATCATCCATAAATATATATTCTTGATTGGGACAAAAAGCTCAGTCAATCTAGCCCTGTCCGTCTGTCTGCCGGTCTGTCCGTCCGTGTGTATAAACCCGTCGATCTCAAAAGCTATAAAGGCTATAGACTTTAAATTTTTAAATTTTTTTTTTCGATTTTTTTGTTGGATATCGGCTGCCAAAGATATAAATTATAAGATAATGTGTTGAAAGTGTCATTAAAATTCGTTTAGTAACAAAACGTTTCAATTATTATCAAAACCGCGCGGCAAGCAGTGCCATTACGCATTTTGTCTATACGTGTGCATACATTCCTTAAAATTCGTCCATTCTTGCCTGTTCTAAGGAACGCAGTTACGATTAAAGAGTGTTTGAATTGTCAGCTGCTACTTTCGTTTTGAATTTTAACTTGGCCTTTAAGCAGTGAAGTGGCGGTGTTGGAAAAGGTGATGAGCGTTGACGTAGAGTTGTGGGCTCAACCCAGCGCGAGATCGGTTTATATTATTTAATTTTTTTTTTTTTTTTTTTTTTGTAAACGTGCTACAGACATACATAAATACATAGAAGTGTAACTGGTTGTGTTTTGTATATCGATGCATACAAACTATGAAGTATTTATTTATTTTCAATTCTAACGGAAAACATAAACTATTTACTACTATTTAAAATGTATGATACAAAGTAAGTTTTGCCATTTTAAGTTTAAAGCGAATTCTTATTTCTTAATTAGGACATGCAATAATTCAGTTAATTTTACTATTAAATGTCATAATTTAGTTAGTAGATGTGAATACAAAATTACGGTTGTATAATCTCTTTTTAAACCCTGTTTATACGACTCTCTCTCTTTCTCTCTCATTTAAGACTTGCATATATTACTAGTTCTCTAGAAAATGTTTGAGTAAATGTTTATTTTATTATTCTTAGGTTTACACAGAATTTATCGACGTTTCGACGAGATGTAGCTAACCTACCAAAATCGACAACATATTCAACAGGTATGTATAGAATCTGTATAAAGAAAATCTAGTTTTCACTATAAATAGTTGGCGACGCATGTTTGTATTGCGGAAAGAAATTTCTTCATCCCTATCTCTATAAGCACGTTGATCTCAGATACCATAAGTAAAAAATAATAAATCGTTTTTTTTTTTTAATTTCGGCAATTTCCTTTTAATCTGAACCCATTGAAAATGGGAAAACAGGGTATAATGGTTTTTTTAGATATAGAAACTGAAAATTTAGCTACGAAAATTACTGTTGAGCTCCTCTTCAATTGATTTACAGAAAATTAAATGAATGAGTCGATAGCGCTCGACTGCATTGTTCTTAATCTGCTTAATTCATACTGTTTTTCGAAGTTAAAAGATTGTATTGGTTTTATACAATGTCCGTTTTGTTGTCCGTTCAAATGTTCACAAATCATTTCCTTGCTATTACAGCTATAGACTAGAAATTCGAAAGATATTACTATTTCTTAATATTTATCCCACATATAAATGTATATTATTTAAAGTTTTACTGATATTACAAAATTTTGTAAGTTTTGTTCACTTAACCTCCTATAAATCAATCGAAAGTTATATATCCACGGCCTCTGTAGGACTAGAATCTGATCAAATTTTTGTAGGTGTCTACTGTGACTACTGAAATAATTAAATACTGCACCTGTAAATTATTACATTTTTTTAATACTCAATTGGAAAACGTAGATCTTGTAATAAATTTCCCTTGTGATTATTTTCAGAGAATTCGTACCAGGTCTATACTGAAACAAATTACTCAATATCGGTATAAATAGCGGAAGATATAACTTTCGTCTGCTGGTTATACCTGTCAACAAGCTGTCATAACACATTTTATGTTCTTGTATCTAAAAAAATAGCAAGTACGCAATAATAAAAAATTATATACTTAAAAAAAATGGGTCAAAATATATAGTTTATTTATTATTTTTTATTATATTAATTAGGAAAAATAAGAACTGTGCTAGAAACATTATGTAATGCTGGGCAGAATAAGCTGCGTAAAATTCCATTTTTTAAGGAAGCTTAAGTGCTCGAGTTGAGGAAATAAATAAATACAAATTAATTAATTTCCAAACCAATTAATCAATTTCCAATATTAATAAAGTATTTAAATATCAAATGCTCACATTAAGATACCAAAGGAAATCACATTTAGAAGTTCAAATGCAAGCGTACTCTGACAGCAACAAAAAAACGATGTTGGCAGATTTTACAGATATCATTGAATCAGTTTAAGAATTTTATACAAACATAATACTTATCATGGAGACACACTATGTTGCGCTACCGAGATTTCTAGCTTTTAGGGGGAATTTCAAACATTATATTTTAGCCTCAAAAGTTCACATTATTGTTATTAATTTTATTTAACGAGTTTTGTCTAGACGCGGGCAAGTGATTTTGGACATCGCGCTGTCCGCTACTATACATATGTAATAGTCACTAGCATCTGCACTACGCAGATTTTAAGAGGTGGACCATATTTTTACAAATTTTTCAAAACATTGAAGATAAGGCCGAACAGTCAGCGATATCAGAGCAGAGACAAAATACCCAGCAGGAAAGTGAATCAGCTCTTTAGCTAAGAAATCCTCGCTTTTAAAGGAACCAAAATAACCAAAAACCTGGCTCTTCAAAGCAGTGCTTTGAAACGCATCAAAAAAAGTTACAAAAGTTTGAGCCAATGAAGTGATTTCAATTTATGGGCATTATGTATGCAAAAATATCGTTTAAATCTGTGCTCGGCGCAGCATCTAAAAATCACTTTTATAAGAAGTTCTCTTAGGTTTATCGTTACTGTCACGGCATTTAAATCAATAAATAATAATCCTATTAGACTAAATAAGCAAAAGCCTTTAATTCGTAAATAATTGGAGTCAAAGTTCCCGAAAAAGCTCACCAGCTTCCAACAATCTGTTCAATGTAAAAATTTGGTCGTCTGAGAACATCTTACAGAATTTGACGGCATAATTGTAATTGATTAACTTAAGCAATTAAATGCAGAAGTAATTCTTGCTTTAAATATCTTTAAATACGATTAAAAGCAACTCATTTCACTAAGTATAAAAATTTGGCCTTTTCAAGTTAATGATGAATTAATGAAATATAAACACTATCGCCAATAGTAGAACAGACGGCAATCGGGTGGACTCCAAGTTGTAAGGTATTCAGAAATTTGGCAACACAGAATTTAGGCAAACTTTAGTGAAGGTCTTTAAAAGACTTATAAGACTAGCTCAAACTCACCTTATAACAATCCATTATGGGTCGTCAACAAGAAAGTTCATCATAAGCTAAAACATATTGTAATTGCTTATCGAAAGTTAAATAAAAAAAGCAATTGACGACAGACACCCGATCCCAACTATCGCGATAATCTTGCCTAACAGGTGTGAGGCGTAATATTTTACAACATTGAGGCTTAAATCGGACTTTCACCTAATAGAATTACCGGAAAATTATATAGAAAAATAATGTGAATGATGATGAAAAAGAATCCGACACCCTCTGTTAGAAGCTGCCAGACTTTTCCGGTACAAGTGGCCGGTTTCGTCACTAGAGGCATTGTCCTCAGACAATATTGAAGAGAAAAAAAGAGGCTCGGAACATAAGCGAACAGAAAGTGAAGTAAGTCAACTACTACAGACACCACATTTTAGTTAAAGCAAACAAAAACAAGAACCAAAATATGAAACCCTATTACCAAACATTTTGGTGGTGCCAGAATCTGACGAGACTCTAAGAATTGGTCGTCTAGCGCGCAACTGTTGTTTCTGTTTTCTCATCTTAACTTAATTCTGCCTACCTAAATGCCACTAACACGGTAATAATTAAGAAAGCATAATTTAATATAATAAAACCATCCTTCGTAAATTAGTGGAGTTGTGATTTGTCGAAGTTGTCGGCAGCTGCCAACATTTTGATGACCCCGAAGTGATCATAATACATCCCGTGGTGTATTATAATCGGTCATCAATAGACACTTCCACTTCCACTTGCTTCGCCGTATGCAGATTTACCAGCACGACTGATACAGCCCATTCCATGGTTGTAATGACCTCTGCCTCAAGCCTATATGTATTTCTCCTAGATCGTCAGGTGGCGGGAAACAGAACGCCAAACTTTTGTCATTTAGCGCAACCCAAAGAGCTTCAGACGAAGCCAATCATAGCATTCAGCTGGATGATTTGGTGCGTCAATTTTGGGAAGTGGAGTACGTCTTCGAATCAATCGCTAAGGCAACAACGGAAGAGTTTCATTGCGAAGAACATTTCGTACAGAATCATCGTCGCTACATTCAGGGGAATATACAGTTTGCTTGCCAAATCATCATCATTGCGTATTAAGGAGGATAGCTCTACAACAAAGTTGTGAGTAGTAAAGTGTTTCACACACTCATTCGTTTTCGCACATTTTCCATTGCCCTTACAGGTGACATTGGTAAAATGTATAGGAGTGTAAGGGTCTCAGAACCTGATTCGATGCTCTAGTGCATTTTATGGCGAATTGGTCATTTATGGCACCAAATTCTTAGCTAGCCCCGAAATACATTAACTAGCAATAGATGAGTCGTCGTCATACTCCAATGGATAAACTTTCCTACGAGACTTCTACGTAGACAATCTGATCTCTGGAGGTAATTCAGTTGAAGTTCTCAACAACAAATCTTCTTTCCCAAGAAAACTTCAAATTGAGAAAATACTGTTCTAATTCCCTTGATACACTTTATGAAGTTCCAGAAACTGATCAGGAAAGCTTTCTCGTATCGGTCGCTTATCGCTTCAGGCGGTTAAAATATGGTCCGGCATAGTCAGTGCGCTACGAGCGTTCAACCGAAATGGTCGAATTCTCATACAGAGGATGACTGTATGCTTTTTTCCGTGCTCTCTCTCTCTCTCTTTCTCTCTGCTCTCTCAAATATATATGTATGTATATATATATATATGTATGTACACACAGGCAGCAGCAGCTCACAAAAATTCAAATTTGTTCGCCCAGAGATCGCATTTCTTCCCTTTCGAGAGAAGAGTATACCAAACTGCTGAAAGCGTTTGCCATGCTCATGCAAATTGTTCAGATTTTTATTATTATTTGTGTGAAGGGTATGAAAGCGTTGATGCACATGAAGAATGTGTTTTCGCGACGAGAATGCACACACACAGTCCTTTGCCTACATGTATAAGCATTTGTGTGGCTTTGTGCGAAACTATTCTTGCTGCTTGTGGATATTGTAAGCACCCAACGTTTGATGTTGCTTGACCTTGCGAGTTGTATACACACATTTGCAGATATATGTGTGTGTATGAGAGATGATAGAATTTTTTGAGTGTGACGTGATTCAGTAGTTAGTTTGATAATTTTTGAATTGTAGAGTGACTCTCAAATGAGCATTGTTCGATCATATATATTTCCAAATCCACTTCGTGCATATTTACATACATAATTTTTGAATTGTAGAGTGACTCTCAAATGAGCTTTCATAGAATTAACAACAGGAAAATATTCAATTCCACATTATTACCATTTAGTGCATCAATCTTTTCCCATACCATGTGATGGGACAATAGGTATGGACTTTATAAAGAAATTAAATTGTCAATTAGATTGTCAAGACAACATAGATTTGTTCACACTAAGGCCAAAAAATCTGAGATTCCCAATAATACATACAATTGAAAACAATACAACAATGTTACCATCAGGTTCCAAAGTTGTCCGAAAGATTAAACTAAACACGAAATTCAATTAGGTAGTAATTCCATGTCAAGAAATAGAAGAAGGAATAGTCATTGAAAGTAATACATATATCAGATTCTCAATACACATTTATAAGAATCCTTAATACAACAGATTCATATAAATTTCTAACTTAAATCAAATTAAATTTGATTCAATAGATAAATAAATAATAAATTACGAAATAATAAATAATACAAATCAACAACGAGATCAAGAAATACTTTCTAAATTAAAGTAAAACTGCCCACCACCATTTAAAAATACAATTTTAGATTTATGCACGAAATACATAGATATATTTGGTTTTACAATTACAACAAATAATTTTTACAAACAAAAGCTAAGATTAAACAGTGATGAACCGACATATGTATAGGAAAAATTACAGAATTTCACAAAGTCATCAAACCGGTTGAACGCTCGTAGCGCACTGACTATGCCAGACCATATTTTCACTGCCTGAAGCGATAAGCGACCGTTACGAGCAAATACGAAGTTGATTGGTCCGTCAAGCGGCCTCGCTATACGCTGAAAACGCTTGTTCTACTTGTCTATTCTATGTGTTGTATGGTTAGTGATATAACGGATGATATGATATCCGATCGGCCACTTATGTGTGGACCGACTAGCAACAGACCCGTGAGAACTGCTGCGTGTGCACTTTGCCGCTTAGCGTGCCGCAATGATTGCCTTATATACATGTCTAATGTTTATGTTATATACATACACAAATATACATGCTATAAATTTTCGCTCTGCCGCTATCAGCGACAGAGCTCTATATATAACAACCTTATGTATTTAGGCTAAGCCAAAATATTATTTGAAATAAAGAAACAGATATAAAAAGTAAATCCAACTGAGCAGACGTTCTTGCAATTATTAACACCCATAAAGCTTTATTTACATTATGGGAACTTTTTTTTTTTAAATGGGTTTCTTCTAGATGGGCTTTCGTAATGAATATTTACATACATATGTATTTACCAGAACACAATTTTGTAGTACTTGAAATACGTTTATTGCAAATTGGGGCGGACAGCATCGTTGTGTCCAAAATATAACAAAAATCAAAATTTGTTTAAAATATAAATGAAGCACAATAAAAAATTTGGCGACTCTAGCTCCAAAGATTTACGAGATATAATTCTATTATTTAATTTCGATAAGACTTTTAACCGATAACAATTAGACGGTAATAGTTATCGATTTTTGTAAACACAAAATTGAAAAATTTTGACGCACAGTGGGGTCTTTATTATTTCCTTTGAGCTAAGCAAGGTATTTTTAAAATTTAAAAGGCATTCGACAGAGTATTCTTTAATCTTTGAAATGAATCTATGCACAGGGTGATCCGTTAATAGTCGAAGATTGGCCCGGTCGACAGACCGGCTGCTATCTTGTCCGTAACAAAGGTCATCGGGATGGGGATAGTCACGGGCGTAGGGCTTAGCCATCTCTCTGACTCCTCCGTCTCACAGCCGAGAGAGCCGGTGGGGAAGAGGGTTCCTCTGCATAGGGTAACGTGGCTCGTGCAGTGGGCACCTGGACGAAGATTGTGGTGCACTCCACCGTCATGAGCATCACTGCCAGCCTATCCGCGATGTTGGTGGTGTTTTTGTACACCGTATAGATCGCGAGGGTGATGATAGGCGCTGCCTTGGTTGAGGCCACCTCGCCGACCATGCGTTCTGGAGTATGACTCAGTATCGTCGCTGCCGGCATCAAAGTATACCTCCTCCTCATCGTCGAAACGGTCTCCGAGGTCCATCCCTTCAGCCCCCTTCATCTCTACACTCCTTTTTCGTTGCCGACGGAAAAATTAGGACATGCTAGAACTTTCGCAGTCGTTAAACTTTTTTTAAATTTCTTCAAAACATCTTCTTGGTCCTCGTCCATGCACACTTGTTGTCCTTCTTGAGGAGTGACGTCATTGGCTAGACTAGTGCCGCGTGTGCGGTATAAAATCCGTATATCAGGACGCTATCACCAAACTCTGATGCAACTCTTTGAGGCTGGTAGTAGCTGGGAGCTTTTGTATTGCCTAGACCTTTGCCGGATCAGTGCAAATTCCATCTTCGTTGATCAAGTGTTAAAGATACGCCAACCTTTCCCTTAAGAAACTGCACTTCTTTTTGTTTACTTTGAGGTTTGCAGCCCACAGCCGGTGGAACACCTCCTTCAAATTAGCCACGCTTTGCTCCTTCGTGGTGCCTATCATCATGATGTCATCCAGATTGGCGAATGCAAAGGGGCTCCATATCAGCCGTATTTTTAGAAAAATACCTCTGCTTCAGCGGCTTGTCATCCTTCATTCTAAACTCGAGGTTCTCAAAGATTGTCGTTTTCCAAATCCTTCGGCCTCCCGTTCTCTTCTTTTGGATCTATCATGTTCGCGCTCGGCGGGCTCTCCTCTCTTGACACCAAGACCTTTCCATCACCGGCCGTCGAATCCAACTCCTTTGCTTTAAATTTCTCATATTGTACACCAGGACTAGCTTCTCTTTCCGATCTCAAGTCCGTCGTTGAGCAAGCAACACCCGTTTTCCCGACGGGGTACCTTCCATCAACGTGGTACCTTGATCGGACAGCGACTGCTTCTTCGTTGATACCACCTATTTCATCATCACTAGTTTAGTGTGGCCACAACGCACCGTAGTTTCTACGGCGCTCAAGAAATCCATCCCCAGGATCACTTAGTAGAACATCCTTGGCATGATGAGCAATGTCATCCGCACGGCCTTTCCGCCGAGACTCACATCCACCCTTATCAACTTCATGACCTCCAGAGACGAACCGTCAGTCAACTTGATTCGTGTATCTCTTTTCGCACCCAGTCCTCAATTATGAAGCTGTGCGTGACACCGGTGTCAATCGTGACGTCCATATCTGGACCGGTAATCTCCACCCTCACGACGATTTTGTCATTCTCCACCACTAACGGATGCTTGACTACCTCCCGACTGGTCACTTGGCGCCGCCCCGTTTCTGTGGGGGATACCTCCTCCCGTTTTCCGCCTCTGAAGGCCTCCCATGAGAATTTTAGGTATCTTCGCCTACTGAGACTCAAAATCCGCCAACCGGTCGCAAGCTTCCGATAAGTGACCGCCACTCTGGATAAAAGTGGATAGCTGCTTGCGCAGATCCTCTACGCGGCCGCCCTATCCAGCCCTAACTCCTGGCCTATGGACACTAACTCCTCTTTACGACCTTGGTACACCCAGCACACGTCAACCCCTGGATTTTGGCACTCAATTTCTCCCCTTTTATTTTTCTTTCCTGGTGTTTTGGTCTAGCTGTAGCTTGGCACCTGGCCTCTCTTTCATTTAACCTTTTTGCTCCATATTATATGGCTCTCAGCCCACTGTTCACTCTGTGTTTTTCAAACCACAAAAGCTAGATATAAAAGATTACTCGTGTATACCATACAACACATAGACTAGACAAGTAGAACAAGCCTTTTCAGCGTATTGCGAGCCTGCTTCCCGGACAAATCAACTTTGTATTTGCGGTACAAGCTTATCATTTTTTTCAATAACTCATCTCATTTTCTTGTTTTGGATGAAAATCCATCATTTTACTTCGTTTTCATGCATAGCTTAAATGCAGTTAAAGAATATTCAGATTTACTGTGTATATCTGTGTAATAAATACAAATATTTTGTAATACCACGCCTCCTTAAATACAAATTTGCAAAAAAACGTATTTAAAATACTAGAACTTGTTCTTTGCCAAATGCATACATATTAATGTCATTATTACGCTTTACAAGTTACGAAAATCCATCTACAAAAAATATTCAACAATTAATGCCCATATATATATACCCTTTAAATTCATCTATTTTCATCACTTTTCTAAATTTTGCCACGCTCTGCCGGCAGAAACCCTACTGTACGACGTCGAGGCTTAGACATCGAAAGCCGCAGAGTAGCGCCACACAAAGCGATGCCAAAAAAGGTAGAGTACATCAGAGCGCGTGTCAGGTTAAAGACGCCAACTAATCAATATTCTTTCTCAACAGGCCTCTAGCTAAGGAGATCAAGGATATGCAAATGAAGCCGAGACCGCGGTTTCCGACATTAATGATCAAAGTAATTTATCCGGGGACAATGAACTACTACATTTTTTTGGGAACGCTCCCAACATCTCCTAACAGAACTGATTAAATAAATAAACTCGATTTTATCAGTACAAAGCTCTTGTCGCTTCTATGTTAGCTTCGTCTTGTTTATTATGGAACGCACCTTGTAGGTAAAAAAGTTCGTGTGAAAACCTCTTTCTCAGTAAATTACTGAAAATTCAAACTCTCCCGTTGCCCTTTGAGTAGTCGATGATTTTCTACGAGAACAAATTGGCCAAATATTTTACGTCTACGAGGATGATGTAAAAGTTTTATTCGAAAATCAAATCAGTCTAATATGCCGAGACAAAGAACCTGAAGTTTTTTCCGAGCTTAGCAAGTTGCCACAAGGTATTTGTTAAAGACTTCGCATTCATAGCGAGTTAATTCTCCAACATACATAAGATGTAATGTTAATTTTATGTTCAGCCTAAGCACTGACGCTTTTTCGAGTGGTATCGTAGTAGTGTCTTCCCCAGTGTTGTTTCAGGCCTATGAACTGTGATTATTAAAGGGAAGCATACACTTCCTACAGATCTTGCTTAATCGTTTCATGCAGAATTATCCGATTCATCCTCACACTTCTAACCGCAACGAATGTTCGAATCACTAACTTCTCTCATCAGAATTATATTCCCAATTAGATGGTAACGTTCTATTCTGGAACAACGAATTTAGTTGAGACATTGGACTAACTTGACTGACCTCATGAGCATTATAAATGTCGGACATTTGAGGCATATGCGAAAACTGTTGAAAGTAGATACAGAACATTCTAAAAAGTTATGGTGCACTGTAACGGTACGCCATAGAATATCCAAAAGCTTAGATTTCTTGGAGATGTCATTGAAAGTCATAGCAGATTCACCTTACGAGTCGGAAATAGCTGAAGCTCAGGTTATAGAATCAACAATAATCACAGAAAAACAAAACCTTATGTTCACTATTACGCTCGTTAAATCAAATGTAATAATAGCGCCAAAATTTTCGATCTCGATGCTTTAAAATTAATTTTTATCGAAAACCTTAAGGAAGTCCCTATAGTTAGTTTAATAAGAGGATCTAACATTAATTCTGAAAGCATTATTTACATCTGCATTATGTATCATAAAGTTAAGGTTATTATATAATGCATAGAAAAGTAGTGGCATAATACAGCGATGGAGCTCTAGCTATCACTGAATGCGTTGCAACCAACTATGTTCTTTTATCAATTCATTGCTGTTGATTCTGCGCAGCGCAATTTTTAGTTGCTGGTTTTGACTACGGTAAAATCATGTCCACTGCCAAAAATGGTGGTGCTTTACGTTGTCCTGTCCAAGTTACTTGAAGAAACAAATAAATTTTTTTCAAAATGTGTAATTCGGTGAGAGTTCAATTTTTAAAATTGAATAATATTTCAAGACAGTTCTCTAGTGACTTAGAAGCTGGTAAAGAAATATTAAACCAGTATAATTTTGAAACTTCTCATGTTCATTTGGCGATTTCATCGATGTTGATACTTGCTTCTGCACCAATGTTGTCTCAAACTCACTCCTCCCTCTCCTAATCCTAACTTAATTTCAAATTCGACCTCTTTTTATTTTTCAAATACACCTGTTGCTAGTAGTATTAGAGACAATCAAGAGCCTATTCCTATCATTTTTAAAAGAATAAAAGCTTCCCCAATTCTGGCTCAGACAGGAAATAACAATCCGACAGCTATTCCCAACACTCATGTCATGTCTCCACAAAAGCATGCGTTCTTATTTAGGCAGATTTGATACAATAACAGATTTTATTGCTAGTTAGTCTCCAGCTAAAGTATTTGTTTCGAAGTTAAATTTTGCGACTCCTCGTAAAATCGCCTCAGTTAAAATCAACGTGCCTGTCGAATATTTCAAAACTATATGTGATCTCAAGTTTTGGCCACCACACATAGCTCTACATGAATTTAAGCCGAAGTATCGTAATAGATTAACTCCCATAACATTAAATCCTACTTCAGTACAATCTTTATCTAATATTGTATCAAAAAATTAAATTATATAAATTCTTCTCCGTAGCTGTCTTTAGCATATCAAAACGTTTGAGGCCTAAATTCCAAACTAAAAAGACTATGTTGGAAGCTGCCGAGCTTCTGGCTCCAATCATTTACGAAGGCAAAATAAAAGCTAGTCAATTTAGTTTAATTAGCTTATTATTTATTAATTTAATGCTGTGTCCGTGACATTAGTGTAAGCAAAAAAAGTTATATGCGAGAATGACAACGATAGATGTTGCGCGCTTGAAAATAATTTCAGACTAACAAAGTTTTAGAATAGAAGTAGAAACTAGCGATTAGTAGCGAAGGCGAAATTAGCTTACATATGTATGTGTATTGAGTTTCTTATGTACATGAGCGCACTAAGAGTGAATGAGAATGACATTCAAAAGAAAAAGATGAACTTAAGAGAGCTTATGCTAAGAGCAATTTATAGTTGCTGCGCCTAACATCCTTTTTTCCTTTCATTTTCCACGTTGTTGGAGAATGGTGTGGTATTCCTCATTCCAGCGCAATGCGTTGCAAGCGACCGAGGCGATTGTGGTCGAGCCCAGTGGTCGGCCAATCACGAAATGCCTTGGGGTGAGAACTCCAAGACCATCGGGATTTTCTGCAAACTATACAAGAGGACGAGCATTGATTATAGCCTGAATCTGGCATATCAGTGCTCGCAGCTCATCGAAGCCAAGAAGTGACGATCCCATAGAACGATATAAAAGTTGTTTAGCGCTCTTCACTGTTGCTTCCCATAAACCGCCGAAATGTGGCGAACGAGGAGGTATGAATTGCCAATCGAAACTATTGTTGATGCAGAACTTATGAACTTCAGTGCGATGATCCTGAATCAAAAATAGATGCCTAGGATCCGCCAACTAGTTCCGCGCACCCACAAAGTTGGTAGCGTTGTCAGACCAAATGCATCTTGGAATGTGCCGCATGTGCCAATTTTAAAGTCCTACATGAGAGATAATCATATTGATGCACTAACTAATAAATTTATTAAATTCTTTCGAATATTTTGGGTAGCGGACTATTAAAGATTTAAGTGGATAAGGTAATTTATATGTATTCACAAATCCCAGGATGCACCAAGTTCTGACTATAGAGTGATTTTACAAATTCTTATATATCTTGAGCACTATTTCTGCTAGCGGCTTGAAATTTTGAATATATATGAACTTGGGTTGACAACACAAGATCAAAAATATATAGGGCATGGCAAATCGGATAAAGCGCTTCTAGCGTCTCAAAGCTGAAATTTTGGGGTTGGCAAATACATACAAATAGATACAAATTACGGAGTATTTTCAAAATCGCGGATCGGGCGGGTCTCACGTGATTTCCTTCTTGATTTATTTTAAGGACTTTAAAGGATCTAATAGCAGATTTCCGTATCGACTACTGGTTCATCATCATTTTGAAACAAGATCCATGATGAATAAAATTGATTACTATGTACATATATATCACACACCGTTAATCAAATAGTGTATAAAATGTTTTCAAAAAGTTCGAATCATTATCAAAAATAATAGACATTCTAATCACATACGTGTATATACTGCTATATTAAATAATTTGGAAATTCACTAGTTTACACCTATTTATTCAATCAAAATTGCTAAAATGACTTGCAGTTCGTAAATGCTCATTTGACAGTCACTCTACAATTCAAAAATTATCAAACTACTGAATCGCGACACGCTCGAAAAATTCTATCATCGCTCATACACTCACATATGTATGCAAATGTGTGTATGCAATTCGAAAGATCAAGCAACATCAAACGTTGGGTTCTTACAATATCCACAAGCAGCAAGAATAGTTTCGCACACAGCCACACAAATGCTTATACATGTAGGCAAAGGACTGTAAGTATGTGTGCATGCTCGTCGCGAAAACATATTCTTCATGTGCATCAACGCTTTCATACCCTTCACACAAATAATAATAAAAATGTGAACAATTTGCATGAGCATGGCAAACGCTTTCAGCAGTTTGGTATACTCTTCGCTCGAAAGGGAAGAAATGCGATCTCTGGGCGAACAAACTTGAATTTTTGTGAGCTGCTGCTGCTTGTGCATACATACATACACATATATATGTACATACATATATATTTGAGAGAGCAGAGAGAGAGAGAGCAAGGAAAAATAGCATACAGTCATCCACCGTATGAGAATTTGACCACTGACTATGCCGGACAATATTTTCACTGCCTGAAGCGATAAGCGACCGATACGAGCAAATACGAAGTTGATTGGTTCGTCATACGGCTTTACTATGCGCTGAAAACGCTTGTTCTACTTGTCTAGTCTATGTGTTGTATGGTTAGTTCTACAGCTAAAGACAAATATGGAACGTTGAGCTCGTGGTCAGCAAGCCGACTCGACATAATTGCCATGATAGCGCAGCATTATCAACATATACAAATATCTAACTGTTGATCCCAACTGATCATTCTGCGAACGTTGCTTGGGAAACGCGATGTGTCAGTATTTCAGATACCTGCTTGTTTAATATATTAGTGCTTGCTAACTATTCCCCCGAAGAGCATTACCGTCCTCGGTGATGCCTAAATCGTTGATAAAATCTCGTAGTTTTCTCGAAGAGTATAATATATGAGAATGAAAGTCAAATTTTGGTAGACCTGCAGGACATCTCATAGTCTCTGAGCTTCTGGATGATACGTAGGTTGTGCTCATTCATCCGTTGCAGCAACACATGATCGTGTCCTGTGATACTCTGAGGGTGTGGATCCGCGATGTGTGGTAACTTGCTTTGGGGTAACACGAGTACACGATTTCACTTATTACGGCTATGCGCACCTTTTTTTTTTGCCATCATGGGCACGTTATCTGTGACTCTTGCGAATTGATTGTTGATGATGATTATTCCCTCCACGGCAATCGAATCCAGGTAACTGAGCTGGGTGTGGGATATAGCTAAGCTACTTGAGTGAATTTTGCAAGCTCAGGAATCATTTGTTGCAAATTTGGAGAACGTCGAATTTTATTAATTTATTTATTTAAAAAAAAGATATTGACAAAATTAGAGTCAACTTAAAAATAACTAATCAAATATTTTTAAGCTTAAAAAAGAACAGAAAAGTTTTCAATAATACCACCACTAACCATACATCTAGAAAAAACTTTTTTCACACATAAAAATTCAGCAGTGAGACACACACAGTTTCGTATTTGCTCGGGTCGCTCTCTTGAGGGTTCTAGCAGTGAAAAAAATGGGAGACGTAATCGGTGCGCTGCTAGCGTTCTACCGAAATGGTCAATTCTCATATAAAGACCTACTATAAACTTCTTTTTCCCTTACTCTTTCCCTCTCTTTCTGATCACTCAAATATATACATATGTACATACATATTTCTATGTAAGTTAACATATCCAACACATCCGGTCTGAGGAAAGTCAACGACTGCAATTCTGCATGATCAACAAAGCTGCAATGCCAGCTATGTCAAACTGCGCTACGCTGCCGTCAACATTCCATCCGCCGTTGCCACGTTGAAACATGATCCACTCAGCATAATCGGTGACACAGCGATTATAGATCAGGGCTAGCCTGATATAAGAACATTTTGTTCTTTAGCTTTTATTTTGGATTTGACCAATAAATGAACAAGCTGTAATTCTATTTCACTGCTCTTACTTCGTGCAAAGATCACAAGTAATCAGATTGTCTAATTAATTCGCGCCCAACGTAGTTAAAACCTGCTCACCCGAAAATCCATAAGCAAGAATGCAACATCGTTGGATCGACATCGTTGGACTTGCAGACGGACAAGAAACTATGGTACAATTAAAACCATAGCTTTTAATAAAACAGCACACACAACACAAAGATATGTAAGTAGAGTGCTTATTTTAAACATATTGAAAAGAATAGAGAAGAAAAGATTTGAAGAAAAAGATAAAGTGCTTATAAAAGAATCTTTGCGACGCAAAATAAAAACAAAATAATAAATATCAAATAAAACAAATCTTATGAGTGAACGTGAAGTGGATAAAAAAATAAAATTTTTGAAAATTTTTTAGGGTGCTCAAAGCTTTATCAGGCACTGGGTATAATTAGGAACAAAATAAAAGGCCCTGCTGATATGGTACTATCGTCATATGACACACTGCTAAATTTTAAAGCATTCATAAACAGACTTGATTTTACGTATGCCGATAAACGCCCCATTTATATAATAGAGGAAGAGTTGTCCGTTCTACGTCAGGGAACTCTTACAATAATCCAGTACTATGAGGAAATTGAATAGAATTTGACAATGCTTATTAATAAAACAATTATGACATATGATTCCACTTTAGCTTCTTCTCTTAATGAAAAGTACAGAGCAGATGCATTGAGAGTGTTTACCTCAGGCACAAGGAAGTGCCTCGGCAAGACCCAAAGATTTGCCATCAGCTTTGGCTCTAGCACAGGAAGTTGAGTCTAATCACAAACGCTTCCACTTTGCTAGTAGTTTCGCACGAAATAGTGAAGAAAAATCTCAACGTCACGAACAGAGACAGTAGAAGCAATCCACTATAGAAAATATTTTTCAAAATCAAGTTAAAACTCCATTTTACAAGCAGAAGACCCAATACAATAGCTCAAATATAAAACAATAACCACCCCAACCTATGGGCATTGACAGTTCATCTCAGTTCAGACAAACGACTCAATACCAAAACCAAGGACGTTCTTCCCATGGCCAATATCAAAATCAGGTACCAAAGAAAGCAAATAGTGGAACAGCTAGGTATACCGGTCTCACAAGATGAAAATTCTGAAAATTCGGAACTAGAGTATCAACCAGTAGCGGAGTCTGAGGTATCAGATTTGGAAGATGAGGATCAGCTTCAAGGGGTCAATTTTTTAGAAATAGGTTCTTGTAACCGTTTGTAGAGCAAACGATATCAGGTAGACCAATCAAGTTACTTATAGATACAGGCGCTTCGAAAAATTATATGAAACCAATCCCAGAACTTAGAAATGTAACTAACGTTGAGGAAAAAATTTTAATTAAGTCACTTCATCGCTTTGACTCCGCTCAAAAGAAATGTGCAATGCACCTTTTTGACGCCACAACCACATTTTTTTACTTCCCAGCTTATCGAGCTTTGACGCTATAATAGGACTGGACCTATCAAAAAATTTATGTCAATCTAGACTTAAAAAATAACACATTAAATACCGAAACTGAAACAATTCGAACCGAAGATGAAAACCCGATTTACTCTAAGATTTACCCCTAATAGGTTATTAGGAGTATCCGAGTTTGTCAATAACGAGACTAGTGACATGCTAAGGGATAATATTATCAAGCCTTCTAGGTCACCGTATAATAATCCTGTGTAGATAGTTGATAAAAAGGGAGTAGACGAACAAGAAAAAACGCCTTGTTATTGACTTCAGGTAACTTAATTCAAAAACCGTTGACGATAAATATCCTATACCGAACATAGTAGCTATTCAAACCTTGGGAAAGTTAAATACTTTAAAACTCTTGATCTGAAATCGGTATTTCACCAAATACTTCATGCTGAAAAAGACAGAGGAAAGACTGCATTTTCTGTAGGAAATGGGAAGTATGAATTTTGCAGACTTCCCTCGATGACATATTACGAGAACAGATGGGAAAGTCATGCTACGTTTATGTAAATGACGTGATCATATTCTCCGAAAATATGGAAAATCACGTTCATCACATTGCTTGGGTACTAGATAAATTGTATAACGCTAACATGAGGGTATCACGAGAAAAATCTCAACTTTTTAAAGAAAAGGTTGACCATCTTCGATTCGTGATTTCCCGTGGCGGCATCACAACTAACCCCATCAAAATTGAAGCAATTTTCAAATTTGAACAGTCCACCAACCTGTTCCAAGTCAGATCATTTCTTAGTTTAACAAGCTATTACAGATGCTTTATAAAAGATTTTGCATCCATTGCCAAACTATTGACAGATATACTGAAGGTGATAATGGTAAAACAAGTGCAGAACAATCAAAAAGAATTCCAGTTAGCCTTAATGAGAAACAGATGTCCACTTTTGAAAAATTAAAGAATAGTTTAATCTCGGACGATGTAATGCCACTATACCCTGATTATCAAAAGTCATTTGATTTGACGCCATATGCATCGTCCTATGGCTTAGGTGCTGTTTTATCACAAAACAAAAAGCCGATCACCATGATTTCCAAAACTTTAAAAGACAATAAGCTAAATTTCGTCACAAATGAACGTGAGCTATTTGCGATAGTGTGGGCTTTAAAATCCCTAAGAAACTATTTGTACGGTGTAAAAAATTTAAATATTTATACCGACCACCAGCCACTTAAATTTGCAGTTTCAGATAAAAATACCAATGCAAAAATTAAAAGATGGAAATCATTCATCGATGAGCATAACGCTCAAATTTTTTTCAAACCGGGAAAGGAAAATTTTTGTCGCTGATGCTCTATCAAGACAAAATCTTTACGCTTTAGAGGAAGATGTCCCATCAGAATAAGCCACTATGCATAGTGAATTGTCATTGACATACACTATAGAATCTACTGAAAAACCGATCAATTGTTTCAGGAACCAAATAATTATTGAAGAAAGCACTACAGTTATTGTTATGTTCGGACAGAAAACAAGACATATCATATACTTTTCAAATGAAGAAAACTTAATAGAAAAAGTGTGTGATGCGTTAAAAAAAGACGTAGTGAATGCAATCAAATGTGACTTGCCAATACTAGCATTTATACAAAATAAACTAGTGGGGACTTTCCCGTCAACCAAAATTTGGGACTCCAACAAGTTGGTCATCGACGTCCTTGATAAAAACGAGCAATAACAAATTATAGTTGCACAACATGGCAGCGCTCATAGAGCAGCACAAGAAAATATAAAACAAATTCTCCAAGACTATTTTTTCCCAAAAATGACTCGTTTGACAAACGAAATAGTTGAAAGCTGTAAGACTTGTAATAAAGGAAAATACGAACGACACCCACAAAAACAGTACATCGGCGAAACGCCAGTCTCCAACCAAGTAGGAGAAATTCTCCACATTGACATTTTTTCCACAGATAAAAAATTTTTTGAAAAAAATTCCAACCAATAGTTTCCAGAACAATAACAGATATTGAGCCTCCCATTTTACAGCTTATGAATATTTACCCAAATACTAGAATTATTTATTGCGATAATGAATCATCTTTAAACTCAGGAACAGCAAAGTTTCTTTTAAAAAACCGTTTTAATGTCGAAATTGTAAATTCTCCACCACTACAAGTTAACAACCAAGTTAACGAACAACCCTCGCGTTAAGTTCGGAGCAACCCACGCAGCTAGAACATCCACGTGTCGGACGGGCATTAGCAGTTTCCGTTATGTGTCGCTATCGCAGACATTGTAACGGAACATAAATACGCGGGCATTAGCAGTTTCTGTTATGTGTCGCTATCGCAGACATTGTAACGGAACATAAATACGCTGGCATAGCGTGATCTTTATGTACTTAGCTTTAGTCTTCTATTCATTTCATTGTCTCAATCAGTTCTGTTCCAAAACCGTAAGCTAACGCACGTTGAATAAACATTGCTCCGGCAATTGGTCGTATAATCTTGACTTATTAATAATATATCGCTGAGCCACAAGGCCAGTGATCTGATACTTAACCGTATCTCAACCTAATCTACATTATCAACTAACAACCTGGATCTACCGACGGTATCCCCTTACGAGGACTACTGGAGGAATAGACTTAAATAACTGGCGCCCAACGGGACTAACATCTAAGCACCCACACCATAAGAACATGTCAGTGACTGTTCAGTGACAAAAGAAACAAATTGAAAATTCCAATAAATATAAAACAAAGTGGCAGCGTGAATGTAAGCGCAAGGTGACGTAATAAATAAATCTGTTGAATTATTTGCTTTATATAACTAACTCTATAAAATATAAATTGTGTGAGGGTTTATCGTCATTTCGATTGTTTTCTCTCTTATTGTTGGATTTTCGCCAACTGCTAATGAGTTGGACCTATAGGAATATTAAAGTGGAAATCGATAGCGACGAAGAATATAGTTTAGGCTTTGCACCCCGTACATCAAACCAAACAGAAATGGACCCAGAAACAGTTAAAGCTTTCATAGATAACGCTATCAGCAGCGCACTAGCACGCGAACAACAAATTAGAAATGAAATGCATGCCGAAATTCAAGCATTGAGAGATCAAGTGAGCTCACTTAGAGTAGAAACACCTCAAGTTCAAGTATATGAAAGCGTAACGATCGATCCCAACATTAGATGCGAAGTTAGACTAGACGTTGCTAAATCGGTACCGAATTTTAGTGGTGACCACGAAGAATATGTGTCTTGGAGACAAGCTGCCGTAGAGGCATATCAAATTTTCAAACGATACGATGGAAGTGAAACCCACTACCAAGCAGTAGCTATATTAAAAAACAAAGTGTGTGGCGCAGCACGCTCAGTGCTCACATCCCACAATACTGTGCTCAACTTCAATGCAATCATTGCTAGACTTGATTGCACATACGCGGACAAAACGTCCCTGCGTGTCCTCAGACAGCGATTAGAATTGGTTAGGCAAGGTGACCTAGACATAATGCAATATTATGACGAAGTCGAGAAAAAACTCACGCTCGTTACAAACAAAATTGTCATGACACATAATGAACAGGCAGCAGCTATTCTCAATGCAGAAATCAGGAATGATGCCCTGCATGCTTTTATGGCAGGCCTTAGGAGGCCTCTCAAAGCATTGGTCATACCGGCACAGCCTAAAGACTTGCCATCCGCTTTAGCGTTGGCTCGCGAGGCTGAGAACAGCATAGAAAGAAGCATGTTTGCTGCGACCTATGCCAAAGCAATCGAAGATAGGAACCACTCGAGAGAGCCTAATAAGCAAGGAAATAATTCTATATCAAAACAGGGAAAATATTTCGAGAAAAATCCACACTTCAAACAAAACCAAAATAAAACCCAACAAAGCGAACCCGGACCAAGTTCAAGCAACAGGCCCAACAACTCTAACCAAGGTCAGAGCCAGGCGCAACCCATGGACATCGATCCATCAACTTCAAGGTTTAGACAACCGACTAATTGGGGTAAACCTCAGAGTAACCCCACATACGGCGAAGCTCAAAAGAGACAGAACACGTCAGAACGTGTGTCAGGGCAAAGACGCCAAAGAATCAATAATGTAACTCAACAGAATTCTAACCAAGAGGATCAAGACTACACAAGTGCAGCAGAAGCTGCAGTTGCTGAGGCCTCCGATGAGAGTGATTCGCTAGGAGACAATGACCTATTGAATTTTTTAGGGAATGCTCCAAATTGCCGTTCGTCGAGCGACAATTGGCTGGCAAAACATTGAAAATCCTAATCGACACTGGGGCGGCAAAACATTATGTAAAACCCGTAAAGGAGTTAAAAAACATAACACCTGTCGACACCCCATTTACTGTGAACTCCATACACGGGTCCAGTAAAATTAAAGAAAAATGTTCCATGAAAATTTTTGGAAAAAGTGCCCCATTTTTTATTTTAGACACTCTTGACACTTTTGATGCTATAATAGGCTTCGATTTATTGACACAAGCAGGGGTAAATCTAAATTTAAACGATAATAATATCCCCTACGGCAATACGACGGAGGTGTTGCAGCACCACCTATGCGATAATGTACACTTTACACGCATAGATGACATAGTAGTCCCCGATAATGTAAGGGACAAGTTTAAAAATGTCATACTGAAAAGGATTGGCACATTTTCGACCTCTAACGAGGCGTTGCCGTTTAACACATCGGTTTTGGCCACAATCCGCACCATTGACGACAAAGACTACCCATACCCGGCAAGCGTAGCCGATTTTGTTAACAACGAAATCGCTCAATTACTAAAAAATGGCATTATAAAACCATCACGGTCTGCATACAACAGCCCTGCATGGGTTGTTGATAAAAAAGGTACAGACGCAAACGGCAACAAAAATAAGCGACTCGTCATCGATTTCCGAAAGTTAAACGAGCGAACCATCGCCGATAGGTACCCAATGCCGAGCATCCCAATGATTCTAGCCAATCTTGGAAAAGCGAAATTTTTCACAACACTAGATTTGAAATCTGGATACCACCAGATTTATCTTAATGAAAGAGATCGCGAAAAAAACGGCATTTTCGGTAAATGGCGGAAAATACGAATTCTGCCGGCTACCCTTTGGGTTGAAAAATGCGGGAAGTATCTTTCAAAGGGCAATCGATGATGTATTAAGAGAACAAATCGGAAAAATATGCTACGTCTATGTTGATGACGTGATAATATTTTCTGAAAACGAAACGGACCATGTCAAACACATTGACACAGTTCTAAAACAGCTTTACGACGCCAACATGAGAGTCTCTAAAGAGAAGACTAAATTCTTTAAAGAGAGCGTTGAATATTTGGGTTTCATTGTCTCAAGCAATGGAGCAAAAACTGATCCCGAAAAAGTCAAAGCGATCCAAGAATTCGCTGAACCAAAAAACCTCTTCGCATTAAGATCGTTTTTGGGACTTGCTAGTTACTACAGGGTGTTTGTTAAAGACTTTGCGTCAATTGCGAGACCTTTAACTAACATGCTTAAGGGCGAAAACAGCATGGTAAGCAAACACATGTCCAAAAAGGTTCCAATTGACTTTGACAATGCACAACGCGACGCTTTTGACCGCCTAAGAAATATTTTGGCGTCAGAAGACGTCATACTCATGTACCCGGACTTTAAAAAACCTTTTGATCTAACGACCGACGCTTCCGCTAATGGTATCGGTGCAGTACTGTCTCAAGGGGGAAGGCCAATCACAATGATATCTCGAGCATTAAAGCAGAGTGAATTTCATTATGCTACCAATGAAAGAGAATTATTGGCCATCGTATGGGCTCTCGGAAAATTACAGAACTATCTGTATGGCACCAGAGAACTTCACATTTTCACGGACCATCAGCCGCTTACCTTTTCAGTGTCAGAAAAAAACACTAACGCAAAGATTAAAAGATGGAAAGCATACATTGAAGAGCATAACGCACAGATTCACTACAAGCCTGGGAAAGAAAACTTCGTGGCAGACGCCCTGTCTCGGCAAAACGTTAATGCCCTGCAAGATGATACACAATCATGTGCTGCTACCATCCATAGTGAGATATCCCTGACCTACACAATCGATACAACAGACAAGCCCGTTAACCTTTTTAGGAACCAAATTATCCTAGAAAAAGCACGCTACAATTTGCATCGTAGACTCATCGTATTCGGCAGAAAAACCCGCCATGTGATACAATTCACAGACAAGAATGACCTCCTCGAATCCATAAAGCTTGCAGTAAACAGCAATGTGGTAAACGCATTCTATTGTGATCTCCCGACCTTGGCTGTCTTTCAACACGAACTCGTATCACTCTGCCCTACAACAAAGTTTTGGCACTGCAAGAATATTGTAGCCGACATTACTAGCAAAAGTGACCAAATAGAAATAGTTAATAATGAACATAATCGCGCACATAGAGCAGCGCAGGAAAACATGAAACAAATTCTTCGCGAATATTATTTTCCAAAAATGGCCAAATTAACTAAGGAAATAGTCTCAAATTGCAAGGTGTGCACTACCGCTAAGTATGACCGTCACCCAAAAAAACAAGAACTTGGGGAAACGCCCATACCATCTTATACTGGCGAAATGCTGCACATAGATATCTTCTTCACTGAACAGAAACTATTCTTGACATGTGTTGATAAATTTTCCAAATTCGCCATCGTACAACCCTTATTATCCAGATCAATAATAGATATCATAAACCCCACGTTACAGTTAATCAACATTTTTCCAAGAATAAAAACATTCTATTGTGACAATGAGGCATCGTTCAATTCAGAAACGGTTACCTCGCTACTAAAAAATCAATTTAACATAGACATAGTCAACACCCCTCCACTATATAGCTGCTCAAACGGACAGGTGGAGCGCTTTCATAGCACTCTATTAGAAATAGCCAGATGCATTAAAATTGACAAAAAATTAAATAACACAACACAGATAATAATAAGAGCAACTATAGAATATAATAGAACAATTCATTCAGTTACAGAACAGAAACCATTAGACGTCATTCACTCTCAAAATATCGAGTTACAACATAATATCAAAGACAGGATAATCAAAGCCCAGCAATATCGACTCATCAGATGTAACACAAATAGGCAAAATAGGGTATTCGATGTAGGTGAAAAAGTATTCATAAAAAACAACAAGAGGTTAGGAAACAAGCTGACCCCATTATGTTCTGAGGGACACATACAAGCAGACCTAGGGACGTCTGTACTTATTAAGGGGAGGGTGGTCCATAAGGACAACCTTAAATAAACTACAAAAATTTTTTTTTTGGTTCCACACAGTTAATATAACTTCGTTTCACATTTCCTACAGGTTGACCATCATAATACTGTCAATTCTAACCGCAGCGGGGGCGCGCATAGTGTTTTATTATGGGAGCAAAGTAAATTCATACTACACTCGACTAACTTAACAGAATTCTCAACCATCATAGACGATACCATAAAATTATCCGAACTATTTCCCCTCTCTCACATGTGAAAGCTTTTAGAAGTAGACATAGAACATGTCCAAAACTTATTGTCCACTCTAACAATACACCACAGAATAGCAAGAAGTTTAGATTTCCTAGGCACAGCACTAAAAGTAATAGCTGGAACGCCTGATGCGTCTGACTTGGAGAAAATTCGAAATTCGGAAACACAATTAATAGAATCAAACAATAGGCAGATTGTAATCAGCACAGAAACTCAGAAACAAATCAACCTGCTCACAGAGACAGGTAATAGAATAATCAAAGCTAAAAAGTCTGAAATGGTTGACACCCCACATTTGTATGAAACACTTTTAGCAAGAAATAGAATGCTTATCACAGAAATTCAAAACCTTGTGCTTACAATTACGCTTGCCAAATCAAATATAATAAATCCAACTATTTTTGATCATAAAGACTTAAAATCTATTTTTACTGAACAGCTCACAGAGGTCTCCATAGTTAGTTTAATGGCAGTATCAAAAATTAAAATGTTTCAATCCGACAGCACCCTTCATATAATTAAAGAATACCCTAGTATAAGATTTGTTTGTAAAAAGATCATAAATTTTCCGATGGCACATCAAAACACCGTGCTTCGATTACACGATAACATAGTAGCTGAATGCAAGGACGGAGTAAAAGCTGCCACCGATTGCGTCACAACTAACCACGCAACATTTTGCAAGCTAGCCGCGCATGATACATGCGCCCGCGGATTACACTCAAGCGAATCAGCCATATGCCGAACGCAGCTCAGTCACCTGGAACCTATTACAAGGATTGACGAAGGAATGATCATCATCAACCGGCCTGCGAGTGTTAGTATAGATGGAGGCTCCACAATATACATCAGGAGAACTAATCTCATAACGTTTGAGCGCAACGCCATGATAAACGACACCACGTATCTCAACCACGATAAAACTGTCGATATGGTTTCTGGCATTCCGACTTCACCTTTACTGAACATTACGGGACACGATCACGTGTTAAGCCTACCCCTACTTCAGCGAATGAATGAACACAACCTGCACGCCATTAGGGAACTAAGCGACGACATGGCATCTAACGGATCCCCCAAGTTCTGGTTCGCCATTGGAGTAATTATCAGCCTCCTGTTCTGTAGCGTCATCGTAGTCGGCCTATGTTGGTGTCGGAAGAACACCTCGATTGAGTTGCAGAGATTCATCCAGGAGTTGCGTACCACCGAGGACGGCAATGAACTTAAGGGGGGAATAGTTAACAACCAAGTTAACGAACAACCCTCGCGTTAAGTTCGGAGCAACCCACGCAGCTAGAACATCCACGTGTCGGACGGGCATTAGCAGTTTCCGTTATGTGTCGCTATCGCAGACATTGTAACGGAACATAAATACGCGGGTATTAGCAGTTTCTGTTATGTGTCGCTATCGCAGACATTGTAACGGAACATAAATACGCTGGCATAGCTCCGCGCGGTTGACAGCGCATGGCGTGATCTTTATGTACTTAGCTTTAGTCTTCTATTCATTTCATTGTCTCAATCAGTTCTGTTCCAATAACGTAAGCTAACGCACGTTGAATAAACATTGCTCCGGCAATTGGTCGTATAATCTTGACTTATTAATAATATATCGCTGAGCCACAAGGCCAGTGATCTGATACTTAACCGTATCTCAACCTAATCTACATTATCAACTAACAACCTGGATCTACCGACGGTATCCCCTTACGAGGACTACTGGAGGAATAGACTTAAATAACTTACACAGTACTTCAAACGGACAGGTAGAAAGATTTCATAAAATTGCCAGATGCTTAAAATTAGAAAAACAATTAAATGACACAACTGACGTTATGCTTCAAGCAACAATAGAATACAATAAAACAATTCACTCAGTCGTTAAAAAAAACCAATTGACATAATCCACACCTGAATTCGAAGCAGAAATAAAAGAAAGAATATCCAGTGCGCAAGACCTACTATTACAGAGACAAAATGCAAACAGAAGAAATAGAACTTTCCAAGTAGGCGACAAAGTACTCATGAAATTGAATAAGAGACTTTTGGTAACAAGTTAACTCCCTTATTCTAAGAAGTCATTCTGGAAGCCGATTTGGGGTCAACGGTTCTTATAAATATATATATATATATATATATATATATATATATATATATATATATATATATATAACATATAAAAAAAAAAAAAAAAAAAAAAAAACCTAAAAAGTTAAGAGAACAAAATAAAAAATGTATCAAACAAAGTTAAGAGAGAGACAGTACAACACGTGTCCAGAAAATTCTACGATCAGTGAAGACACTAACCGGAGTTAGCAAAGAACTGATCCAGCAAATTCTTCAACCATCAGCAGTAAATTCTTCAACCATCAGCAGCAAATTCTTCGACCACCAACATCAAATTCTTTAACCACTAGCGAAGACATCTGTATAAATACACCAACCACAGACAGTAGGACACACAACAAAAACGAACTGAACCAGAACAAAGGGAAAATCATGTAAGTGGAGTGTTTATTTAAAAAAAAAAAAAAAACAAAAAATATAGAAAGAAACAAAAAGATTAAAACCATTACAAGTGTTTAGAATTTGAATCTTTGCAAAAATAAAAATTTAAAAAAAAAGATACACAGTTAAAACCTTATGAGTGAATGTGAAATTGAGGAATTTGACAGCGATTTAGAAGAGCTAATAGGAGACATAAAAAATAAGCTGATACCAAATCAAATAAAAACCAAAATGTCATTAAACGAGGCAAGCATTAAAACTCTACTTGAGTATGCAGTTAACTCTGCACTTCAAAACCAAGCAACAATGTTCAAGTAGGAAATGGAAGATCTAAAGAATGAGTTTAGAAAAACATCAGTGCCTGTACCCGAGGTAGAAGTTTTTAAAAATGCCGAAATAGATCCTAGTATACCATGTGACGAAACCTTAGACATGGTCAAATCTCTGCCCCAGTTTGAGGGAAAAATCGAAATGTATGTTTCATGGCACACAGCCGCGCACTTAGCATATAAAACGTTTGAAGATTTTGCAGGAAATCCAAAACATTACCAAGCATTCCGCATATTCAGGAATAAAATAAGAGGTCCAGCAAATATGGTGTTAGCTTCGTATGGCACACCATTCAATTTCAAAGCGATCATAAACAGACTTGACTTTACGTATGCTGATAAACGGCCCATTTACTTAATCGAACAAGAAATGTCTGTCCTACGTCAGGGAAATCTTTCTATAATTGAATATTATGAGGAGGTAGAGAAAAAACTGACACTCCTCACTAACAAAACGATTATGACATATGAACCAACTCTAGCAAATTCAATGAACGAGAAGTATAGATCGGACGCATTAAGAGTATTTATTTCAGGAGCAAAAAAATCCATGAGTGATGTTCTTTTTTCGGCAAGACCAAAGGACTTACCATCAGCTCTAGCCTTGACCCAAGAAGTTGAATCGAATCACGAACGTTTCCAATTTGCAAACAGTTTTGCAAGGAACAATGAAGAAAAAGTTCAACGCCAAGAGCATAGGCACCAGAAGAATGTCACTCCAGAAAACAATACCTCACAACAAGGAAAAAATCCTTTTTATAAACAAAAACCAAAATTCAGTAACCAAGACCCAAAACAAGAACCGCCTCAACCAATGGACGTCGATACTTCCTCCCGATTCAGACAACCAACTCAATCAAACCAAGCTTCTAATGTATCGTATCAAATTCAGGTTCCGAAAAGAATACATAGCGGAACAGCTAGGTACACAGGCCCAAAACAACAGAGAGTAAACCACATCTCACAAGAGGAAAATCCTGGAAATGCAGAAGCCGAAGTATCAGACATTGACGATGAGTATGAACTCCAAGAGCTAAATTTTTTAGACGTAGCTCCCTGTTACCGTTTGTAGAGCGAACGATAGCGGGTAGGACAATAAAGCTTCTCATCGATACAGGCGCCTCAAAAAATTACATTAAACCTATACCGGAATTGAATGGCGTAATTAAAGTTAAAAACACATTTCAGGTTAAGTCACTTCAGGGCCTTACCTCATTTAAAGATAAATGCCGTATGTATCTTTTCAATACTAAAACCACATTTTTCCTACTTCCAAACCTAACCAGCTTCGATGGTATAATAGGTCTTGATCTTCTTAATAGATTAAATGCCACTTTGGACTTCAAAAATAAAATTTTAATTACTGATTCCGACTCTGAGTTAATTCAATTTAAAAAGTGTTCAAATGTTAACTTCACAGATATTGAAAACATAATAGTTCCTCAAGAAATTGAGAAAAAATTCAAAAAAATGATGGGAGAAAAAATATGCGTTTTTGTTGATCCTAACGAAGCTCTTCCATACAATACGAACATTATTGCCACGATTCGAACAGAAGACGAGGATCCAATCTACTCAAAACTTTATCCCTACCCATTGGGAGTAACTGAGTTTGTTAAAAATGAGACGAACGACATGTTAAGGGATAATATCATCAGACCATCCAGATCACCGTATAACAATCCGGTGTGGGTAGTCGATAAAAAAGGAGTAGATGAGCAGGGGAACAAAAAAAACGTCTTGTCATTGATTTTAGAAAACTGAATTCGAAAACAATCGATGACAAATATCCCATACCTAATATAGTAGCTATCCTCTCAAATCTAGGGAAAGCCAAATATTTTACAACACTGGACTTGAAATCGGGATTTCACCAAATGCTTCTTGCGGAAAAAGATAGAGAAAAAACCGCATTCTCAATAGGAAACGGGAAGTATGAATTCTGCAGACTTCCATTTGGTCTAAAAAATGCCCCTGGAATATTCCAGCGAGCAATTGATGATGTACTTAGGGAACAGATCGGCAAGTCATGCTACGTCTATGTAGATGATGTAATCATATTCTCAGAGTATATGGAAAACCATGTTTATCACATTGCCTGGGTATTAGAAAAAATGTACAATGCTAATATGAGAGTATCGCGAGAAAAGTCTCATTTTTTCAAAAAAAAGTTGAATATCTTGGATTCGTAGTATCTCGTGGCGGCATTACAACAAATCCCAGCAAGGTAGAAGCAATTGGCAAATTTGAACAGCCAACTACCTTGTTCCATCTCAGATCATTCCTTGGTTTAGCAAGCTCTTACAGATGCATTATTAAAGACTTTGCATCTATAGCCAAACCATTAACAGTTATACTAAAGGGTGACAACAGCAAAGTAAGTGCCGGACAGTCCAAAAAAATCGCTCAACGAAAAACAAAAGTTGGCCTTTGAGAAACTAAAGAATATATTAGTTTTTGAAGATGTTATGCTCCTTTACACTGATTAACAAAAACCTTTTGACTTGACGACAGATGCTTCATCGTCTGGCCTAGGTGCAGTCTTATCACAAGATAAGAAGCCAATCAATTAAATTTCGCAACAAATGAACGTGAGCTACTCGCGATAGTTTGGGCTTTAAAAACGCTAAGGAACTATCTCTATGGGGTAAAAAACTTAAACATTTATACCGATCACCTGCCACTTACATTTGCAGTTTCGGACAAAAACCCAAATGCGAAAATAAAGAGATGGAAATCCTTAATCGATGAGCATATTGCTCACATTTTCTTTTAACCAGGAAAGGAAAATTTTGTCGCTGATGCTCTCTCAAGACAGAACCTTTATGCTTTAGAAGAAAATGCTCCATCTGATCTGGCCACTATACATAGCGAATTATCGCTAACATACACTATCGAGTCTACAGATAAACCGATGAATTGTTTCCGAAACCAAATAATTATTGAAGAAGGCATTATGGCTTCTGAGAAAATGATTATTATGTTTGGACATTTCATACACTTCACAAACAGAGAAAATTTAATCGAGAAAGTGTGTGATGTGGTTCAAAAAAACGTAGTGAATACGATTAAATGCATTCAACAAATTGACTATGGACGTCGTCGATCAAAACGAGTAAAAAGAAATAATAATTGCAGAACATAACAGAGTTCATAGAACAGTTCAGGAAAACATAAAACAAATTATTGAGGATTATTATTTCCCCAAGATGACTCGCTTAGCAAATGAAATAGTTGCAAATTACAAGATTTGCAATAAGGCCAAATATGACCGACATCCACAAAAACAAGTCATTGGTGAAACACCCATCCCCAACCAAGTAGGCGAAATTCTGCACATAGACATCTTTTCAACAGACAAAAAATATTTCTTAACTTGTATCGATAAATTTTCAAAATTTGCAATTGTCCAACCAATAGAGTCGAGAACCATAATAGACATCGAACCAAACATTTTACAGCTGATGAATTTTTACCCTAACGCTAAAATTATATACTGCGACAACGAACCATCCCTAAATTCAGGAACAATTAAAACACTCTTAAAAAGTCATTTTAACATTGACATTGTAAATTCCCCTCCGCTCCATAGCACATCAAATGGGCAAGTAGAGAGATTCCACAGTACTCTCGTGGAAATTGCTAGATGTTTAAAACTAGAAAAACAATTAAACGATACAGTCCAATTAATTATACATGCAACAATAGAATATAACAAAACAAAACAATCAAAGAACGCCATCAGTTCAACAAGAACAAAAACAAGAAAACATAGCTATCGAGATGGCACAATCTTTACCATATATATATATATATATATATATATATATATATATATATATATATATATATATATATATATATATATATATATATATATATATATATATATATATATATATATATATATATATATATATATATATATATATATATATATTATATTATATATATATATATATATATATATATATATATATATATATATATATATATATATATATATATATATATATATATATATATATATATATATATATATTTATTATACATTTATTTGCAGTTTGCATTGATTGATACTTATAATTTTATTGCCCTGAATATTAAGATTAACATTATTTTTCTGACAATTTTGTTTTACAATTGTAGTAGTTATATTCCAAGTTACAATGGTATTTGGCTCAATATATTTTATTATTTCTTTGCTATTTATATGTTCATAATAACAGATTGGTTTTGTGTGTTATAGAATTTTTGTTATGCATTCATCAATTATTGGTTTATTGTCTCGATTAAAGATTTTATTATCTTTTTCATAATAAGAAGTGGTGCTAATGTAATCAAATTGATAGCAATTTTGATCAGGATATGGGATAATTTTGATTGTGTTAGTGGATTGAAAGTCAATTGGGATATGGGATACAATTAGTATGATATTATCTTGGTAGTTAATCCAAGGTATGTTTTGATTTGAAGGATGTTTCAATTATTGACGCTGTCAAGTCTGACATACGTAAGTAGTTTTGGATTAAAAAGTCCTAGTCTTGACAATTGCATACCCATTTCAATGTCTTCTACATATTCTATAAATTGTAATAATTGGTAAGTAAAAGTGTCTTGAATGTTTTCCTCATTTTGATGATCTTGTATTTTGTTCATGTTATTGTTAATTATGATTATTATATCATTTATTTCAGTAATTTGGACCATATTTAAAAATAGGGTTTTAATATTTTTTTTAAATTCTATTCTGTCGTTATCGTCAAGTGTACCAAACAAGAATTTGTAAAGTGAGCATACTATATTGAATAATCCGCGTTTACTACGATTCTTATGATGAAAGATTATTCCGTTGAATTCTTGTTGTATAAATGATTTATTTGTGTTGAATTTTTAAATAAAGAAATAAATCTACGGAAATATTCGTTTCAGTTATGTTAATTTCTAAAGAGTGATGCTCAAATTTTGATGGTAATTCTAAAGGTTTGTCTGAGAACAGTAAGTATCCGTGATGCGTATCCAAGTTATTTATCTGTATTTGTTGGGTGTAGCATATCGTACAGAATGTAAATGATAGTATGATTATGAAGTAGAAACCTGTGGAATTTGAATTTGGTTAATTTTCTTTAATTTTTTAAATTGTGTTTTATAGTAACGTGTAATTATATTTTTGTTAGTAATTTGGTAATGATCTGGATCTATTTTTTAACATTTTTATTGGCTTTAAAAGGATTTTCTTATTTTCCTTTTTGTAAAGGTTTTTTTTTTATTTCTTGTATCGACTTCGTATTCTTGTCGGTCAATGTTGATTTTATTTATTATTTTTTTCCTTTTTCTCTTGAGTGCCTAAGTTTGGTTGTCCAGCATATAAGAATATGTGTGCAGGAGTTTATCCAGTTGTGTCATGTTTTGTTTTGTGGTTGTTAATGTAAAGCATGGTTTCTATTTTACTGAGTTTATTTTCTTCGTTATTTAAGGTGTTGATTATTCTAATTTTTTCGTTTATTGTTTTGTGTAGTCGTTCGATATCTGCTATTTCTGTTTATGTAGTATTTAATTGTATTTGTACTCCTTCATTTTCTAACCATTTTTTTAGTGCTAAGCTGGAAAATGCGCCGTCTCGATCAGCTTTCAATAATATTGGCTTTCATAACTGATTAAATATACGCATTAATGCATTCTTGGATACTATCCAATCTTTTGTTTTAATATTTTCAAGAGTAGCGAATTTTGAATAAACATCTATACAACTAAGATAATGTTTTCAGAGGAATAAATGTCTATTACAAATTTATCGCGACAATGTTCGGGCCTGGGGGTAATTTTCATCGGCATGTTTGTGTTTCTGTGTTCGGTTTTTGCTAAGTTGCAAATATTACATTCGTTCATTATGTTTTGAATTAGTAATTGGCTGTTAGGGAAATAGTAAGTTTCACAGAAGAGTTTTTTTTTTTTTGAGTTCCGGGGTGTAAGAGTTTTTCATGGGTTTTCAAAATAACTTCTTTTAATTCGGCATATAAGCTAATATTTTTTAATTGAATGAGGCTTCTAAGAATTTTAGTATTTTAATAATTTCTTTGTGTGCGTTTTCAATGATTTCAAAGTCTGCATCACTGTCTATAAACATTACACTAGTCTTTGTACAAAAATAGTAAATCAAATATTTTTCGGCTTTGTCTTTAGTCATGTTTCTGTTTTTTAATATTTGGAATGCCTTTAGAAAATATAATTTGTCTTTTGAATGTATTTATTGGTTTCTCTGTGGTTGCAGGTGCATTCTTTAATCCAAATGGCATACGAAGATATTCTTAGTGGCCATGTTTAGTGGAAAAAGCTGTTTTCTTAATGGAATCTGGATGCATTGATGGAATACTTTTGCAAGGTCGATTGTTGTGAAATAATTGCATCTACCTAGTTTTCCTAAAATATCATCCATATTTGGTATTGGGTGTCTGTCATTTATAGTTACGTCGTTTAATTTTCTGTAGTCAATTACGATTCTAAATTTTTGTTTACCTGAAGCATCGTATTTTTTTTGGTACGATCCATATAGGACTACAATAAGGGGAATTGCTGGGACGTATAATACCTTGATCTAACATGTCCTGAATTTGGTGTTCAATTTCTTGTTCGTATGCTTGTGGATAGCTGTATGGTTTTGTATACAAAGGTGAATTGTGAGTAGTGTTAATAACATGTTTTTCTTGATTACTGAAACTAAGTTGGTCGCCTTCTTTGAATTGAATGTGTTGATATTGTTTCAACAAGCTTATTAAATTAAATTTTTCTTCTTCATTTAAATGATCTAGTCTTCTTCTTGATTTTTAGAATTATTTTTGATTGGATTGTTAAAGTGTTGAGTAGTTTCAAGATTTGTTTGAGCTACGAAATGATTTTGGTTTGTGATCGGGATATTGCCTATTTATTTTATTTTTTCTATTGTATAAATTTACAGTTTGAGATTTATAATCCATAACGGCTTGTGCTTCTGAAAGCAGTTTTCTACCAATTAATAGATCAAATTCTGGTGAAAATTCATGTAGAAGAAATTCATTATTACTCTTGAGCAAATTGTTGGAAAGGATATTCACTTTTTTTGTGATAGTTAAGGGTCCATTGCTGGTTTGAATAAGACAATCGGTATCATGAATTGGTAAATTAAAAACATTGGATGTCATCATATTGACAGTAGATCCTGTATCTATTAAACATTTTAAATTTTTGCCCTTATAGGTGATAATTATGTACTGTTGGTTTCCGAGGCTGGCAGCTGAAAATTTTCGGCTTTCTCGATTTCAATTTCATTTGTTTGCTCAGTCTCATGCTCGGCTGTGGCTGCTTGTGTGTATGTATAGTCTGAGCTTTGTGGATAACTTTGTTCTTCGTAATATTGAGGATGGTATTCGGAATAAGAAGCTAATTGATTATAATATTCTTGCTGCATATAATCGTGATAACTTATTTCTTCCTGATTTCTAGTTTCTTCATCTATGCTCATTTTACTTTGTCTACTTTCTGCAGGTCTAACACGCTTAGTTGGTTGGTTGGCTACTCCAGAAATATTGAAAGGGGTTTGTTGTGGAGTTCCTTGTGTATGTTGTCCGAAACGATTATTGTCAAATTGGTTCTGTCTATAAATTGGTCTGGGTGTAGAGTATAATGGTCTGACCGGGTTAGGTGTTGGTTGCATTTGTCGAGGTGAATAATGATTAGGTGGAAAAATGTTATTGATAGTATGAGTAGTTAGTAGTTGGTGGAAAATATGGTTGTTGAAAATAAGGTCAATATGGGACATAAGAATGGGTTGGTTGAAGAAATGTGGGAAATTTTTGAATACTGGGATTTGGATGTAATGGCTTGAAATTTTGATCTTGTTTTACTTTGTTTTCATTTGAATTTACACAGGGTTCTTCACAAAGATTTTTTTCTTGTAATATTTTTATTAAAGATCTTAAATCGGGAATTTCGAAATTTATAATTCGAATGCGAATATTTGTTGGTAGTTTTTGGATTAGGTTTGTTTTGTTTTTTCATCTAAATTATTTTCTAATTCTAGCTTACTTATCAGTGTCTGCCTACGGTGTTCTGCCTCTTCCAAAAAAATGCGTACGTTGCCTTTGAATGGGGTGCTCCTAAATTCTTCCAATAAGACGTGGTTCTTAGTTTGCGTCTTGTAGTTCAGAATGAGTTACTTTTGAAGATCCGTCCATGTTGTTAGATTGTTCATGCCAAGAGATAGCATAACTTCACTGCTGATGCGGCTTTCCACAGTTCTAAAAAGTATTGACCTCGGCCTCGCATCATTAGTGGTGTAAAGGGCCAATATGTAATCGATTCGGTTAATGAACGTGTATAAGCCGTTCTTATTTCCAGTGAACTTTTCAACATTTTTAAACTGGTTGATCACTTGCGTCATGCTGGCATCGGAAAGGGGTGTTGTTGCATCTCCTTCCATTTTGTTTATTTAATTTATTGCAATTACAAAGAAAAAAATTTTTTTTTTTTTTTTTTATAATAAAAATATTTTTTTTTTATTATTATTATTATTCGCTTAATTTTTTAGGTTAGTTTTTTTTATTGTAAATTATTATTTGTTTAGTTATATTCACTTAGTTTTCTATAATTTAGTTGTTCAGTTTGTTTGCACAGATAGCTCTTTCGAATTTTGTTGGGATAACCAGAAGCTTTTGGAATTATGTTCTCTTCAAATTCTATCGCATCTTCTTGAATTATTTTCAAGTTTTTTGCACAATCTGCGGCTTTTGGCAATATGCGAATTTCGGTATACACGTCACTTTCGAGGTTTTATTTTAAAAACTTGACGCGATATTGGCCGTCGCGTTGGTTGCCTGCGCGTTAGTTGTTTAGCGGGTAGCAGTAAAAAGGGCACAAGAATTAATAACTTAGTTATTGCATCAGGATCCACAATTATTGCTATCCTACCGGCTGCGCCAATTAGATAATGTGTTATGAGTCGAATAAATGTCGCGAAAAATGCTAATGACAACGCTAATATAATTCAAAAGACGAAGACAGAGTTAAATTATGACAACTTGCTTTATTGAATAGTAGCTTAAGACTAAGTTATGTGTGTCTATTGATCAATAAAGTGAACTTTATCAGAATGCAGTGATGCATGTTGCTGAGAACAAATGTTTACTTGTAGGTGAGCATTGTTGCTGGGAACGAATTTATGCTGATTATGATTTATTTCGATCGATGGGGGAGAAGCGCCGTCTTGGATGCTCTTTGTTTATAATTTCCGAGCTTGGGAATATTTACATTAATAATTTGGCTATGGGAACAGCATGTGAATGTTGTGGACGTAATCAGTCTGATTATGTCACTATATATATATAGTGACGTAATCCCACTTCAGTCCGTACATAAATAAAGATCATTCCGTTCCTGCATGCATACTAACTCATGTTACATGCCACATAATCATAGTCACAATCCACTTCAGTTCGTACATACCTAATGACCATCCTGTCTCTGCATGCATACATACTCATGTTACATGCAACATCAACAATAAACTACAACGAAACCGACGTCGTCTGCGTGTTTTTTTTTATATATATACGACGATTATGTTATAAAGTAAATAAAACAACTTTGATGTACTATAGTGAACAACTGAATAATGATATATGGTATATTTACGCATATTCAGATATGAATACATAAAAAGGCCCTTAAAACAAGTTTTATTACAATTACATATTTTACATTATTTTTTGCAGCAACTAATATGTTTGTATGTTTACACTAATGCATAATACTCATAAAATATGTAAAAATTTTAGTTGCTGACTGTGAAATATTGTTGCAAACTGTTTATGTACATTTAATTCAAAGATAGTGTAGTTACAAAATACAGCATGTATTAGAACAGCAACGTCCAGATCCACTTTTACTCTTTAGCCTTTGATCTGAAATGACAAAAAGATAAACAGAATATATATTTTAATTTTTTTTTTTACGTTAGCTTTCATTATTTACGAATAACAATTATATATTGAACATTATATTATAAGTCAAAAATGGTTTTAGCAGAAGAAAATGAGAAATCAGGGTAAATTGTTTTGTTAAAATGTTAGTAATTGGCAGACGGAGACGTGACAAACCCTATGAAGTATATATATTCTTGAACAGGACGACGAGCAGTCTCGATATAGTCCTGTTGATTTGTCTGTCCGTCCGTCCGTATGTTTAAGCGCGTCTATCTCATAGATCGATAAGAGCTAAAGATTTTTTGTAGGTGTCTTTATAGTTTGTTTTAAAAAACCGATAACTATTCCCGCGTTATAAAATATTAGGTATTTAATTATATCCAGCAGGTTTTTGGAGCTACAGTCCCCAAATTCTATAGTTCATTTCCTACAATTTTGATTTTGGTTATACTCATTCGAAGTGAAATGTGCAATGTCCGCATGAACGCAAACCATTTCGACGCAATTGAAGCTAGAGACTCGTATATATCTTCGAATTATAGTGTCAAGATTTTCCAGTAAATCGGAAAATGCATTTTCCGGTATGTCAGAAACCATGTTATTTGAAGTGATAGTGAGTTGAAATTTGGAATGTATACTCGAGTTGACAAGATCAAAAAGATATGGATATATCGGGTAAAACTATCTTCTACAGTTTTTGAGCTTGAAAGCCTTACTTTCTGTGAGTTACTGTTAAGATCAAATAAAGATCGATGAAAAAATTGAATGTCCACGCCCACTAGGAGCGTCCCAAATCGGACCAGACTATATAGTGTTTTGTACAAATTTTGATACATCTTGAGCAATATTAGTGCTTAACTTGAAATTTGGAATATACGCGAGTACGTTGATGACACAAGATCAAAAATATAGCGGATACATCTACACAAAATAGGGGAGCGGAAAATCTGGAAATAGAGGTGGTAGAGTTTGGATCGTTAATGAGTATTCTACAGCCGGTTGTGCCGGACTGCAACGTTCTTACTTGTAGTATATTTTTGATACAGATTCCAAATTTCACCAAATTGATTAAATTGAAGTTGAGTTGCAAATATAATGTTTAAATTTTTAATAAACTTCCTATACAAGTACAGACATACATTCAAATGCGTGCATTCTCATCTGTTCGAAGAATCGCAATTACGATTGAATTGTGTTTGAATTATCAAAAGCTACATAAGTAAAGCTTGCTAGATGAAGCTCGATTAGTGAATTGGCGGTGTTGGTAATAGCTGTGCGCGCTGTCTATTGAACCCATTGAAAAATGGGAAATCAGGGTAAAATGGTTTGTTTTACATGTATGTAACAAAGAGAAGGAGGCGTGGCAGACTCCATAAAGTATATATATTCTTGATCAGGGCGAGCTGAGTCGATTTAGCCATGTCCGTCCGTGGACACTGGCCGGGTTTTTATAGTGCGTACGGGTTGGAAATCTAATTTCGGATTGGATTGATTGGATCATTGGAACAACCCGCTTTACCTGCAAAAAAGGAAATATTACAATGCAATATTCTGTTAAATATTTAAATATTTATTTTTCTTAGCTTCGTGTACACATCGATTAATTTGATCGATGATTTGTATTACAATTGCCATTACAATTTCTAAAAGAAAGCAATAAAAATGTCGGACGCTAAAAATAATGAAAGTGAAGAATTTGCATCAGCAATTACATAAACGAAACTAGAGATGGAGAGAGGTATAAGTGATAATAACGCTATATAAAGGCACTAACCATACAACACATAGACTGGAAAAGTAGAACAAACGTTTTCAACGTTTTGAGAGACTGCTTCCCGGACCACTCAACTTCGTATTTGTCCGTATCGGTCGGTTTAGGCTCAGTAAAAATAGTCAGTGCGCTATGAGCGTTCAACCGAAATGGTCGAATTCTCATACGAAGAATGACTGTATGCTATTTTTCCTTGCTCTCTCTCTCTTTCTCTGATCTCTCATATATGTATGTACATATGTATATATATGTATGTATGCACAAGCAGTTGCAGCTCACAAAAATTCAAATTTGTTCGCCCAGAGATCGCATTTCTTCCCTTTTACCATGCGTTTACCATGCTCATACAAATTGTGAAGATTTTTGTTATTGTTTGTGTGAAGGGTATGAAAGCGTTGATGCGCATGAAGAATATGTTTTCGCGACGAGCATGCACACACACTTACACTGCTTGTGCATGCATACATATATATACATATGTACAATCATATACATTTGAGAGAGCAGAGAGAGAGACAGGGCAAGGAAAAATAGCATACAGTCATTCTTCGTATGAGAATTCGACCATTTCGGTTGAACGCTCGTAGCGCACTGACTCTGCCGGATCATATTTTCACTGTCTGAGCCTAAAGCGACTTGATAGGTCCGGAAAACAGTCTCTCAAAACGTTGAAAACGTTTGTTCTCCTTGTCCAGTCTATGTGTTGTATGGTTAGTGATATAAGTTAATAGAAAATACGGTTGTAAAAAGCGAAGTGTGGAAAACTTTGAAGAACGTGGAATACGATGGCAAGCATTTGGATTCCGTATATTGTTGCAAATACAAACTTGTTTTTGCTTTTAGCGCAAAACACGGCACCACAACACTTGCTCGGCACAAATGCGCTTTTGTTGCTCTATCTAACCAACCAACGTTAAACTTTGCATCAAAGACTGTTCCCAAAAACAGTTCTTGATGATCTACCTAGAAATCAGCTGGCATTTCTAGCAAAAGACTTGTTGCCATTAAACTCAACAAAATGTTAGACCTAGTGAATTTTTTTATATTCATCAATGTTTATATTTGCTAAGTTTATAGAATCTGGATTTCGTGCATACATTCAAGCTATCAGGACATAAGCGCCCAATATAGACGCGAGACTTCCATAATCTGATTGTGACCCGAAAAAAGCTAACAGGAAATGTTATGGTTGCAGAATACAATAGAATAAAGGATCTGCTTACCACTGCCTTGTCAAAGAAATACATAGCATTTACTACCGACATGTGGCCCGACCACTTTACCCAGAAAAGCTTTATTTGGCTATGTGCACATTATATTGATGAGTCTTTTTGTTTAAAAAGATCGATTATAAGTGTAAAAGAATTTCTAGAAAAAAGAAACTGGCGGTAACATCTTACAGCAATTTAATATTTCTTGAGTATAATTTGCAAAGTAATTTGATTAATAGTGTTATTGTTACTGACAATGGGGCGAACGTGGTAACCGCTTTCAACAATTATAAAAAACTTTCTTGCGCCTGCCATAACTTGTACTTAGATATGGACGACGTTATGAAAAATAATCCCGATAAAGAAATTAAATCCTTGATAGACAGTTCGAAAAATCTTGGCTTATTACGTTTCTAAAGCCATATAAAGATTGATCTGACAAATTATCTGAAAAACAGCCAACAATACATATATATATATATATATATATATGCTTTGTGGTATGGAAAACTAAAAAACATTGCACAGTTGAAATATAGATTTAAATGTTATGGAAAAAGTAAAAGAGAAAACCTTCAATTCTTTAGAGAAGCGTTTTCAGCAAACGTCAGTTCATTTGGTTGAATTATTTTTAAACCGTCCATTCAACGAATTAGGTTTTTTGCCAGATGGAAAAAAATAATCATTTTTTAGAATCTGTCAAAAGCATGATGTTTGAAATTTATGAAATGCAAAATGGCGCAGTTGAAAATTGAAAACTCTTCGCCAAATACCAAACATGAATTTCAAGAGTTTTTACATTTGAATCAACCGAAGAGTGTAAAGCTTGAGAAAAATGCCACAGATTTAGATATTGATAAATATTATGCCACAACTTCTAGTACAAACTTGTCAATTTTAGAGTTTTGGAAACAAGCAACTGACCTTAAATTGTTGCAAGTGGTGGCTAAAAATATATTATGTATTTTCATAAGCTTTGCGACAGGCGAGAGAGTTTTTTCTTTATCTAGCAAAATACCTAATAAAAGACGCAGAAGACTTTTAAGCGCAAATCTTGATATGCTATTTTTTTGTATAAAAACATGTAATTAGATAAAGCTTTAGAAATAAAGTTCATGAAAATTTAATTTTAATTGTTTCGAGCGATCGAGTTGAGTTCGGGTGTAATGATATTTTTTGCCGTCGTGCGCGGGTAAAGTATTGCTCTTCAGCCCATTAGAAGGGTCGGCTGGGTGCGAAATTTGGGACCGGTGGGCACGGTCCGTATGTATGAATGTGTCGATCCCATAACCTAGAAGAGCTAGAGACTTAGTACGCGCAGATCGAGTTTGTATCAAAAATTCGATAACTATTCCCCTTATTATATTATCGATTAAAAACATTATCGAAATGCAGCTATACGATTATATCTCGTAAGTCTAGAGCTGAAGTCGTCAAATTTTGGATTTAGTTTCATTTATATTGTATACAATTTTGATTTTTGTTATTTTTTGGACTTTAACAATACAATTTTGATTTTTGTTTTATTTCGGATACCACACACCTTTTTCCCAAATTGGCGAAACACGTATTTCAAGAAGTATAGACTTGTGCTTTAGCAAATAAATGCATATGAATGTCATTATTACTCTACGAAAATCCATTTACAAAAAAACTTATTGAACAATTTAGTTTCCATAATATATCCTTTACTGCAGCACAAGCGCAGTCGGTGCGTAAAGTACGCACGTTAGCAGTGCGTATGTGTGTGTTCATGAGTTGCTAGTATATACATATATATTTGTATATGATAAATAAGCATAGAATGTTTGGAATATCTGCTCTTCGCTGGGTTCAGGGGATCTCCTAGCCGTGCAGTCTCGACTGGAGCACTTTTTCTTGTTTTATTTTTGATGACGAAAGTACTAGCTCAAAAGTTTTTATATGAATATCGTTCGGCGCAGCAATAAGCGCTTCACACAAGCTTTGCATTTGTACTTTAGAGCGGCTATTATTCCAATATATTAACATGTATGAGATCTGTATTTTTGTAAAAATTTTTCGGTAACTTATTCCGTTTTGCTCTCCAAGTTTGCATGCATGTTTGCTCGCACAGGGCTTAACCATGCTAAGCCGGCGCTCGTAATTCGAGCATAGAGAAAAGCTAATTATCACACGTTAAATGCAGACGCTAATGCGGTGACAGCTCAGCCAGATAACTCTAGATTGACTATTATATACTTTGTAGTTACAGGCAGCAACACGGCCAAAGTCGCTTGATTACGTCTAGGCGCGTGCTGGTAATATGAGTGAGAGTTGCACTGGGTGTGTATTGGTGAGTCTTCGAGTATTTTCTTGAGGCTCATAATTTCAATATGATGCTGATGTTGCATTATCTTTAATATGCGTTGCTATTGGTCGACAATGTTTTGTAGTTTGGTAAAGTCCCGTTTTAGCGAGGCGACAGCTACAAGAAGTAATTTGTTATAGATAATTCATTCTGTAAATTAATAGCTTAATTATTTATTCTGTAATTTATTATTTTTTTGTTTTTTGTTATTTTGTTTATTTTGCAAAACACACATATTTGAATATTTGTATTTCTTTGCCTGTTGATAACTAACTCCGTGCTTTCACAGTTATTTCTTTCATAAAGGTATAAATTTTGTGTTTAAAAGTCAGAAATTTTCGTCAGCTAGCCGTCAGCTTCTAGCTAGCATTCATGTTCGATCGTTCTAGCTGAGCTCAGTTGAGTGTTCCCGTTTCGTGCTTAATCAAACGTAGTTCTTCGGCATCTTCCATTCCATCAGGAAAACCGCAAATCTCCAGAGCTCTCAAGCGAACTCCAATCGTAGCTGGATTCAAAGTCCGCAAGTCGGTTATATCAGTCAAGGGGCTAGCAGTGGTGAAGTTGAAGCCACGGAGGCCAAGTTCAATGAGTGCTATACAGTTTATGAGCGGTGTACAGCCCAATTAAGCAGGCAGATCAGTGCCATGTCCGCATCTAGTACACCGCCCGCAACTGCATCCGCTCTTATCGTCTCCTCTGGAGGCTGTCGTTTTCCACCCGTTGATACAGAAGTGTTCCACGGCGACTACTTGCACTGGCCGACGTTCCGAGATCTCTTTACGGCCGTTCATGTAAACAATCCGCGTTTGACTCCAGTGGAGAAATTATTCCACCTTAATTCTAAAACTGCAGGCGATGCAAACGCTCTAGTCGTAGAGTGTCCTCTCACGAACGACAGGTTTGCATCGGCTTGAGGTTCTTTGTGTAACCGTTTTGAGAAAAGGCAGCTGTTAGTCAACAGTCAGCTTAAGATTCTTTTAAACTTATCCAAGGTCACTAAAGAGTCGGGCTCGGCTCTTAGAGAGTTGAATGGCACCATTCATAGGTGTGTCCCTGTAATCGAGCATGCTCAAATCTCCACGGAGAATTGGGATTGCATCCTTGTATTCCTGTGCAAATTTGCTGAAACAAACTCGATGTCTCTGGGAGCATTCCCTGACAAAATAGTCAGATATTCCAGCCTGCCAAAAATTTAGTCACTTCCTCAGTGAGCGCGTTCCTGCGCTCAAGGCTATGGAAGGTGACAAGTCCATTCCTACAATTCCAATCTCAGTTCCCAGATTTGCGAACCTTCCAAAAGAGTCAACGCTTTTGAGGCAGAAGTGAACACAAAGAGCAAGAAAAGCGATATGTGTTCGAAGAAAACCATCCGAACCGATGTGATGGTTATATAAAACATAGGAAGTTTTGCCTGAGGTGGAACCTGATTCTGTTTTTGAAGAAAACTTTGTCCGAACAACCAAGAGGGACAGCTCTGGCATCTATATTGTAACTCTTCAGAGACCCCGACCTGGGCCATTCGAGATCTATTGCTCTCGGTCAATTTCTGAAGAGCCAAAGTAAAGTGGCAGGAAATCCAACGTTTAAGGCTGAATACGAATGTATACTTGAAAATGTCTTGATTTAGATCATATGTGGCCAGTTTTCCCTCAATGTCATTTTGCTATCCAGAATTTCTATCGGCCGCATCATGCAGTATTCAAGCCCGACAACACCACTATGAAAATGGGGGTCGTTTTGAACGCAACCTGTCCATCCTCAAATCGGAAAAGACTGAATGATATTCCTTACCCAAGCTCAATTCTTCAGTCCGATCTCACGATGCAGATCCTCCAATGGCGACACTATCAGACTAATAGTATCAGTACATCTTCAATGCCGATATTGTTAAGATGTGTTGTCCAATTCGTTTTGACTCCAAACACACTCCTTTCCAACGCATTTTGTTTCGCAAGCCAGATGGCAACATCAGCGAGCACCGTCACTTTCGGGGTGAGCTTTGCTTCCGTCCAGACTCTTAGAGCTCTAAAGCAGCGCGCACAGGATGTGAGGTCTCAGTTACCTCTCGCCAGCAAGGTCATATCCGAGTACATGTATATCGATAACGTACTAGCAGGGACTCACTCCAAAGAGATGGGGATCGCAACAATCGCAAACCATCCCAAAGAATCGAAGATTTCAGCACCGCAAAGGCCTTAAGCATCCGATGGCAAGCTCAGTCCGATGAGTTATTTTTTATGCCGTCCGATATTCCACTCCATATAAACAGAATTGTGCTTTTCCAAATTTGGAATCTGTTCGATCCCGCCGGGTGGATGGTTAGCCGCAACTCAAGAGTAGTTCTAGTTAAATCCTTTTCGATAGCCCGCTTAGAGCTGTGCGGTGCTCTTCTTTTGGCTGAAATTTGCTCGGAAATACTCCTAGCATTTCCTGCTGTCAATTTTCAGTCTTTTTACTGGACGGACTCCACTATTGTCCTGGCCTGGCTTAAAAAACCACCTTGCAAATGGACAACCTTTGTTGCTAGCAGAATTAGTAAGATCACTGAAACCACCAACCCTGGTGACTGGTCTCATGTCTGATCAAAGCACAATCCAGCAGACCTAGCTAGCAAAGGAGCTTCCCTCAAGAGCTTCTTTCTAATGCTCTATGGTTTTACGGGCTAGATTGGCTTCGACTACCTCAAGACCAGTGGCCACCCGTGTCTGCTCCGTTTCTTGAGACCGCTTTTCAACAACGAGCTTCTACATGCCTTTTGGCAAGATTGCCCGCGACTATGTAAGCAGGTTCTCGGAACTCAATAGGGCTCTTCGTGATGTTCCGTTTTATCAATCAGTGCAGGAAACGCAGATGATGGGCGATTTGCCAATGGATCGAACGACCTTCTCAAAACCATTCACCTTCACAGGCGTTGACTTTGCATGATCTTTCATCGACATCACAAAGAGATATATCTGTGTTTTCGTGTGCTGCAGCATAAAGGCTATCCATTTAGAAGCTACGACCGACTGCGCCTTCCGCCAGAGAAGCGACTACGCGCAGTACTTATTAATAAGTACTGCGCCAACTTTCTGGTGCATCAACTTTCCGGGCAATCCTGCCGCAGCAAAGAAGGATGCAAGACGTGTGGCAAGAATTACCACACGCTCTTGCATTTTCCAGAATCGCGCCTACAGCCCCTCGGGACCAAAGGAGACTCTCACTGCTCCGCTGACGGCCTTGATGCAACACAAGGTTGTCAGAATACTAGTAACCGCGAGCGTCGTTCTCCACGCTGGAAAGAAGGAATTTGAGTAGAAGTCCTTGATCGACCCGTGTAGCCCCACCAGCCAAATCAATGCTGCACTTGCAAGGACCTTTGGTGTCTCCGTCACCAGCATTTGTCCGGAGGGGGGTCTGCACAGGGTTCCTCCGATCAAGGGTCACTGACTTTGAGAACGACACCAACGACATTGTCGCATGCCAATCCGGTCGATAGAACTTGAGGCCAAATTTCTGGGCATCACGTTGGCCGACAACAACTAGCTCCGCTCAGTACAAGGACTTGTTCATTTTTAGATTTCTCAGCCACTTACAGCTCAAAAGGACGTCATCTTCAGCTGTATGGTTAAGTCGACTGTAATTTCGCCACCGATGATTCATCGTTTGCATCACTCTTTAAGCTCAAGGCTCATGATAGTATCCAATATAACTGGCAGACAACCCAGTTCGGATACCGTCAAATGATGTCTGGACTGTCACTGTTACAAAAGAATAGTCTTTGTTGGGTTGAATCGGGAGGAAGAGTTGTAACTCTAACTCTAACTGGTTGTAGCCAGAGCACCGTTCTTGTGACGTTAAAGGTGCTTTTAGAGACGGAGAGTCCGGCATTGATATCCAATTGGACCGCCTCGTCCATCATTTCTGCTGAGAGCTGCAGTGACTCCGTCGTAAGGATCAGTAAAGAAGACTGACTGCCAAGCACATTTTGTTAAACTTAATTATGAGCTTCTGGGTGATGCGTTTCAGCAAGCTCGTCACCGATATCACATAAAAACTCAATATTCAGCATTAATGAAGGATTATTCTGAGCTTGGTCACATGTCACGTGCGCGCCCAAATCATTTTAACACTGCAGTTACTAAACGTCGTTTGATGGATCAGCAGCTACGTTAACTGGTTATTCGATGCAGTTCTAATGTCAGGTTCTGTCAGCCGAAAATGATAAAAATATTATAATGCTTCCGATCTTATCCAGATGACTCTCCGGAGATAGTTGCAAGATGTATCGTTGCTTAAAGGTCTTAAGTTGCCTGAACTAAGCTTAACACATTAATTGCGTTCATGAAATGACTGTGTGTGAAATTCAAATACCACTGGAGTTTATTAATGAGGTTAAACTAAAATTTTCACATTTGTGCGCTTGCACAAATAGAGCTGGCTAAACAGGGAACTGGTAAATGTCTGTCGAATTTCTATTTTCGGCCCTATTAGTAATAAATAAATAAATACATTCATACATGCAAACTCCTATTTTTGAGGACAATATGAATTTAAGAATGGTATAAAACAATGCATTTCCTTTTCTCGACAATGAAAATTAATGTGACGACCGTTTGCATTGACTTTTGCTCACTTACTGAGTCTCAATGCGCGAACGTAAATCGTTTTCTTCATTAACAGAACGTCACACGCATAGTTCAACACAAGGTGCTAACCAGAAAACAAAAACGAAAAAAAGGAAGTCTCTCGTTCAGAGCGAGAGTGAGTGTGTATGATTTTTTCGGTTATTGTTGACTAACGCGTTCAAATGTTATTTGCAAGTTATGCCTGAACCCTGCCCGATCAACGCTTTTAAAAATACTCCGTAATTTGGATCTATCATTAACTTATAAAAACTTAATTTAATTAAACAAGTAAGAGTGCTCTAGTCCAGACTGCAAGTAAGAGTACACTAGTCGAAACTGCTCGACTAGGAGATACCCAAATTTTGCGAAGAGCCGATATTCCAAACATTTGTTGTTTATTTATTTGAAACAAACTCGATCTGCGCTATATGAGACATGACATGAGACGGATCACTTCAAAATTCTTACCAAAATTGCCGAATTTCGACCAAAAACAGCAGCGCATTACCATTGCTAATGAGATGTTGGACTCTGTCCGCGTTGACCCAAATTTGCGCGAAGCTCATTGCCGATGATGAGCCATAGGTTTATGGTTATGACATGGAAACCAAACCCTTGTTCACGAAACTGAAAAGGTCCATGAAAGGATGACGCTATTTTAGGTGCTTCGAGGGCTGTAAGAAATGCTGGCACAAGTGTATATAATCTAATGGGGATTGAAATTAATGAATAAATAAATAAATGTCGAAAAAAAATTTAATATTCGTTTCGACTTGCAATACAGTGGCGTTCATAGCGCCAGTACGCGTAATCTCATGCGCGTGCATTTTTTGTAATTTCCAATCCTAGGGAAAATTTAATAGAGTGTTGATAAAGCAAATAAAGGCAATTAATTTCTGAGCTGTGACATTCCTATAAGTCCACACTCATGCATCGAATAGTGTTCATTAGTTCAATACAATAACGTGCTTTCTGTTAATTTTCTTTCGTTGTCATTGAACTCTTTCGGTTAGGCTTAATGAAACCCATGACCCGCTGTACCTTACCAAGATGGACAGTGATTTACGCATGAATTTCGATCAGTTAATAATGGTCATGCAGTCTATAAAGTCAGAATTTTAAAGTCGCATCAGTCAAGTGCCCAAAAGTTCCACTTTTAAAAGACCCATTGCCCCCAGCGTTATCCGCTGTTAACAACATGCTTTCCCGACCTAGGTAAAGATTCATAAGCTTTTTAGTTCCTTTTTAATTGTTCATTCTTGTTTTTAGACCCATCAAAAAAATAATAATGAAAATGTTAACATTTTGCATGAGCACGGCAAACCCTATATATATATATATATTTATATATATATTGTAAGGCGGCCCCTGGACGAACCGCCTTACATGTAAGAGAAGCGTAGGTTACGTTAAGATAGTACATAAGTATGTTAAGATAGTATCGGTTAAGCGCAAGAAGCGTTGATGAATTGGAATAGAATATAAGATAGATTAGGATTTAGCTAAGGTTATTTGAAAATAGCGGCTTGAGCAACAACGACGATCAGCAATGCAACCCTGCCTAGCGTGGTGAAAGCTTGGAGGTGAAGAGCGAAAGCCGTGGTGAAGTTGCATTGCCGAGGCGTGCGGGCGATTCAAGCCGAGAATAAAAGGGAGTAAGTTTTCGAACACAAGGGGGAGAGAGTTCGAGACCGACACGAAGAAGGCAAGCTAGAGAGTTCGAGACCGGTAGGCAAGGAAGACAGACTAGAGAGTTTGAAAACAGCGAGCAAAAACGCAAGCCGCAAGTAACGTTAGGAGCGCTAGGGCCCCGAAGAACCGGTGCGGCAGGGAGCGTAGGGTTGCAAAAGAGGAAAACAACCACAGTTAAATAACCTACCCTAACCTTCAAGAAACTAATGCTGGTGGATCGACGTGACAAATCCCGTCGAGAACCCAAAAGTAGTTATTAATCGGTAGTCGTAGCGTGGCCACGAACCCGCTCGCCGTGTGGAGAAACCCCGGCTAGAAAACGTGGCTTGGAGCAAACGTCGGCGGCAACGCTTTGGACGTTCCTCGCCAGTGGTACTACCCCAGTAGAAACTCCGTTGAAACTAACCTGCAATCTGTCCGAGGCGACGTCCCGGTCAGGTGTGTAGAAAAGCTTAACACTTAATATTCATATATATATATAATAATAATATAATATATATAATAATAATATAATATATATAATAATAATATAATATATATATATATATATATATATATATATATATATATATATATATATATATCAGTAATTAACTTATATCTCGTACATCTTTGGAGCTAGAGTCGCCAAATTTAATTGCATTTATGTTCGCGTGTGCGTACGTATATATATATATATATATATGTATATATATATATATATATATATATATATATATATATATAATATATATATATATATATATATATATATATATATATATATATATATATATATATATATATATATATATATATATATATATATATATATATATATATATATATATACGTACGCACACGCGAACATAAATGCAATTAAATTTGGCGACTCTAGCTCCAAAGATGTACGAGATATAAGTTAATTACTGAATCTCGATACTGGTTTTAATCGTTAACAATTAAACGGTAAAAGTTATCGATTTTCTGAAACAAACTAGCTCTTATATATTCTGAGATCGACGCGTTCACATGGCTTTATCGACTCAGCTAGTCGTCCTGATCATATATATACTTTGTGGGGTCTGCCACGCCTCCGTCTGCATGTGACATACATTTTTACAAAACCATTATACCCTGATCTCCCATTTTCAAAATATTTTTTTTCAGATTGGCAATAAAATTTTTTGCACCCATTGTGTTGTAAGTTATTCAAAATATAAATATTTTTATACTAAAAGTCGAAACTCTTCGGTGTACTCTAGTTCTTATAGCTTACATTCAGAATGGCAATAAATTGACTTTTGCTACCAAAATTATAGCTTAGTCAATTATTTTTTAAAAGCTTTAATTTCTCACCTTGCGAATTAGGTTCTGGTAAATTATCACGCGGCACTAAGTGCATGACAGTCGTTTTCCCCAGTGGAAGTCCTAATGCACCCAATGTTACGTTGCAATGTAGAAAACGGCCTTGATAAATTAGACGTAAAATTTCAGATTTCGAAACAGCTTCATGTGACCAATCTAAAATACAAATATTAATCGATGAACATTTTAGTTTAGTATTTTTTTCTGTCAGTAATTATTAAGATCATTATTTTTATTAGGGTTTTTTATATTTTACCTGGAAAGGAATGTTTGGGCTATGGTGTAATAAATAACAAATTTAGAAATAGTGCGGTATTGACAGGAATTGTACAAATAATTTTTTATTATACAAATAAATGGTCTTTTTATATTCTGTTCCCAAAGTGAAAAAGAGTATATTGGCACTAACCATACAACACATATACTAGACAAGTAGAACAAGCGTTTTCAGCGCATAGCGAAGCCGTATGGCGAACCAATAAACTTCGTATTTGCTCGTATCGGTCGCTTATCGCTTCAGGCAGTGAAAAAATTGTCCGGCATAGTCAGTGCACTACGAGCGTTCAACCGAAATGGTCAAATCACATACGGACGGTGACTGTATGATATTTTTCCCTGCTCTCTCCCTCTCTCTGCTATCTCAAATATATATGTATGTACATATATATATATATATATGTATGCACAAGCGGCAGCAGCTCACAAAAATTCAAATTTATTCACCCAGAGATCGCATTTCTTCTCTTTCGAGCGCAGAGTATACCAACTGCTGAAAGGGTTTGCCATGCTCATGCAAATTGTTCAGATTTTTATTATTATTTGTGTGAAGGGTATGAAAACGTTGATGCGCATGAAGAATATGTTTTCGCGACGAGCATGCAAACACACTTACAGTGCCTGTGTGCGAAACTCTATTCTTGTGGAACCCAGCGTATGATGTTGCTTGACCTTGCGAATTGCATACACACATTTGCACACATATGTGTGTGTATGACCGATGATAGAATTTTTCGAGTGTGTCTCGATTCAGTAGTTTGATAATTTTTGAATTGTAGAGTGACTGTCAAATGAGCATTTACGAGCTGCAAGTCATTTGTTCAATCTTGTATATTTCCAAATCCACTTTATGCATATTTACATACGTACATGAATTCTTATACCTGCATATACAATAAATTGATCTACAGATATCGGTATAGCATAAAATTACTTAGATAATAGAAGCCCATTTATAGATCGAAAAATCACAGGAACGCATTAACAAATAAGTTTATTTAATTCTTTTGAATATATCGGGCCGTGGGTTATTGAAGATTTAGCTAAGTATGGAAATTCATATGCATTCACAGGTGCCAGGATGCATCAAGCTATACTCCATATTGCTAAAAAGACTTGCAGTTCGTAAATGGTCATTTGACACTCTACAATTCAAAAATTATCAAACTACTGAATCATCATCGTTCATATACACACATACATATGTATGCAAATGTGTGTATGCAATTCGCAAGGTCAAGCAACATTAAACGTTGGGTGCTTACAATTTCCACAAGAAGCAAGAATATAGTTGCGCACACAGCCACACAAATGCCTATACATGTAGGCAAAGGACTGTAAGTGTGTGTGCATGAGCATGGCAAACGCTTTCAGCAGTTTGGTATACTCTTCGCTCGAAAGAGAAGAAATGCGATCTCTGGACGAACAAATTTGAATTTTTGTGAGCAGCTGCTGCTTGTGCATACATACATATATATATGTACATACATATATATTTAAGAGAGCAGAGAGAGAGAGAGAGAGAGAGAGAGAGAGAGAGAGAGAGAGAGAAGAGAGCAAGGAAAAATAGCATACAGTCGTTCTACGTATGAGAATTTGACCATTTCGGTTGAACGCTCGTAGCGCACTGACTATGTCGGACAATATTTTCACTGCCTGAAGCGATAAGCAACCGATACGAGCAAATACGAAGTTGATTGGTTCGTCATACGGCTTCACTATGCGCTGAAAACGCTTGTTCTACTTGTCTAGTCTACGTGTTGTATGGTTAGTGATATTGGCTTTGTGCGTATGAACGAAAACCATTTCGACGCTATATATACTCATTTACCCATGTATAACCTCGAACTATAAAGTGTGAAGATTTTCCCTTTCCGCCTACTAGGGTCATGGGAAATCGGAAAAGCATGTTGCGGGATGTCAGAAACTATGGGAATCGAAGAGCTAGAGAAAGTTGTAATTTGAAATGTATACTCGCGTTGACAACCAAAATTAAAAAAGAAATGTCGGATATATCTACGACCAATGGGGGCATGGCATACCGTAAAAGTTTACATGTCCTAAAAAAATAGAGCTAGAAAAACTTGACAATTGAGTTACTGGTGGCCTGCTCTATCGATAACTCAAAAATCTCTTTCAAGGCGTGGCGCCCAAAAAAAAACTTTCCACCGCGTAAGTTTCCAAATTTTGAGGTTACGTTTCTGTAGAAAAGAAGTCTAAGGACTGGCCACAAATTATTTGTCTACGACTACTGGGGGCGTGGCAAATTGGATAAAAATATATATTCCAGAAATCAAAAAATAATGACTAGAAAACAATCATGTTTTGGACAGCAAAAATAATATACCAGAAGCCTAATATTAACAGAGAATCAGGCAGTCGTATATATATATATATGTATATATATATATATATATATATATATATATATATATATATATATATATATATATATATATATATATATATATATGTATATAGTTTGGTATACTGTGAAATCATTCTTAGAATTCGTCTACAACGTAGAATATGACTAGTGCCTAAGTACCGTACGAGTGAGGCGACGGCGTTGTCGCGCTGAGTGTAGTCCAGCTTGCGTGTGCAAAGAAGCATAGATGGATGCGTGATCAGAAAATGCGAGGCAGTCGAGTTAAGACAATTGCATGCGCCCGTTGGAATTCGCTACACTCCCAAACTTCGCGTGGCAACATTTCAGACCAGCCACATGAAATTAATGCCTTTGCGACATCAGAAGTAGGATCTGATTTGCCTACAAATATCAAGAATGCATACTTGGAAGTTTTACAAGTGCAAAACAACAACAACCTTTTGGAGATCATCAAATATATGCAGACACCAAGGGCATCGGCAACCGATGAAAAGTGAAAACATATAACTCTGCCAAAACTTAATCCTGAAGGAGCTGATGCAGATGCCTCAGCTTGCTGTACAACAGTGGATCAGGAAACGACCGAATAACCGAGAAACGTGTAGACATCTGTACTGTAGCTCCACCATCAGGAACAATAAGTGGTTCAACCGGTGAGTCCGTTCCTTTTTTTTTTTGACTTTGGAGCTGAATGTTCCTTGGTTAAGGAAAGCGTCGCCGATAAATTTAGTGTATTTGAAACATGACGTACTAATTGGCCGTTAAATTTTTAGTCAGGGCTTTTTTTTGTTAATAATTACCAATTATGAAGATGCCATAGAATCGAATAGTGAACTTGATGATCTTGATAAGGCAGCCCTGATAAATATTTTAAAATGTTATTCAGATTGGTTTATTGATGGAATACCAAAGACTAGGGTCACTACAGGGCAGTTGGAAATTAGATTAATAGATCACCAAACGACAGTACAACGGCGACCATATAGGCTTAGTGAAAAAGAAGAGAAAAACAAAGTGCGGGGTAAAGTTGACCAATTACTAAAGGCTTAAATAATTCGCCTAAGCTGTTCAGCTTTCCTCCCATGATGCTAGTTAAAAAGCAAAATGGCACTGATCGACTGTGTGTGGACTATCGCATGCTAAACGAAAACACAGTGGCTGACAAGTACCCGTTGCCCCTCATCTCAGACCAAATTGACAGACTTCGTGGTGCTAAATATTTTTCGTGCATAGATATGGCAAGTGGCTTTTACCAAATTCCAGTTCACGAAGACTCAATCGAACGAACTGCATTTGTAACGCCAGATGGTCAATACGAGTTCTTGACAATGCCGTTTGGTTTGAAGAACGCACCGTCTGTGTTCCAGCGGGCTATAATGAAGGCCTTAGGAGCTTTAGCTTACACTTATCCAATTGTGTATATTGATGATGTTCTCATAATAGCAGAAAGCAAAAAAGATACGCTAGTTAGATTGCGGACAGTATTGGAGACATTAAGTAAGGCTGGATTTTCATTTAATTTAATCTCACCAATAGAATAGAGTATCTTGGATTTGAATTTGGCAATGGAGAAATCAGGCCAAATTCACGAAAAATTCAAGCTTTAAATGGATAACCACCACCCCAAAATGTCTCACAACTAAGGCAATTTATTGGTTTAGCCTCATATTTTCGGCAATTTGTGTTAAATTTCTCCCAAACACTTAAACCTCTGTATCTTCTCACCTCTAAGAAAAACACTGACTTTGTTTGGTTACCAGTGCATGAACAGATACGAATATGAATAATAACTATATTGACTCTGACGCCAGTTTTAATCATATTCGATCCGCAATACCCAATAGAGTATGTATACTGACACAAGTTTTATTGGGTATGGAGCGATCCTGTTACATAAAATCGACAATAAACTTCATGTGGTAGAGTACTGCAGTGAGTGTGCGTCTTTCGCCGAATCTAAATACTATTCATACAAACTGGAGACTTTAGCAGTAGTAAATGCTATTAAACACTTCCGACATTAATTGCAGGGACGTAAATTTATAGTTTATACTGACTGTAATTCATTAAAGGCCAGCCGCACAAAACTAGATTTAACACCGAAGGTGCATAGATGGTTTGCGTTTTTACAGGCATTTGATTTCTAAATAGAGTATTGAATGGCGCATGTTGACTTTCCCTCTTGGGATCTAGTGCTTGAACAACATAAAAGTCTGAATAAAATACCTGAATTAGAAATCAATTTGACTGAGCTATCTGACAACTGGTTGGTTTCGGAACAGCGAGATTTCGAGATACAAGAAATAATTTGAAAGTTAAAAAGTAATGAGTTACCAGGAAATCTGAACAAAACATATGAATTGCCAAAAAGGAATACTACATAGAAAAATACAGCGAAATAGAAAGACCAAATGTAATACCAAGAGCTTATCGATGGGCCGTCATAAATCACATCCATGAAGCTATTATGCATCTGGGATGGGAAAAAAAGCTGGACAAGGTCTATGGCTATTCCTGGTTCGCAAATATGTCCAAGTATATGCGTAGATCTGTAGATAATTGTTTCACATGTAAAGTGTCTAAGCCACTTTTGGTTTACCCACTCGAATTATAGCAGATCAAGGACGTAGTCTCGAAAGTAAAAGTTTTCGCGAATTTTGCTCCTCTCAAAAAATTAATCTGCATTTAATTGCTACTGGTGCAAGTGAGCAAACGGTCGGGTAGAACGGGTCATGAGTACCCTGACAGGCATGCTGACTGCTGTCGAAAACACTCAGATATCATGGCAGGATGCGTTTGCTGAAGTGCAGCTAGCAATGAATTGCACGATTGATCGTGTGACTAAGTTTAGCCCTTTAGAATTATTGATTGGTAAGGAAGCTCGACGTTTTGGCTTGTTGCTGATAAACGAGGATAGTAATAATGAAGTAGACAAAGAAAAGAAAGTATTCTCATGAATGTTTAAAAGCAATACCGCAATACCACAGCATAATGGAAGTTGCGTCTATTGCCCAATAGGGAAACTGAATACCGCACCATAGCAGAAGAGACGTGTTATGGAGGGGATCGTATGTGTAAAAGGAACTACACAAATAATAAGTCGTATGTGTCAAAAAAACTACACAAATGATAAGTTAATTATGTGTAAAACGAACTACACAAATGATAAGTTAATTATGTGTAAAACGAACTACACAAAATTGTTTGTTCAAAAAAATCTGATTCGAGTGTATCTAATTAAAATTCTTTGATATATTCAGAAAGCCTTTAAGTCCTGAAGTATTGCCACTTATGTGGTTGAGTTAGGACAACACACGAGGACGTGAGTTTTGACCACTGTACGTGTCTGTAACATTATGAACATAGTTTAACCACTGTGCTTGCAAGATGCAGCTGCGCAATGAGTTTTGTATATTGTGAAATCATTCTTAGAATTTGTCTATAACGTAAAATATGACTGGCTCCAAAGTACCGTACGAGTGAAATAATTCGTAGAATTTGTCTACAACGTAGAATATGACTAGCGCCTAAGTATCGTACGAGTGAGGCGACGGCGTTGTCGCGCTGTCGCCGAGTGTAGTACAGCTTGCGTGTGCAAAGAAGCATAGATCAATGCGTGATCAGCAAATGCGAGGCAGTCGAGTTTTAGACAATTGCACGCGCCGATTGGAATTCGCTACACTCCCAAACTTCGTGTGTCAACATGGCAGACCAGCCACATGAAATTAATGCCTCTGCGACATCAGAAGTAGGATCTGATTTGCCTACAAATATCAAGAATGCATACTTGGCAGTTTTACAAGTGCAAAACAACAACAACCTTTTGGAGATCATCAAATATATGCAGACACCAAGGGCATCGGCAACTGATGAAAAGTGAAAACATATACCTCTGTTAAAATTTAATCCTGAAGGAGCTGGTGCAGACGCCTCAGCTTGGTGTACAACAGTGGATCAGGAAACGACCGAGTAACCGAGAAACGTGTAGACATCTGTACTGTAGCTCCACCATCAGGAACAATAAGTGGTTCAACCGGTGAGTCCGTTCCATTTTGTATTTGAAACATGACGTACTAATTGGCCGTGAAATTTTTAGTCAGGGCTTTTTTTTTGTTAATAATTACCAATTATGAAGATGCCATAGAATCAAATAGTGAACTTGATGATCTTGATAAGGCAGCCCTGATAAATATTTTAAAATGTTATTCAAATTGGTTTATTGATGGAATACCAAAGACTAGGGTCACTACAGGGCAGTTGGAAATTAGATTAATAGATCACCAAACGACAGTGCAACGGCGACCATATAGGCTTAGTGAAGAAGAGAAAAACAAAGTGCGGGGTAAAGTTGACGAATTACTAAAGGCTTAAATAATTCGCCAAGCTGTTCAGCTTTCGTCCCATGATGCTAGTTAAAAAGCAAAATGGCACTGATCGACTGTGTGTGGACTATCGCATGCTAAACGAAAACACAGTGGCTGACAAGTACCCGTTGCCCCTCATCTCAGACCAAATTGACAGACTTCGTGGTGCTAAATATTTTTCGTGCATAGATATGGCAAGTGGCTTTTACCAAATTCCAGTTCACGTGTTAAATTTCTCCCAAACACTTAAACCTCTGTATCTTCTCACCTCTAAGAAAAACACTGACTTTGTTTGGTTACCAGTGCCTGAACAGATACGAATATGAATAATAACTATATTGACTCTGACGCCAGTCTTAATCATATTCGATCCGCAATACCCAATAGAGTATGTATACTGACACAAGTTTTATTGGGTATGGAGCGATCCTGTTACATAAAATCGACAATAAACTTCATGTGGTAGAGTACTGCAGTAAGTGTACGTTATCCGCCGAATCTAAATACTATTCATACAAACTGGAGACTTTAGCAGTAGTAAATGCTATTAAACACTTCCGACATTAATTGCAGGGACGTAAATTTATAGTTTATACTGACTGTAATTCATTAAAGGCCAGCCGCACAAAACTAGATTTAACACCGAAGGTGCATAGATGGTTTGCGTTTTTACAGGCATTTGATTTTTAAATAGAGTATTGAATGGCGCATGTTGACTTTCCCCCTTGGGATCTAGTGCTTGAACAACATAAAAGTCTGAATAAAATACCTGAATTATAAATCAATTTGACTGAGCTATCTGACAACTGGTTGATTTCGGAACAGCGAGATTTCGAGATACAAGAAATAATTTGAAAGTTAAAAAGTAATGAGTTACCAGGAAATCTGGACAAAACATATGAATTGCCTAAAAGGAATACTACATAGAAAATACAGCGAAATAGAAAGACCAAATGTAATACCAAGAGCTTATCGATGGACCGTCATAAATCACATCCATGAAGCTATTATGCATCTGGGATGGGAAAAAAAGCTGGACAAGGTCTATGGCTATTACTGGTTCGCAAATATGTCCAAGTATATGCGTAGATCTGTAGATAATTGTTTCACATGTAAAGTGTCTAAGCCACTTTTGGTTTACCCACTCGAATTATAGCAGATCAAGGACGTAGTCTCGAAAGTAAAAGTTTTCGCGAATTTTGCTCCTCTCAAAAAATTAATCTGCATTTAATTGCTACTGGTGCAAGTGAGCAAACGGTCGGGTAGAACGGGTCATGAGTACCCTGACAGGCATGCTGACTGCTTTTGAAAACAGTCAGAGATCATGGCAGGATGCGTTTGCTGAAGTGCAGCTAGCAATGAATTGCACGATTCATCGTGTGACTAAGTTTAGCCCTTTAGAATTATTGATTGGTAAGGAAGCTCGACGTTTTGGCTTGTTGCTGATAAACGAGGATAGTAATAATGAAGTAAACAAAGAAAAGAAAGTATTCTCATGAATGCTTAAAAGCAATACCGCAATACCACAGCAAAATGGAAGTTGCGTCTATTGCCCAATAGGGAAACTGAATACCGCACCATAGCAGAAGAGACGTGTTATGGAGGGGATCGTATGTGTAAAAGGAACTACACAAATAATAAGTCGTATGTGTCAAAGGAACTACACAAATGATAAGTTAATTATGCATAAAAGGAACTACATAAATGATAAGTTAATTATGTGTAAAACGAACTACACAAATGATAAGTTAATTATGTGTAAAAGGAACTACACAAATTAGTTTGTTCAAAAAAATCTGATTCGAGAGTATCTAATTTAAATTCTTTGATATATTCAGAAAGCCTTTATATCCTGAAGTATTGTCACTTATGTGGTTGAGTTAGGACAACACACGAGGACGTGAGTTTTGACCAAAGGTATTATTATTTCCCAATATTCACGCCTATACATTCAAAACAACTTCGTCGTTATAACAACCAAGTCTAATTTTAGTATTTTAAGTTCTTGGTGCTTTGAGAATTACCTTATACGAGCCAAAAGGCAATTTGTTCGTGACCCCAAGCAATTTTATAAATTTTTAAATTTGAAGCATAAATATTCTAGTTTACCTTCCTTGCATCATGTCGATTTGTTGGATCTCACAGAAGATATATCAGACCGTGATCGATAGCTTGAAGAAAGACGAGAACGTCCCTCACTTAAGCAAGGGAGAAGTTAACCGTCACGCTTAACAGAACGAAGCAGGCTGCGTAAATTACTAGTGAGTCTACACTTCTCAGCCAATGAATTCAGTCGTCAGTGAAACATCTTACCGAATACAGTTCTCCTTTAAGTTATCTCGACAAAATTGCTAACCTATATATAATAAAGCAATGTATCAAAAGATCTTTTTTCATTTAAGCGGTGTATCCACAGTCGAATTTGTTACGCGAAGATGTTCGCCGAACACAAATCAGTTTGCCTACTAACTATGCCTACTAAAATTTTGGATCGTGAACATGCAAGCGGAAGACGACAAAATCGTGGCTTTTATGGTAATACATGTTTATTTAATTAATGATAAATAAAAATAATAATAATAATAAACTCTTCTAGAAATTTCCTTTTCATTTTGGGACGGGTTGACTGTCCGAAATGTTTCTAGAAATGATGTTCGTGGGAACGAACACGCGTAAGATAGAAACATTTCTATTTTACGCGAACACGGTCGGCGAACAAATATTCGTGCGAACACCGCTATCCACATTCGAACATTTGACGAACACAACATGTTCGTGTAACAAATTCGACTGTGTATACACCGCTTTACATATCAAATATAATATACTTAAAGTAACATTTTAAATTACATTTTTATAAATTTTTCTAGTAGCACTTACGGCTGTATAGGCTAAACTATCGACCTGAGCAAGTATACCCACAAGTTATGACTCAATCACACATTTTAATACTCATTTACGAAATTAAAAGAGTAAATTGGTCTTGGAATGTACACTCGTGGCAATTTTTGTTACACTGTATCTGTGTAGAGGAATCATTTTTTTATAGTAATATTTATGTAACTCTAATTTCTATCAGCATCTGAACAGTCGATCTATTGAATATGTCGAATAAGTATGTACAAGAAGAGTACAATATAATTATCCAACATAATTTGGTCCTTCGATGAGGGCATTGCTACATGGTACTCAATTTGGATTCTTGGATTTACGTATTGATACATGGCTTCGATACGTAAAATACACCACGCACTGTTGAAAAGTGTCGTGTGCTCAAATTTCATTTGAATGTTTGGCATATAGAGTGATACCTACATATAGCAACGCAGCTAGTTACAATGATAGTAGTAGTTTAATTGCGATCAGAGGTAGATTGAAGGCAACAATTATGAAAATTTCTGGATACGTTGAGCATCCCCCTGAAGGTTGCACCATTTTCGACATTTAAACTAAATTGGAAACTTTGACTTAAGTTTGGAAGGAGTTTGTCATACTTGGCGATGAATTTCACAAATATGAAGACGTACATGGATGTAGATACAATTGAAGACAAGGCAGCTTTAACAAATATTCAAATGTTCCATCACCTAAAATCTTGTCTAAAGGGAGAAGCTGCAGCTCTCATCAGTATCTGGTCTTGGCCGATGCTTATTATAAAATTCGTTAGCTGATCGTTACGAGAAGCCGAGCTATCTGGTAAACTGGATACATTTACTGGATTTCCCAAGCCAGCTGATCCAACCCAACATTGCATTCTTTGACAAGCGGAGCAAGTACTGTGATTCGGGCACTAGACGCTTGTGGAAAAACTGATCGGGATTGTTGGCTGATTTACTTGTTCCTCGCAAACCACCTCAGTGGTAGAATTGACAAACGTCATGAGAGCTTCAATGGTAACCACAAAAGGACAAATGAAAAGTACACTATACGTGCATAATTCCCGTGGATAATATATCACTTGCCGCCTATTTTTGGATTGCGGCTCTGAATTGCCTTACGTTTCGGAACGGTGCATGGAGACATTGAGTCTGGCTCATTCACATTCTCGAATTTCTATATCTATCTATCTATCTATAAGAGATAACATAAGCGCAGCAGAACAATCCGTATTTGGTTGCTATAAGCTAGCAGACCCCGCATTCGATACCAACGCATCAATCGACATTTTGCTTGGTAATGATCACATTTGGTCGTCTCTTACTGGGGAACACAATCGCAATAGATTCAATATTTGGATGAGTCATCACATCGGTGCAAGGAACAAATACTCCAACAATACACTCTTAGATACCATAGACGTAAATACGTTCTTGCAAAGGTTGTGGGAACTAGATGAAGTTCCATCGTATACGTCTGCAAATCCTGAAGATAAATTCGTGGAGAATCATTTCATCCAAACACACCCCTGTAATACTGAGGGAAGATCATTGTCTCCTGTTTAAGCAAAATAGCCCATAGTTTGCAGGTCTAATGAAGAATGCAACTTTTGCATTTCAAGACCAAGACGGTCAGTCTCTAAACAATGCACTTCATATTGGTCAATGTACACAACGCAATCTGTTTGAGGTATGCATGAGATTCAGAATGCACAAGTGTGCACCGTCAAATACGGCACCGCTTCTGCGCCATTTCTGGCAGTGTTGGAACAACTTGCCAAGGACTACCAGCACGACTTTCCTAGAGCAGCTATGATATTGCTTGAGGATTTCTATGTAGATGACGCACTGACCAGCACAAAAGAGGAACTGATAAGCATTCAATTAGTCTATCGCACTGATGTCGCATGCATAATTGGAACTGGGAAAATGGAATCTTGGAGAAGATATCCTTGCATACAACATATAATTGTCAAAGAATCTAAGCTATACAAAGCGATGTGTTATCCGATGTCGCACACATTTTTGATCCTCTCGTAATTTTAGCACCAGTTGGACCACTACTTTAGGATCCTGCTCCCAGAACTTTGGTTGTTTAACTTGGATTGGGATTCGGATTTTCATATTTGCCAAAGGATGGCAAACACCCTATCGTCCTCCCGAATCACAATAGACTAGTTAATTTGTTAGTGAAGCATGAGCATAAATTTAATCTTCATCCTGAAGTTTTAGCAATGTTTGTCATAATTCGTCAGAAATATTGGATCCAGAAATCACATCTGACGAATTACGCATGGGTGTCTAAACTGCTTTAAGCAGCGCCATCATACCACACAACAGCTTATAGCTAATTTACATGCCACTCGTGTACGACAGGCCTTTCCATTCGAACACACGGGTCGATTTTTTTGGACTTATTTTGCTATAGGGAACACACAGAGGACGTAATCTACGTAAAAAGAAAACTTTCATTTGCCTGTTTATATAGTTATATTAGCACTTTATTTAGAATTGGCAACAGATCTAAGCACGGAAAATGGTCTACCAAGATGCCTAATATATCGCTTGGAAACGTTGTACTCATCAAGGATTCAAGCGCACCTCCAGGGACATCGAATCTAAGACGCGTAATTGAGGTGTACTCAGGAGATAATGGATAAGTTCGAGCAGAAAGACTAAAGATTGCTTCAGGAGAGATGGCACGACCAATCACGAAGACTGTAGCCCTACCGCATTCAGAAACAGCGATTCAGGGTGGTCGGAATGTTGAGGAATCATTTGTCATTGTTTATACTATTTAATCCATGCCCCCAGTGGGTATACATATATTAATTTTTTTCAAGTCAATTCCGATAGTCAGTTTTTAGATAAGGGTATCGCAACTTAAAAAAAATCGTTCGCTTGTTGCCGAACTTACTGGTATATTTAAAATATTTCTTGCCAGTGCTTGCAAACTTTGTAGAGTATTGTTTTTTTCCAGAAGTCTAAAACATTTGTGTCACAAGACTTAGTCATTGCTAAATATTTATCAATTTCTATTTTTACAGAACTTTTTTCAATTTTTCTTTTTTTTTGAACAATTTAGGTCTATTAATTTGTAGAACGCATTAGCATTTGTGGCGATAGCTTGGTTTTCATGAGACTGCTGTACGCTCTGCTTGCTTTGTATATCTAGTATCATGGCTTTTACTGTTGCGCTTACTTGATCCCTTTTTTCTTCCGACAAAAAAAAAATTTCTTTATGCGGGGGATTCGAAAATTAGCCAACTAAGTGAACGGCAGATAGAGAAAATCTTGTTTCTAAGCCTTTCAATATTAGTTTTTTTTTTTTTAACTCCTGAACAATTCTAGAGTCAAAACAATTGCTTAAGCAATTTTCAACCAACATTTAAAAAAATAGGGGATAAATATGCATAGTAATCAGGTTTTCAAGTAAGGTAAAATCTAAATTTGCAATGCGGCTGAATTCGTTTTTAGCCAATAATAAGGTTTTCACTTCTTCTTGGACTTCAAAAATGTTGTGTAACGTAATATACGTAGAATTCCAACGAGTTCTGACAGCCAAACAACCGATAAAACTAGGCCTACTTATCGATGCTGTCATATTTAAATTCAAAATCTTGACAGTGGTTCTTTCTGTACCGTGCTTTTCGTGCCTGTCGTGCCTCTAGACTTTGGCACGGTAAAACACGGCAATTTTTCGTAAGGGGGACCAACACGGCCCAACACGATATTTTTAAATCGGCACGGCACGGCCCATGCCCATCTCTACTTCAAGCGCTCAGCTTAAAAATTTTCAAATATATAAGCTCTAGCGGTTTTCCACGCCCGTTATGGGCGTAGATATATCCACAAAATATTTTGTATCTTAGGTTGTCAACCCGAGTATATATTCAAAATTTCTAGGACTAATGATAATAAAAAATATAATTCTTGCGTCAAACTCTGTAGGATCTTGACAGTACCTCACATTCAAATTATGTGGTTTTAGCTCTAAAACTGTAGAAGATACAGTTTTACCCCATTTGTCATGAACCAACGGTCGAAGATATATCCGCATATCTTTTTGATCTTGGGTAGTCAACGATTTCCGATTCGTCACGCGTATGTGGGCGTATCGAAAAAATCTTAATACTATAATTCGAGGGCATACATTTGTATATATTGCAAATTTCAAGTTTGCGTTCATACGGACAGAAGGACGGACATTGTCTAAACCAATATATGTACTCATTTCACCTCGTGAAAAAGTATAAAAAAAATTTTCATTACTAATCAGGAAGATATACATATACTAATTTCTAGCAGGTTTTCATATAATGCCGCCAGTCCACTTTGAGACATAATAAATGTAAATATATTGACATATTCAGGTTGATTTGCAAATTGCATTCTATATATATATATATATATATATATATATATATATATATATATATATATATATATATATATATATATATATATATATATATATATATATGTATATATATATATATATATATATATATATATATATATATATATATATATATATATATATATATATATATATATATATATATATATATATATATATATATATATATATATATATATATATATATATATATATATATATATATATATATATATATATATATATATATATATATATATATATATAAATTTTCTCCGTTTATATTACTTACCAACAGGCCAATTATCGAAAACAGTTTGAGCAATGTCACCAGCAGAATCCGTTGTATTAAAAACAAATTCTTTTGTTTTACCGCTTACCAAAATTAAACGCAAGTTGATCTGTAAGAGTAAACAACTATAAACACTGAAGTTACACTAAGTGGCAGAGCCCCGGTTCTCCGAGTTTTTCCAATAAATAGATTTTTATTTATTAATTTTTGGTCAGATTACAATAAATAGGATGCGATGATCAAAATTTTCGAGGACCGCACGATTCAATAGTTTTTTGATTATATCCTGAAAAAGGGAAATCAACTTTTTTTATAAATAAGTTTTACACGGGAGCATGTTTTTTTTTTGTCGAAAGCTTTTAAAAGTTTACAACTTTTTGCTTTAATAAATACATAACAGCGTATTTTATAAAAAAAAACGCAGATCAGTCGGTTTGAGTGTTGTTACTAGTTTTGTATGATTTGAATTATACAGTGACTGTCAAATGAGCGTTTATGATCAGCAGTGGTCGTTTTGAAAAAAGTGCAATAAATAGCTTGGTACATGCAGACGCCTGTGAATGCATATGAATTTCCTAAGTTTCTTTTATAGCCCACTACAGGATATACTTAAATGAATTAAATAAGTAAATGAATTAAATAGTAAATAATTATAAAAGAGATAGTATGTGAGTGCATGCTTATCGCCAAAAAGTATTTGTTATGCGCATCAACATTTTCCCTTCCCACAAATAATATAGAAAATGTTACAATTTTGCATGAGCATGCCGAGTCCTTTCACAATTTTGGTATTCTCTTCTCTCAGAAGGGAATAAATGAGACCTCATATTGAACAAATTTCAATTTATGTAGACTGCTGCTCATATATTTGAGAGAGAAGAGATCGAAGAGTAAGCATATACAATTTCGCATAGGGGCGCTTTATATAAGAATCGACCATTTCGGCGAACATTCGAAGCACACTAATTTTGAGGTCTCATTATTTTGTTCGAGCCTGAAAGTAAGAGACAAGTGCAAATACGAAGTTGAATGGGACCTGAAACCCAAATTTTATGCGATTATTCCATCTACATATGTCTATGGTTATGGTTAATGATACTATGAAGCTTGCAGCTTATTGAAGGGTAAATTTCAATATTTCTCCCATGCCGTTAATAATAAAAAGCTCAACAAAGCGTTTCTTTTGTGCTTAAATAAAATGAAACTCATTTCATAAAAAAACACCTTATTGGCCGAGGGCTCCAATGCATTGTAATTAGCTCACAAATTCATGAAATACACTATTGCACCAAAAAATCCGTATCTTTTAACCAGTTGAAAAAATCACGCAGTTATCAACATACGAATTAAATGGCAGTATCAAAAGAAAAACAGCAACCACTTCAGCCAATGCTAAAATTTGCCATATGCTTCTAGACACTGACTGTGTGATCACAGATAAACTCTAACCACTCAAGTATGGTTAGTTTTTTTTAAATTAAAGATCTCAATATATGTAAATTCAACCAAGTAAGTTTCTCTCATAATGTTTAATAATCTTTCAATTGTAACATAGAGCGCTAAAGGCGTTTAAAGCAAAGGTGAGCTTTTTGATGTTATAAAAAGAAAACATAGTTATTGTTAATCGAAAGTTGGATTAAAAGTACAATTTCAATTAAAAATCAATTTAAAGAATATGGTCTAATTTGGAGCCGACGCCGAAAATATAATAAATTTTAAACGAAACACCAAAGATGTGCGGGATATAATTTAATAACTGAATTTCGATTATTTAATCGATAACATTAAAACGGAAAGCACGACCTACGCAAAAAATTTCAAGTCTCTATCCCACAGGTTCTGAAATCGACACGTTTATACATACGGACAGATCGACAAAACCAGTATACCCTGATTTCCCATTTCAATGGGTTTCTTGCTTGCTCTGTATTATGATTACGATTATTCTGAATTTTCTCTCAGATAAGCTACTACAAAATCTTTTTGCAAATAAATACCACAAAATAAAATTTTGATGGCCGTCTCGCAAAAATAAAAATGAATTGGGTGTTAAAATGGATTTCAACGGATTTGATCAGTTAAATTAACATCGATAAAACAATACTAGTAAAAGTTAAAGTCTTAATTATTAAATAAGCTTTTTTGGCACTTACTTTATCTGATGGTATTGTACGCGGCATCTTATGTGTTAACAATTGAGTAATATTTCCTTTAATACACGACGATGACATTGGTGCTTCCACCGGAAGTTTTGGGCTAGACGAGCACATAATGTGTTCCCGTTCTGCCATATCAATAACAGTATTACAACGGGAATTAAATCCATGTTTTTGCAGAATATAATTATGCTGCTGTTGGTGGGAACATGTATTTGTTGCAGGCGTTTTACTACATGTTGCCATAGGGGGAAGGTATGAGGGAGAACTTGACATCGTTGTACCAATAGAAATGCTCATGTCGACGCTATCAACGCCAAATGAACCCGTTGTTGATAAATTGTTTGGTTTGGTAAATGGCATTTAACGTGTACCTATGTTAGAACTGGTAACAATCGCTGTCGTCGTAGTTAGCATATTATGTGTTTCATAATCTTCTTCTAGATTCCGTTTAAGACGATCTATTAGCCAATTAAAATTGGGGAAACACACCGTACCAAAAAAAAAGAGAAAAAACAAAAATTTACTATGGTTAAACTACTACCATGGTTAACTAACAAAGAATTTTAGTTCTTTAGTTTGTTTTTGTTGCTTTTTCATACATATATGTATATGCATGTATATTTATATAAATATACATATTTACTATAAACCCAATATTACACTTGTGTGGTGCATTGAGTTAATTTCTCAGATGTTCAATATACGTTCATATATCATGTTAACTTACTGTGTTGTAAAATAAGCTTGATTAATATTTTAATCATAAATTTTATGTGAAAATTCAAATTTGGGACACCGGACTGAATGAATGTATTCCAGCTTCCACTGCAAAAGTTCAGAAATACGCGAAGATTCGAACTGACTAGTTTGTTATTTACAATATTTTTTCACATAAGAGGATTGGAAGCCAACGATGTACATTCACACTTTTTTGGTTATATCTACAATTGATTTCATTGTTTGGATTGTGTACGTTTATGCTTGTTTACGAAACTTGCATACGAAGATAAAAAATTATTGGACGTGCTCGCGCATGCGCATAAATTATTGTGCTCATTGCTTAGCATAAATAATATTTTTCTATCTGGCACACCTAAGTAAGTAGATCTATATCTGCGTATGCAATGTAAATATATTTAAGTTCAAATTAATATTTTAATATGTATTTGATTGAGAAGACAAGAAAAAAATGATAGATTCAATTCACAAAAGAGAACAGTCCCGAACGTAACTACTTAGTTACAGTGTTGTAAAAATCGTCAACGGAGCCATAAATTGTATTGATGCATGTCAGCCTTACTGATATATCGATGGATTTGTTTCGATGTTGATATAAAAATTTTTACGGCTGCAAAAACACAAATAGTTTTTGTTTACAGCCTATTAAAATATTTTTTGAAGCTTCAATCGATGCGTTTACAAGTCGATTTAATCTCAAAGTACCTGTGATTAACATACAGTGGGCCCAAAAATTCTAAAGTTTAAGCACCTGTATATTTTGTTCCATTGGGGTTGCAAAAAACAGATAATGTGATTATGATCGTATATAACGTAATGGTAAAGTCCCGTTTTTTTCGTTTTGTTTTTTCCTGTGCTTCTCTTATGCACATACGCACTGAAATATTATACGTTTAGTGTCTGTTTTCGTTTAATATCCCTAATAAATCATTAAAAATGGGCAGAGGAACAGAAATTTCGTTGGAAACGCGAAAAATTATAATAAATCTCTACTACAAAAATAGATCCTCTCGGGAAATTGGAAAACTAGTCGATATGTCATTCTCGAGTCTGCGAAATGTTATCAAACATTATGTTTCCAGTGGAAAAGTGGAACCAAAAAGCCGATCTGGGCGTCGCAAAAAATTTAACCCACGTGAGGAAAAGCTTATTGTGCCTACTGTGAGCGAGAAGCCGATGCTGTCTGCAGTTAAACTGTGCTAAGAGCTGCAAGATTCTTTTGAAGACAAGTTTTGCCCACAAACCTTGCGAAATGCACTGAATAGGGCTGGGTATCATGGCAGAGTTCCGCGGCGTAGCCATTTTATTTTATTTATTAAACAAAACAAGGCGAAGAACCTGAATTGTGCTAAAAAATAAGTTGGTCAGCCGGACTCATTCTGGAACAATGTAATTTTCAGTGATGAGTCCAAGCTCAACCTTTTTGGGTCTGATGGCAGCCAAAAAGAGTGGCGCAAAGCCAAGAGCTTTAGGAAAAGAATCTCCGCAAAACTATTAAACACGGCGGTGGAAACGTGATGGTGTGAGGATGTTGTGCGGCATCTGGAGTTGGCCAACTCGCTTTTATCGATGGAAACTTGGATAAATATGGTTTCCTCGATATTTTTAAGAATAATTTGGCCAACGCTGTGGACCAGTGGCGCCTTAATGGAACACAGTGGCTGTTCCAGCAAGATAACGATCCCAAACACTCATCGTATTTGGTGCAGGAATGGCTGATTTACCATTGTAATCAGCTCAAAACTCCTCCGCAATCACCGGATCTTAATCCCATTGGGCACATGTGTGTCATATTAGATAAAAAAATAAGGACCCATCAACTAACCTCTAAGAATTCTCTAAATACGTCACTTAGTACCGAATGGGATAAAATATCATCGCAGGAGACAGCCAAATTGGTTGGAAGCATGAGAAGACGCCTCCAAGCCATTATTGAGGACAAAGATGGCCCCACAAAATATTAATACTACTTTAAAGTTATTTTTTTATGATTTTATAGCTACTTTTTTGAAGTGTGCCAATACTTTTTTGGCGGTAATTTGTGCCTTTTTTTTAGAAAATATATTATATCTAGTAGAAAATAGTTAAAATGTTAAGTTTTTTTTTAATAATTAATTATTAATATATATACGAACATAATTACATTATCTTTTTTTGCAACCCCAATGAAACAAAAGATATAGGTGCTTAAACTTTATAATTTTTGGTGTGCCAATACTTTTTGGCAACACTTTATGTATGTACATATATACATATATGTATGTATGCATAAGCAGCAGCAGATCACAAAAATTCAAATTTGTTCGCCTAGAGATCGCATTTCTTCCCTTTCGAGCGAAGAGTATACCAAACTGCTGAAAGCGTTTGCCATGCTCATGCAAATTGTTCAGATTTTTATTATTATTTGTGTGAAGAGTATGAAAACGTTGATGCGCATGAAGAATATGTTTTCGCGACGAGCATGCACACACACTTACAGTCCTTTGCCTACATGTATAAGTATTGGTGTGCCTGTGTGCGAAACTCTATTCTTGCTGCTTGTGGAAATTGTAAGAACCCAGCGCGTGATGTTGCTAGGCCTTGCGAATTGCATACACACATTTGCATACATATGTGTGTGTATGAGCGATGATAGAATTTTTCGTGTTTCGCGATTCAGTAGTTTGAAAATTTTTGAATTGTAAAGTGACTGTCAAATGAGCATTTACGAACTGCAAGTCATTTTAGCAATATGAAGTATAGCTCGATGCATCCTGGCACCTGTGAATGCATATGAATTTCCTTACATAGCTAAATTTTTAAGAGAATTAAATAAACTTATGTGTTAACGCATACCTGTGATTTTTCGATTTATAAATGTTTATGGGCTTCTATTATCTAAGTAATTTTATGCTATACCGATATCTGTAGATCAGTTTATTGTATATGCAGGTATAAGAATGCATGTACGTATGTAAATATGCATAAAGTGGATTTGGAAATATACAAGATTGAACAAATGACTTGCAGTTCGTAAGTTCAAGCTATACTTAATATTGCTAAAATGAATTGCAGTTCGTAAATACTAATTTGATAGTCACTCTACAATTCAAAAATTTTCATACTGAATCGCGACACTCGAAAAATTTTATCATCGCTTGTATACACACATACATATGTATGTATGCAAATGTGTGTAAGTTAACAACCGAGTTAACGAACAACCCTCGCGTTAAGTTCGGAGCGACCCACGCGGCTTGAACATCCACGTATCGGATTTCGGTTGCATTGCGAACGCAACGTCTGCAAAATATGTTATTGCGGGCATTAGCAGTTTCCGTTATATGTCGCAATCGCAGACATTGTAACGCTAACATAAATACGCTGGCACAGCTCCGTGCGGTCAACAGCCCATGGCGTGATCTTTATATAATATGTATTTAGGTTTGGATTCATTTTTCCCTTTTATGTACTTAGCTTTAGTCTTTTATTCATTTCATTGTCACAATCAGTTCTGTTCCAATAACCTAAGCTAACGCACGTTGAATAAACATTGCTCCGGCAATTGGTCGTATAATTTTGACTTATTAATTAATATATCGCTGAGCCACAAGGCCAGTGATCTGATACTTAACCGTATCTCAACCTAATCTACATTATCAACTAAGAACCTGGATCTACCGACGGTATCCCCTTACGAGGACTACTGGAGGAATAGACATAAATAACTGGCGCCCAACGGGATTAACATCTAAGCACCCACACCATAAGAACATGTAAGTGACTGTTCAGTGACAAAAGAAGCAAATTGAAAATTCCAATAAATATAAAACAAAGTGGCAGCGTGAATGTTAGCGCAAGGTGACGTAATAAATCTGTTGAATTATTTCAAACCAAGGTGTCCATACAAACCGCTTTATATAACTAACTCTATAAAATATAAACTGTGTGGGGGTTTATCGTCATTTCGATTGTTTTCTCTCTTATTGTTGGATTTTCGCCAACTGCTAATGAGTTGGACCTATAGGAATATTAAAGTGGAAATCGATAGCGACGAAGAATATAGTTTAGGCTTTGCACCCCGTACATCAAACCAAACAGAAATGGACCCAGAAACAGTTAAATCTTTCATAGATAACGCTATCAGCAGCGCACTAGCACGCGAACAACAAATTAGAAATGAAATGCATGCCGAAATTCAAGCATTGAGAGATCAAGTGAGCTCACTTAGAGTAGAAACACCTCAAGTTCAAGTATATGAAAGCGTAACGGTCGATCCCAACATTAGATGCGAAGTTAGACTAGACGTTGCTAAATCGGTACCGAATTTTAGTGGTGACCACGAAGAATATGTGTCTTGGAGACAAGCTGCCGTAGAGGCATATCAAATTTTCAAACGATACGATGGAAGTGAAACCCATTACCAAGCAGTAGCTATATTAAAAAACAAAGTGTGTGGCGCAGCACGCTCAGTGCTCACGTCCCACAATACTGTGCTCAACTTCAATGCAATCATTGCTAGACTTGATTGCACATACGCGGACAAAACGTCCCTGCGTGTCCTCAGACAGCGATTAGAATTGGTTAGGCAAGGTGACCTAGACATAATGCAATATTATGACGAAGTCGAGAAAAAACTCACGCTCGTTACAAACAAAATTGTCATGACACATAATGAACAGGCAGCAGCTATTCTCAATGCAGAAATCAGGAATGATGCCCTGCATGCTTTTATGGCAGGCCTTAGGAGGCCTCTCAAAGCATTGCTCATACCGGCACAGCCTAAAGACTTGCCATCCGCTTTAGCGTTGGCTCGCGAGGCTGAGAACAGCATAGAAAGAAGCATGTTTGCTGCGACCTATGCCAAAGCAATCGAAGATAGGAACCACTCGAGAGAGCCTAATAAGCAAGGAAATAATCCTATATCAAAACAGGGAAAATATTTCGAGAAAAATCCACACTTCAAACAAAACCAAAATAAAACCCAACAAAGCGAACCCGGACCAAGTTCAAGCAACAGGCCCAACAACTCTAACCAAGGTCAGAGCCAGGCGCAACCCATGGACATCGATCCATCAACTTCAAGGTTTAGACAACCGACTAATTGGGGTAAACCTCAGAGTAACCCCACATACGGCGAAGCTCAAAAGAGACAGAACACGTCAGAACGTGTGTCAGGGCAAAGACGCCAAAGAATCAATAATGTAACTCAACAGAACTTTAACCAAGAGGATCAAGACTACACAAGTGCAGCAGAAGCTGCAGTTGCTGAGGCCTCCGATGAGAGTGATTCGCTAGGAGACAATGACCTATTGAATTTTTTAGGGAATGCTCCAAATTGCCGTTCGTCGAGCGACAATTGGCTGGCAAAACATTGAAAATCCTAATCGACACTGGGGCGGCAAAACATTATGTAAAACCCGTAAAGGAGTTAAAAACAATACACCTGTCGACACCCCATTTACTGTGAACTCCATACACGGGTCCAGTAAAATTAAAGAAAAATGTTCCATGAAAATTTTTGGAAAAAGTGCCCCATTTTTTATTTTAGACACTCTTGACACTTTTGATGCTATAATAGGCTTCGATTTATTGACACAAGCAGGGGTAAATCTAAATTTAAACGATAATTATATCACCTACGGCAATAAGACGGAGGTGTTGCAGCACCACCTATGCGATAATGTACACTTTACACGCATAGATGACATAGTAGTCCCCGATAATGTAAGGGACAAGTTTAAAAATGTCATACTGAAAAGGATTGGCACATTTTCGACCTCTAACGAGGCGTTGCCGTTTAACACATCGGTTTTGGCCACAATCCGCACCATTGACGACAAAGAGGTATACTCAAAACTATACCCATACCCGGCAAGCGTAGCTGATTTTGTTAACAACGAAATCGCTCAATTACTAAAAAATGGCATTATAAAACCATCACGGTCTGCATACAACAGCCCTGCATGGGTTGTTGATAAAAAAGGTACAGACGCAAACGGCAACAAAAATAAGCGACTCGTCATCGATTTCCGAAAGTTAAACGAGCGAACCATCGCCGATAGGTACCCAATGCCGAGCATCCCAATGATTCTAGCCAATCTTGGAAAAGCGAAATTTTTCACAACACTAGATTTGAAATCTGGATACCACCAGATTTATCTAAATGAAAGAGATCGCGAAAAAACGGCATTTTCGGTAAATGGCGGAAAATACGAATTCTGCCGGCTACCCTTTGGGTTGAAAAATGCGGGAAGCATCTTTCAAAGGGCAATCGATGGTGTATTAAGAGAACAAATCGGAAAAATATGCTACGTCTATGTTGATGACGTGATAATATTTTCTGAAAACGAAACGGACCATGTCAAACACATTGACACAGTTCTAAAACAGCTTTACGACGCCAACATGAGAGTCTCTAAAGAGAAGACTAAATTCTTTAAAGAGAGCGTTGAATATTTGGGTTTCATTGTCTCAAGCAATGGAGCAAAAACTGATCCCGAAAAAGTCAAAGCGATCCAAGAATTCGCTGAACCAAAAAACCTCTTCGCATTAAGATCGTTTTTGGGACTTGCTAGTTACTACAGGGTGTTTGTTAAAGACTTTGCGTCAATTGCGAGACCTTTAACTAACATGCTTAAGGGCGAAAACAGCATGGTAAGCAAACACATGTCCAAAAAGGTTCCAATTGACTTTGACAATGCACAACGCGACGCTTTTGACCGCCTAAGAAATATTTTGGCGTCAGAAGACGTCATACTCATGTACCCGGACTTTAAAAAACCTTTTGATCTAACGACCGACGCTTCCGCTAATGGTATCGGTGCAGTACTGTCTCAAGGGGGAAGGCCAATCACAATGATATCTCGAGCATTAAAGCAGAGTGAATTTCATTATGCTACCAATGAAAGAGAATTATTGGCCATCGTATGGGCTCTCGGAAAATTACAGAACTATCTGTATGGCACCAGAGAACTTCACATTTTCACGGACCATCAGCCGCTTACCTTTTCAGTGTCAGAAAAAAACACTAACGCAAAGATTAAAAGATGGAAAGCATACATTGAAGAGCATAACGCACAGATTCACTACAAGCCTGGGAAAGAAAACTTCGTGGCAGACGCCCTGTCTCGGCAAAACGTTAATGCCCTGCAAGATGATACACAATCATGTGCTGCTACCATCCATAGTGAGATATCCCTGACCTACACAATCGATACAACAGACAAGCCCGTTAACCTTTTTAGGAACCAAATTATCCTAGAAAAAGCACGCTACAATTTGCATCGTAGACTCATCGTATTCGGCAGAAAAACCCGCCATGTGATACAATTCACAGACAAGAATGACCTCCTCGAATCCATAAAGCTTGCAGTAAACAGCAATGTGGTAAACGCATTCTATTGTGATCTCCCGACCTTGGCTGTCTTTCAACACGAACTCGTATCACTCTGCCCTACAACAAAGTTTTGGCACTGCAAGAATATTGTAGCCGACATTACTAGCAAAAGTGACCAAATAGAAATAGTTAATAATGAACATAATCGCGCACATAGAGCAGCGCAGGAAAACATGAAACAAATTCTTCGCGAATATTATTTTCCAAAAATGGCCAAATTAACTAAAGAAATAGTCTCAAATTGCAAGGTGTGCACTACCGCTAAGTATGACCGTCACCCAAAAAAACAAGAACTTGGGGAAACGCCCATACCATCCTATACTGGCGAAATGCTGCACATAGATATCTTCTCCACTGAACAGAAACTATTCTTGACATGTGTTGATAAATTTTCCAAATTCGCCATCGTACAACCCTTATTATCCAGATCAATAATAGATATCATTAACCCCATGTTACAGTTAATCAACATTTTTCCAAGAATAAAAACATTCTATTGCGACAATGAGGCATCGTTCAATTCAGAAACGGTTACCTCGCTACTAAAAAATCAATTTAACATAGACATAGTCAACACCCCTCCACTACATAGCTGCTCAAACGGACAGGTGGAGCGCTTCCATAGCACTTTATTAGAAATAGCCAGATGCATTAAAATTGACAAAAAATTAAATAACACAACACAGATAATAATAAGAGCAACTATAGAATACAATTGAACAATTCATTCAGTTACAGAACAGAAACCATTAGACGTCATTCACTCTCAAAATATCGAGTTACAACATAATATCAAAGACAGGATAATCAAAGCCCAGCAAGATCAACTCATCAGATGTAACACAAATAGGCAAAATAGGGTATTCGATGTAGGTGAAAAAGTATTCATAAAAAACAACAAGAGGTTAGGAAACAAGCTGACCCCATTATGTTCTGAGGGACACATACAAGCAGACCTAGGGACGTCTGTACTTATTAAGGGGAGGGTGGTCCATAAGGACAACCTTAAATAAACTACAAATTTTTTTTTTTTTTGGTTCCACACAGTTAATATAACTTTATAACTTCGTTTCACATTTCCTACAGGTTGACCATCATAATACTGTCAATTCTAACCGCAGCGGGGGCGCGCATCACCGACTTCTCAAATGCGAAATACATTCCTGTCCTAGACGGTAATGTTTTACTATGGGAGCAAAGTAAATTCATACGACACTCGACTAACTTAACAGAATTCTCAGCCATCATAGACGATACCATAAAATTATCCGAACTATTTCCCCTCTCTCACATGCGAAAGCTGTTAGAAGTAGACATAGAACATGTCCAAAACTTATTGTCCACTCTAACAATACACCACAGAATAGCAAGAAGTTTAGATTTCCTAGGCACACTAAAGGCACTAAAAGTAATAGCTGGAACGCCTGATGCGTCTGACTTGGAGAAAATTCGAAATTCGGAAACACAATTAATAGAATCAAACAATAGGCAGATTGTAATCAACACAGAAACTCAGAAACAAATCAACCTGCTCACAGAGACAGTTAATAGAATAATCAAAGCTAAAAAGTCTGAAATGGTTGACACCCCACATTTGTATGAAACACTTTTAGCAAGAAATAGAATGCTTATCACAGAAATTCAAAACCTTATGCTTACAATTACGCTCGCCATGATAAACTGTCGATATGGTTCCTGGCATTCCGACTTCACCTTTACTAAACCTTACGGGACACGATCACGTGTTAAGCCTACCCCTACTTCAGCGAATGAATGAACACAACCTGCACGCCATTAGGGAACTAAGCGACGACATGTCATTTAACGGATCCCCCAAGTTCTGGTTCGCTATTGGAGTAATTATCAGCCTCCTGTTCTGTAGCGTCATCGAAGTTGGCCTATGTTGGTATCGGAAGAACACCTCGATTAAGTTGCAGAGATTCATCCAGGAGTTGCGTATCACCGAGGACGGCAATGAACTTAAAGGGGGAATAGTTAACAACCAAGTTAACGAACAACCCTCGCGTTAATTCGGAGCTACCCACGCGGCTAGAACATCCACGTATCGGATTTCGGTTGCACTGCGAACGCAACGTCTGCAAAATATGTTATTGCGGGCATTAGCAGTTTCCGTTATATGTCGCAATCGCAGACATTGTAACGCTAACATAAATACGCTGGCACAGCTCCGCGCGGTCAACAGCCCATGGCGTGATCTTTATATAATATGTATTTAGGTTTGGATTCATTTTTCCCTTTTATGTACTTAGCTTTAGTCTTTTATTCATTTCATTGTCACAATCAGTTCTGTTCCAATAACGTAAGCTAACGCACGTTGAATAAACATTGCTCCGGCAATTGATCGTATAATCTTGACTTATTAATTAATATATCGCTGAGCCACAAGGCCAGTGATCTGATACTTAACCGTATCTCAACCTAATCTACATTATCAACTAAGAACCTGGATCTACCGACGGTATCCCCTTACGAGGACTATTGGAGGAATAGACATAAATAACTTGTATGCAATTCACAAGGCCAAGCAACATCACACGCTGGGTTCTTACAATTTCCACAAGCAGCAAGAATAGAGTTTCGCACACAGGCACACCAATACTTATACATGTAGGCAAAGGACTGTAAATGTGTGTGCATGCTCGTCGCAAAAATATATTCTTCATGCGCATCAACGTTTTCATACCCTTTACACAAATAATAATAAAAATCTGAACAGCTTGCGTGAGCATGGCAAACGCTTTCAGCAGTTAGGTATACTCTTCGCTCGAAAGGGAAGAAATGCGATCTCTGGGCGAACAAATTTGAATTTTTGTGAGCTGCTGCTGCTTGTGCATATATATATGTAAATACATATATTTTTGAGAGAGCAGAGAGAGAGAGAGAGAGAGCAAGGAAAAATAGCATACAATCATCCTCCGTATGAGAATTCGACCATTTCGGTTGAACGCTCGTAGCGCACTGACTATGCCGGACAATATTTTCACTGCCTGAATCGATAAGCGACCGATACGAGCAAATACGAAGTTGATTGGTTCGCCAAGCGGCCTCGCTATACGCTGAAAACGCTTGTTCTACTTGTCTAGTCTATGTGTTGTATGGTTAGTGGTACCACTATATGTATATATATATAATGTTAAGTGTATACCAAACTGCTGAAAAAGTTTGACATGCGCATGGTAAATGTTAAGATTAATGCGTTGATGCTTATGCAGAATACGTTTTTGCGGCAAGGAAGTCGATTTAGTCATGTCCGTCTGTCCGTATGTATGAACGCGTCGATCTCAGAACATACAAAAACTAGAATGTATATCACGCGCAGATCAAGTTTGTTTAAACAAATCGACTACTTTTACCTTTTAAAAGTTTCGATTAAAAACCGTTTCGATATTCAGTAATAAGTTTATATCTCGTACATCTTTGGAGATTGAGTGGCCAAATTCGGCATTTAGTTTCATTTATTTTTTATACAATTTCGGTTTTTGTTATATTTCGGAAACCACGCCCCTTCCCCCCAAATTTGAAAAAAACGTATTTCAAGTACCAGAGACTTATGCTTTGACAAATGCATATATATGAATCATGATCACGCTCTTAATTTGATTACGATAGTAAATCTAGAAAAAAACTTATTATTATTTATAGAATTTAGGTTCGGAACCAGGCGATGACAGTATTTTCAGGGAATCTGGACACCCCCAACTAGAATGTTCTTACTTTTTTTTATATTAATTTTTATTATTTGATTACAATAAAATTTAACAGTCTTGGCATGATTCAAGCGTAGAGCACGGTGTTTGCGGGATTGCTTCGAAAGCGCTTTGCGATATCTTAAAGGGGTACAGCTCTTCTTCTGCTTTGCTCAATTCTACTTAGCTCCACCACGATCGTAGCAGCGAAGGAACTTATAAGCTTCCGTGCTGCCTCCGACTACTCCATCATGGTGTTGACGAGGTTTTCCGCTCTAATAGAGCGTGCGCTTCCTCGCTCCAGTGGTATCATGTTGGCCATGACGATGACGAGCGCCTCGTCGTCAGAGACTGTTCTAAAAAAGCAGCTGACTCGGATTCCACTCAATCTGTAGGTGGTAATAGGTCTTGGGCAGCAATACAATGCTTCAAGTTAAGCTGTAGAAATCTTAACATTTAATTTTCCTGATAACTTCGCGGTAGGATGGGCACTTGAAGTTGACTGCTGCATGGTCAGTCTGCTTTTCTCTTTTCTGAGCGCAGGTGGCTTGGAGCAGGATTTTTCGCTGTGACCCAAATCACCGCACCTGAAACTGGCACCTTGTAGGTCGCAGTCGCCGCAGTTCGCTGAATTTGAAGCAGCGCTTAGGCCGTTCTACGGGTCGGATACGACATACTACCCATCCCAATCTTATCTTTTCCAGCTCGATCAGAGCTCTGGCTTTTGCAACTGACAGAATGACAGTAGCTCTTTGTTGTCCACCAAATCAATGGACACTGAGCTGTCTTTTATCGCCTTCTTAATTGAAATGTTCTTTTTGCTCGCCAACTGATCCAGATTGCGAATCTTAATGTGCGCCGATTCAGTAAGTGTTTTTACTACTGCACGGACGTCGTCCTATTTAACTGCAACAACCAGTCCCCCTTTGCTGTCTTCTTGCTGTCTTCTAGAATGTCCCCGCTCAAATGCTTTAAACTTGGGTCGCTCTAAACTACACGCAACATGTCCGCATAGCTGCAACCATCTACACCCGAGATCGCAATTGCGTTTTGCACAAACACCAAGAGTTGAGTGGCCTTTAAATAAGAGAGCTCGATCATTTTGGTAGAGCGGTCGCAGCGCACAGATTACGCCTGCCATCTTTTCACCACTAGAACCCTCAAGAGAGCGACCCGAGCAAATACGAAGCTGTGTGGGTCTCAATAGATGTCCAGTCTATATGTTGTATGGTAAGTGACCTCTAAATAACTTAAATGACCTCTAAATAACAGTCAAAATATTGAACAGATTCCTCACAAGAAATTTTAATGCTCTTCAGCTTTGGTTTAATTAGCATTAATTTTCCAAAAAAAGAAATAATCATACATATATTTTTAAGAGTGTTACAAACTAAAGAGAATTTCTGAATAATGTGTACCAGATGAATAGATGCAGTATAGTCAGTAAAGATTGCTTCGCATTAATCGTAAGTATAAATGTTGCATAGAATTGGCCCAAGGACAGCCTTTGAGAGTGTCTGGAGCAAATGGGTTTTTTTTTTAGACATAGTTTCAAACATAAGAAATATTGTCTGTCGGTCAGAAAACATCTTATAAAATGAATTAGGTAAATTGGAATGTTACAGTTTGTGAATCGCGCCATACCGGGTCAACAGCAGCTTCAATATCCAAGGTTACCAAAACAACAGATTATCTTTCAGCAAACTTTGCGTTGACGAAGGTTGTGAATTTGTCCAGATGAAAGAAGCAGCTATAGAGCTCTCTGAAGCCATGCTGCAATGGTGGTAGAATATTGTTTTCCTAAATATGAGAGTTGAATCGGATTTTGATCAGGCGCTTGAATATTTTTAATGAGCAATACAGGATACTAATGGGACGATAGCTCAAGGTAGAATTAGGAGGCTGACCTGGATTTTTAATTGGAATAACTTTGAACAATAAGTTCAGAGAGTGTGTTTTGCACTAAGTCTATGGTATCGATACTAGAGTAAGTATTTATATTGAGAGTAAGTGTTTGTAATGTGTCAGAGGGATTTTTGTCTTTTCTAGACTCTTAACTTATAAGGTTAGTTTTCCACAGCTGAGGCAGGTATCAGTCTGACCAGGGCCACTTACAAGAAATTTGTAAATTGCTGGGACTTGGGCTTAAGGGAAAAGATTAGATTAGCTACTCCACGTATCTGCATACGTGCGTGAACGCCGACGTTCTTTAGGCCGCCCACGAATGTTAAGTGTTAAGGCTTTTTGCACACGTGACCGGGATGTCGCCTCGGTCAGATTGCCGGTTAGTTTTAACAGGTTTCTATAGAGGTAGTACCACTGGCGAGGAACATACAATGCGTTGCCGCCGACATTCTCTCCGAGGCAAATGAGTTTTCTGGCCGGTGCTTATCCACACGGCGAACGTGTTCGTTGCCACGCTACGACTACCAGGTAGTAGCTACTTCTCTGGTTGTCGATGGGACTCGCCTCGTCGATCGACCAATGTTAGTTTCGTTGAGGTTAGGGTTTAAGTTAGCTTCGGAATAAAGAAACTCGATTTTTGATCTATCGGTTATTTATTCAACTGTGTTACTAATATTTACTTTTATTACTCTACGCGGGCCTGCCGCACCGGTTCTCTAGAGCCTTAGCGCTCCCAACGTTACTCACGGTTTACCTTTTCTTCTTGCTCTTTCCCACACTCTTTCGGCGACCGCATTTGCCCGCCATTTACTCCCGTACATTGGCGCTCGTGACCTTTCACGTCACTCACTCTAAACTCCTCTGAGCTTTCACCACGTTAGACAAGGTTGCATTGCCGATCGTCGATGTTACGCGCGCTCAATCCGCTACCGCATTAAACTATGCTCCTTGCAGCTTTGAAGGCTTTCAACTTTTTTCTGGTTATAATGATACATGTTAATGATACATGTTCTATCTGGAACGTTTCGGGATTGTAGCCTAACTTGTTTCCTAGGAGTGCAGGGCTGGATTGCCTGCGTTATATTTTGTGTAATGTGGTCGGTCATAATGTCAATCGTTCCAAGAATGGGATCTAAGTTTTTGAAAGCGTTTAAGTCAGGTCTTATTGTTGGAATATGTTTAAACTTTTTCCAATTTGATCTAGAATATTGAAGGTATGTTTAAACAAACTCGGCATTCGCATCGGTACCTTATTTGCAGATAATTGGCAGATGATCAGAAGAGAGGTCATTGTGTACTTTATAATGAGAGAGCTTCCTGGGTTGATTCGTCAGAAAAAGATCGTGGATGGATGGTTTGCCTTTATAGCTTGAAGGTAAGAAAAAATCATTGAAGTATTTTAAATTTGCCGAATGCATAGGGATCATATAAGGGTATTTCCAAAGAGTATGCTCTGGAGTAGTTTCAAAGTATATTTTTGCGGCTAAGACGCCATCGGCGTCACTTTCCATTACCATGACTAACCCAAAAGGCGAGTCATCATTAATGTAAACATTCTATAAATCGAAAGTGCCCTTAAATGTATGACAATTATTCTCAATAACTAAATAAACAATAAAAGTTTCAATTGCCTTAACAGCTGTTAAAGATTGCACAAAATAATGCAAATTGTAAACATAATCATTTGCTGATGCAACCGTCTGCAGCTCACCACTTATAATGTATACAAATAGCAAACAAATAACACAGCTTCAAGCTAACTTTATATTTGTATTTTGACAATCAGTTGTATTTCGACAATCAGTTCTAGTCGGGGGTGCCCGACTAGGAGATCAACTGAACCCTACTATTTTATGTTCGAAAAAAAAAGATAGCACTGTCATCGCACGGTTCAGAACCTGGAATTTCTAGCCTACGTGCACCGATTCTAACACCGCCACTTCAATGCTTAAACAACTGGTTCAAATCGAAAGCTAAAGTAACAGCTGATAATTCAACTACAAGTTAATCAATTCAAGCAGTTTAGATATTTATAATATGCAGGAACGCACGCATTTTATGTACTTATGCACATGTGTAAAAAAACTGTTTGCGCTGCTGGGCACGTGCTTTTGGCAATTAGCAAACGTTTTGTTTAATAACTTCTATGATGGTTAATGGATTTCAAAAAAATCTTCAGCATATGATGTACATATTCTATGGCTTATTTAACAAATACGAATATCTATGTGTACACAAGCAACACATGTAGATACACATACGCACGCCCGTATAAGCACGCCAGTTTGGCAATTTGAGGGGAAGCGAAGCATGGTATCCAAAATATAACGAAAATAAAATTGTATAAAATATAAATGAAACTAAATTCAAAATTTGGCATTTCTAGCTCCAAAGATGTACTAGATATAATTTAAAAACTGCATTAAAACGGGAAAAGTTTTTGAATCTTTGACATAAACTCGTTCTGCGCGTGTTATACATGGACCTTACAAAAAAATTTCAAATCTAGGTTCTGAGACGGACGGACGGACGTACATGGTTATATCGACGATATTAGCTCCCGAAAAAAAAAAAAATAAAATAGAATCAACTCAAACGTACAGTGTCGCAATTCCTTTGGGAATGAATAAAACTTGTAAATAGAGTGAAAATAAAAAAAGTAAGAAAACTCTAGTTGGGGTCCCCAACTTACTCATATACCGTTTGAGCTAAAGAATTTAGATTTACTGCGTATATCCGCGTAATGAATACAAAGATTTTGTAATTTTTGGACTTTATACCACGCCCCCTTCCTTCCCAATTTGCAAAAAATGCTTTTCAAGTTGCTGGCAATGCAGCAAGTTACAATGGAAAGTGTACATAATTTGATAGTGATCAGAGTCAGATTAATGGCAAGAATTACCCGCATTTCTGATAAAAATACAAATGAAGAAAAATATGAACGCGCTTCTTTCCTTCTTAAGGCGCTCTATGTATTGATGAGCCCCAAGAAGTTAGAAGAATATAGTACCGCCTTAAATGTGGTTAATGGCAACAATGGACTGCCCATCCAAGGCATTTTACAACAAATGGAGCAACAATCTCAGATGCAAATGGAGACTATGGAACATATGATTCAAAGACTGTTACCACAACACGTGCATAACGCGTCACCCTTAGGCTCACAGCCAGCCGTAGGGTTACCAACAAAGGTTAACAATCAGTGCCGTTCATAGCAAGGCAGCTTTAACAAATATTCAAAAGTTCCATCACTTAAAATCTTGTCTAAAAGGAGAAACTGCAATTCTCATCAGTATCTGATCTTGGCCGATGCTTATTATAAAATTCGTTAGCTGATCGTTACGAAAAGCTGCGCTATCTGGTAAACTGGATACATTCACTGGATTACCCAAGCCAGCTGATCACAACCCAACATCGTTGCATTCTTTGACAAGCGGAGCAAGTACTGTGATTCGGGCACTAGACGCTTGTGGAAAAACTGATCGGGATTGTTGGCTGATGTACTTGTTCCTCGCAAAACAGACAGTCAGCAGAGTCAGACAGGACAAGGATAGCAAGAACGCAATTGTACCACGTGCCAATTCAGAGAGCTGTACGAAGTGCAATAGTACTAAACACGTATTGATGGTGTGTCTATCAAGCAACTATACACTTTTGCAAAAACCAAACATATGTGCTTTAATCTTTTGAGACTTGGTCATGGAGTAAGCGCTTGCACATTAAAGTCGTCCTGTAAGCATTGCAATCGCCAACATCACTCACTCTTGCATTTTAATCAATGTACTGCACAGGAGAAAGGTGAGCCACAGCAGCACCAGAGGAATGATTCATGTGAGGCACCCCTTGCCACCTCAGTGGTAGCATTGACAAACGTCATGAGAACTTCAATGGTAACCACAAAAGGACAAATGAGAAGTACACTGACAACGGCGCAGGTGTACGTGCATAATTCCCGTGGATAATATATCACTTGCCGCCTATTTTTGGATTGCGGCTCTGAATTGTCTTACGTTTCGGAACGGTGCATTGGGTTTGGCCCATTCACATTCTCGGATTTCTATATCTGGAATCTCATCAGTCAAGGCGGAAACCACCACACTACACATGGGGTCATATCAGATTTATCCCTTGATGTCATGGCGCATGTCCTTGGAAAGATCAAATCGTCGTTGATAAAAGTATCATGTAAGGCTTGGATTTTCAAAGCCGGAGTAGGTTCCAATCTGACCAGGGTCTGCACATACAAGACATTTGTAAATTGCTGGAAAGTGGGCTTAGGGAAGGGGAAAGGGGTTGGTTCGGTTAGCAATTTTCTCTCTAAGCAACTGACTGGAATTTTTCTCGGTCAGATTACTGATTTATCTCATTAGATTACTTTTCTTTTATATATTCTTACTCTAACATGGAGCCGTAGCGCTTCACCCTCGCTGCTCACGTTTTTTTGTTCGTTTTCTCTCACGAGCGCCGACGTGCGCTCTTGACCTTTCACGTAACTCGCTTGAGACTCCTCCGTTCTTGCGTGCCAAATATAAGTCGCGTGTCGGAAACTAACTAACTACGATCTCTTCTCGCCCGCCTCGGCAACGCAACTTCACCACTGCGGTCGCTCTTCACCTCTGAGCTTTCGTCACGCTGGTTGCATTAGCGATCGCAGATGTAAGGCGCTCTCAAGCCGTTAGTTTCAAATTAATTTATTTGCGCTCCTTGCGTTTCTTTCCCTTGATAGTATCTTACATACTAACAAATAACATAACTCCCTATTGACTTCTGTTCTGCGCTCCTTGCGCTTCTAACAACTATCTTTAAATATTTTGCCTTTTCAGATCCTCGACTCTATGTGTCAGCAATGCCCCGAATCCGTAATCGCTGGCATCACTTTGCAACACAAATTTGGTAGAGAAGTCAGGCCCCGCCAACACAGGTGCCGTCGTCAAAGTCTCCTTGAGTTTCCGTAAGGCTTCTTCTTGATCTCCTTTTTCCTCCTCGAACTTGTTGTCCAGCAAGCATCTCCTGTCCTCCAGTCTGGGTGATCTCTGTCGATGCGCCTCGTGTGATGGATGGCGACTCTTTCTCTGTTGGCATCTCCTCCGTCCTCATTAGCGACTCTGCGTTGCCACAACGCAACGTACCAATGTGCTCCTCTTTATCTCACAGCTGATTAGTGGATATCGCTCCATTCCTGTCCGTTTCCCGCGTCTTTATCAACACTTCTGTGTGCTCCTCACTTCCAAACATTGGGACATCCCCTGGAAAAGTTACTTGCCTGCTCGCATCTGTAAGAGACCCGGCGCGGATCAAATCCAGATTCGGTGTAATGGATCATCATCTGGCGAGTGCCTGCGTTGGCTTCGCCGCTGGCACCTTGGGAAAACATGATCCCAGTTCTCCTGAATGGTGCTCTGGTGCTTGTGCGTGGAACGGGTTGCTGAGTTTTTTCTCTGCTGGCTATGACCTACCAGGACCATCTTTAGTCCACCACTCGCGATACCCTGCTTCATACCGGAGCTTGACGTCGAGCGAGCATCTCCTGTCTTCCAGACGTAGTGTCCTCTATCGACGACCCTCATCTGATCTGGCACGCTCACGAACTCCGCCGCCATCTTAGTCAGCTGTGCAAGAGACGTGAAATCGTGACGATTCACATACAACATTTACTCAGGGGCGGCGTTTTCGTACACCCGATACAGTTTCTGTGCTGAGCTACTGGCTGCGGCCGACACGAACGAATCTCGTCCTCGAGACGTTCAAAGTATTGCGGCGGCAAGAAAAAGTCCAGAAATCCGCTTTGAATCTGGTCCAGTCCACGTTCCGCTAGTAAGAACCACTACCCTAGGCATACAGTCGAGTAGCAATGGTTCGCTACACCAGAATATCCAAAAATATAACTGCCCGTCGTGCCTCATGGCCCACTTCCTAACCTGTTCTGCTACGCATCTGAGCGAGATCCTCTCATCCTGTAATTGGAGAGAGGGAATTTGCTGGTTGATATCCAGAGCCGGAGGCGGTCCTCTGACCTCGCCGTCGACTTTGGAATCCTTCCGTGCCCACTCTTCCGACCCACGGACCCACCGTTGAGCGTTGGAACACCCAACTTTAACGACGGTGAAGTTGAGCTTTTCGTAGGTCTTGTTTGGGTTTTTGGTAAGCTCGGCCGCCGACACACGACAGTAAAGTACAACCATTAAAGACTCTCCCTTCCTTTTGATCACTCTGTCGTTGCTGTTTCCTTGGTTTCGATGTTTTATTCTTCCTTTCTTCTTTTCTCCTTTCTTCTTCTTTTTTCCCCGAGTTATTTTCCCAAAAAAATATCCCGTCCACCGTCCACTTGTTCCTTTACCTACCTTTATTTTATTTTCATTTTGCTTCATCTTATTTTTTTTTTTTTAATTTCTTTTTTTCTCTCTTAAAGTCACTTGGAAAAACTGCTCTTCCCATTGTTCACTTTTTTCATTTTTTTTTCATTAAAAAAAATCATTTAAAAAGACTACTTGTCCCACTTTTCACTTTTCTCCTTAAAGTTGCTTTTATTTATTCATTGATTTTTGATTTTTATCTTTGTAAAAAAATCACTCTAAAACAAGTAAGAGTACTCTAGTCGAGACTGTCGTAATCAAACTTTTAGAATTCGTTAATGATAATGTAATGCATGTATTTGCCAAAGCACAAATCTCTAGTATTAGAAATACGTTTTCTGCAAATTTGGGAGGAAGGGGGCTTGGTATCCAAAATTCAAAAATTACGAAATCTCTGTGTTAGGTTTATGAGTAAAGCTTAAGAAACGAAGTCAAATTATCGATTTTTATCGATAATAAGGAAATGGGTTGAGTTAGCTTGTACTGCGTATAGCATACCCAAGTATACATTAAAAATTTAAAATCGCTAGCTTTTGTGGTTTGCGAGATCGCTGCGTTACCACAGACGGACGGGGTCCCTGCTCTGGCGCCACTTGTAAGGTTAGGATTTACAAAGCCGGGGTAGGTCTTAATCTGACCATGGCCTTCGCTTACTAGATATTTGTAAGTTACGTGAACGTGGGCTTAAGGGAAGGGAAAGGAGTTGGGTAGTTAACAATTTTTTTTACCACACTCAGACTACCAGTTAGTAACTACACTGTTAGTTTTTTAAGACTAGTCGTTAGTGTATAAATAGAATAAATAAAACTCGATACTATTTCCTTATCGATTTTTCAATTTATACTTTTGGTTAATGTTAAGCTATTTTCTTACGGCCCTGCCGCGCCGGTTAATGGAGCCGTAGTGCTCTACACTCGGTGCTCAAGTTTTTCTGTTCGCTTTCGCGTTTCTCTCGCACTTCGGCACCTTTAACGTTTTAGTACTGTAAGTGTGGTGTACATGCTCATCGCGGAAAAAAAGTATTCTTCATGCGCAACATCGCTTTTCACAAAAATAATAATGAAAATCTTAACATTTTGCACGAGCATGGCAAACCCTTTCAGCAGTCTGGTATACTCTTCAGACAGAAGGAAAGAAATCGGATCTCTAATCGAACAAATTTTAATTTTTGTGAGCTGTTGCATGTGCGCACATACATTTATATATGTATGTGTATACATATATATTTCAGAGAACAGAGAGAGAGAGAGGGGAGAGAGAGAGAGAGAGAGAGAGAGAGAGAGAGAGTAAGGAAAAAAGCATATAGTGGTGCTTTATATGAGAATTCGACAGAGCGAGCCGAGCAAATACGAATTTAAGTGGTAGCCACGTTCCTGATGTAAGGCGTTGAAAAAGTTTGTTTTAGATATCCAGTCTATGTTGTATGTTTAGTGCTTCAATTTAATGAATTTAGGGAAAATTGTGCCTGGTAGCCAAAATGTAAAAAAAATCGAGGTCGAATTAAATATAATTGAAATGAAATGCCAAAATTTGACGACTCTAGCTGCAAACATGACGACAATTTTATAACTGAAGTTTAATAAGGATTTTAATCGATAACATTAAAATGGGAATACTAATCGATTTTTGTAAACAAACTCGACCTGCCTGCAGCACAGTCAGAATATTTAACTACTTCTTAAGTTTAGATTTGCTAAATGGCGCTATAGCGTTGAGTGGCGCAGTTGGTGTATATAATGTATATATATTTGTTGATCATATATATAGTTTTGTCCGTCTGTCCGTCCGTGAATCATTTTACCTTTTTTTATGCATACATAGCAAATAGCTCATACATACAAACATTCACGCAGACGCATGCATACGCGCTTTGCTTACTTGGCTTAGGCTGCAGAGGGAACGTGTCTCGCGTGTGTTATTGGAAAAGGTGGCACGCCCGTTGGTGTTACTTCCAACTAGTGACATAAAAAATGATGTTGGTCGGTCAAACGTGAGAGCACATGATGAGAAAAATGTATCAGCTACTGCAGTATATAACAATGTATGATTTGACAAAAAAAAAAGGCAAAAGTATTTAGACACAAAGTTGGATTTTGTATAGCTTAAAAGCGAAGAAAGGCATCAATCCAAGTTAAGCCCAAAATTCAAGGGACCTTTTGATATAATGAATGTTCTAGAAGGTGATAGGTACAGTTTAAGGTTATTAACTAACAAAAGAATATGCAAATATGCACATGAAGATTTAAGAAAATTACCAGAGTGGCAATGGCCCTTGAAGTTGGATATTTGTGATGATTATGATAACATTGTTGAAAGTAATGAATTCGTTAAAGACGGTGAAGAAAGCGAAAATGAAAACACTTAAAATGTTGAACACATTGAAAAGAAAAGTGAAGTTAGTAAGGTAAGGTTATGTTTTCCACACCCGGGGCAGCTTTCAATCTAACCACGGCCGGCACTTGCAAAATATTTGTAATTTGCTGGAACATGGCGTCAAAAGAAAAGAAAGGGCTTGGATAGTTTAACGATCTTTACTCGATCAAGCAAGCTCCTCCACCAATTTGCATACGGGCTTGCAGGGAGCATAAATGCGTACAAGGCGTGATTGTCGACGTTTTCTAAGCCGCCCACATGTGTTAAGTGTTAAGGTTTCTTACATACCAGACTGGGATTTCGCCTCAGTCAGATTGCCGGTTAGTTTTTAGAGGGTTTCCTATGGAGGTGGTACCACTGGCGAGGAACATGCGAGGCATTGCCGTCGACGCTCTGTTCGGCGAGGGCTTCATGCTTCGAAAACAAATTAGTAACTACTATCTTTGGCTTTCGACGGGCTTTGCCAATTTTAGTTTTGTTAATGTTCGGGTTTCCTCTTTTTTACATTTTGGATACCGACCCCGTATTCCTCCAGATTCATTAAAAAGCAGACAAAAAATAATGCTTTTTTGCATATATATATATATATATATATATATATATATATATATATATATATATATATATATATATATATATATATATATATATATATATAACAAAAATCGAAATTGTAAAAAATATAAGTGAGACCAAATGCAAAACTCCAAAGATAACGATTTTAATCGATAACATTAAAACGGGAATAATTATCACTTTTTTTAATAACCGTGCTATTTACGACCCTAAAAAATTTCGCTTCCTCTTACAGGTTCTAAAATCGACTCTTTCGTGCGTAGATGTATAAAAAACTTGTTTGCTGTATGCTTTTAATTGTTGAATACCATTTGTTCTAGATGGACTTAGGTAATCATGCTAAGTCACAAGAGCGTAATTCATTCATTCATACATATGTGTGTATTTGCCAAAGGACAAGTCTCTAGTATTTGAAATACATTTTTTGAAAACTCGGGGGGAAGGTATCCAAAATCCAATAATATATAGCTCTAACAAGATTCAAGTTACGTTAAAAAACGAAGTAAAATTATCGATTTACATGTCGCAAAATGTTTGTTTTTCATCGGAGCGAAGCGTGTTTCGACAAATGCGTAGACAACACTCAATCACAACTGCTGCACATCTTTAAAACGTCGTTATGTCAGACCACACTCGGCGACAGCGTCGCTGTCGCCCCGTTTCAACTGTTGTTTGTGAGCGACAAAACACATTTAACCAATTGCAACGCACGCAGTGACTGATGCAAAACTATGATGAAAGTACCATTGTTCTGAAATAAACGGAACAGCAAAACCACGCACATACAGTACACACCGACACGGGCATCCTGACCCTTACACGACCGCTTGTAAAACAGACTTCCCTTTCAGGATATTTTCTTTTTTATTTAATCTTTTTCCCACAAAACAAAAGATAAAGTAATCTATAACAAAGCAAAATATTCATTTCTTTATTCTTTATATGTCAACATATAATATAAGATTTCCTTAACAAATACTTTAACATAAAAAATTTTATTTCTTTTTGTTTCTCTTATTCTTTTTTTTTCATTCAATAGCCACAGTTTAAATGCAACACGCGCCATGAACAAAACAAACATGTTTTGCACTTGTGCTTGCAATATAATCCGAATACTCTGTCATTCACTTTGGTCAGCAGTACAACATTACTGTTCACCTTTTACTAGAAGAAGAAGAAAGGTCAGCAGTGAGTAACCTTACGGAACGCTAGGGCTCCAGAGACCGGTACGGCAGTTCTGCGTGTTGTAGAATTAAAGGCACGTAAAATTACCGAGAGAATATATAAATTTTCGATAAGTAAAGAATATAAAGAAGAAACCTGAACATTAACAAAACTAAAATTGGCAAAGCCCGTCGAAAGCCAAAGATAGTAGTTACTAATTTGTTTTCGAAGCATGAAGCACTCGCCGAACAGAGCGTCGACGGCAATGCCTCGCATGTTCCTCGCCAGTGGTACCACCTCCATAGGAAACCCTCTAAAAACTAACCGGCAATCTGACTGAGGCGAAATCCCAGTCTGGTATGTAAGAAACCTTAACACTTAACACATGTGGGCGGCTTAGAAAACGTCGACAATCACGCCTTGTACGCATTTATGCTCCCTGCAAGCCCGTATGCAAATTGGTGGAGGAGCTTGCTTGATCGAGTAAAGATCGTTAAACTATCCAAGCCCTTTCTTTTCTTTTGACGCCATGTTCCAGCAAATTACAAATATTTTGCAAGTGCCGGCCGTGGTTAGATTGAAAGCTGCCCCGGGTGTGGAAAACATAACCTTACCTTACTAACTTCACTTTTCTTTTCAATGTGTTCAACATTTTAAGTGTTTTCATTTTCGCTTTCTTCACCGTCTTTAACGAATTCATTACTTTCAACAATGTTATCATAATCATCACAAATATCCAACTTCAAGGGCCATTGCCACTCTGGTAATTTTCTTAAATCTTCATGTGCATATTTGCATATTCTTTTGTTAGTTAATAACCTTAAACTGTACCTATCACCTTCTAGAACATTCATTATATCAAAAGGTCCCTTGAATTTTGGGCTTAACTTGGATTGATGCCTTTCTTCGCTTTTAAGCTATACAAAGTCCAACTTTGTGTCTAAATACTTTTGCCTTTTTTTTTTGTCAAATCATACATTGTTATATACTGCAGTAGCTGATACATTTTTCTCATCATGTGCTCTCACGTTTGACCGACCAACATCATTTTTTTATGTCACTAGTTGGAAGTAACACCAACGGGCGTGCCACCTTTTCCAATAACACACGCGAGACACGTTCCCTCTGCAGCCTAAGCCAAGTAAGCAAAGCGCGTATGCATGCGTCTGCGTGAATGTTTGTATGTATGAGCTATTTGCTATGTATGCATAAAAAAAGGTAAAATGATTCACGGACGGACAGACGGACAAAACTATATATATGATCAACAAATATATATACATTATATACACCAACTGCGCCACTCAACGCTATAGCGCCATTTAGCAAATCTAAACTTAAGAAGCAGTTAAATATTCTGACTGTGCTGCTGGCAGGTCGAGTTTGTTTAAAAAAATCGATTAGTATTCCCATTTTAATGTTATCGATTAAAATCCTTATTAAAATTCAGTCATAAAATTGTCGTCATGTTTGCAGCTAGAGTCGTCAAATTTTGGCATTTCATTTCAATTATATTTAATTCGATTTCGATTTTTTTTTACATTTTGGCTACCAGGCACAATTTTCCCTAAATTCATTAAATTGAAGCACGAAACATACAACATAGACTGGATATCTAAAACAAACTTTTTCAACGCCTTACATCAGGGACGTGGCTACCACTTAAATTCGTATTTGCTCGGCTCGCTCTGTCAAATTCTCATATAAAGCACCACTATATGCTTTTTTCCTTACTCTCTCTCTCTCTCTCTCTCTCTCTCTCTCTCTCCCTCTCTCTCTCTCTCTGTTCTCTGAAATATATATGTATGCACATACATATATAAATGTATGTGCGCACATGCAACAGCTCACAAAAATTAAAGTTTGTTCGATTAGAGATCCGATTTCTTTCCTTCTGTCTGAAGAGTATACCAGACTGCTGAAAGGGTTTGCCATGCTCGTGCAAAATGTTAAGATTTTCATTATTATTTTTGTGAAAAGCGATGTTGCGCATGAAGAATACTTTTTTTCCGCGATGAGCATGTACACCACACTTACAGTACTAAAACGTTAAAGGTGCCGAAGTGCGAGAGAAACGCGAAAGCGAACAGAAAAACTTGAGCACCGAGTGTAGAGCACTACGGCTCCATTAACCGGCGCGGCAGGGCCGTAAGAAAATAGCTTAACATTAACCAAAAGTATAAATTGAAAAATCGATAAGGAAAAAGTATCGAGTTTTATTTATTCTATTTATACACTAACGACTAGTCTTAAAAAACTAACAGTGTAGTTACTAACTGGTAGTCTGAGTGTGGTAAAAAAAATTGTTAACTACCCAACTCCTTTCCCTTCCCTTAAGCCCACGTCCACGTAACTTACAAATATCTAGTAAGCGAAGGCCATGGTCAGATTAAGACCTACCCCGGCTTTGTAAATCCTAACCTTACAAGTGGCGCCAGAGCAGGGACCCCGTCCGTCGGGAACGTTGTCTCGGTCAGACTATAGGTTAGTTAAGATGGGGCCCTAGTGGAGGTAGTACCTCTGGCGAGGAACATTCACTGCCTTGCAGCCGACGTTCACTCCGCCACGAGGGTTTTCTGGCCGGGGTTTCTCCAGACGGCGAGCGGATTCGTGGCCACGCTACGACTACCGACTAATAATGATACTTTAGGCTCTCGACGGGACTTGCCACGTCGATCCGCCAGTATTAGTTTCTACCAGGTTAGTCAAAATTAAGAGACGTGGTTGTGTAGGTTAATAACTATTTATTACATTGGCTGCTACTTTAATATACTACTCTATTTTATGTACGGCCCCGCCGCTCACGCACATCTTCCGCTCTTTTCTTGCGTCCCCAACCTTTTCTCTCTACTTTACTCGTCCGTCATTTTCCAACCTCCTCTCCCCTGTGTTTGCAAACCTCTCCTCTTTTATTCTCGGCTTGAGCCGCCCGTGCGCCTCGGCAACTCAACTTCACCACGGCTTACGCTCTTCACCTCAGAGCTTTCACCACGCCGCAGGGTTGCATTGCCGATCGTCATCGTTTCGCGCGCTTAAGTCGCTATTTTGAAATGGCCTTAGCTAAATCTTAATCTATCTTATATTCTATCATCTTCTTCAGCGATGTTTCTTAACCTATTTTATATTCTATTCTCTTCTTCAATTATGCTCCTTGCGCTTACCGGACTTATTTGCTATCTTAATATACTTTATGCTCTCTTAACATACTTACGTACTATCTTAAAGTTACATGTAAGGCGGTTCGTCCAGAGGCCGCCTTACACCCCCCCCCCTTACTTTAGCTGCGACATGACCACCCCTCCTTTACGTTTTAGAAGCCGCTCTCCGTCGCCACGCGTCTATGTTCCCTAGTGGGAACACCCACCAGTTGACTGGGATGACGGTACGCATCTCGTCCTCTGGCAACCAGGCGTTCGTGAACAGCTCCGCCAAGTCTGGCTCCCATCCATCGAGGATATCGGTCATGTCCGACAACAGCCGATCCTCGTGCTCGGTCAGGGGTGCCTCCTCTTGCGCGTCCGTTCAGTCGCCTGCGAGCGGGTTCACCGGGGCTCTCAACGCGCACCTGCGCTGGACGCGCCCTCTTCCTTGGGCGCCGGCGCCTGCTTCCACAAGCGTGGCTCGTCCAGACACGCGCCAATCCGTGGAAGTGGGACCTGAACGAGCACGCCTGCTCTCGACCGCTCCCGGAGTGGAGCGGGTGATCACCCGGGGGGATTTGCTGCCTGGGTCCACCTCCACGTGCGTGTCTTCGAAGCGGCGCCGGAACATTGGGCCGTTCTCCTCGTCGCTGCTTGCCGGTTCAAACCGGGCGACTCCGGTGAAGCCTTGTTCTCCCCGCCGGGTCCATAACCTCGGGCCATGTTCCTCTGCCCACTTCCCCGTCGACTTCCCGGGCCCGTCCCACTCTGCGGCCATTGACACGTCCCTCTCTTCGATTTCCCTCTCGACTCATGATATCGGGCTTACCCACTCCCTAGACCTTTCATCCTCCGAGGCGGACCCTCTCATGCGGCCCGGGGAACGGCTCGGTGTCATCGCTGCTGACGTCCTCTACATACGCCCGCTCATCCTCGGACTCTCCCTCACTTCGTTAGGAGAAATGAAACCGACCACCCTGTAGGGGCTGTCAAATTTGGGTGCCAACTTCGCAGCAAACCCTTCTGTCGCCTTCGAGAGTTGATGCTGCCGCAACAAAACATCAGATCCTAATGTCGGCCTCCATTTCCGTCGGCGCAGGTTGTAATAGCGACCCTGATCCATCGAAGCCCGCTGTAGATTGCTACGAACTATCGTGTAGACTTCCCTTAGTCTCCTCTCTCTTGCGTACGGGCTGAGTTCCCTAGTCGCTGACCCAGGGGTGACCTCGTCGTACCACGTAGCTGGCAAGCGCGTCTCTCATCCCAACATTAGGAAAGCCGGGCAAAACCCGAAATTGAACGGTAGCGTTATCTCGGGTAACAGTTCGTCTCACGAACTTTGATGGCCCTCGATGAACTGCGCTATCATGGTCTTGACGGTGCGGTTCGTCCTTTCCGTGGGATTTTCCTGCGGGAAGTATGGAACCGTGTACTGAAGGTCCACGCCCAGGGACTCCATGAAGGATCGGAAGTTCCTGCTGGCGAACTGCACTCCGTTGTCACACACCAGTGTTCTCGATAATCCGAACGTGCTCAAGATGCGCTCTCGAAATGCTGCCTGCAGGTGAGCGGTTGTCGCTCTCCTCAGAGGTACCAGCTCCACCCACTTTGCGAACGCATCGTGGAACACCAGTAGTATGGTGTTCCCACGTTTCGATCGTGGCAAGGGGCCCACAAAATCGGCGCATAGAACCGACATGGGCTCGGCTACTTGCCTCGTCAGCATCTAGCCGGCCGGTTTCTGTAGTTCGCTCTTGAACTTTTTGCAGGTCTCGCACCGCCGGACGTACTTGGTGACATCTCTAAACAGGCCTGGCCAATAAAACCTCTGTGCTAACCTGGACACCGTCTTCCTCACGCCATGATGCCCGGCCGTGGGTGCATCGTGACATTCCCGCAACACCCTGCCTCTCTCACTACCAGGGACGCATAGCTTCCATGGAATATAATTCTCCTCGTCCGGCCGATGCCCCAGGTTCCGATACAATTGTCCATTTTCCTCAACGTAGTACTTGAACTTATTTCGTTCCTTCACAATTCTCTCCTGCATCTTCGCGATCCATTGGCAAGGTGGTTCGACAGCCATCGCTTGCTGACAACACTCTAGTGGTTGCCGGGAAAGAGCATCGGCCACCACATTCAAATTCCCTCGGCGATAGTGCACATCAAACTGGTATTGTTGCAGTTCCAGCGCACACCGAGCGATCGTGCTGGTGGGACTTTCCATTGAATTGAGCCTTCAGTGCCAGGTGATCCGTCACTACATCGAACCGGTAGCCTTCGAGGTAGCATCGCATCTTCCTGATTGCCCACACAATCGCCAAGCACTCATTTTCCGTCGCTGAATAATTCATCTCTGCTTTTAGTAACTTGCGACTTTCGTACACGATCACTCCTGACCTTCCACCGTCTGTGTCGACACCACTCCCAAACCATAATCGCGGCATCGGTCTTCAACACAAACTTGACGGAGAAGTCCGAACACGCCAGAACGGGCGCCTCCTCTTGTTCCTTCTTCCACTCCCACTTCTGGCCTTTCTTGAGGAGGAACATCATTGGCTGGACCAGCGCTGCGAAATTTGGCACAAATCGCCGGTAACAGGACGCCATCCCCAAACACTGCCGCAACTCTTTCAGGCCGGTAGGGGCCGGGAGTTTCCGGATCGCCTCTACCTTCGCCGGATCAGTGCACACTCCTTCTTCGCTGATTACGTGTCCCAGATACGCCAGCCTTTCTCTGACGACGTTGCATTTTTTTCTATTTAGCTTGTGGTTTGCCGCCCTCATCCTCATGGCATCACCCGCCACTGGAATAGTCCTCTTCCAGGCACGGTGAATGCTGTACACTCCCTGCTATCTGCTGCCATAGGGATCTGCCAGTAACCACTCTTTAACTCCAACGTAGATATGAATCGAGCGTGACGCAGCTTCTTCAGGATGTGATTGGTCCTGGGAACAGGATATGCATCCGGAAACGAGTGAGCATTGAGCTGTCGGTAGTCTGCGTACATGCGCCAATCTCCGGCCTACTTCTTCACCAAGACTATTGGTGCACTGTGCGGACTTCGCGATGGCTCCATAGCCCCCACTCAAAGTAGCTTGTCTACCTGCTCGTCAATCACCTTCCGCATAGCCAGGTTCTTGGGATAATACCATTGTTTAATAGGCTTGTCATCCCTCATCCTTATGTGATGCCCGGCAATACGAGACACCCCCTCTAGATTCTGAAATAGTGCCAGCTCTGCCTCCAAAAACTTCTTGAGGTCATCTTCCAGATCGTCCGGCCACTCCGCGTCCTCCGCGACTGGCCCAACTCCGTCTTCGACTTCCATCGTTCTAATTTCCAGTTGACGCTCCCTGGTCACCGAAATCCTTTTCTGACCGGCCGCCGACTCCGGCCCCTTAACAGTCCTGCCCTCGCGTCGTGTCAATTCATCCAGCTCCCTCCTCCTCTTTCGCCGAGCTCTACGTCGCACAGGCGCCTATCGTACTCCTGACGGTGCATCCTTTGTCGGCTCGTCTCTCCTGTCAGGTGGTGGCTCTCGCTCTATGGCTCCCCCTTCTCTCCTTCGGCGCAGGATCTCCGCATGCCACTCTAGGACTCATCCTTGTTTCCTCCACTCGAACTCGCTGTCGTGCGAGCGTCTCCTTCCCGCCAGGGTAGGCGCTCTCTATCGACTCGTCTTCAGGGGTGGATAACGACACCTCCTTTGCTGCCGGCCCTTCTCCCGTCCTCATGAATAATCCCGCAGAGGCGCACAGGAAATCCATCCCCAGTATCACGTGGTCCAGCAAGGTCGGCATGATAAGCATATTCATCATCGCTGCCTTTCCGGCGAGACTCACGTCTACTCTCAAAGCCACGGACTGCTCCCTTGCGCACGCAATCATCGCTCATGAAGCTGTTTGTGGCACCGGTGTCAATTGTGGCGTCCATATCTTGACCCGCAATCTCTACCGTCGCGACAATCCTTCCTTCTCTTATCGTTAACGGGCACCTACCTTTCTCACTATTACAATATATATATATATATATATATATATATATATATATATATATATATATATATATATATATATATATATATATATATATATATATATATATATATATATATATATATATATATATATATATATATATATATATATATATATATATATATATTTCCAAATCCACTTAATGCATATTTACATACGTACGTACATGTATGCATATACAATAAATTGATCTACAGATATCGATATAGCATAAAATTACGTAAATAATCGAAGCCCATAAACATTTATAAATCGAAAAATCACAGGAATTAACAAATAAGTTTATTTAATTCCTTTGAATAGCTTTGAATAGAATTGAAGATTTAGCTGTGTAAGGAAATTCATATGCATTGACAGGTGCCAGGATGCATCAAGCTATACTTCATATTGTTAAAATGACTTGCAGTTCGTAAATGCTCATTTGACAGTCACAATACAATTCAAAAATTATCAAACTACTGAATCGCGACACACTTGAAAAATTCTATCATCGCTCATACACACATATATGTATGCAAATGTGTGTATGCAATTCGCAAGGTCAAGCAACATCACACGCTGGGTTCTTACAATTTCCACAAGCAGCAAGAATAGAGTTTCGCACACAGGCACACAAATAATAATAAAAATCTGAAGAATTTGCATGAGCATGGCAAACGCTTTCAGCAGTTTGGTATACTCTTCGCTCGAAAGGGAGGATGTGCGATCTCTGGGTGAAGAAATTTGAATTTTTGTGAGCTGCTGCTGCTGCCTGTGCGTACATACATACATATATATATATATATATATATATATATATATATATATATATATATATATATATATATATATATATATACATATACATATATATATATATATATATATATATATATATATATATATATATATATATATATATATATATATATATATATATATATATATATATATATATATATATATATATATATATATATATATATATATATATATATATATATATATATATAATTCATGTATTCATATAATTCACACTCTAACGGTAACGTTGATATAAAGATGAAGCGAGAGTTTAATTTACGACAACTTGCATTATTGAAGAACAACTTAAGACTAAAGACAATTTCGTCATGGGCTTATTTTATATGCTGCTGAAATTACGCAGCGGACAAAGAATGATGCTATTTTTGCTCGCTACATTATTGCTATGCAGTAGCAACGTGGAACGGCATTTTATGAAGTCGGCGCCACTATTTATGATTTGGCTATTTTTTGATCTGCTTTATTCTGGATTTTCGTAATCTAAGAAAAACATGAGCTTATTTCTTATACAATATGGTTTGGTTCATTCTTAACTGTTTATGTGTTTGTGTAGTATAGTCAGGTTGATAGCCATTATTATCGGGGGTATGATATAATTTGAATAGTATTAGTGGATTGAAAATCAATTGGGATAGGATGTGTGTCATTAGTATTATGTAATTATGAAGTAGTAACCTCGGGAGTTTGGATTTGATTTATTTTCTTTCGTTTTTTAAATTGTGTTTTATAGTAACGTGTGATTCTATTTTTGTTAGTGATTTTGTAATGAGCATGATCTGTTTGTTCAACATTTTGGTTAGCTTTAAATGGGTTTTCTAATTTTCTTCTTTATAATGGTTCTTTTCGATATCTGGCATCGATTTCGCATTCTTCTCGGTTTCTGTTGATTTTATTTATTAGACTTTTTCCAGTAGTGTCATCTTTTGCCTTGTGATTTTAAATATATAGAATTGTTTCCATTTTGCTGAGTTTGTTTTCTTCATCATTTAAGGTGATGATTATACGGATTTTTTCGTTTATTGTTTTGTGTAGTCGTTCGATGTCAGCTATTCCTGTTTTAGTTGTGTTTAACTGTATTTCTACTCCTTCACTATCAAGCCACCTTTTGAGTGATAAGCTGGAAAATGCGCCGTTTCAGTCTGCATTTAGTATTATTGGATTTCCTAACAAAATATAATTAATGTGTGCGATGTTTGCCAATTAACGAAAACAGAACATAGACATATTAACGCCCCGTTGGAACTAATACCAGAAATGTTCAACCCTCGCGAAGCGTTTATGATCGACTTCTATATTTCCGAGATTGATATTTACTCAAAATTTGTCATGTTAGTACAAGTGAAATATGAATATCCGTGACTTGCTTGAAGCCAAATGTGCATTGCTACAAATATTTACCCAAATGGGGTAGCCGACAACACTCAAAGCAGATATGGACTCAGCATTCACAAGAAACGCAATTAAAGAATGGTTGAATTAGGAGGTGACTAAATTAAAACTAGCATCAACAAAGACAGGCGTTGCGGACATTGAGTGATTTCATAAAACATTAAACGAGCGCATTAGAGTAATAATCACAGATACTTATATTGGCGAAAAAAAAATAAGAATTGAAACTATTCTATTCATTTATAATCACAAAACTAAACTCAATAGCACAGGTAGAACAACAGCCGATCTGTTTATTTTTACTGGCCGCCTTGCATACAGCACCCAAATTTTAAAAGCACAAAAAATTAAAAAAGGTAATGAAAATAGGTAATGGAATAGAGACATTAAAAGATGTCAATAAAAACCATAAAAAAGCACGAATATTGAAAGGCAGACTGTCTGTCAAACGGTCTGTCGATGAGAAGCACGTTAGCGAATTAAACAGAGGAAAGGAGCTTATTCAGGAAAGAAATCAATTTATGCGAAAGAAAGTTATTTATGGCAGTAATTATTCTACAAGGCCTTCAGAACTTGTTCCCATCAATACCACTAATACTGATGACACGTAAACTTACATATAAAAAAAAATAGCCCAAAACTTCTGAACTATGATAATTATAAAAACATTACATCAAATTCATTCAGCCTAACATCATCTTGTCAGAATCATTATTTGCACATTAAATAGTACAAGTCTGTATCATCAATATCTAAAATTATAAAAAATATATAGACGAAAATAATATTATTACAATTTTCGATCGTTCAGTCAAATCAAAATTCAAAAACATACTAAAACAAGTAAAACATCTCTAGTCCGATTAGGAGATCCCCTGCGCCCTGCCAATTTATGTTTGAAAAAAAACAAACATAAAGAAAATACTGTTATCGCCTGGTTCCGAGCCTGAGATTTCTGGCCGACGTGCACCGATTCTAAGAACACCGCCACTTCACTGCTTGAACAGCTGATAACAAATATTAAAAAAAAACGAGATTATAAAAAAATGAGATACGAAAGAATTAAATAAAAAAATGTCCTTGAAATTGTTAAGCCACATTTTTAATAAATTTGTTATACAATATTGTAGTTCATATATATATATCATATATCATTATAGTATTCAAAAGTTTCATAATCGAAGACAGCTTGAGCCACTCTGCAGCGAATCTCACTACTCTCAAAGTTTGCAATAAAGTTACGGCTGAATCACGCAATCTAAAGCTTTTACAAGAAAGGTAGCTGCAAAATCAGACCACCCGAAGCTTTCTTCGTAAATGTAACTGGATGATCAGGCCACCTAGAGCTTGCAATGACAATGTCAGGCGATGCTCGAGCTTTATCGCTGCCAGTGCCAATGTTTTGCATAGTTAGCTTAGAATTAGAAGTTAGTTAGTTAGTATGTATAAAAGAAGCAACTTGATTAACTTTAATGCATACAAAATAAATTTAAATTTAGTTTATAACCAACCGCATTGTTTAAACATGCAATTATATGTTTGTGCGCACAAGCAGCTGCTTGCCTTTTGAGAGAAGAGTAAACCAAACTGCTAAAGGGTTTTCATGCTCATACAAAATGTTTTTTTTTTATTCTTTGTGTGAAGGGTATGAAAGCGCTGATGCTCATGAAAAATACTTTTTCGCGACGAGCATGCACATACACTTACAGTCCATTGTATAAGCATTTGTTTTTCTGTGTACGAAGCTCTACTCTTGCTGCTTGTGGAAATTGTAAAAACCCAACGCCTAGCGAGACCGAGCCGAGCAATTACGAAGCAGTCTCAGAGCGTTGAAAAAGTTTGTGCCAGATGTCCAGTCTATGTGTTGTATGGTTAGTGGTTGTATGGTTAGTGGTTGTATGGTTAGTGGTTGTATGGTTAGTGGTTGTATGGTTAGTGGTAGTATGAGTAATAGTCCTCAGTAAGGAGCAGCGCTGTGAAATAAGCTCATAGAAAGATTTTGCTTTTGATCGTTGCCAAAAGAAGATCACGTTTCGTGTTCATTTATTAATATGGTTAAATTTGTGACTTAAATCAATCTAATATAATACTAAGTTAATATAATAATATAGACACTCATATCTATTTTTGTTGTATGATTTATAATCCGCTAAGAAGCGGATCCCATTTAATTTTTGTAGTTTCATTTATATAATTTATAAAGGGAGATGAAACTGTTTCATGACTCTCTGAATGAATTATATAGATAAAGAATCCAGGCCGCAGGTGATTATAAAGCCAATAATCGCGGCTAACAAGCCTAAAGAGCAAAACACTCCGTCGCCGTGAGCCTACCTATCGGCCAACAAACCCAGTACTCATACGCTTTCGACATAGTGCTTTCGAAAAGTATGAATGCAAATAGAGTTTACGCCAAGAACTGCCTCGATTTATGCTTTGATCATTGCGCCGCCATGCTGTTGCTCAATGTTTCAACGGAACTTACAGGAGGGCCAGTCAAGATCTTTGGAAGAACAACAAACTGCGAACTGTATCAATCATGGCTCGAGTGGCACATTGACCAAGAAGAAGAAGATCTCATCCAGCGACGACATTGACGATGATGTTGAGAATTTTGCTTAGCTTGTTTATGAAGCGGAACCTCAAAAGACAGCAATCAGGTTTGCCCTCTCAAAGAGAGCGCCACTTGTGGTCGCCAGAAGTGGCATTGGCCGTTTAAGAGAGGCGCAGATTACGTAGAGTCCTGCGCACTTTTTGAAACTCTCTCGATAAAACATCGTATAACAGTCAAAAATCTAAAAGAGATACTTGTCAGTCTCCGTAGCAATTCGCTGGAAGAATTCGTTGAAAGCCTAAATCCAGGTAACGCAGCCCATAATCTTTGAAAGGCTATACGCTACATCAAAAGGCCTACGAAAAGATCCGTAATCATACAAGGTCCAGGCAATGATATAGGTTAGATGCAGATAAACCAACACCATCTCCGGCCAACATTTCGTCCATCGTGACATGCATTTTTTAAAAATGGTTAATATTTCAAAACAGTTATCTAGTAACCAAGAAGCTGGTGAAGAACAATTTTGAATCTCTTGTTTAAATAGAGACTTCATCGTTGTACCAACCTATACCAATGTTTTCTCCTATTTCACTAACTCCACTCTCTTCTAATCCTGATTCATTATCGAATTCGCCTTCTATTGATTTGTCTATAACACCGGTTGGTACTGATACTATAGATATTCAAGAACCTATTCCTAATCGAATAAAATAATTTGAAGTCTTCGCCGGTTGTCGTTCGAAAAATGAATAACAATCCGACAGCTCTGAAGTCCCAACTTTATCTGTCGTATCTCCTCGAAAGGAGGTTTTCTTATCTGGGCTTTCATCTGACACGGCATTTGTTTATTGCTAGTAAAGCTAAAGTTTTTATTTCAAAGTTTAATTTTGCGACTCCTCGTGAAATTGCTACATTTAAAATCAATGTGTCTATAAAATATTTCGCAGCTATATGTGATCCCAAGATCCCAAGCCGAAGATTCGTAATAAATTATCTCCTACAACATTAAATCCAAATTCGGTACAATCTTTATCTAATATTATAACAAAAAAATAATTCCTTCTCCGCAGCTGTTTTGGCATACCAAAACGTTCGAGGCCTAAGTTCCAAACTCATAAGACTATTTTTGAGTAGTTTTAGTATTCCATATGATGTAATTGCTTTCACAGAAACGTGGCTAAGTCCCAACATATATAAGTAAGATTCTCTCAAGTAACTTCACTATTTATAGATATGATCGTTTGATACGCAGAGGTGGTGGTGTCTTAATAGGCCGAGATCCACTCTGACCCTTTAAGTTTCATAGCCATTCAAGATGTTGAGATTATTGGGTTTAAAATAACTCCTTAATCGTTTTCTCTATATGTCACTTGTTCAACTTATATTAAAGAAATTTTTGAATATGTAAATGACAATGACTTATTTCTATTATTTCTTTTAGCTCTCTAGGACGTAAGAGTGCCTCTAGGCACTTATTTTATTTTAAAATTTAAAAAATACTTAGAGCTTTTAGTTTATTTAAAAATTGTAGGACTATTAAAAATAGTTGTCAAAAAACACTGCCAAAGTTTTAAAGCTCCTGGACACTTTAAACGGTACTTTGTAAGGTTACTTTTCCAGCCGGGCAGATCTCAATCTGACCAGGGTCCACAAGACATTTGTAGAGTGCTGGGCCGCACTTTTAAGGGATAGGAAAGGGGGTTGGTTGGATTTTCTACACACCTGACCGGGTCGTCGCCTCGGTCAGATTATCGGTTACGATGGAGGTCCTATGGAGGTAGTACCCCTGGTGAGGAACATGTAATGCCTTGCAGCCGACATTCACTCCGCCACGAGGGTTTTCTGGCCGGGGTTTCTCCACACGGCGAGCGGGATCGTGGCTACGCTACGACTACCGGTTTATAATGACACTTTTAGGCCCTCGACGGGATTTACCACGTCGATCCGCCAGTATTAGTTTCTACAAGGTCAGTCCGAAATTAAGAGACGTGGTGTTTAGTTTAGTAATTATTTATTACATTGGTTTCTACTTGGATATTCTATTCTATTCTCTAAACGGCCCTGCCGCACCGGTTCTTCGGAGCCTTAGCGATCCCAACGTTACTCACGGCTTTCGTTCATTTCGTGTGTCTCCAACCTTTTCTCTCAATCTTTCTCGTCCGCCGTTTTCCAACCTTCTCTTCCCTGTGCTCGAAAACTTCTCCTTTTTTATCCTTGGCTTGAGCCGCCCGTACGCCTCGGCAACTCTCACCACGGCTTACGCTATTCACCTCAGAGCTTTCACCACGCCGCAGGGTTGCATTGCCGATCGTCGTTATTGCGCGCGCTTAAGTCGCTAATTTAAAATGATCTCAGCTAAATTTTAATCTATCTTATATTCTATCATCTTCTTCAGCGATGCTATTTAATCTATCTTATATTCTATTATCTTCTTTCCGACTTATATACTATCTGAATATACTTATACTATCTTAACATACTTATGTACTATATTAACGTTACTTATAAAGCGGTTCGTCCAGAGGCCACCCTACACCCCCCCCCCCCCCCGCGCCCCCCTTACTTTAGCTGCGACACGACCACCCCTCCGATGGGTGCCACCGTCACGTTTGTGCAAGTCACCTTCCACATCGCCCTCATCTAGTTCCTCGTCGACCACCTTGTGGGGGCCATCAAATTTGGGTGCCAACTTCGCGGCAAACCCTTCTGCCGCCTTCGAGAGTTGGTGCTGCCGCAGCAAAGCAGCAGATCCCAACGTCGGCCTCCACTCCCTTCGGCGGAGGTTGTAATAGCGACCCTGATCCTTTGAGGCCCGTTGTAGATTGCTGCAAACTATCGCGCAGTCTCCTCTCTCTCGCGTTTGGGCTCAGTTCCCTCGTCGTTGACCGAGGGGTGACCTCGTCTTACCACGTAGCTGGCAAGCGCGGCTCTCTTCCCAACATTAGTAAAGCCGCGCTAAGCCCCGTGGAATTCGTCACACTGGAATTGACTGCTAGCGTTATCTCGGGCAATACTTCGTTCCACGAATTTGGATGACCCTCGATGAACTACGCTATCATGGTCTTTACAGTGCGATTCGTCCTTTCCGTGGGATTTTCCTGCCTGGAGTACGAGGCCGTGTATTGAAGTTCCACGCCCATCGACTCCATGAAAGATCGGAAGTTCCTGCTCGCACTTCGTTGTCACACACCAGCGTTCCCGGTATTCCGAATATACTCAAGATGCGCTCTCGAAACGCTGCCTGCAAAAGAGTGGTTGTCGCCCTCCTCAGAGGTACCAACTCCACCCACTTTGCAAACGCGTCGTGAAACACCAGTAGTACGGTGCTCTCTCAGGATCTGGCCGGCCGTTTTCTGTTGCTCGCCCATGAATTTTTGACAGCCGTCTTCCTCACGCCCTGATCCCCGGCCGTGGGCGCCATGTGACATTCCTGCAGTACCCTGCCTCTCTGACCACCGGGGACGCAAAGCTTCCAGTGGATGTAATCCTCCTCATCCCTCCGATGCCCCAGATTCCGATGAAATTGTCCATTCTCCTCAACGTAGCCTAAACTTATCTGGCTGCTTTAAAATTCTCCCCTGCATCTTCGCGATCCATTTGCAAGGTGTTTCGACAACCACCGCTTGCTGACAAAACACCACATTTAAATTCCTTCGGCGATAGTGCACGTCGAAGTGGAATTGCTGTAATTCCAGCGCCCACCGGGCGATCCTGCCGGTGGGACTTTTTATGGAAGTGAGCCACTTCAGCGCTAGGTGATCCGTCACTACATCGAATCGATAGCGGATCAGTGCAAACTCCTTCTCCGCTGATTACGTGAGCCAGATACGCCTGTCTCTCTCTAAAGAAGTTGCATTTCTTCCTATTCAGCTTGAGGTTCACCGCCCTCAACCGGCGGAACAGCTTCTTTAAGTTAGCCACAAGTTGCTCCTTCGTGGCGCCGATCACTACGATGTCATCCAAATAAGCGAACGCATATTGTTCCATTTCAGGCCCGATGACTGTATCTAATGCTCTCTGCAACGTTGCACTGGCCGAATGCAGGCCGAATGGCATCACCCGCCAATGGAATAGTCCTCTTCCAGGCACGGTGAATGCTGTACTATCCGCTGCCCACTCGAAGTAGCTCGTCTACCTGCTCGTCAATCACCTTCTGCATAGCCGGGTTTTTGGGACAATACCATTGTTTGATAGGTTTGTCATCCCTCATCCTTATGTGATGCTTGGCAATATGAGACACCCCCTCTAGGTTCTCAAATAGTGCCAGCTCTGCAGATTCTTCCAGATTCTCCGGCCACTCCGCGTCCTCCACGACTGGCCCAACTCCGACTTCGACTTCCATCGTCCTAATTTCCAGTTGACGCTCCCTGGTCACCGAAATCTATTCCTCACTGGCCGCCGACTCCGGCCCCTTGACACTCCTGCCGTCGCGTCGTGTCACCTCAGGCGCACAGGAAATCCATCCCCAGTATCACGAGGTCCAGCATGGTTGGCATGTTGACCATATTCATCATCGCTGCCTTTCCGGCGAGACTCACTTCTACTCTCATCGTACTTTTAACCTCCAATGCCGACCCGTCAGCCAGCCAGATCCGTGACTGCACGACCTGCATTTCCCCTCGGACTCCCTTGCGCACGTAATGCTCGCTCACGAAGCTGCGTGTGACACCGGTGTCGATTGTGGCATTCATACCTTGACCCGCAATCTCCACTCACGATAATCATTTATTCTCTTACCGATAACGGGCGCCTCCATTTCTCACTATTGGCTAGTGGGCGCCGCTCCACCCCTGCGAGGGACGCCCCTAACCGTTTCCTGCCTTCGATCGATAACAGCACTCCTGGGTGCTCCTACCCGTTCTTCCACACCAGCGGCAAAACAGCACCTGCGCATTAGGACATTCCCTATCGAAGTGTCCTGCCTGCGCGCACCGATAACAGACCCGGCGTGGATCGGATTTTGGTCTGATGTCCTGGGTCATCATACGGTGAGTCGCCTCCGTTGGCTTCACGAATGGCGTCATCGGGCCGTTCGACCTCACTTCTGTCGAACGGTGTTCCGTCGGTTGCGAACGGAACGGATTGTCGGGCCTCTCCGCTGGCTTTGTCTAAGCGGGTCTCGTACCTCACGCCCCCCTGACCTGTTCCGGCACGCATCTGGGCGAGCTCCTCTCTGGCTGTGCTCGTGGTGCAGGGACGTGCTGGTCGAAATTCAGGGTCGGCGGCGTTCCCTTGATCTCACCGTCAACCGTGCAATCGCCCCGTGTGCCACCACTCTATATCTTGCGCGCTCCGTTGTCGGTACACCTAATGTCCATGACGGTCTTTGCGTGGGCTCATGCAATTGAGCTTTTCGAAAATCCGGTTCTGAATTTGGAATGCTCGATCGCCAATGCACGGCGCCGCACTCCCCAGGAGAGGCTCCGACCCGTAACGTGCATCCAACTCGGCTAGGCGCGACCAGATTGCCGCAGAATGGCCTAACTCTGAACAAAAGTCGACAGCACTGATACACCCAGCGCACGCCCACCCCCGGATTCTGGCACTCACCTAATTCCATTTGTAGTTTTGTGTTTGTGTGTTTCGTTCTTTTCTCACTCAAAATTGTCTTCCTTCTGTTTGCTCCACTTTTCACAATCGGTTTTTTTTTATTTCATTTTATTCAATTTTTTTTTTCACCTCAAAAAAAAGCCTTGTCCCACTGTGCACACGATCTACGGCTGCGTTTTTTGTGTTTCTCTTTACTTCACAATCTTCGTAAAAACAAATCACCACAAAAAAATGATTTCGTCCCACTGTTCAACTCAAAAAATTTGCCTCCGAATTCTTGGCTCTCGGCCCACTGTTCGTTTTCGTCGTGACACTCGCACCGACGGCGATTTGCTGTGCATCTCACACCACACAAGCGCGTCTTTTAATCCATCGCGCGCCCTTTTCTGCTGCGCGCTGCACTCTTGGTGCCGTTGCTTTGCACTCTTCGCTTTACCGTTTTCGTCGCTAATAATCGTCCGCGGCGTCCAATCACGTTGCGCCAAAAGAGTATGTTGGGGTCGAGCCGACTTAACACCTATTATGCCCTTTCACCAACTGCCACCTTTATTTGGGCATATGCGCGGGTCTTTATGCCGCGAATATGCCACGCCCCTTGTTAGACCCAGGGTCCCTGCTCGGGCGCCACTTGTAAGGCTATCATAACAATCTGACCAGGGCTACTTACAAGACATTTGTAGGGTGCTAAGACGCGGGCTTAGGGGATAGGAAAGGGGGTTGGTTAAGTTCTACACACCTGACCGAGATGTCGCCTCGGTCGGATTAACGGTTACGATGGAGGCCCTATGAAGGTAGTACCCCTGGCGAGGAATATGCAATGCCTTGCAGCCGACATTCACTCCGCCACGAGGGTTTTCTGGCCGAGGTTTCTCCAGACGGCGAGCGGGTTCGTAGCCACTACCGGTTAATAATGACACTTTTAGGCCCTCGACGGGATTTGCCACGTCGATCCGCCAGTATTAGTTTCTACAAGGTTAGTCCGAAATTAAGAGACGTGGTGTTTAGCTTAATAATTAGTCATTGCATTGGTTTCTACTTTTATATTCTATTCTATTCTCCACACGGCCCTGCCACACCGGTTCTTCGGAGCCTTAGCGATCCCAACGTTACTCACGGCTTTCGTTCATTTCGTGTGTCTCCAACCTTTTCTCTCAATCTTTCTCGTCCGCCGTTTTCCAACCTTCTCTTCCCTGTGCTCGAAAACTTCTCCTTTTTTATCCTTGGCTTGAGCCGCCCGTACGCCTCGGCAACTCTCACCACGGCTTACGCTATTCACCTCAGAGCTTTCACCACGCCGCAGGGTTGCATTGCCGATCGTCGTTATTGCGCGCGCTTAAGTCGCTATTTTAAAATGATCTCAGCTAAATTTTAATCTATCTTATATTCTATCATCTTCTTCAGCGATGCTATTTAATCTATCTTATATTCTATTATCTTCTTTCCGACTTATATACTATCTGAATATACTTATACTATCTTAACATACTTATGTACTATATTAACGTTACTTATAAAGCGGTTCGTCCAGAGGCCACCTTACACCCCCCCCCCCCCGCCCCCCTTACTTTAGCTGCGACACGACCACCCCTCCGATGGGTGCCACCGTCACGTTTGTGCAAGTCACCTTCCACATCGCCCTCATCTAGTTCCTCGTCGACCACCTTGTGGGGGCCATCAAATTTGGGTGCCAACTTCGCGGCAAACCCTTCTGCCGCCTTCGAGAGTTGGTGCTGCCGCAGCAAAGCAGCAGATCCCAACGTCGGCCTCCACTCCCTTCGGCGGAGGTTGTAATAGCGACCCTGATCCTTTGAGGCCCGTTGTAGATTGCTGCAAACTATCGCTCAGTCTCCTCTCTCTCGCGTTTGGGCTCAGTTCCCTCGTCGTTGACCGAGGGGTGACCTCGTCTTACCACGTAGCTGGCAAGCGCGGCTCTCTTCCCAACATTAGTAAAGCCGCGCTAAGCCCCGTGGAATTCGTCACACTGGAATTGACTGCTAGCGTTATCTCGGGCAATACTTCGTTCCACGAATTTGGATGACCCTCGATGAACTACGCTATCATGGTCTTTACAGTGCGATTCGTCCTTTCCGTGGGATTTTCCTGCCTGGAGTACGAGGCCGTGTATTGAAGTTCCACGCCCATCGACTCCATGAAAGATCGGAAGTTCCTGCTCGCACTTCGTTGTCACACACCAGCGTTCCCGGTATTCCGAATATACTCAAGATGCGCTCTCGAAACGCTGCCTGCAAAAGAGTGGTTGTCGCCCTCCTCAGAGGTACCAACTCCACCCACTTTGCAAACGCGTCGTGAAACACCAGTAGTACGGTGCTCTCTCAGGATCTGGCCGGCCGTTTTCTGTTGCTCGCCCATGAATTTTTGACAGCCGTCTTCCTCACGCCCTGATCCCCGGCCGTGGGCGCCATGTGACATTCCTGCAGTACCCTGCCTCTCTGACCACCGGGGACGCAAAGCTTCCAGTGGATGTAATCCTCCTCATCCCTCCGATGCCCCAGATTCCGATGAAATTGTCCATTCTCCTCAACGTAGCCTAAACTTATCTGGCTGCTTTAAAATTCTCCCCTGCATCTTCGCGATCCATTTGCAAGGTGTTTCGACAACCACCGCTTGCTGACAAAAGACCACATTTAAATTCCTTCGGCGATAGTGCACGTCGAAGTGGAATTGCTGTAATTCCAGCGCCCACCGGGCGTTCCTGCCGGTGGGACTTTTTATGGAAGTGAGCCACTTCAGCGCTAGGTGATCCGTCACTACATCGAATCGATAGCCTTCGAAGTAGCATCGCATCTTCCTGATTGCCCACACAATTGCCAAGCACTCCTTTTCCATCGCCGAATAATTCATCTCTGCTTTTAACAACTTGCGACTGGCGTACGCGATCACTCGTTCCTGACCTTCAACTGTCTGTGTCAATACCGCTCCTAAGCCATAATCGCTGGCATCTGCAACACAAACTTGACGGAGAAGTCGGGACACGCCAGAACGGGCGCTGTCGTCAAGTTCTCTTTGAGCTTCCGTAGAGCTTGCTCCTCTTTCCACTCCCACTTCTGACCTTTCTTGAGGAGGGGCTTCATCGGCTGGCACAGGACTGCAAAATTTGGCACAAAGCAGGTAGCAGGACGCCATCCCCAAACACTGCCGCAACTCTTTCAGGCCGGTAGGGGCCGGGAGTTTCCGGATCGCCTCTACCTTCGCCGGATCAGTGCAAACTCCTTCTCCGCTGATTACGTGAGCCAGATACGCCTGTCTCTCTCTAAAGAAGTTGCATTTCTTCCTATTCAGCTTGAGGTTCACCGCCCTCAACCGGCGGAACAGCTCCTTTAAGTTAGCCACAAGTTGCTCCTTCGTGGCGCCGATCACTACGATGTCATCCAAATAAGCGAACGCATATTGTTCCATTTCAGGCCCGATGACTGTATCTAATGCTCTCTGCAACGTTGCACTGGCCGAATGCAGGCCGAATGGCATCACCCGCCAATGGAATAGTCCTCTTCCAGGCACGGTAAATGCTGTACTATCCGCTGCCCACTCGAAGTAGCTCGTCTACCTGCTCGTCAATCACCTTCCGCATAGCCGGGTTTTTAGGACAATACCATTGTTTGATAGGTTTGTCATCCCTCATCCTTATGTGATGCTCGGCAATATGAGACACCCCCTCTAGGTTCTCAAATAGTGCCAGCTCTGCAGATTCTTCCAGATATTCCGGCCACTCCGCGTCCTCCACGACTGGCCCAACTCCGTCTTCGACTTCCATCGTTCTAATTTCCAGTTAACGCTCCCTGGTCACCGAAATCCTTTCCTCACCGGCCGCCGACTCCGGCCCCTTGACAGTCCTGCCCTCGCGTCGTGTCAATTCATCCAGCTCCCTCTTCCTCTTTCGCCGAGCTCTTCGTCGGGCAGGCACCTCTCGTACTCCTGACGGTGCAATCTCTCTCGCCTCGCTTTTCCTGGGTGCTCCTTCCCGTTCTTCCAAACCGGTTATAAAACAGCACCTGCGCATTAGGACATTCCCTAGCGAAGTGTCCTACCTGCGCGCATCGATAACAGACCTTGTGTGGATCGGATCTGGGACCGATGTCCTGGGCCATCATTCGGTGAGTCGCCTCCGTTGGCTTCACGAATGGCGTCATCGGGCCGTTCGACCTTACTTCTGTCGAGCGGTGTTCCGTCGGTTGCGAACGGAACGGATTGTCGGGCCGACTCTCCGCTGGCTTTGTCTAAGCGGGTCTCGCCCGACCAGCCGTTACTCTCCTTTCCCGATCTTTGTCCTGATCCCGCACATTCTCATACGCTGCCGCCATCTGAGTCAGCTGTGTAAGAGACGTAAAATCGTGTCGCCTCACGTACAGCCTATACTCAGGGGCCGTGTTCTCGTACACCCGATACAGTTTCTGGACCGAACTGTACGCTGCGCGGCGCATCATCAACTTTATTTCTATTAAATACTCCATGAATCTTTCCCCATCCCGCTGATGACATGAACGAATCTGATCTTCCAGCCGGTCGAAATATTGCGGTGGCAGGAGGAATTCCAAGAACTCGCTCCGGAATCTGGCCCACGTCGTGTCTCTCAACCCGCTGGTCAAGAACCACATAGCGGTCTTATCGGCCACGCAACTGGGCGGGCTCCTCTCTGGCTGTGCTCCTGATGCAGGGACGTGCTGGTCGAAATTCAGGGTCGGCGGCGGTCCCTTGGCCTCACCGTCAACCGTGCAATCCCTCCGTGCACCGCTCCTCTGCATCTCGGGAGCTCCGTGCATTGTTGGCACACCCAACGTCCATGACGCTCTTTGCGTGGGCTCGCGCAATTGAGCTTTTTGCAAATCCGGTTCTTAATTTGGAACGCTCAATCGCCAAAGCATGGTGCCGCGCTCCACAATTAAGGCTCCGATCCCTTCGCGTACCGTGCTTCCAGATTCCCGCAGAGTGGCCACCACTCTGAACAAAAGCCTCTATCGCAGCTCCTCTAATCGGATGTCGTTTTCTATCCCGAATTCTTGGGTTATGGTGATCAGCTCTTCTTTGCAGCGCTGATACACCCATCGCTTACTCCCGAATTCTGGCACTCACCTAATTCCATTTGTAGTTTCGTGTGTGTGTGTGTTTCTTTCTTATCTTTTCCCTCTCTGGCTGAATTCTCGACGCACTTCAGCTTCGTTGCGCTATGTCACTTAAACTGTCTTCCTTCTGTTTGCACCACGTTTTCTCCAAGAATCTCGTCTCACTATGCACACGTCCACAATCGTTTTATTTTTTTTTTTTTTTTTTTTTTTTAAATTTTAATTTAATTTGGCTTCTCTCATCTATTTTTTTATTCACCTCAACAAAAAATCTATTTCCACTGTGCACACGTTCGACGACTGCATTTCTTGTGTTTTAATATCTCCACAATCTTCATAAAAAAATCACCACAAAAAAATTGGTCTCATCCCACTGTGCACTTGTCCGGTTTATTTTCGTTCTTGATTTACTCACAATCTTCATGAAAAAAAAAATCACTTTAAAAAAACTCTCATAACACTGTCGCTCCATCAGAGTTATTTCGAAATTTTTGGCTCTCGGCCCACTGTTCATTTTGTTAGAGTTGCAATTCTTTGCTCTTGAAACACTGTTCAGCTCACTAAAATTGCCTCAGAATTCTTGGTTCTCTGCCCACTGTTCGCTTTCGTCGCTACACTCACAGCTAACTAACGGCGATTTCTCGGCTGTGCTGCGCACATCACACCACACAAGTATGTCTAAATCTCCATCGAGCGCCCCTCTCTGCTGCGCGCTGTATTTTTGGCGCCGTTGCTTTCGCACCATTCACGATACCGTTTTTCGTCACTTGTAACCGCAAAGCGTTGCCGCCGACGTTCGCTCCGAGCCACGTGGGTTTTTCGGCAGGAGTTTCTCCACACGGCTAGCGGATTCGTAGCCACGCTATGACTACCGGTTAGTGCTTACTTTGGGTTTCCCGACGGGACTTGCCTCGTCGATCCACCATCGTTAGTTCTTGGAGGTTATAGTAGGTTATTTCGGAGTTAAAAGATTTGCTGTTTCAGTTTGGCTATTTTTTTAAATTCTATTTACTTCCTACGTTACGACTCTAAGCGACCCTGCCGCACCAGTTCTTCGAAGTCCTAGCGCTCCGAAAAATACTCATGGCTCTTTTCGTTCTCCTCTGTCTGCTTGCCCTTTTAGAACTCTCAAGTACGTCTTCTTGCGTGTGTCGAAACCAACTCTCTCGTCCGTCTTTCGCTCGCTGTTTCTGAACTCCCTTTTATCCTCGGCTTGAGTCGCCCGCACACCTCGGCAATGCAACTTCACTACGAATTTCACTCTTCACCTCCAAGCTTTCACCACGCTAGGCAGGGTTGCATTGCCGATCCATAATTTCAAATAACATCAACTAAATCCTAATCTATCTTATATTCTATTACAAAGTCATCTACGCTTCTGCAGCTTAACGAACTTATATTGTACGCAACTTATATTCTATTACAAATTCATCTACGCTTCTTGCGCTTAACCGACTTATATACTATCTTCACATTACCTATGCTTCTAGCGCTTACATGTAAGGCGGTTCGTCCAGGGGCCACCTTACAACAGTTTAATAAAGTTACTGTAATTAATTTGTCTTAGGGAACTTCTGTTTTTCCTTCTATTTGAAAAGAATCCTTCACCATTCCTCTACATAAAAAGGGTGGGAAGTCGGATATCTCAAATTATAGAGGTATTGCGTAACTCTATATTTTTATTAATCTGCTATTCCGAAGTTATTTAAAGAAATAATAACATCAACCTTGCAACACTTTTGTAAATGGATTGTTTCGCCATCCCAGCATGGTTTTTTATCAGAATCGATCAACTTCAACTACTAGAATTTTCCTCTCTAAAGATAGTTTTTTAAATAAAATGAAAACTGATCTTATACATACTGATTTTAGTAAAGCGTTTAACTGATAACATCACGACATTTTAATTCAAAAGTTTGATCGCTTAGGATTTCACCCTAAACTTGTGCCATGGATTTCAAGACAGGAAGGAAGGCACAAAGAGTATTGTTCAGGACAACTACTTCGAAGCTTGTGTTTGTTTCTTTGGGCTTACCTCAGAGCAGTCAGCGGTCCCAACCGCTGCTTTTTATACCCATTGAAAATGGGAAATCAGGGTATAATGGTTTTGTTAAAATGTATATAACAGACAGAAGTACAAATACTCTTGATCAGGATAACGAGCTGAGTCGATTTAGCCATGTCCGACTGTGTCTCTGCGTATGTATGAACGTGTCGACCTCAGTACCTAGAAGTGCTACAGGCTTTTTGTTACGGCCGTGTACACGCGCAGATCGAGTTTGTTTCAAAAATTCGATGACTATTCCCGTTTTAGTCGATAATCGATAAAAACTTTATCGAAATACAGTTATAAAATTATATATCGTACGTCTTTAGAGCCAGTCGCCAAATTTTGTATTTATTGTTATGTTTATTTTATACAATTTCGGTTTTTGTTAAAACTTCTACCCCAATTTTAAAAACATTTTTCAAGCACTGGAGATTTGTGCTTTGCAAATATATACATATGAATGTCATGACCACTCTCTAAAAATTTGATTACGAATTCCATCTAGAAGCTAGAAGAAAAATTATCCAACAAATAAGTCTTTTAGTATAGCACTTACTACAATCCAAGTGCAACCGCCGCATGTTGTAGAATGATTGTAATATCAGCTCTACTCAGGTTCACGGCCATCTCCACTCTTAATTATTTTACAAATATGCTCTTTGATTGTGGTTCGAGTTTGAATCACGCGGAAGTATGTTTTTTTAATCGAGTATTTTTATAGGCTTGCACTTTTTCAGCTTTAATGAATACATAACTGCGAATATTTAAAAACGCAGATCATTGAAGGTTCAGGGTAGTTCTAGTCGTGCACGCCAACTAGAGTTTTCACATTTGTCTTTATTTAGTTATTTATTTTATTGTTTAATTCAATAGTATTTCGACAAATATACTGTTTGATTGTGAAAGAGTAAGTTAGCCAATTTAATTTATTTTTTTTAATAAAATCTATGGGATGTATTTAAAAACGCAAATTGGGCGGGGATCAAGACATCTCCTAGTCGGCTATCCCGACTAGAGTTTTCTTACTTTTTTTATTGAACGTGGTGTGTATCCTGTTGGGGATTTACAATCACGGTACACATATGTAACACATAGTACAGCGGGTGAATACAATGCGTCTTCCAACGCCAATAAATAAAACTTCTTAGGTACCATTTCGAATTTATTCTGTCGGGAATGTTATTTCATCTAGGTTATTGGCGACGGCTATTATAACCTCTGTTGACTTCGGGTAAAGTTTCCAGCTGTGACCCAACTTTACAATTATAACTTTCTAAGCACCACAGCCAAAGCAAAAAATTAAGGCTTTGGCGTGAGCTTCGACTTGTCCACTGAATTCGTCTTTTTAACTATGAGGTCTGACCAGACCTTCGAGTTTTCCGTAGAAAACGCATCTGCCAGATTCTGGTGGGCCCTGCGACTCCTCACAATTGTTTGTCTACCATATGAAGGTTTTGGCTTGCACTTCGACTTACCACAGGGATTTGTCATCGAAAATTAAGGACTTTGGTCTAACCTTCAACTTTCTCCGTCAAAAAGAAAATTTACCAAATTAGGACTTTGGCTTGGGCTTGGGCTTTCCAAACCTAAGGACTTTGGTCAGACCTTCGATTTGTCCATAGAGAATACATCTTCGAGATTAAGGCACTGGTTGGCCCAGAGAATCTTCCAAATGGATTGTGTCCCCCAACTTACCGTATTCTGAAAAGATCATTTTCCAATTATAGATATTGGTTACCTTTCCGTAGTGAATGCTACTCACAGTTTTGACTTACGTCAGTCCGGTACTTGTCGACCAGGTACTCTTACGCGGTTCGGTTCGGTTCTTAAGCAGCTACATGCTCTCCAGGGTAATCAGTGTTTCCGTCACAATCGAGTTACCGGATGGACTCTGCTGAATCCAAAGCCCTTCCAGGTCTCTCACATCCGCTTAAGGTAGCAGGCACCTAACATCCAGCAATCTCGTTTAGATTTCGCACATGCAGAAAAGCGTTCAGCTATGACTAGCTATGAGGAAACTAACATGCATGGTGAAACTAGAAGTCCGGAGTAGCTGTAAACAATTCTTTCGTCCGGGATGAACTTATGCGTCTCACGGCCGAGTTCGCTGTAATCCCACCTGAGTTGGCACTCATGCAATAATCGTTCGTCCAATAAGGACAAACGATCAAGGGTGAAAACGTCTTGATCGTAGAGCCAATCGCCTACTACTATCGGGTAGTTCCTTCATCGCTGTATGCGTTACCACAAGGCACAGCGGTGGAGCTCCAGCTTTCACTTCAAGGACATCAGTCAATACCATTCTGCACGTGGGCAAACATCTTAATAAGATGAGCCGATGGCAGGACTTGTGCAACCTCCTGTACCACACCGAGGCACCAAATAATTTAAAAGGCACCATGAGCATATATTCTTCGCCGTCACACCAAAAGTTGCTCCTGCAAATGTTACGGCGGGATATCCGACAGACGACTTAAAGAGCATCGTCACAGTCTTCGTTACTGAAACTGAGAAGCCTACCTCAATACCCACTTTGAGGAGCCTTTGAGGTCAAGTTGAAATCTGGAATTTCCTTCGATGAGCAGCAGTGAATCGTCAACGTTTGCACTAAATACATGGACCACTACTAATGAACACCTGCGGGTACCCACTTGTTGCGTCAAAACTGACTTCCCCAAACCTACTGACGATGCTAGCTTTTCGGTCCGAAAGAAGATCCGACAACCGGGGTAGTGCTGCGTCCCATTCAACATGATCGCGATTTGATGACGCGGAGTACGTATCGATACGGGGTGGATTCGACACTGTTCATAACATGACTCCAGATATCCTCCACGAAGCGTCCGAGGCGAAAGCCGAATTTCCATCTCGTCCGTGAGCACCTCCTCTCGGTTGACCATAATCCCTTACAGCACTTTACCAAACACAGATAACATTCAAATGTCCCTTTAGGACGCTGGAACACTCATGTCTTTGTCAAAGCCTTTGGAAAACGCAATTCACGTTGGCGCTTCCACTCAGTGAGGAAGTTCTTACCCGCCAAGCAGCGAGAAAACAACGCTGTCATGTGCTACGGGATGGTCGGGTTGACTATACCATCTAAGCCAGATGAGCATCTGCTTCAAACTCTGGGGATTCATATCTGAACCTCGAAAATTTCGATTTCTGGACGAGGTAATTTACACTCTCATTGTACATTCGGCGCGCATGCTGAAGCTTAAGCCGGACTCTCCTGAGCGCACAGCGTGCGTCAGTGAGGGCGGCATTCCACCAGCACATACGACGTCTGGTTCGCGGATGCTGACGCTCAAACACAGTGTCGCTCACTTGATGAGTCAGGAAGCGTAGAGCAGACACCTAAACATCTGATGCTATCTGGTGAAACTCCTAAAGAGGAAGATGCAGTGCTAAGCACATCACCGAAACGCCGCAAGTCAGCATTATGGAGTTTTCGTGAGGGCACAGGAGCATAGCTCTCAACTGCTCTTGCCGGATCAGGTTACACAACAACAGTGATGATGTTACGCTCACTTAAATCCCACTCGCTTACACTCGTCAAACGTAGCCCTCGCCGACACTGAATCACTAACGTGTACACACTGCTGTGGATATTTAGCACGCCGGCTCAACTGAGCTCACTTTGCTAGAAGCTCACCCTGCTGCTTCTTCTGTAGCCCCAAGATCGCTCGGGAAGCATATTGAATTTGAATTGTTGCCAAAGACGACAAAAGTGCGGCTGGCTAGCAGCTACAATTCTGCGTTGAACCTCCTGGTCATTTAAGACAATTGCAGCTTTATTGCGTTGGCCGATAAGAGTCGCATGCCTCCCGGTAATCCGGGGATCCTTCCTCCACGGTTAGCATATGGCTTCTGGACCACAGTTTGAATAAATATCTTTAAACATTATTGTCTATAAGCCACGTGTCAATAACGCTCCTAAGCTATAATCGCTGGTATCGGTCTGCAACACAAACTTGACGGAGAAGTCGGGACACGCCAGAACGGGCGCTGTCGTCAAGTTCTCTTTGAGCTTCCGTAGAGCTTGCTCCTCTTTCCACTCCCACTTCTGACCTTTCTTGAGGAGGGGCTTCATCGGCTGGCACAGGACTGCAAAATTTAGCACAAAGCAGGTAGCAGGACGCCATCCCCAAACACTGCCGCAACTCTTTCAGGCCGGTAGGGGCCGGGAGTTTCCGGATCGCCTCTACCTTCGCCGTATCAGTGCAAACTCCTTCTCCGCTGATTACGTGAGCCAGATACGCCTGTCTCTCTCTAAAGAAGTTGCATTTCTTCCTATTCAGCTTGAGGTTCACCGCCCTCAACCGGCGGAACAGCTCCTTTAAGTTAGCCACAAGTTGCTCCTTCGTGGCGCCGATCACTACGATGTCATCCAAATAAGCGAACGCATATTGTTCCATTTCAGGCCCGATGACTGTATCTAATGCTCTCTGCAACGTTGCACTGGCCGAATGCAGGCCGAATGGCATCACCCGCCAATGGAATAGTCCTCTTCCAGGCACGGTAAATGCTGTACTATCCGCTGCCCACTCGAAGTAGCTCGTCTACCTGCTCGTCAATCACCTTCCGCATAGCCGGTTTTTGGGACAATACCATTGTTTGATAGGTTTGTCATCCCTCATCCTTATGTGATGCTCGGCAATATGAGACACCCCCTCTACGTTCTCTAATAGTGCCAGCTCTGCAGATTCTTCCAGATATTCCGGCCACTCCGCGTCCTCCACGACTGGCCCAACTCCGTCTTCGACTTCCATCGTTCTAATTTCCAGTTAACGCTCCCTGGTCACCGAAATCCTTTCCTCACCGGCCGCCGACTCCGGCCCCTTGACAGTCCTGCCCTCGCGTCGTGTCAATTCATCCAGCTCCCTCTTCCTCTTTCGCCGAGCTCTTCGTCGGGCAGGCACCTCTCGTACTCCTGACGGTGCAATCTCTCTCGCCTCGCCTTTCGTGGGTGCTCCTTCCCGTTCTTCCAAACCGGTAACAAAACAGCACCTGCGCATTAGGATATTCCCTAGCGAAGTGTCCTACCTGCGCGCATCGATAACAGACCTTGTGTGGATCGGATCTGGGACCGATGTCCTGGGCCATCATTCGGTGAGTCGCCTCCGTTGGCTTCACGAATGGCGTCATCGGGCCGTTCGACCTTACTTCTCCTTACTTACTCTCCGCTGGCTTTGTCTAAGCGGGTCTCGCCCGACCAGCCGTTACTCTCCTTTCCCGATCTTTGTCCTGATCCCGCACATTCTCATACGCTGCCGCCATCTGAGTCAGCTGTGTAAGAGACGTAAAATCGTGTCGCCTCACGTACAGCCTATACTCAGGGGCCGTGTTCTCGTACACCCGATACAGTTTCTGGACCGAACTGTACGCTGCGCGGCGCATCATCAACTTTATTTCTATTAAATACTCCATGAATCTTTCCCCATCCCGCTGATGACATGAACGAATCTGATCTTCCAGCCGGTCGAAATATTGCGGTGGCAGGAAGAATTCCAAGAACTCGCTCCGGAATCTGGCCCACGTCGTGTCTCTCAACCCGCTGGTCAAGAACCACATAGCGGTCTTATCGGCCACGCAACTGGGCGGGCTCCTCTCTGGCTGTGCTCCTGATGCAGGGACGTGCTGGTCGAAATTCAGGGTCGGCGGCGGTCCCTTGGCCTCACCGTCAACCGTGCAATCCCTCCGTGCACCGCTCCTCTGCATCTCGGGAGCTCCGTGCATTGTTGGCACACCCAACGTCCATGACGCTCTTTGCGTGGGCTCGCGCAATTGAGCTTTTTGCAAATCCGGTTCTTAATTTGGAACGCTCAATCGCCAAAGCATGGTGCCGCGCTCCACAATTAAGGCTCCGATCCCTTCGCGTACCGTGCTTCCAGATTCCCGCAGAGTGGCCACCACTCTGAACAAAAGCCTCTATCGCAGCTCCTCTAATCGGATGTCGTTTTCTATCCCGAATTCTTGGGTTATGGTGATCAGCTCTTCTTTGCAGCGCTGATACACCCATCGCTTACTCCCGAATTCTGGCACTCACCTAATTCCATTTGTAGTTTCGTGTGTGTGTGTGTTTCTTTCTTATCTTTTCCCTCTCTGGCTGAATTCTCGACGCACCTCAGCTTCGTTGCGTTATGTCACTTAAACTGTCTTCCTTCTGTTTGCACCACGTTTTCTCCAAGAATCTCGTCTCACTATGCACACGTCCACAATCGTTTTATTTTATTTTGTTTTTTTTTTTTTTTTTTAATTTTAATTTAATTTGGCTTCTCTCATCTATTTTTTTATTCACCTCAACAAAAAATCTATTCCCACTGTGCACACGTTCGACGACTGCATTTCTTGTGTTTTAATATCTCCACAATCTTCATAAAAAAATCACCACAAAAAAATTGGTCTCATCCCACTGTGCACTTGTCCGGTTTATTTTCGTTCTTGATTTACTCACAATCTTCATGAAAAAAAAAAATCACTTTAAAAAAACTCTCATAACACTGTCGCTCCATCAGAGTTATTTCGAAATTTTTGGCTCTCGGCCCACTGTTCGTTTTGTTAGAGTTGCAATTCTTTGCTCTTGAAACACTGTTCAGCTCACTAAAATTGCCTCAGAATTCTTGGTTCTCGGCCCACTGTTCGCTTTCGTCGCTACACTCACAGCTAACTAACGGCGATTTCTCGGCTGTGCTGCGCACATCACACCACACAAGTATGTCTAAATCTCCATCGAGCGCCCCTCTCTGTTGCGCGCTGTATTTTTGGCACCGTTGCTTTCGCACCATTCACGATACCGTTTTTCGTCACTTGTAACCGCAAAGCGTTGCCGCCGACGTTCGCTCCGAGCCACGTGGGTTTTTCGGCAGGAGTTTCTCCACACGGCTAGCGGATTCGTAGCCACGCTATGACTACCGGTTAGTGCTTACTTTGGGTTTCCCGACGGGACTTGCCTCGTCGATCCACCATCGTTAGTTCTTGGAGGTTATAGTAGGTTATTTCGGAGTTAAAAGATTTGCTGTTTCAGTTTGGCTATTTTTTTAAATTCTATTTACTTCCTACGTTACGACTCTAAGCGACCCTGCCGCACCAGTTCTTCGAAGTCCTAGCGCTCCGAAAAATACTCATGGCTCTTTTCGTTCTCCTCTGTCTGCTTGCCCTTTTAGAACTCTCAAGTGCGTCTTCTTGCGTGTGTCGAAACCAACTCTCTCGTCCGTCTTTCGCTCGCTGTTTCTGAACTCCCTTTTATCCTCGGCTTGAGTCGCCCGCACACCTCGGCAATGCAACTTCACTACGAATTTCACTCTTCACCTCCAAGCTTTCACCATAATCCATAATTTCAAATAACATCAACTAAATCCTAATCTATCTTATATTCTATTACAAAGTCATCTACGCTTCTGCAGCTTAACGAACTTATATTGTACGCAACTTATATTCTATTACAAATTCATCTACGCTTCTTGCACTTAACCGACTTATATACTATCTTCACATTACCTATGCTTCTAGCGCTTACATGTAAGGCGGTTCGTCCAGGGGCCACCTTACAACAGTTTAATAAAGTTACTGTAATTAATTTGTCTTAGGGAACTTCTGTTTTTCCTTCTATTTGAAAAGAATCCTTCACCATTCCTCTACATAAAAAGGGTGGGAAGTCGGATATCTCAAATTATAGAGGTATTGCGTAACTCTATATTTTTATTAATCTGCTATTCCGAAGTTATTTAAAGAAATAATAACATCAACCTTGCAACACTTTTGTAAATGGATTGTTTCGCCATCCCAGCATGGTTTTTTATCAGAATCGATCAACTTCAACTACTAGAATTTTACTAGAATTTACTAGAATTTTCCTCTCTAAAGATAGTTTTTTAAATAAAATGAAAACTGATCTTATACATACTGATTTTAGTAAAGCGTTTAACTGATAACATCACGACATTTTAATTCAAAAGTTTGATCGCTTAGGATTTCACCCTAAACTTGTGCCATGGATTTCAAGACAGGAAGGAAGGCACAAAGAGTATTGTTCAGGACAACTACTTCGAAGCTTGTGTTTGTTTCTTTGGGCTTACCTCAGAGCAGTCAGCGGTCCCAACCGCTGCTTTTTATACCCATTGAAAATGGGAAATCAGGGTATAATGGTTTTGTTAAAATGTATATAACAGACAGAAGTACAAATACTCTTGATCAGGATAACGAGCTGAGTCGATTTAGCCATGTCCGACTGTGTCTCTGCGTATGTATGAACGTGTCGACCTCAGTACCTAGAAGTGCTACAGGCTTTTTGTTACGGCCGTGTACACGCGCAGATCGAGTTTGTTTCAAAAATTCGATGACTATTCCCGTTTTAGTCGATAATCGATCTGAGCTCACTTTGCTAGAAGCTCACCCTGCTGCTTCTTCAGTAGCCCCAAGATCGCTCGGAAAGCATATTGAATTTGAATTGTTCCCATAGATGTCAAAAGTGCGGCTGGCTAGCAGCTACAATTCTGCGTTGAACTGGTTGTCCGAATGCCTGTCTCCTCGCTCATCACTGAGCAGGGCGTATACATGAGTGTGTCCGGAAATTTGGGCCGATTTTCCTCACCTCCATCTACTGGTGAGGAAAATCGGCTCAAATTTCCGGATACAATCAGTGATGAGCAAGGAGACAGGCGTTCAGACAACCTCCTGGTCATTTAAGACAATTGCAGCTTTATTGCGGTGGCCGGTAAAGAGTCGCATGCCTCCCGGTAATCCGGGGATCCTTCCTCCACGGTTAGCATATGGCTCCTGGATTTATGCGAACTTATCTCCAAAGTCCGATATACTGGCTCCAAGATCGATGACAGCAGCTCGACTGCGACCACAGTTTGAATAAATATCTTTAAACATTATTGTCTATAAGCCACGTTGTCACGCACAACTCCGGTTTCAGTTCCTGTAACGTAAATCATTGCTGCAGGAATGGTGAACGGTTTGTCCACATTGACGGCATATCTGCAGCTTCATCTACCTTATGGTCAAAACTGACATACCTGTAGCAATCGTAGGTGGACGTCATGGGCGCCAGCCTCCAATATATCCAGGTCCCTCGGTTCTATTTCCAGTTTAGTGATGTCCGTGAGACCTTTCGAAGACAACACTTGCCATGTGTCCCAAGAATTAGTTTTTGAAGTCAAAAATATTTATTCTTGGCCTCAATGCTGCATTCTGCAAAACGTCAAGTCTTGAACTTGAAATTGATCATCGTTGAGTCTCGTCAGAAAATGGCGTGCGGATCACCGCGGTTTAGCTCACGCATATCATGAGCTCGGTCACCAAGGGCAGGTGCAAACTCCTTGCAAACCCGTTCAGTAATTTGCTGACCACGTCTCTATAATTTTGCGGATCCAAGGTGCAGCAATCGAAACACCAGCGGGGTCAGTAGTGGTACCAATATATTTGGCGTCGGTGAGCTGACGGCGAGTCCGTTGCACGTTCTCAAGCTTTTTAATCCTGCCATATATCTCAATGACTAGCTCCTCATGCTTAGCCGTCAAGTTTAGCATGTTGGATGCCATTAGCCTTGAGCATGTTGAACTTTGCATTAGAGAAAAATATATAAAGTACCAAAACAAACAAATGAAGTACTTACTGCGGCAAGACAGATCTGGATAGGGAAAGAGGGGAAAGAATATGTTAGCAGGAATATTAACATTATAGACACCTGCCACGTAACTGGATTGATAGGCCGTCCGGACCTGGGCTGCGGAACAATACGAAAGGTCGATCCTCGCGCATTGGCCTGCGACTTCGCTGGAGTTGTGCGCAAACGAGAAGTGAGCAGGGAAGCCCAACCGACGTCGAAGTGTTAGCGAGCCGGAGCCAGTAGAACGCCATTTACATACTGACAACGCAAGAAAATTATTTAAATTTATGAAAAAATTAAAAAAAAACACATTTGTAAATATTCACGGACTGCTTGCTGTGAGGAGGCAACCAGTGCCAGGTGGAGCGCCAACATCGAGACGATTAAAAAAAAGTAAGCACGACGATTTCGCGTTTTCCCAAACCAAGAGGGGAGTGCGAACAGCGATATAATATATCGTATAATATAGCGTATATATTACATGTATTTGCTGTGTGTTTAGAAAAATATACGAACATATTTATATCACAGAGACGCGAGATTGTATGTGCGACCCACCGCGACAGGAAAGGGTCATCTCAGGACATGACTTCGTCTCTTTAGCTCTTGGAAATTCAAAAATGGCACATAAATATTATTAAATTGGAACGAGCGGCAGTCAAGTTCCACCCCAGAAACGAGCAAGCCCCGTTACAGCGCAAAGTATGGCCTGTGTCTGGGCTATAAAAAGGCCCCCGCAGTTAAAAGGTGATAAACCAAAGAACGGCGAAGAATATCGAGGGACATAGAAGGACATTGATAACAAGGACATCAGGTTGCAAAGCACAACAGAAAGTCAACGATGTTCAAGTTGAATAGCTCATACGCCTATCATGGACATATACACCCAGGGAAGGATCCAGGATCAACAGCTTCCACCAACAACGGCACAGTTATAACGACCGTTAGGAGCTTGCGAGTCCTGTGCAAGAAATGATATACAATTTTCACATACCATATACATATCTCCAATTTAAAACACCACAATGGGTACCTACAAAATATTCTTTGAGATATAATGAGCTCAGTGTTGCCAATTTAGCTATTTTTTTAACCAGTTCTGGTATTTTATAAACACAGAACTCGGGAAAAATTGTGGCATAGATATATTGAACCACTAACCATACAACACATGGACTAGACGAGCATGCACACACACTTACAGTGCTTTGCCTACATGTATAAGCATTTTTGTGCCTGTGTGTTAAACCACTAACCATACAACACATAGACTAGACAAGTAGAACAAGCGCTTTCAGCGTATAGCGAGGCCGCATGGCGAACCAATCAACTTCGTATTTGCTCGTATCGGTCGCTTATCGCTTCAGGTAGTGAAAATATTGTCCGGCATAGTCAGTGCGCTACGAGCGTTCAACCGAAATGGTCAAATTCTCATACGGAGGATGACTGTATGCTATTTTTCCATGCTCTCTCTCTCTCTCTCTCTGCTCTCTCAAATATATAAGTTAACACATAAATTCCATAGCAACTAAATAACACTACATGAATTTTGCTGACACGCCAAATTGTGGGCTCAGTGCTCTGTACTAGCAACAATCAGCAGCGATCGTATGACACTGCCTTTGCTGGAGTGCTGCAGCGCTTAAATTGCCGAGCCGGCATGCCGACTGTGGTTCGATGGCGCGATGCATTGTCGTTTCTGAGTAGAATTATGCTTTGCCTTTGTCTTTAGCTTTAGTTTTGATTTTGAATAAAGTAGACGTAAGTCACTTGAAATTGCACTCCGGCACACTGCCGTTATTTGTCTTTATTGAATTATATTACTGTACCACAAGGGCAGTAATCAACAAAGGGGACGAAGTCAAGTCTCCCACCATAATCATCATAACTATAACTCATCTAAGGATCCTACTCCGGATCAACATCCTTAAGGAAAGCCGCCGGACTTGGACCACACCATCAGGAGTCACGTGGGAACACCACGGCCACTGGATTACATAACGAAGTAACTAGCCACGTGGGAACACCACGGCCACTGGACTACATAACGAAATAACTGGCGCCCAACGGCTTAATACCCACCAAAATTCATAGGCAATAATACAAAAACATGTAAGTTTGTCAAGTAAACCCAAATAACAAATAATAAATTAAAGAAAAACACACAAGAATTGAAGTTGTGAAAAAATACATATTTAGCCAAGATTAAACAGTTGCATATTTTTACCCAAAATTAAAGTAAAAAAACAATTGCATACTTTTACCAAAAATAAAATAAAAAAACAATTGCATACTTTTACCAAAAATAAAATAAAAAAACAATTGCATACTTTCAATAAAGTAAAAACCATTGCATACCTTTAATGCATACTTTTACTATAAATAAACAATTGCTGCTTTTACTAAGACAATTATATGCCCAATGCGAAAAAGTTGCATACAAGTGTCGAGGTTAACAAATGAGTTGGAACACCTTTAGGGAAATTAAAACCGAATACAACAGTGAGGATAGTTTAGGCGAAGAACAAGTTGGTTGGTGTCCACAAGATCAGGTAGGCAACACAATGGAGCATTCACAAACTCAAGCTCTCATTGACAATGCCGTTAGATCGGCACTGTCACAACAACAGTCCCAAATAAATTCAATAACTTAAGAAATACAAAGGTTGCAAGTGAAAACGCCAGCGGTCGTCTCTTACCAAAAAATAACTGTTGTTCCTGGGGTAAAATGTGACAAAAAACTCGACATAATAAAATCCGTACCAGACTTCTCTGGTGCACAAGACCAATATGTTGCTTGGAGACAAGCAGCAATTGATGCGTATGAACTTTTCAAGCCGTTCAGCGGCAGTAGTGAACACTACCAAGCAGTAGCCATTCTTAGAAACAAGGTCACAGGGCCTGCTGGAGCCTTACTTATCTCCTACAATATGGTGCTAAATTTCGACGCCATCCTGCACCTATGCCGACCGAACATCCTTGCGCCTACTGAGGAAAAATTTAGACATGGTCAGACAAGGTGAAATGACACTTATGCAGTACTATGATGAGGTCGAAAAGAGACTAACTCTGGTAACTAATAAGATTGTTATGTCACACGAACAAGAAGGCGCTGATTTGCTTAACGCTGAAGTTAGAGCCGATGCCTAACACACTTTCATATCAGGCTTGAGGAAACAACTCAGAGCTGTCGTATTCCCAGCGCAACCCAAAGACCTGCCCTCTGCGCTAGCTCTCGCCGTAGAAACAGAAGCCAGCATAGAGAGGAGCATGTTTGCAAACTCCTATGCTAAAGTTGTTGAGGAACGATCCCAAACAGCTGAAAACAGCAAACACAGATCATATGGCAAACCGAATAAAAACTACAAGGATGACCACGGTCAAGATCGAAATCCTCATTACAAACACAAGAAAAATGCTCCAAAGGAGCAACCCAACAAAGAAAGCCAAGAGCAAGCTCCACAACCGATGGAGATAGATTCTTCTTCCAAATTCAGGCAGCGTGCTGAATATAATCAGAACCAACCAAATGAGTCAAACGCTTCTAAGAGGAGGAACTCCTCAGAGCGACAAACAGGTCCGAGACGGCAACGTCTTAACAACATTATTCAAGTAGATTCCGAAGAACAAAAAATAGTATACGAAAAAGCCGCAAAGGCTGCTGTCGAAGAAATTGACAGCGAGGAAGAATACGATCAAGCCGACTCTGTCCATTTTTTAGGGAACACTCCCGGTTACCGTTCATTGAACGACGGTTGGCTGGGAGAACATTAAAAATGCTAATTGATACTGGCGCGGCAAAAAACTATGTTAAGCCCGTAAAGGAGCTGAAAAGCATATTGCCGGTCGCCAAACCCTTCTCAGTGAATTCAATCCACGGGTCCACTGAAATAAAGGAAAAATGCCTGATAAACATTTTTAATCACACTTCCCCTTTTTTTCTATTAGACACACATAGTTCGTTCGATGCCATTATTGGATTCGACTTGTTAACACAAGCCGGGGTACAGTTGAACACCACAGTCTACTAGAGTATCAGGGCATTTCGGAAGAAATTCAATACCAGAAATGCACTGATGTAAATTTCACCGATGTAAACGACATCGTAGTTCTTATCTCCGTCAGGAGTTCAGGAACATGATACTTAAGAGGATAAAGGCCTTTTCAACAACAGAAGAAACACTCCATTTCAACACCTCTGTGTCCGTCACAATCCGCACGGTTGACAACGAGCCAATATATGCCAGAAGTTACCCAAATCTAATGGGCGTTTCTGATTTCATAAACAATGAAGTCAAGCAACTACTAAAAGACGGCATCATCAGACCATCAAGGTCACCCTACAACAACCCAACGTGGGTTGTTGACAAAAAAGGCACAAATGCCTACGGCAACACAAACAAAAGATTAGTCATCGACTTCAGGAAACTGAACGAAAAGACTATACCTGATCGTTACCCAATGCCCAGCATTCCCATGATTCTAGCGAACCTGGGAAACGCTAAATACTTCACTACCCTTGATCTAAAGTCAGGGTATCACCAAATATACCTTGCGGAACATGACCGCGAAAAAACCTGATTCTCTGTTTGCGGGGGCAAATATGAATTCTGCCGACTGCCATTTGGTCTTAAGAATGCCGGCAGCATCTTCCAAAGGGCAATAGATGATGTTCTAAGGGAAAATATTGGTAAAATTTGTTACGTCTACGTAGACGATGTCATAGTTTTCTCAAAAAACAAAGTAGACCATGTCAGGCACATTGACACGGTACTCAAGTGCCTGATTGAAGCCAATATGAGGGTAAGCCAGGAGAAAACTAACTTTTTTAAAGAAAGCGTGGAGTATCTTGGTTTCATCGTAAGCAAAGACGGCACCAGATCCGACCCAAAGAAGGTCAAGGAAATTCAAGAGTACCCCGAACCCAAAAGCGTCTACAGTGTTAGATCCTTCCTGAGTCTGGCAAGCTATTACAGACTCTTCAAAAAAGACTTTGTATCCATAGCTCGCCCAATAAGCGACATTCTAAAAGGAGAAAATAGTTCAGTGAGTAAGCATAGGTCAAAGAAAATAGCAGTCGAGTTCAATGAAACCCAGCGCAACGCGTTTCAACGCCTGCGCAACATCTTGGCGTCAGAGGACGTAATTTTGATGTACCCAGACTTTAAAAAAGCTTTTGACCTAACCACTGATGCCTCAGCAAACGGAATTGGTGCAGTCCTATCCCAGGAAGGCAGACCAATTACCATGATTTCCCGTACCCTAAAAAGTGCAGAACTGAACTACGCAACCAACGAAAGGTAGTTGCTAGCTATCGTGTGGGCTTTAGGTAAATTGCAAAACTACCTATATGGCTCCAGAGAAATTTACATTTTCACTGACCACCAGCCTCTCACTTTCGCAGTAGCAGACAAAAATACCAATGCAAAAATAAAAAGGTGAAAAGCCTACATCGAACAACACAACGCCAAGGTTTGCTATAAACCTGGCAAAGAAAATTTTGTAGCAGACGCATTTTCCAGACAAAATCTCAATGTCCTACAAAATGAACCTCAGTCAGACGCCGCAACCGTTCACAGCGAACTTTCACTGACCTACACGGTCGAGATCACGGACAAACCGTTAAATTGCTTCAGAAACCAGATCGTTCTGGAAGAAGCACGTTTCCCATTGAAACGCATCATGGTTTTGTTCCGCAACAAAACTCGCCACCTGATCAACTTTACCGCTAAGAGCAGCATTTTAGAAATTCTCAAAGTAATTGTAAATACGGAGGTCGTGAACGCTATCCACTGTAACCTCCCCACATTAGCAAGTTCCCAACACGAATTAATTGCTCATTTTCCTTCTACAAAATTTCGGTTTTGTAAAAATCTCGTAAAAGACATAACGGATAAAAGCGATCAGTTGGAAATAATAAATAGCGAGCACAACAGGGCGCACAGAGCAGCTCAAGAAAATGCCAAACAAATCTTGAGCGACTACTACTTTCCGAACATGAGCAGTTTAGCCAAAAAAGTAGTCTCAAATTGCAAAGTTTGCACGTAAGCAAAATATGACAGACATCCCAAGAAATAACAACTTGGCGAAACGCCTATTCCTCAATACACGGGCGAAATGTTACACATAGACATATTCTCAACCGACAAAAAACAATTTTTGACTTGCGTCGAAAAGTTTTCCAAATTCGCCTTGGTACAGCCAATAATATCAAGAACATTTGTCGACATTAAAGGTCCCCTGTTGCAAATTGTAAATATGTTTCCTAAAATTAAAACAATATATTGCGATAATGAACCCTCATTCAACTCAGAGACCATAACATCCATGTTGAAAAACCAATACAACATCGATATTGTAAACGCTCCTCCTTTGCACAGTTCATCAAATGGAAGTGGAACGATTCCACAGTTACGTTAGTTGAGATCGCTAGGTGAATTAATGAATTAATCTTCACGAGGGACCCGGATAGCGCAGTTCAGGTATTACTTCCAAACTGGCAAAAGCCCAACAAAACACCATAGAAAGGTGTAACGCAAACAGGCAAAACCGCGTATTTGAGGTAGGAGAGGAAGTATTCCTCAAAAACAACAAGAGGTTAGGAAACAAGCTAACCCCTCTCTGCACCAGACAGGAAATACAAGCAGACCTAGGAACATCTGTCATAATTAAGGGGAGGGTGGTCCACAAGGACAACCTAAAATAGTTTTACCTTATATTTAGTTAGGAAATAAGTTATCCAAGATGCTTTGTCAATTTCACCACTCAATCCAAATTACAGGTTCACCTTCGTAGCGCTTATCATCCTTGCAGTAGCAAATGGTCGGATCACCGATTTCTCGCATGCCAACTACATCCCAGTAATAGACGATGAAGTATTGGTGTTCGAACACCGTGACTACTTAAAGCACACTAGTAACCTTTTTGAATTCGTCAACATAATAGAAGAGACAGAAAAATTGTCCGATTTATTCCCACAATCACATATACGCAAACTGGTTGATGTTGATTCCGATCACTTAAAAACACTGCTGTCCGTCCTTAAGATACACCATAGAATGGCGAGGAGTTTAGACTTCCTAGGCACAGCCCTGAAGGTAGTGGCAGGTACCCCAGATGCCTCTGATTTCTTAAAAATCAGGGTAACAGAAGCACAGTTAATCGAATCAAATTCCAGACAAATAGCCATAAATTCTGAGATACAGAAACAGATAAACAAACTAACTGATACCATAAACCAAATAATAAAAGCTCAACAAAATAAATTAACCGACACTCCACACTTGTATGAGACGCTCTTGGCTAGAAACAGAATGCTAACCATCGAAATTCAAAATTTAATTCTCACCTTGGCAAAATCTGGTATAGTAAATCCTACAATATTAAATCACGCAGATTTGAATTCACTTGTCAAGCAGGAGACTCCAATAGTTAGTTTAATAGAAGCCTCAAAGATTAGGGTCCTACAGTCCGATGATATAATTCACATACTAATAGCCTTCCCAAGAGTCGAAGCCAGATGCAAGAAAATCACCATCTATCCTGTGTCTCACAATAACACTATACTACGTCTCGACGAGAACTCACTGGCCGAATGCGAAAAGGACACCTTTGCGGTCACTGAGTGCATTCAGACCGCACACAACAGCTTTTGCGAACGATCTCAACGCGAGTCCTGTGCGACCTTACTCTACTCGGGAAGCATGGCCCAATGTCATACTCAACCCAGTCACCTAAAGGAAATAATGACCGTCGATCATGGCGTTATCATCATCAACGAGGCGACTGTCCGCATACGCACAGACGATAGCCAGAAGTAATCGCAAAGGGAACCCACTTAGTACCGTTTGAACGAGTAGCTATCGTCAACGGAACCGAATTTGTAAACGAGCAAAAAGCGATGAATAAAATTCCTGGCATCGTAAGGTCTCCACTTCTAATGATCATCGGCCATGACTCGACTCTGAGTATCCCATTATTACACCGAATAAGCAACGAAAACTAACGCTCCATCCAAGAGCTGATGGAAGACATCGATAATGCTAGATCGCCTAAATTATGGTTCGCTGTTGGAGCAATACTAAATGTGGGTCTCATGGCCTCACTCATCCTTGTCCAGGCAATAAGGAAGAGACGAGCATCTATAAAAATTCAAAGTGTGATCGACAACTTTAACATGACCGAGGACGGTCATAAAATTGAGGGGGGGGGGGGGGCAGTTAACACATAAATTCCATAGCAACTAAGTAACACTACATGAATTGTGCTGACACGCCAAATTGTGGGCTCAGTGCTCTGTACTAGCAACAATCAGCAGCGATCGTATGACACTGCCTTTGCTGGAGTGCTGCAGCGCTTAAAATGCCGATTCGGCATGCCGACTGTGGTTCGATGGCGCGATGCATTGTCGTTTCTGAGTAGAATTATGCTTTGCCTTTGTCTTTAGCTTTAGTTTTGATTTTGAATAAAGTAGACGTAAGTCACTTGAAATTGCGCTCCGGCACACTGCCGTTATTTGTCTTTATTGAATTATATTACTGTACCACAAGGGCAGTAATCAACAAAGGGGACGAAGTCAAGTCTCCCACCATAATCATCATAACTATAACTCATCTAAGGATCCTACTCCGGATCAACATCCTTAAGGAAAGCCGCCGGACTTGGACCACACCATCAGGAGCCACGTGGGAACACCACGGCCACTGGATTACATAACGAAGTAACTAGCCACGTGGGAACACCACGGCCACTTGACTACATAACGAAATAACTTATATGTATGTACATATATATGTATGCATGCACAAGCAGCAGAAGCTCACAAAAATTCAAGTTTGTTCGCCCAGAGATCGCACATCTTCCCTTTCGAGCGAAGAGTATACCAAACTGCTGAAAGCGTTTGCCATGCTCATGCAAATTCTTCAGATTTTTATTATTATTTGTGTGCCTGTGTGCGAAACTCTATTCTTGCTGCTTGTGGAAATTGTAAGAACCCAGCGTGTGATGTTGCTTGACCTTGCGAATTGCATACACACATTTGCATACATATGTGTGTGTATGAGCGATGATAGAATTTTTCAAGTGTGTCGCGATTCAGTAGTTTGATAATTTTTGAATTGTATTGTGACTGTCAAATGAGCATTTACGAACTGCAAGTCATTTTAGCAATATGAAGTATAGCTTGATGCATCCTGGCACCTGTGAATGCATATGAATTTCCTTACACTGCTAAATCTTTAATAGCACACGGCCTAATATATTCAAAAGAATTAAATAAACTTATTTGTTAACGCATTCCCGTGATTTTTCGATTTATCAATGTTTATGGGCTTCTATAATTTAAGTAATTTTGTGCTATACCGATATCTGTAGATCAACTTATCGTATATGCAGGTATAAGAATGCATGTACGTATGTAAATATGCATAAAGTGGATTTGGAAATACAAGATTGAACAAATGACTTGCAGTTCGTAAGTTCAAGCTATACTTCATATTGCTAAAATGAATTGCAGTTCGTAAATACTCATTTGACAGTCACTCTACAATTCAAAAATTTTTTAACTACTGAATCGCGACACTCAAAAAATTCTATCATCTCTCATACACACACATATGTCTGCAAATGTGTGTATGCAATTCGCATGGTCAAGCAACATCAAACGTTGAGTTCTTACAATTTCCACAAGCAGCAAGAATAGAATTTCGCACACAGGCACACAAATGCTTATACATGTAGGCAAAGAAGTGTAAGTGTGTGTGCATGCTCGTCACGAAAAAATATTCTTCATGCGCATTAACGTTTTCATACCCTTTACTTAAATAATAATAAAAATCTGAAGAATTTGCATGAGCATGGCAAACGCTTTCAGCAGTTTGGTATACTCTTCGCTCGAAAGGGAAGAAATGCGATCTCTGGGCGAACAAACTTGAATTTTTGTGAGCTGCTGCTACTTGTGCATACATATATATATGTACATACATATATATTTGAGAGAGCAGAGAGAGAGAGAGAGAGAGAGAGAGCAAGGAAAAATAGCATACAGTCATTCTTCGTATGAGAATTCGACCTTTTCGGTTGAACGCTTGTAGCCAGACCATATTTTCACTGCCTGAAGCGATAAGCGAGATCCGGCAAGCAAATCTCAATACGCTGAAAACGCTTGTTCTACTTGTCTAGTCTATGTGTTGTATGGTTAGTGGCAGTTACTTACCACTTCAAAAGATACTACAGCGATCTAATATAATTTTTTGAACTATATCGAGAGGTTTTTAAGGCCAAGAATGTTTGAATATCGTGTCGAAATATTCCATCATTCAAATTGAGGAAAAACACTAACCATACAACATCTAGGTAAAAACGTTATCCGAACAAACGACAAATTCTTGCATTGTATCCCTGGTTTAGTAAAATATATACATGTTATTCTTGATCAGTATTCGATACTTATCGCTCCAAATTGTATGCCCTACAATTTAAGATCTGTCGGTAGAAAACTAAAATAATTTTGGATGATTGTGTATGCATATTTTAATCATAATTTAAGAATTTGTAATACTATTTTTGTGTAAAAATTTAAAAATGTGCTATTTTACATACATATGCCTCAATGTGTACATCGATACGTAGGTCAGCATATAGAACTCCAAATAGTATAAAAAATATATGTAAAATATCTTTTTATATATAGATATAAAATTTAAGTTATACATATGATAATGTATAAACATAAATATTGTTCTTCCTAAATTTGATAATATATATGTACATACATATATAAAGCAAACAATTTTAGTGTAATTGGAGGTGACATCAATTTTACCACGTGTCCTTATATTACGTCAATTACACTGATTTTCGATATACATACATATCTACATACTATATACATATTTATGTACATACTTGTATATAAATTTGTCGACTACGTTGGTTTTTTTTATGATATGTATGTCGTCATAATAATTTCAAATGTTTTCTACTTTCAGACGTGCATATGTTAACGTGTACGTAATTTGGCCGCCAATAAAATCAGACATATTTAAAAAACTATAAGCCAGCGCAATTACTTATAAATAAGGTCAGCGTGGATAAAATATGGATTTACTGTGTACAGAAAGCATAATGGCTCATTCGGAAATATCGTTATATGGGTAAAAAATCAAACACCTGTTGTACAAAATATTACAAAACATAACATGAAGTGCAACTCTTTTAGCGAGTCCATGACCTGTTCATCAACATGCTTCAAAAAAGGAAACACTATAGCGAGTGCTAGAATTAATAGGCATATAGCAGAGAGTGCCAGCGTACCTATCGCATGTAGTGTGAGTAATCTGATGTATGTGTTATCATCAGTTGCAACTCCCGTAAGTGCAACCAAATCAACAAAACTTCAACAGAAAATTTCAACCAGTTGTCAATTATTGTGTAAACTTCCTTCTCATCGCCAATGTAATAAAAATTCCCAGTGGGTGCACACAGCATTAATAAAGGAAACAGATGCTGCAGACGATAAACATTTTGTTTATGATAGTGCTCATATGGTCGTTACTGACCCCATTTTTAAAACAGACCGATGTTTAAAAAATGCGTTAAAATCGGAAGAAAAGCATGAACATATCCTTGGAACCTATTTTAAAACAGTACAAAAGGACATCACCCCGGCTATGCGCACAATTGTAGCTCAATGGATGATGGAGGTAAGTAAATATTATACGTAGAAAATACAGCAAATCAATTTTTGAAGATCATCAATATATACAATCAACGTGTGTTAAGAATACGCCTTAAAAGAAATAAAAATAAAGAAATCTCTATTTATTGTTTTTTTTTTTTATGTGCAAACTATTAAGCTAAATATAGAACACGCATAACACTTGCTACTATAACAATAAAACACGAAATGATATACAATTTTTTAAAACACCACAATGGGTACCTACAAAATATTCTTTGTTATTTAATAAGCTCAGTGTTGCCAATTCAGCTATTTTTTTTAACCAGTTCTGGTGTTTTATAAACAGAACTGGAGAAAAATTGTGACATAGCTATATTGAACCAATAACCATACAACACATAGACTAGACGAGCATGCACACACACTTACAGTGCTTTGCCTACATGTATAAGCATTTTTGTGCCTGTGTGCCTCTATTCTTGCTTCTTGTGGAAATTGTAAGAACCCAACGTTTGATGTTGCTTGACCTTGCGAATTGCATACACACATTTGCAGACATATATGTATGTGTGTATGAGAGATGATAGAATTTTTTTCGTGTGTCCCGATTCAGTAGTTTGTTAAGTTTTTAATTGTAAAGTGACTGTCAAATAAGCATTGCAAGTCATATTAGCAATATGGAGTATAGCTTGATGCATCTGGCACCTGTGAATGCATATGAATTTCCTTACACAGCTAAACCTTTAATAGCCCACGGCCCGATATATTCAAAAGAATTTAAATAAAACTTTTTTGTTAATGCATTCCTGTGATTTTTCGATTCAAAAATGTTTATGGGCTTCTATTGTTAAAGTAATTTTATTTACATCGATATCTGTAGATCAACTTATAAATATATGCAGGTATAAGAATGCATGTACGTATGTAAATATGTACGAAGTGGATTTAGAAGTAAACAAGATCGAACAAAGCCCATAATCGCTTACACAATTCAAAGCCGATTTAGGCACTCGCCAATGTTCACGTACCATGCACACATACTAAATTTCCACAAGCAGCAAGAATAGAGTTTCTCACACAGGCAAACAAATGCTTATATTTACATGTAGGCAAAGGACTGTAAGTGTGTGTGCATGCATCACGCATCAACGCTTTCATACCCTTCATACAAATAATAAAAATCTTAACAATTTGCAAGAGCATGGCAAACGCTTTCAGCAGTTTGGTATACTCTTCGTTCGAAAGGGAAGAAACGCGATCTCTAGGCAAACAAATTTGAATTTTTGTGAGCTGCTGCTGCTTGTGCATGCATATATAAGCGCGTCATTAAACCGTTCCATTTTCTAATCGCGCAGCGAGTTTCGGTGGCCGAAGTCTAGCATAGAACTGACTTGCGTCGCGCACTTATTCTTTTGTGCCTACCATCGAACCACGCTCGGCGACAGCGTCGTGTCGCTGTCGCCGCGCTAAAACGGTACTTTCCAAAACTACAAAATGCCATCAGCCAATCGCATCTCAAATAAAGGCTGATGCAACTTTTCATATTATGATGAAATAGCATTCTTGCGAAATGCCTCACACACACACAGCACGAACTGTACGCGCCGACACATACATATATATGTACATACATATATATTTGAGAGAGCAGGGAGAGAGAGCAAGGAAAAATAGCATACAGTCATTCTTCGTATGAGAATTCGATCATTTCGGTTGAACGCTCGTAGCGCACTGACTATGCCGGACAATATTTTCACTGCTTGAAGCGATAAGGCTGCAAACATAGAGACGCTGAGACGAAGACGAAGCTGAAGACGAAAAACAGCGCAGAACAAATCATATGAATTCGCTCGCCCGCAAGCATAGTGCGCGACGTGACGAAGACGAAGATGAGACGAAACGCAAGCAATCATCTTCAAACGCTGCTGTACTGATTTTGAAGGCGAATCGCTTGCTATTTTACGCCACAATTAACCTTCCAGCACACATAATTGGGGTTTTATTAAAATTAGTCCAATTTTTAATAATCAGTGGTTTAATTTTTATTAAAATGTAATCAAATGTGCTCATTTTCGTTCTAGTATATTCCACAAATTTTTTCTCATCTTGGCGCAGCTCATCAAACAAATGATGAAATTCGCCAAATGCTTTCTTCCCAAATTTATAGGGTAAATTACTTTTACTTTTTAAAAATTACTTTTTTTACTTTTTTACGTTTTATTTTAAAAAGTAAACTGCTCAATGAGCAGGTATCGTCTTCGTTTCAGCGCGCACTATGTTTGCAGCCTAAGCGACCGATACGAGTAAATACGAAGTTGATTGGTCCGGGAAGCAGACTCGCATTACTCTGAAAACGCTTGTTCTACTTGTTGAGTCTATGTGTTGTGTGGTTAGTGATTGAACCATTGAATGACTTTTTTTTAAACGTTTACGATACTAGTAGCAAAATCTCAAAATTGCATATTTTCTGACCGATAGCTTCACGCAATAGAACAAACTTTCAGTGCATAAAATTTTTAGAGGCGATTCATGATGCCGGGAAGTACAATGTCTGGCGATGTTAGGGTTTTTATACGCTAAATCCGTTGAAAATGGGAGATCAAGGTATATTGGCTTTGTTAAAATGTAGCTGAGCCGATATAGCCATGTCTGTCTGTCCGTCCGTCAATCATTTTACGTTTTTATGTATACAAAGCAAACAGCGCATACACATACAATAACGCAGACGCATAAATAAATACGTGCTCTGCTTACTTCGACTTTATTATTTGAACTTATTTGTTGAATCATATTTCTTGCAGATGGACTTTCTTAATCATACTTTTAGATTGTGATAATGACAGGTATATCGGTGTAATTTCCGTCCGTTTGTCTGTCCGTATGAAGGCAGCCATCTCGTAAACCAGAACACTTAGAGATCTGAATTTATAGATGTATATTTGTGTATGCCATATCCAGAACGAGTTTTTTATTTTTGTTCGATAGCTCATCCCTTTTTTTTATTATCGATATAAATCGATAATTTCACTATATTGTTTTTAGTGTAACTTAAATTCTGTTAGACCCAGAGAATTTAGATTTCCGATGTAAATCCGCGTAATAAATAAAAACAATTTGTAATTTTTAGATTTTGGATACCTCTCCTACACGTTTGCAAAAAATGTATTTCAATTGCTAGAGAATTGTCCTTCGGCAAATACACATATATGAATGTCATGATCAAGCTCTGCAAATGTGATTATGAAAGTCCGTTTAAAACAAATATTCAATAATTAATTTTCCATAGTTAAGCCCATACTACAGCCCAAGCGCAAACCAAGCATAAAGCAACAGCCCAAGCGCAGCCACTGCGTTAACTGTATGTCCATTTGTATGAATGCGTCGATCTCAGAATCTGTAAGAGCTACACACTTTAAATTCGAAGGTCCCTGTATAGCACCACTAACCATACAACACATAGACTAGACAAGTAGAACAAGCGTTTTCAGCGCATAGTGAAGCCGAATGGCGAAGCAATCAACTTCGTATTTGCTCGTATCAGTCGCTTATCGCTTCAGGCAGTGAAAATATTGTCCGGCATAGTCAGTGCGCTACGAGCGTTCAACCGAAATGGTCAAATTCTCATACGGAGGATGACTGTATACTATTTTTCCTTGCTCTCTCTCTCTCTCTCTCTCTCTCTCTCTCTGCTCTCTCAAATATATATGTATGTACATATATATATGTATGCACAAGTAGCAGCAGCTCACAAAAATTCAAGTTTGTTCGCCCAGAGATCGCATTTCTTCCCTTTCGAGCGAAGAGTATACCAAACTGCTGAAAGCGTTTGCCATGCTCATGCAAATTCTTCAGATTTTTATTATTATTTAAGTAAAGGGTATGAAAACGTTAATGCGCATGAAGAATATGTTTTCGTGACGAGCATGCACACACACTTACACTTCTTTGCCTACATGTATAAGCATTTGTGTGCCTGTGTGCGAAATTCTATTCTTGCTGCTTGTGGAAATTGTAAGAACTCAACGTTTGATTTTGCTTGACCATGCGAATTGCATACACACATTTGCAGACATATGTGTGTGTATGAGAGATGATAGAATTTTTTGAGTGTCGCGATTCAGTAGTTAAAAAATTTTTGAATTGTAGAGTGACTGTCAAATGAGTATTTACGAACTGCAATTCATTTTAGCAATATGAAGTATAGCTTGAACTTACGAACTGCAAGTCATTTGTTCAATCTTGTATTTCCAAATCCACTTTATGCATATTTACATACGGACATGCATTCTTATACCTGCATATACGATAAGTTGATCTACAGATATCGGTATAGCACAAAATTACTTAAATTATAGAAGTCCATAAACATTTATAAATCGAAAAATCACAGGAACGAATTTACAAATAAGTTTATTTAATTCCTTTGAATATATCGGGCCCTGGGCTAATAAAGATTTAGTTGTGTAAGGAAATTCATATGCATTCACAGGTGCCAGAATGCATCAAGCTATACTTCATATTGCTAAAATGACTTGCAGTTCGTAAATGCTCATTTGACAGTCACTCTACAATTCAAAAATTTTCAAACTACTGAATCGCGAAACACTCGAAAAATTCTATCATCGCTCATACACACACATATGTATGCAAATGTGTGTATGCAATTCGCAAGGTCAAGCAACATCACACGCTGGGTTCTTACAATTTCCACAAGCAGCAAGAATAGAGTTTCGCACACAGGCACACAAATAATAATAAAAATCTGTCAGTTTGGTATACTTTTCGCTCGAAAGGGAAGATGTGCGATCTCTGGGCGAACAAACTTGAATTTTTGTGAGCTGCTGCTGCTTGTGCATACATACATATATATATGTACATACATATATATTTGAGAGAGCAGAGAGAGAGAGCAAGGAAAAATAGCATAAAGTCATCCTCCGTATGAGAATTTTACCATTTCGGTTGAACGTTCGTAGCGAACTGACTATGCCGGACAATATTTTCACTTCCTGAAGCGATAAGCGACCGATACGAGCAAATACGAAGTTTATTGGTTCGCCATGCGGCCTCGCTATACGCTGAAAACGCTTGTTCTACTAGTCTAGTCTAGTCTATGTGTTGTATGGTTAGTGGTGATAGCACGCATAGATCGATTTTGTCTACAAAAATATAACTATTCCCGTTTTAATGTTATCGATGAAAAACGTTATCGAAATATTTTAAATTATATCTCGTACATCTTTGGAGGTAGAGATGCCAAATTTCGGATTTAGTTTCATTTATATTTTATACAATTTCGATTTTTGTTATGTTTTAGATAGTGTAGTTTCGATTCCTGGTGCTGAAGGTTTTTTTTTAATTATTTAGTTTTTTGTTTGACAAACGTGCTATTTGTTTGTGAAAATGCAAGTTCGAAAATGTTTTTATACCCCTAGTCGGACATCTCCGACTAGAGTTTTTTTTTACTTGTTTAAAGTAAAAATTGTTGCTTGCATATTAAATGATAAAAGTTAATAATTTATTATATTCATAATTTTAATTAATTAAAAAGTTGAAAAGTTTTTTTTATGCTCATGCGCATAGTAAGAGCGACATGGCTTAAAATCAATATTATCTTTGCTTACTTTGTTTTTGTACTATCCCAATTCGGTACACATATAAGAGGCAATAATGAATGTAATCATTTTGTGCATTAGTAGGGAAAGTTAAAATTTATAAATGAATTCAATAAATTACTTTACACTTTACTTAATTGTTGCAAGTATTTAGAAAATCCATCAATGCGAAGTGATGTTCAAAATTCCGCGATGACGGTACGCATGTTTGACGACTTTCCTCTTAGAAGCGTAATTAAATGAAGAATAGCTGGCAAACCGACTGAGCCTTAGCGATAACAGAGTTCTTGCGCCGTTAGCAAGCAATTTGCTATGTGTTTCACCTTTACTAACTATTGCTACTTATTGCTTTTTGCATAGCTTGTTTGTTATTCTCTTCGTTAACCGTTAAGTGCAAGTGCACAAGTATGTTCATGTATGAGTTTGAAAGAGTAAAAAGCATTATTTATGAGATTGTTACTTGTGAACTACTCCCTCTTCAGAAGTAAGACTATCTTCGATCATGCTTCATATTTATCTGGTGCTGATTGCCTCCAGGCTACATAATAATCCTAAGTTCAGGAATGCCAGCATGTAGTCCCTGTGCGCAGGTATCGGGCGACACCAACTTGCAGATGCCACTAAAATCGCTAGCCCTGGTGCCGTCTTGCAGCTGAAATACCGTGTGTTTGTATAATACCCGAAAAATGTCTATCACCTTGTGCATCATCCTTCCCTTAATGGGATCCTAAGATTGCCTTCACAGTTTCTTTTGTGTACAAAGAGGTCAGCCTATTTCTAATATTCTTGTCTATTTGAATTATTTCAAGTGTTTCAGTTCTAATTGCTGAGCTTTTTTAATTTTATACTTGCATGATGCTTAAATAATTTTGATCGGCTGCTTGCCTGTTACGGCATTCAGCGAACGATTATATTCTAGAGCAGCGTGTAATATTAACTCGACAGTGTGTCGATTTTTGAAGAATCTACGGATTTCTAGCAAAGTACTATGGAGACGTTCTAGTTGGCCATTAAAGAGGTGGTGCGTTCATAACATTTACTCCATACCTGTTCTTTAATAATGAATTGGTCTCAAAGTTAAAGTTGAAAATTCATAATTTGAACGATAGAAGGTTTTACATTTGATATCTCGTTCGGGATCTCGAGTGATACAGAAATGGTGATGTATAGAGATATTAATGTCGCACCTAGAACATAGCAGATACTGCTGCAGCTTACCCAATGTGCATATTGTGGCCAATATTACTCTTTCATAGTGGCATAGTGGACTTCGCTTCCTCTTAGAGTTCTTAATATTTTTATAATGGGCCTGCCTTATTGCGACAGCATCACTAGGTTATGCGGAAGAATCTGTCACTCGATCGAATAGTTTACTGAAGTAAAGGTACCTGAGAATGACATCTTCCGAAGATAAAATATTGCTTAGCTAATGAGAGGTACTCTACGCTGTGTTTGAAAATCGATGTTTATCTCTATAAACTTTCATATAAGTCTGGCATAAGATTTTTCAAACCCTATCTATATGTCTAACCTAATCTGATTGATTTTTAGAGAAAATTATGGCAAGTTTTGCCAATCTATTCAAGCAGCACATCGTCGGTCGCTCTTTGGAAGATGTTCTAGCATTCTTCAGCTGAAACGGTAATCGACAGAAATCATACTTTCCACCTTTGACGGAAACGGACATTTTTCGTGGTTCTATTCTGCAAGGTAAATTTGATGATGGCCGGATTTTAATTTATCAGCAACGGTGCATTCGTTAGGTTCCTGAAGTCAATCACCAGACGTTTATTTTGGTTACCATTCTCGTCACGACCTTTCTTATCAACATCCCAAATGGGTTGTTGTATTTGATTTTGACATTTTCACATTTTTATAATCATTCTCCTTGTGAAAAGTTAGTGTTAAAAGTTAGTTCTGTGCACCTTTCGTCTTGCTGTCCGTCCGCCTGTATGCGTATGAACGTAAACCATTTCTCTGCTTTTGAAGTTAAATACTTCACATTTTTGGGTACCCTCGTCGGATAAAGTGTTAAGATTCCCAAATCGGGAAAAACATTTACAGTCTTACAATTAGAAACTCAAAATTGAACGACAATTTACTGTTGACCTCTAATGATTTGCCAAAAATTTTGTATATACCAATTGGGCTTTTCTGACTCCGTTAAAAAAAAGATTCAACTGTTTTGCCATCAGTAGAGCTCGACTGCAGCTTTTCTACTTGTTATGCTCTTCTAAGTGCCTAATAGATTTTTTCCCCACGCAAAGTCGTAGTCATCCTTAATGCCGGCTATCGCAGCTGTGCTTTGCTTATTGAAATAGTAGGGGTATTTCTCTTGGTAGCTTTCTGCCTCATTATTCCATCCCTGTTTTCCGTATGAACAGTGTTGATTTCTGTTAACCTTTCTGTGTATGTTTTTTCTTCCAGGGCTTTATAGTGTATTTGCTGCAAACAAACTTCATTCAATGATAGTGATGAGAGGTCAACATTCCTGCCCATCACTATCTTTATAGTACATGTTGCTTGGAAAATTCACATGCATCTGTGGCTGATTGCCTTCAGACTACATAATTGTCCTGAATTTTTTGTCCAGAAACATGTCACTCTCAAGTGTAATTGAACTTTGTTCTGATTAATAGCTGCCACTTTAGCTTCAGATTTGCTACTAATCGTTCGAGTTGTGCGGTGGCGGTGTTGGTAGAAGTGGTGCTCGTCACCGTGGAGACACTGGTTCAATCCTTGCCCATGTCAAAGTTTTTTGTTTTTTTTTTCTTTTCAATCAAGTGGTGTTGCGGTGGAGGTGATACGTTTTGATAAGAAGATGTTGGTACGAGTCCAGGTTCGCTGATCTCGGATTTTCTTTCTTTATTGCTTTTAGTCTATTATTAAATTGTTAAAGTATTATTAAAAGAAAAATTAATTTTTTGACAAACATGCTATATGATTGTGACAGTGCAAGAGTGAAATTTTCATTATTATTATTTTTTTTTTCATAAGATTGTGATAGATACAAGATATGGGGTATACTTAAAAACGAAGATCGATAGGGGTTCAGGGGATCTTCTAGTCGTGCACTCCCGATTAGAAATTTCTTAGTTGTTTTTATTATTATTTTTTGACACACACGCTATTTGATTGTAGAGCTGTGAGTTTTGTCGAATATTTCTAAAAGCTTACACTTTTTTTTCACTTTTATAAATACACAGCTTTGAATATTTAAAAAGTTCAATCGGGGTTCATGGAATCTTCTTTGTTATTATATTAATTTGTTATTTTATTATTTATTGTTAATACAATTATTTATTATTGATCAATGTCTAGCGTAATTTTTTAAATTCAATTTAAATTCATTTAAAAGATCACAACATACATGCTACTAAGAGCAATTTAATTTTATTTTCATTTCCTTGATCTGTTAGTTTGTTGTTTTAGTTGACCAAACCACCTACTTATTATTTCATGGTTGCAAGTTCCTACTGTAGTTAGGCCCAAATTATGTTTAAGTGATGATTTTTATGCCGATTTTCTAATATCGCGATAACTAAGCACTACACTTTAACAATATTATGAATGAATTATGAATGACTACGACACTGCACAGTAAGGCTAGATGTTAAACGACTTACCTATCAGATGGGTTCCGGCTATGCCGGCAAGTTGCTCTTCTTTTGAAGTTTTTGATGGCTGGTCGAAGACCAGCAGATCACTGGCATTGTGGATCTGTTTTATAATAATTAAAAATTTGTGTATAAAAAAAAATTTAGAATGCGCTTAAGATAAAACGGAAGCATAATTAAATGAATAACAGTTAGCGATAGCAGATCTCATGTTCACGCTCATCAAACCGCTATTTGCTCTTTTACTCTTAATTATATTCTTGCTTATTGTTAAGGTGTTTTTTATTCTCTTCGTCATTGTGTAACAAACGAAATGAATAGCACAAGTATGTGAATGTTTGTGTGCGAGAGAGTAACGAGCCCTATCTATGCGAGGGTTACTTGTTAACTTACACACAAACATTCAAACACGTGCATTCTTTACTATTCAAAGAATCGCAATTGCAACTGAATTGTGTTTGAATTGTCAGCTGCTACTTCAGTTTGGATTTAACCATTCAATCAGTGAACTGACGGTATTGAAAGAGTAGACGCGCGTCGCCGAGAAGATGAAAGTGTTTTTTTTTTACATGCTATTTAAAATACATGCTTACATGCTTAAATACATACAAATATATATATACATGTGTGTGTGTACAAGTATAGTTACGTGTGTTTTTTGTATCTATGCATAGTTGGTACCCCTGGCTAGAGCTTTCTTACATGTTTTATGTGGTGATAGTATAATCGAAGACATGTTAAATACCAAATCTATTGTATCAAAAATGCCGCAATAAGAGCATTTATATTTTATAAAATATAGTAATTCCTAATTTTTCTGTTCTATGTGTTTTTTTTTTTACAAACGTACCAAGGCATTTTGCTCAATGTGGACTTCTTGGACTCAAACATCTCAATACGAATGTAGCTTTTGTATAACGCATCAAAGCTCGTTTCATCGTCATCAAAAACTGGAACGTCACTTGAGATGGTTCGGCAAATGAAGAAGCAACTCAAGATCTTGAGAGAGCGAGAGAGTTGCTTCTCTGGAGTGTTAGGGTACAGTTTCTCAACATAGTGCACTTAGTCTCACTTAGTCTTATGTGTATTTTATACAATTTAGATTTTTGTCATGTTTTGGATACCGGATCCAAATGTCCCAAAATTCTTTGAATTGAAGGTCAGTTGAACATATAGCCAATATGTGAATGAGTTTGCAACTTTTATCGACTGATAAATATTCCAAAAGAATATATTGATTATATGCTGATAATTTCATTAGGTAACTTATTATAAACTAATTAACTAACACAGATATTATGAAACACAACGCTTGGCCAATTGCAAAAGCACGTGGCAGGCAGTGTTCGTATACTCGTATATTCTAAGGATCGAGAATTGTTTCTGAATTTTCAGCTGCTACATTAATTTTGATTTACTACTTGGCGCTAGTGCAGTGAAGTGGAGGTATTGGTTAAAGTGTTTTTTTTACAAATATTCTATTTGATTGTGGACGTGCGAATTGTAATCAATCGGAAACATGTTTATTTATTTTATTTGAAAATTCTTATAAGTTTACAATTTTTCTGCATTAATATATATTTAACTGTGTATATTCAAAAATGCAGATCATTCGGGGATTAGGGAGTCTGCTAGTCAGGTATCCTGACAAGTGATTTCTTACCTCTTACTTATTTTATTGTGAAAGAAATTATAATATGGTTAAGTAGGTAATAGGTAGGAAAATAGATATATAAGCAATAAAAAATCTGATTAATTATATTAAACGCAAACCAATTAACACCCTACATTTATTATTTAGGTGTGTGTTGAAGAAAAATGTCAGGAGGAGGTAGTTTTACTAGCAATTAACTACATGGATCGCTTTTTGTCTACAAAATCGGTGCGAAAAACTCATCTACAAATTTTAGCAGCGGCTTGTTTATTACTTGCTTCGAAACTACGGGAGCCCAGCTGTATAGCGCTATCGGCAGAACTTCTTGTATTTTACACGGACAACAGCATATGTAAAGATGATCTTATAGTAAGTAATATAAATATTTATGGTTTAAATGGTTATTGTCCCACACACATACAGAACTTGAGTTAGTTTCTAAATTGTATATTATTATAATTTTATATGTGCATCTATATTTCAAACCGAACATCATTAGCAAGATGTGAGTCTCGAAAGATACATATCAATTGTCACCAAAGCATCTCACACACCTAACAATATGCATAAATTACTTCACTAAATTACTTGACTAATGTATCACCATCCAGGGTCCCACTCAACATTGTATTTACTCGGGTCCCTTACTTACAGGCTCAATTAAAATCAATTAATCAGTGCGAAATGGTTAATGAGTGATTCTTATATGAAGTCTATGCACTATTATATATTGTTACTCTCCGCTCTTTCAATCACGCTCAACTGAATAGGTTTGCATTTTTCAAAAAATTTAAAAGTCTACATAGATTTGAATAAATAAACTTTGTTATATAAACAAATAACTCACTTATGATGAAGAAATAATGATTTTTTTTTAATTTTTTGAAAAACTAACAAAAAAAAAGTTTTTTTTTTTCTCATAGAAAGCAATTCTTGCCATTTTGCAACAAAAAAAAAAAAAATTCGCGGAAATCCTTTGTCATTTTTTTAAAATGCTTTTTTCAATTTTGGCTTAAAACTTTAAAAAAACCTCCAATTTTAGTCCCAGTCAAAATGTTTTTATAAGTTATTTCTGTAATGAAGAAAATTACGGAAAATATAAGAGCAGAAACATATATGCAGTAACAACGTTGGAGTAGCGACTTATCCTTCGAACTGCCTCAAATTCTTACCTCTCGGCAGGTTGTGTAAATGCTAGTTGAGTGACTAAAATAAATTGTTCGTGGGTTAAACAATTGAAGAGATGAAAAATAAACAAAAAACATATCCTTAATGATGCACGTAACACAATACAACTCATAGTTTCCCGAGAGTATATGCAGCTCCCAAGTTCTATAATACGATATAGCTTCCCAACACCATTACTCCACCTGCACAGGTGTGGTGGCGACTTTAAAAGCATTCCTCATATCATAGAAATAACAAATGTAGATATCTTGATCATCAATATTGCATTTTTTTTTGTCGGGAAAGACTACAGTATGCCACTTTCACCTCAAATACTTTCGGGCAACTCGGAGTGGTGCAGCCGTACCTGCATGCATACACATTACAGTCCCTAGCTTATATATATATGACACTTGTGTATCTGTGTGCGAAGCTTTAGCTGCTTGTTTAAGTTATAAAAAGTTTGAAGTTGTTTGATCTTTGACTTCTTACACACATTTGACTATATGTGTGTATGGGATTTGAATTTTCTAGCTTTTGTGGCTTAAGCGATTGCTGCAGACAAACAGATCAGCTCAACTCGTCGCCTGGATTATGAGTATGTGGACAGCAGATCTTACGCGTCTAGCTTTGTTATATAGATTTTCACAAAATTATACCTCATTTTCAATAGGATCAGGCTACAGTCAACAAGGGAAATATTGCTATCAATACTGCAATATACAAAGCCACAGATAATTATATAAAACAACTTACCGTAATACATTGTACATGAAATTCACCTCCACTTAACTGAAAAGTCTTGACTCTTAAACAAACAAATAAACGAAATTGCACACACATTGGCCATACATACTTACTTATAATAAAGAAACTGGATTCTGACTAGTATTCTACGTGCCATATAACCGAATCTGTAGAACATGTTATTTTTCACTTTCAAATTCAAGATGCAGAACTAGATAATATAAGTAAATAATGCAATTAAATTACTTTTGATCAATCGCTAATTCTCTAAAGATAATATTGCAGTGGTTCTAATAAAATATTTAAGGGACCGAAATAGTCAAAATGCGCAAAACAACAAAACGCTCAAGTGATTAATTTTTAAATTGTTCTTGATATATAACATTGACTACCACCAAAGTATAAACAAATTTTGTGTTATCAGATCCAATTCCGAATGTTCAACTTATTTGATACTGTCCCTATAATCCTGCAATGATTAAATTATGTATACTGTTTCTATGAAGTTATTAAGATAATCTAATATTATTGGGATAAAAATTAATATTGACGAAAATATCAAAATAATAGAATAAAGGCACCAAAACTATTAAGTTATACAATGTATCTACATATTTATTTATATTTTTGTCGGTCAATAAACCACTCATTCTTTTTGTAATTATAGATTTTAAAATATCTTTGTATTATTTTATTCATTGTCAGAAATGGGAGCTATACGTGTTAAGCCGTCTAGGCTGGGATTTATCATCAGTGACACCTTTAGATTTTCTGGAGCTTTTTATGATTCAACTTTCTGTAAGATGTACAATCTTTTCTGGTCTAAACATCGAAAAAGTGCGCCTCAATGCACAGACTTTGATATCTCTTGCGGCCAAAGGTAAGTATTATAATGTAACAAAAACTATATTTTTATACCCTGAACCTATTGAAAATAGGAAATCACGGTATAATGTTTTAGTTAACATGTATGTAACAGGCAGAAGGAGGCGTGGACCATAAAGTATATATATTCTTGATCAGGGCGACGATCTAAGTCAATTTAGCCCTGTCCTTCCGTCCATATGTCCGTATGTGTGAATGCGTCCATATATCACGCGCAAATCGAGTTTGTTTCAAATGTTTCCAATTTATTATCGAAATTCAGTTAGAAACTTATATCACGTACATCTTTGGAGCTAGGGTCTCCCAATTTTTCAATTAGTTTTATGTTTATTTTATACAATTTAGATTTTAGTTATGTCTTGGATACCTGCTCGAAATTTTACAAAATTCTTTAACTTGAAAGTAACCAATATGTGAATGAGATTACAGTTTTTATCAATTAATAAATATTTCAACATGAGGTTCTTATACTAAAAATTCCATTAATTTTTGACCAATTGGCAAAAGCACGTTGGCAGCAGTGCCAAGCGTACGCAGTTTTTCTATACGTGTGCACACATGCATTGAAACATGCAAACGCGTGCATTATCGTATGATCTAAGAATCATAATTGCGATTGAATTTTGTTTAAATTATCAGACATTATCAGATTTGCTAGATAGCGCTCGAGGGGATTTTGGGCTCAAAAGCTTATCAGCTACATAGATCTTAAAAGCTTGATAGCTTATTTACTGTGCAAATATATATTTTAAGTATCTGTTATCATATTGTCGTGATCACTGTTTAATTTTTAAACCCTGAACTTATTGGAAATGGGAATTCAAAGTATAATGGTTTTGTGAAAATGTATGTAATAAACAGAAGGAAGTGTGACATACCCCATAATGTACATATATTTTTGATCAGCTCGACGAGTAGTCGATATAGTTATGTCCGTCTGTCCGTCCGTATGAACGCAACGATATCGCAAACCACACAAGCTAGATATCTGAGATTTTAAATGTATACTCGTGCATACCATAACAGTACGAGTTTATCATTCTTTCGATAACGCATCGAATTTTCTTCCTATCGATAAAAATCGATAATTTCACTTCGTTTTTTAAGCGTAACTTGAATACCGTTAAAGCTAGAGAATTCAGATTTACCGTGTATATCGGTGTAATGAATACAATTTTTTTTGGTATTTTCGTATTTCAAATGCTAGATACTTGTACTATGGCAAATACGTATGCATGTCATAATCACTCTCTATAAATTTGATTGCAAAAGTATATATAGCACAAAAACTTATTCAAAAAAAGGTTTCCATATTATAGCACATACTGCAGCCCGAGTGCAGTCGTTGCGTTTACTGCGCAGTTAGCAGAGCACGTGGCTATGCATGCGTGCGTTCATATATGTGTGCTCATGTGTTGCTTGTATACAGATATATATTTGTATATGTTAAATAAGCATAGAATGTTTGGAATATCGGCTCTTCGTAGGATTCAGTGAATCTTCTAGTCGAACAGTCTTAGTTTTTAATTACAATAAAATTTAAAAGACCTGACACGATTTCAGCGTAGCGCACGGTACTTGCGGGACGGCCGTAAATCATTGCTTCGCAAGCGCTTTGCGATATCTTAAACGGGCTCAGCTCGCCTTTTGCTTCGTTCAATTCTACGGAGCTCCACCATGACCGTGGCCGCTTTCCGAGCGCAGTCTGTGTTGTTCGCTATGTATATTGTTTGCTATGTATGGCTCTTCGCAGGGTTTAAAGTATCTCCTAGTCGAGCAGGGTCGACTAAAGTATTTTTATTTGTTAGTATAATAATAGTAAAAACAAGGAAGAGTGCTCTTTTCCATTTTCAATGCGTTCAGGGTATAAAAAATAATTAATATATTTTAAATCTGCTCTTTTATTTTAAACAACTCAATTAATATTTTGCAGAATACAGATTTTCCAAATATACCGCAAGTATAATTGCAGCATCAAGTATTGCCGCATCAATAAATGACCATAATCGGCATATTTGTACGGATGAAAGATTTTTTGCTGATTTAACAAGTGTAAAACAGGTTTGGGTAATACAAATCTAAAAACCTACATATTTTTATTAAATGACTTTCCTTTTATCTCTAGGATCAACTGCAGCAGTGCAAAACACAAATGGACCTCATATATAAAGAGCACAGCCACAAGTTCCAACCGTTATTTCTCAACGATGAGAAGTCGGAACCAATAAGTGGATATTATGATAGTCCATACTATCAACCCGATCTGTGTCATCATATTATGTCCATTTATCAGAGTAGCGAATTGAAGACACAACCTGAAAATGATTTACAAGAAATACAATTTTAGATAAGGAATACAATTTTGTAATCATATTTTGCTTTTAAGAAAGCTTGCTATTTATTTTTTGATGATATGTTAAATACGAGGAACTAAGACAATGGGTTCTTATAACTGTATCCTAGTCAAATTTGCTATGCCGCTAACTAACTAAAAATTATGAAACGTTATAAGCATCTGTACATAGCCAGGAATGTTGCAAATTTAAATAATGCAAAATGCCTAATCTGGTTACTCTCAGCTAACTCTTATTCCTTTCAAGTCGTGACTGTCCGGTTTTGCCAAAATCGTTTAGTAGACTCTAAACTCCTTCCTGCTGATGCTTTATATGCTTATAACGACTACACAACTGCATTTTATCAAACAAGCGGTCGACGTTATTACGTATTGATATGAGCCCGCCAATGTGTCTTAAGTTATATTCGCTTAGGTTATAGTAGAACATTAGGTAAAACAGCTTTTCACCTACGATAAAGTTGAGCGATTGTGCTGTAACACAACTGGGGTGCCAATGAAATTTGACATACGTTATCAAATGATTGCACATACGTTATCAAATGTCCTGAGGTCAGTGCCGGCGATGTTGATTTCCGGCTCATTTAAAAAAGATATAATTTATAAAATAACACAAAATTATTATGGTATGAGACGCCTTTAGGTGTGTTCTTTGTACGTTTTTTTACCAAACAGAACATCGATACTTTTATTGGACCGCTGTTCTGATTATAAATGATTAAACTAAGTTTGTACAATAATGGTAAACTTGACAGCTTCTGGTGTATTATAATGTCTAATAATTTTGCCTTTGTGCCATTGACGTATGTTACATGGTCGAACATTGGTCGTACCGACATGATGTGTTTTTTATGTATTCGTTTTTTATTGCACTAAAACTTAACAGTCTTTATAATTCATAATTGATGGCATGATTTAAGTATAGCGCACGGTGCTTGCGGGACGGCCGTAAAGCATTGCTTCGCAAGCGCTTTGCGATATCTTACGGGTTCAGCTCGCCTTCTGCTTCATTCAATTCTGTGGAGCTCCACCATGACCGTGGCCGCTTTCCGAGCGCAGTATGTGTTGTTCGCTATATATGGCTCTTCGCAGGGTTCAGGGTATATCTTAGTCGAGCAGTCTCGACTTGAGCACTCTTATTTGTTAGTATAATAGTAAAAAAAAGGAAGGGTGTTCTTTCTCATTTTCAATGCATTCAGGGTATAATAAATAAATAATATATTTTAAATCTGCTCTTTTATTTTAAACAACTAAATTAATATTTTGCAGAATACAAATTTTCCATATATACCGCAAGCATAATTGCAGCCTGGTTGGGATTAGCAGGAGCAGTCCGTAGAGCCATTGGCTCCTTTGAGGATGCGCTCTGCCTATTCCTCGATTTCTTTGAGGGAATCTTTCTTTGCTCGGAAGAAACTTACCTCGAAATTTTGGGCGTATTGTTGCCTGATAGGGTAATAATGCTCGCTGTTTTATGCCTGGCAGCTTCTGCTTTGGCGGGATTGCCTGTAGCTCGCAGGTTTTAACCGTGCGGTTGCAGAGCATCATCGCCGATTTGTGAAGATTTACTAGCCTGGCTAGCTCTTCCCTCATTGAGGCATTTATATGATGCTGACCCCCAAATAATACTGACAAACCCTCTAGGGCAACGCTTATCTGGTCGCTTTCTTCAATGTTTTTGGTGCCTGGCACTACAATTTGGGACTGAATGGACTCAGCCGGCTACTGCAATACTGTCTGATATTGCCACCAAGTCGTGGAGCCTGTAGTGGGCAACACCTACTAGTAGAAATTGGTCAAGCTTCAATAAAGCTTGTAGACCTTTAAGGTTAAGCCTGAAAGTATGCACTATTTTCCATAGTTGCAACTACACTACAGAAGTTAGGTTGCTGTCTTTGCTAAGACTACCACCACTAACCAAACAACACATAGACTAGACAAGTAGAACAAGCGTTTCAGCGTAGCCTGCTTGCCTTACCAATCAACTTCGTATTTGCTCGTATCGGTATGGCCGTTGTTCATGCATTTAAAGCAGCCTTTAGGCTGTTCTACGGGTCGGATACGGCATACCACCCATCCCACTCTTATCTTTGCCAACTCGATCAGAGCTCTGGCTTTCGCAACTGGCAGAACAACAGTAGCTCTTTGTTGTCCACCAAAAGCTGGCCGAAGCGATTTGATCGCATCAATGGACCCCGAGCTGTTTTTCATCGCCTCCATAATTGACTCGATAATCTCTTTGCTCACCAACTCATCCAGATCGCGAATTTCAATGTGCGCCGATTCGGTAAGTGATTTTACTACCGCACGGACGCCCAGAGCCTTGTCTACAGCTTCATGAAGCACCCCAGCACTCTGCTCCGGCTTCTTACTCAACTTCAACAAGTCCTCCTTTGCTGTCTTCCTAATACCCTGTACGTCACCGCTCAAATATTTTAAGCTTTGGTCACTCTTAGCTACACGCAACATGTACGCATAGCTGCAACCATCTACACTCGAGATAACAATTACGTCTACCCTGGGCCGTTTTTGCAATGGTTTGCGCCCTTTGACCATAGTCCAGCCGTCCGAGTTCGTCTGTTTCCCTACATGGTTGGGATTTGCTGGAGCAGCCCGTAGAGCCATTGGCTCCGTTAAGGATGCGCTCTGCCTATTGGGCCTAGGAAAAACCCTAAGGATGGAAACTAATTATAGGGAATTATTGATCGAAAATAGTACGGTTTACCCATTAAGAGAAGAATGGGAACGAATGTTCCTTGACCTGCTTGTATGTAAGTATAAATAAAGTATACATATTCTTGATTAATTGAGCGTGGCTAAATGGAGCCGTGCTGAGCGTTTGCAGGTAGAAAAATTCAGGTGGAACAAATGTTATTAAAATCAGTTGCGGTCCTAAGGTTATCGTCTTAGGATGACTATTTTGGAGAGCATTCTCTCACTCTCTTTCAATTCCCCTTGCCTTTCTTCGTTTAAGAAATTGGCGTATGAGGACGGAACAGCTGAAGACGACTTGTTAAATTCCAGATCCTCTTAAGTGAATTGCATATTGTCAGTATTCATCTTGTGGTATGCTCAAAACTGGATCGTGGCTGATTATGTTAAGTAGGAGCGGTCCCGCTATACCTGGATCATCGTTACGTTGACTTTGATGGTCCATCGTCAGGACTTATTTTGGCATGGCTTTCGTTCACAATCATCACGCCATCGTCCACTTGGTTACAAAGTGCTATGCTGGGAGTGGCAATTGGCTGTGCCTTCGGCATGTAACGCTTTCGCACAGGTTTCGCCCTTTGAAATCTTGCATAAGGCGCCGTAGTTGGTCGCATTCAGCTATGGTGTTCTTTTTCAACTGTGGGACTATGTGTTGTGGGATATGGGAAATACAGTAATCTTCTTAGAGATGATCTTGAACCCGGGGTATGATACATAAAGGAACATAATGGTAATTGCGTAGGTGAAGAATTGAATTCAAGTCGTTGTCGAAAATGGAAAGGGCTATTCCTAACTTTTCGAGAGTGATTGTATCAATTTTTATATTTCTGTTTAATCATTATTCTATTTCTTGTTAGAAATATCTCAAAAAGGTGTGACGGGAGAGCAAGTTCGCCCCTTTTTTGCCTTTGTGATTTCATTTACCGCTTTAACTGGTTGATCTGTTTCTGTGTATCGAAATTTATTGTTATCCGCCTATTGACTGTTTAAAAAAGTTCGGCTGCATCTGATGTGTTAGTGCTGTGTCCGAAAGGTCGAAAAATCTAGTCATCCTATGGTGCACTTTTACTACGGACAAGAGGCTTCAAATGTGGAAACATTTCGGATATTTTTCTGTTTCATCTACTATTTTTGTAAGATCGGTCAAGTTGCTAGAATGTCTAATAAACTCTCGCTGTTCCTATATTAGAACGTTCCTATCCATTATGGGGATCTAGTTTGAATGTGAATAAACGGTCACCCGCCAACTTGTAACCCCTTGTGCAGATAAAAAGATAACTTTAAGCCTGTAAAAGACAAATGCTAAAAAAATTTTAACTGTTTTATTTTTATTCCTATCGTTAATTTAAGGTTGAGGTTGTCTTTATGGAGGTTGTCCATTTAATTAAAGCCAAGGTTCCTAAATCCCCTTATATTACTTCTTCTGAGCACAAGACTGCCTGTTTATTTTCAGGCCTTTTGTTGTTTAAAAAAAGTACTGGATTGATCTGTTATATTTTACTGTTGCGATCATAATCAGTTAGGTTGTGTCGTTGGTTTTTTTTAACGATTTTTAAACTCCTGGCAATGTCTGCTAAGGTGGTGTGAAACCATTCTACCTGTTGGTTGACACTGCTATGGAGCTATGTTTTAGATACTTTTGTGATATGATACTAATATCTCGGAATTGAGTGCTGCTTCGTTGTAGCAGTAAATTGTCTTTTTTCTCGGAGAAGGCGTATCAGCTGTTAGAATCATTTTTTGTCGGTGAAGAAAATATCAACATGCAGCTTATTTCCAACATATGAAGGAATTGACTTAAATTTTTTCTGGTGTCTATAATACTTGGATCTGGCGCACGCTTTGATATTTGACAATTTCTTTTGCCATGGAGTCCATTTTTGGAAAGTAATAGTCACGGAAGACTTGTTTTATATTCTCTTGAGCGGGTCTATGTGCGCGGTTATGCTCAGCTGTAATTATTTTAATTTGTTCAGTTCTATTAAAATCAGATCAAATTACAATATCTTAACTTTGTTTTAAAGAAGTTTATCATTCAATCGTGTTGAAAACTGTTTAGTTTTGGTAAGTCGCAGTGGATTGCGTTTACTACATTTATGATGACAGGCTTTAACGTCTTGACTATGAAGTTGATTATGTGTCGTATTTTTTTTAAAGGAAACTTGAAATATTTGATCCTTGAAGCAATTTATTAGTGATTTGCTCGTCTCTATCGTGTAGGTATTGCGCTGAATTTCATTAAATTCACCTTTAACTTTTCTTAACATGTGTTGAGAAAGAACCTGAGACTGTTGAGGCTTTTATGCTAAGAGTACTCCTGAATGGTCTCAACATTTTCAGGGCCTGTTTGTGCCCCTCCACTAGTTACTATGAAACCCAAGTATTCAATAATCTCTGTAAAGAATTTTTTTCAAGCCAAACTCTCACATAATCTGTATAATTTTACGTTATCTACATAGACAAGTTTTTCCAATTTTGTTCTGTATGAAAATTGTCCTTTGGAAAATGTTTCCTACATTCTTCAGGCCAAATAGATTTGATGATAACCTGACTAGGTCTAAGGCTGTGAAGAACTTTGTCTTTCCTAGCTATATATGTATATTAAGCATTGGGTGGCGATCGGCAATAATTCGCTGATTTGGCTTCCTTAAGTCGATCACAACTTCTCATTATGTTATCTTTTAGTAGCTGTTTGTTTTTTTTTTCCCGCTTATGATGCACTTGACCTTTCTTTTTGTTGTCTTGGTTGTCAATGTTTTCTGTTTTTATACCCTGAACCCATCGAAAATGTTAAGTCAGGATATAAGGGATTTGTTAAAATGTATGTAACAGGCGGAATGAGTCGTGGTAGACCCTATAAAGTATATGTTCTTGATCATGGTGACGACCTGCGTCGATTTTGCCTTGTCCGTCCGTCCGTCTGTATGTGAAAACGCATCGATCTCCGAACTTATAAGAGCTTTTGTAGGTCCGCTTATATCAAAAATTTGATAACTTATACCGTTTAATTGTTGACACCCTTATCGAAATTTAATAATAAAATTATATCTAGTACATCTTAGGAGATAGAGTTTCCAAATTTTGCATTTAATGTCCGAATTACCAGACTCATTAAATTTCAATATAGACAATATGTAAATAACTCATTCAGTCTTTCAATTTTGCTAAATTGACAAATATTTAATAGAATATGTAGATCATATACAGGATATTTCATTGAGATTATTAAGCAAAACGTTTGGTCAATTTGCAAAACACGAGACCAGCAACGCTAACCAGTGACAAGCATGTCCACGCATACATTAAGACATTCAAACGCGTTCATTCTCGTCTGTTCTCAGAATCACAATTGAGATTGAATTGTGATTAAATTATCAGCTTCTCGCTCATTACATTTACTGTATTTGCACGCGTCTTTCTGACGCTTCTCTTTCACATTGTCAAGCCGAGACTACGGAGAACAAAAAAAACTATTGGGCTCGCAAAATCACATGAGACAAATGACAAGGAATGTGCAAAAGAGAACAACGCACATACAAATTAAGCAGAACCTCTCGTTTGTTTTGTCTCATCCTTTATTAGTGATGGTACATTACACTTGCGATGGTATACCAAATGCCAAAACATAATGAAACGTATTTATTTAAATAGTACATTAACTTACCTTTCACGAAAAAAATATTGAGTTCAACCAGTTCGCTTTTATCAACACTGCAAAAGACAATGTGCAGCAGCTGAAATTATTGGCGCGAAATAACATATGATTCGATTATATGTTTATTAAAAGTTGTAAGGCGGCCTCTGGACGAACCGCCCTACATGTAACGTTAAGATAGTACCTAAGTATGTTAAGATAGTATAAGTATATTAAGATAGCATATAAGTCGGAAAAACGCAAAGAGCGTAGATGAAGAAGATAATAGATTATAAGATAGATTAAGTAAAAGAAGATGATAGAATATAAGATGGATTAAGATTTAGCTGAGGTCATTTTAAAATAGCGGCTTGAGCGCGCGCAACAACGATGATCTGCAATGCAACCCTGCGGCGTAGTGAAAGCTCTGAAGTGAAGGGCGTAAGCCGTGGTGAAGTTGAGTTACCGAGGCGTACGGGCGTCTCAAGCCGAGGATAAAAGAGGAGAAGTTTTCGAACACAGGGAAGAGAAGGTTGGAAAACGGCGAGCAAAAAAGATATAGAGAAAAGGTTGAAGACACACGAAAAGAACGAAAGCCGTGAGTAACGTTGGGAGCGCTAAGGCTCCGAAGAACCGGTGTGGCAGGGCCGTGTAGAGAATAGAATAGAATATCCAAGTAGAAACCAATGCAATGAATAATTATTAAACTAAACACCACGTCACTTAATTTCGGACTAACCTTGTAGAAACTAATACTGGCGGATCGACGTGGCAAATCCCGTCGAGGGCCTAAAAGAGTCATTATTAACCGGTAGTCGTAGCGTGGCCACGAACCCGCTCGCCGTGTGGAGAAACCCCGGCCAGAAAACCCTTAGGCGGAGTGAACGTCGGCTGCAAGGCGTTGCATGTTCCTCGCCAGGGGTACTACCTCCATAGGGCCTCCATCGTAACTAACCGATAATCCGACCGAGGTGACGTCCCGGTCAGGTGTGTAGAAAACCCAACCAACCTCATTTTCTTATCCCCTAAGCCCGCGTCTTAGCACCCTACAAATGTCTTGTAAGTGGCCCTGGTCAGATTGATATCTGCCTCGGCTGGAAAAGTAGCCTTACAAGTGGCGCCCGAGCAGGGACCCTGGGTGTAACAAGGGGCGTGGCATATTCGCGGCATAAAGACCCGCGCATATGCCCAAATAAAGGTGGCAGTTGGTGAAAGGGCATAATAGGTGTTAAGTCGGCTCGACCCCAACATACTCTTTTGGCGCAACCTGATTGGACGCCGCGGACGATTATTAGCGACGAAAACGGTAAAGCGAAGAGTGCAAAGCAACGGCACCAAGAGTGCAGCGCGCAGCAGAAAAGGGCGCGCGATGGATTAAAAGACGCGCTTGTGTGGTGTGAGATGCACAGCAAATCGCCGTCGGTGCGAGTGTCACGACGAAAACGAACAGTGGGCCGAGAGCCAAGAATTCGGAGGCAAATTTTTTGAGTTGAACAGTGGGACGAAATCATTTTTTTGTGGTGATTTGTTTTTACGAAGATTGTGAAGTAAAGAGAAACACAAGAAACGCAGCCGTAGATCGTGTGCACAGTGGGACAAGGCTTTTTTTTTTGAGGTGAAAAAAAAAAATTGAATAAAATGAAATAAAAAAAAACCGATTGTGGAACGTGTGCACGGTGGAGAAAAGTGGAGCAAACAGAAGGAAGACAATTTTGAGTGAGAAAAGAACGAAACACACACACAAAACTACAAATGGAATTAGGTGAGTGCCAGAATCCGGGGGTGGGCGTGCGCTGGGTGTATCAGTGCTGTCGACTTTTGTTCAGAGTTAGGCCATTCTGCGGCAATCTGGTCGCGCCTAGCCGAGTTGGATGCACGTTACGGGTCGGAGCCTCTCCTGGGGAGTGCGGCGCCGTGCATTGGCGATCGAGCATTCCAAATTCAGAACCGGATTTTCGAAAAGCTCAATTGCATGAGCCCACGCAAAGACCGTCATGGACATTAGGTGTACCGACAACGGAGCGCGCAAGATATAGAGTGGTGGCACACGGGGCAATTGCACGGTTGACGGTGAGATCAAGGGACCGCCGCCGACCCTGAATTTCGACCAGCACGTCCCTGCACCACGAGCACAGCCAGAGAGGAGCTCGCCCAGATGCGTGGCGGAACAGGTCAGGAAGGGGGGCGTGAGGTATAGATGGCCGGTCGGACCCGCTCGGTTTCCTCGAACTCCTGGAGGAGAGAGCCCTTACCTACGGAATCGACCTCGATGACATGTCTCGAGTGGTGAGCGCGATGCTAGTGGATAAGGCTGCTATGTGGTTCCTGACCAGCGGGTTGAGAGACACGACGTGGGCCAGATACCGGAGCGAATTCTTGGAAATCTTCCTGCCACCGCAATATTTCGACCGGCTAGAAGATCAGATTCGTTCACGTAACCAGCGGGATGGGGAAAGATTCATGGAGTATTTAATAGAGATAAGGTTGATGATGCGCCGCGCAGCGTACAGTTCAGCCCAGGAACTGTATCGGGTGTACGAGAACGCCGACCCTGAGTATAGGCTGTACGTGAGGCGACACGATTTTACGTCTCTTGCACAGCTGACTCAGATGGCGGCAGAGTACGAGAATGTGCGGGATCAAGGTAAAGATCGGGAAAGGAGAGTAACGGCTGGTCGGGCGAGACCCGCTTAGACAAAGCCAGCGGAGAGGCCCGACAATCCGTTCCGTTCGCAACCGACGGAACACCGTTCGACAGAAGTGAGGTCGAACGGCCCGATGACGCCATTCGTGAAGCCAACGGAGGCGACTCACCGTATGATGACCCAGGACATCAGACCAAAATCCGATCCACGCCGGGTCTGTTATCGGTGCGCGCAGGCAGGACACTTCGATAGGGAATGTCCTAATGCGCAGGTGCTGTTTTGCCGCTGGTGTGGAAGAACGGGTAGGAGCACCCAGGAGTGCTGTTATCGATCGAAGGCAGGAAACGGTTAGGGGCGTCCCTCGCAGGGGTGGAGCGGCGCCCACTAGCCAATAGTGAGAAATGGAGGCGCCCGTTATCGGTAAGAGAATAAATGATTGTCGCGAGTGGAGATTGCGGGTCAAGGTATGAATGCCACAATCGACACCGGTGTCACACGCAGCTTCGTGAGCGAGCATTACGTGCGCAAGGGAGTAGTCCGAGGGGAAATGCAGGTCGTGCAGTCACGGATCTGGCTGGCTGACGGGTCGGCATTGGAGGTTAAAAGTACGATTAGAGTAGAAGTGAGCGATGATGAATATGCTCAACATGCCAACCATGCTCGACCACGTGATACTGGGGATGGATTTCCTGTGCGCCTGAGGTGACACGACGCGACGGCAGGAGTGTCAAAGGGCCGAAGTCGGCGGCCAGTGAGGAAAGGATTTCGGTGACCAGGGAGCGTCAACTGGAAATTAGGACGATGGAAGTCGGAGTTGGGCCAGTCGTGGAGGACGCGGAGTGGCCGGAGAATCTGGAAGAATCTGCAGAGCTGGCACTATTAGAGAACGTAGAGGGGGTGTCTCATATTGCCGAGCATCACATAAGGATGAGGGATGACAAACCTATCAAACAATGGTATTGCCCCAAAAACCGGCTATGCGGAAGGTGATTGACGAGCAGGTAGACGAGCTACTTCGAGTGGGCAGCGGATAGTACAGCATTTACCGTGCCTGGAAGAGGACTATTCCATTGGCGGGTGATGCCATTCGGCCTGCATTCGGCCAGTGCAACGTTTCAGAGAGCGTTAGATACAGTCATCGGGCCTGAAATGGAACAATATGCGTTCGCTTATTTGGATGACATCGTAGTGATCGGCGCCACGAAGGAGCAACTTGTGGCTAACTTAAAGAAGCTGTTCCGCCGGTTGAGGGCGGTGAACCTCAAGCTGAATAGGAAGAAATGCAACTTCTTTAGAGAGAGACAGGCGTATCTGGCTCACGTAATCAGCGGAGAAGGAGTTTGCACTGATCCGGCAAAGGTAGAGACGATCCGGAAACTCCCGGCCCCTATCGGCCTGAAAGAGTTGCGGCAGTGTTTGGGGATGGCGTCCTGCTACCTGCTTTGTGCCAAATTTCGCAGTGCTGGGCCAGCCGATGAAGCCCCTCCTCAAGAAAGGTCAGAAGTGGGAGTGGAAAGAGGAGCAAGCTCTACGGAAGCTCAAAGAGAACTTGACGACAGCGCCCGTTCTGGCGTGTCCCGACTTCTCCGTCAAGTTTGTGTTGCAGATGCCAGCGATTATGGCTTAGGAGCGGTATTGACACAGACAGTTGAAGGTCAGGAACGAGTGATCGCGTACGCCAGTCGCAAGTTGTTAAAAGCAGAGATGAATTATTCGGCGATGGAAAAGGAGTGCTTGGCAATTGTGTGGGCAATCAGGAAGATGCGATGCTACTTCGAAGGCTATCGATTCGATGTAGTGACGGATCACCTAGCGCTGAAGTGGCTCACTTCCATAAAAAGTCCCACCGGCAGGATCGCCCGGTGGGCGCTGGAATTACAGCAATTCCACTTCGACGTGCACTATCGCCGAAGGAATTTAAATGTGGTGTTTTGTCAGCAAGCGGTGGTTGTCGAAACACCTTGCAAATGGATCGCGAAGATGCAGGGGAGAATTTTAAAGCAGCCAGTTAAGTTTAGGCTACGTTGAGGAGAATGGACAATTTCATCGGAATCTGTGGCATCGGACGGATGAGGAGGATTACATCCACTGGAAGCTTTGCGTCCCCGGTGGTCAGAGAGGCAGGGTGCTGCAGGAATGTCACGATGCGCCCACGGCCGGGAATCAGGGCGTGAGGAAGACGGCTGTCAAAAATTCAAGAGTGAGAAACCGGCCGGCCAGATCCTGACGAGGCAGGTAGCCGAGCCCATGTCGGTTCTATTCGCCGATTTTGCGGGTCCCTTGCCTCGCTCGAAACGTGGGAGCACCGTACTACTGGTGTTCCACGACGCGTTTGCAAAGTGGGTGGAGTTGGTACCTCTGAGGAGGGCGACAACCACTCTTTTGCAGGCAGCGTTTCGAGAGCGCATCTTGTGCAGATTCGGAATACCGAGAACGCTGGTGTGTGACAACGAAGAGCAAGCAGGAACTTCCGATCTTTCATGGAGTCGATGGGCGTGGAACTTCAATACACGGCCTCGTACTCCAGGCAGGAAAATCCCACGGAAAGGACGAATCGCACTGTAAAGACCATGATAGTGTAGTTCATCGAGGGTCATCCAAATTCGTGGAACGAAGTATTGCCCGAGATAACGCTAGCAGTCAATTCCAGTGTGGCGGATTCCACGGGGCTTAGCGCGGCTTTACTAATGTTGGGAAGAGAGCCGCGCTTGCCACTACGTGGTAAGACGAGGTAACCTCTGGGTCAACGACGAGGGAACTGAGCCCAAACGCGAGAGAGAGGAGACTAAGGGAAGTCTACGCGATAGTTTGCAGCAATCTACAACGGGCCTCGAAGGATCAGCGTCGATATAGAGATATAGAGTGGTGGCACACGGGGCAATTGCACGGTTGACGGTGAGATCAAGGGACCGCCGCCGACCCTGAATTTCGACCAGCACGTCCCTGCACCACGAGCACAGCCAGAGAGGAGCTCGCCCAGATGCGTGGCGGAACAGGTCAGGAAGGGGGGCGTGAGGTATAGATGGCCGGTCGGACCCGCTCGGTTTCCTCGAACTCCTGGAGGAGAGAGCCCTTACCTACGGAATCGACCTCGATGACATGTCTCGAGTGGTGAGCGCGATGCTAGTGGATAAGGCTGCTATGTGGTTCCTGACCAGCGGGTTGAGAGACACGACGTGGGCCAGATACCGGAGCGAATTCTTGGAAATCTTCCTGCTACCGCAATATTTCGACCGGCTAGAAGATCAGATTCGTTCACGTAACCAGCGGGATGGGGAAAGATTCATGGAGTATTTAATAGAGATAAGGTTGATGATGCGCCGCGCAGCGTACAGTTCAGCCCAGGAACTGTATCGGGTGTACGAGAACGCCGACCCTGAGTATAGGCTGTACGTGAGGCGACACGATTTTACGTCTCTTGCACAGCTGACTCAGATGGCGGCAGAGTACGAGAATGTGCGGGATCAAGGTAAAGATCGGGAAAGGAGAGTAACGGCTGGTCGGGCGAGACCCGCTTAGACAAAGCCAGCGGAGAGGCCCGACAATCCGTTCCGTTCGCAACCGACGGAACACCGTTCGACAGAAGTGAGGTCGAACGGCCCGATGACGCCATTCGTGAAGCCAACGGAGGCGACTCACCGTATGATAACCCAGGACATCAGACCAAAATCCGATCCACGCCGGGTCTGTTATCGGTGCGCGCAGGCAGGACACTTCGATAGGGAATGTCCTAATGCGCAGGTGCTGTTTTGCCGCTGGTGTGGAAGAACGGGTAGGAGCACCCAGGAGTGCTGTTATCGATCGAAGGCAGGAAACGGTTAGGGGCGTCCCTCGCAGGGGTGGAGCGGCGCCCACTAGCCAATAGTGAGAAATGGAGGCGCCCGTTATCGGTAATAGAATAAATGATTGTCGCGAGTGGAGATTGCGGGTCAAGGTATGAATGCCACAATCGACACCGGTGTCACACGCAGCTTCGTGAGCGAGCATTACGTGCGCAAGGGAGTAGTCCGAGGATGTGGCTGGCTGACGGGTCGGCATTGGAGGTTAAAAGTACGATGAGAGTAGAAGTGAGTCTCGCCGGAAAGGCAGCTATGATGAATAAGCTCAACATGCCAACCATGCTGGACCACGTGATACTGGGGATGGATTTCCTGTGCGCCTGAGGTGACACGACGCGACGGCAGGAGTGTCAAAGGGCCGGAGTCGGCGGCCAGTGAGGAAAGGATTTCGGTGACCAGGGAGCGTCAACTGGAAATTAGGACGATGGAAGTCGAAGTCGGAGTTGGGCCAGTCGTGGAGGACGCGGAGTGGCCGGAATATCTGGAAGAATCTGCAGAGCTGGCACTATTTGAGAACCTAGAGGGGGTGTCTCATATTGCCGAGCATCACATAAGGATGAGGGATGACAAACCTATCAAACAATGGTATTGTCCCAAAAACCGGCTATGCGGAAGGTGATTGACGAGCAGGTAGACGAGCTACTTCGAGTGGGCAGCGGATAGTACAGCATTTACCGTGCCTGGAAGAGGACTATTCCATTGGCGGGTGATGCCATTCGGCCTGCATTCGGCCAGTGCAACGTTTCAGAGAGCGTTAGATACAGTCATCGGGCCTGAAATGGAACAATATGCGTTCGCTTATTTGGATGACATCGTAGTGATCGGCGCCACGAAGGAGCAACTTGTGGCTAACTTAAAGAAGCTGTTCCGCCGGTTGAGGGCGGTGAACCTCAAGCTGAATAGGAAGAAATGCAACTTCTTTAGAGAGAGACAGGCGTATCTGGCTCACGTAATCAGCGGAGAAGGAGTTTGCACTGATCCGGCAAAGGTAGAGGCGATCCGGAAACTCCCGGCCCCTATCGGCCTGAAAGAGTTGCGGCAGTGTTTGGGGATGGCGTCCTGTTACCTGCTTTGTGCCAAATTTCGCAGTGCTGGGCCAGCCGATGAAGCCCCTCCTCAAGAAAGGTCAGAAGTGGGAGTGGAAAGAGGAGCAAGCTCTACGGAAGGTCAAAGAGAACTTGACGACAGCGCCCGTTCTGGCGTGTCCCGACTTCTCCGTCAAGTTTGTGTTGCAGATGCCAGCGATTATGGCTTAGGAGCGGTATTGACACAGACAGTTGAAGGTCAGGAACGAGTGATCGCGTACGCCAGTCGCAAGTTGTTAAAAGCAGAGATGAATTATTCGGCGATGGAAAAGGAGTGCTTGGCAATTGTGTGGGCAATCAGGAAGATGCGATGCTACTTCGAAGGCTATCGATTCGATGTAGTGACGGATCACCTAGCGCTGAAGTGGCTCACTTCCATAAAAAGTCCCACCGGCAGGATCGCCCGGTGGGCGCTGGAATTACAGCAATTCCACTTCGACGTGCACTATCGCCGAAGGAATTTAAATGTGGTGTTTTGTCAGCAAGCGGTGGTTGTCGAAACACCTTGCAAATGGATCGCGAAGATGCAGGGGAGAATTTTAAAGCAGCCAGATAAGTTTAGGCTACGTTGAGGAGAATGGACAATTTCATCGGAATCTGTGGCATCGGACGGATGAGGAGGATTACATCCACTGGAAGCTTTGCGTCCCCGGTGGTCAGAGAGGCAGGGTGCTGCAGGAATGTCACGATGCGCCCACGGCCGGGAATCAGGGCGTGAGGAAGACGGCTGTCAAAAATTCAAGAGTGAGAAACCGGCCGGCCAGATCCTGACGAGGCAGGTAGCCGAGCCCATGTCGGTTCTATTCGCCGATTTTGCGGGTCCCTTGCCTCGCTCGAAACGTGGGAGCACCGTACTACTGGTGTTCCACGACGCGTTTGCAAAGTGGGTGGAGTTGGTACCTCTGAGGAGGGCGACAACCACTCTTTTGCAGGCAGCGTTTCGAGAGCGCATCTTGTGCAGATTCGGAATACCGAGAACGCTGGTGTGTGACAACGAAGAGCAAGCAGGAACTTCCGATCTTTCATGGAGTCGATGGGCGTGGAACTTCAATACACGGCCTCGTACTTCAGGCAGGAAAATCCCACGGAAAGGACGAATCGCACTGTAAAGACCATGATAGTGTAGTTCATCGAGGGTCATCCAAATTCGTGGAACGAAGTATTGCCCGAGATAACGCTAGCAGTCAATTCCAGTGTGGCGGATTCCACGGGGCTTAGCGCGGCTTTACTAATGTTGGGAAGAGAGCCGCGCTTGCCACTACGTGGTAAGACGAGGTAACCTCTGGGTCAACGACGAGGGAACTGAGCCCAAACGCGAGAGAGAGGAGACTAAGGGAAGTCTACGCGATAGTTTGTAGCAATCTACAACGGGCCTCGAAGGATCAGCGTCGCTATTACAACCTGCGCCGAAGGGAGTGGAGGCCGACGTTGGGATCTGCTACTTTGCTGTGGCAGCACCAACTCTCGAAGGCGGCAGAAGGATTTGCCACGAAGTTGGCACCCAAATTTGATTTGAAGCTCTGAGGTGAAGAGCGTAAGCCGTGGTGAAGTTGAGTTACCGAGGCGTACGGGCGTCTCAAGCCGAGGATAAAAGAGGAGAAGGTTGGAAAACGGCGGACGAGAAAGGTAGAGAGAGTAATGTTGGGAGCGCTAAGGCTCCGAAGAACCGGTGCGACAAGGCCGTGTAGAGAATAGAATAGAATATCCAAGTAGAAACCAATGCAATGAATAATTACTAAACTAAACACCACGTCTCTTAATTTCGGACTAACCTTGTAGAAACTAATACTGGCGGATCGACGTGGCAAATCCCGTCGAGGGCCTAAAAGTGTCATTATTAACCGGTAGTCGTAGCGTGGCCACGAACCCGCTCGCCGTGTGGAGAAACCCCGGCCAGAAAACCCTTAGGCGGAGTGAACGTCGGCTGCAAGGCGTTGCATGTTCCTCGCCAGGGGTACTACCTCCATAGGGCCTCCATCGTAACTAACCGATAATCCGACCGAGGTGACGTCCCGGTCAGGTGTGTAGAAAACCCAACCAACCTCATTTTCTTATCCCCTAAGCCCGCGTCTTAGCACCCTACAAATGTCTTGTAAGTGGCCCTGGTCAGATTGATATCTGCCTCGGCTGGAAAAGTCACCTTACAGTATGTATGTAAATATGCACGAAGTGGATTTGACAATATGCAAGATCGAACAAATGACTTGCAGTTCGTAAATGCTCATTTGACAGTCACTCTACAGTTCAAAAATTATCAAACTACTGAATAACGACACATTCGAAAAATTCTATCATCGCTCATACGCACACATATGTATGCAAATGTGTGTATGCAATTCGCAAGGTCAAGCAACATCAAACGTTGGGTTCTTACAATTTTTACAAGAAGCAAGAATAAAGTTTCGCACAGGCACACAAATGCTTATACATGTAAGCAAAGGACTGTAAGTGTGTGTGCATGCTCATCGCGAAAACATATTCTTCATGCGCATCAACGCTTTCATACCCTTCACAGAAATAATAATACAAATCTTAACAATTTGCATGAGCATGGCAAAAGCTTTCAGCAGTTTGGTATACTCTTCGCTCGAAAGGGAAGAAATGCGATCTCTAGGCGAATAAATTTGAATTTTTGTGAGCTGCTGCTGCTTGTGAATACATACATATATATACGTACATACAAATATATTTGAGAGAGCAGAGAGAGAGAGAGAGAGAGAGAGAGAGAGAGAGCAAAGAAAACTAGCATACAGTCATTCTCCGTATAAAAATTCGACCGTTTCGGTTGAACCGATAAGCGACCGATACGATCAAATACGAAGTTGATTGGTCCGGCAAGCAAATCTCAATACGCTGAAAACGCTTGTTATACTTGTCTAGTCTCTGTGTTTTATGGTAAATGGTAGTGATAAATGAGAATAATCGGTGTCAGCAAAATATTGGATCCTAAACAGCATTGATTTTTCAGGGAAGAAGTAGAGATTTTTGCTGTTATACATAATTTCCTCAAAATCGTTTTGTTCTGAATTTCCACTTTAAATAGGCTTACCTTATAAAAATAGAGCACAGCCATATATGTATACACGCTCATATACACTTGCAAGAATAAATATGCGTACAAGTTACTTGTAAAAAAAATTTGTAGTAATTTGTTTTTGGCTATGATTCATACTTGTTTTTTTTTTTTAACTAAAAAAAAACAACGTATTTTCGATACCCTTTTTTTTTAATGGTCTCTGCCAATCTCTTTAACATAACCAATTTTCAAGTAAAGTCTGGTAAAATTTAAAAACACTCCTCCGTTAATACTTTTTTCAGCATATCATATTGAAGTTATTGGTCATAGACGAATTCAACGCTCCCGGAATTCCCAAATATGTTCTATAGGATTTAAATCTGGCAACTGGGGTGGCGAATTCAACTGGTTCTTTGCGTTGTAAAGTAACCATATCTTAATATTGTGGGCTGTATGTTTGGGTACATTGTCCTGTTGAAACCAAAAGTCGTCGCCAAGTTCTTATTTTCTGCAACTTTCGTGCAAATTGCCTTTCAATATTTGTAGGTAAGCCATTGGTCCATTGTCGACTCAATGAATATAAGGTTGCCTACACCATTTGCTGCCATACACCCCCATACCATCACACTGTCAGTGACATTTTCTGTTTCGAAGGCTGTACCAGTTTTACGCCACACAAGTTTGCGTCATTTGATGCAAAAAATGCAAAATTTACTTTCGTCATGGAAAATGATATTATTCCAGAAATCTGGAGGCAATAATTGAAATTCTTTATATTAAACTTCTGGATAATACCTTGACCAATCTACGCATATTTATTCTTTCAAGTGCACAAAACCGCTATATCCTGAATTTTGATTATAATAAAATTTAGGGTATAAAAAACTAAAGAATTATATTGCTAGTTATTACCCTAACTATGTGTTCACATAGACGGGGCATCTGGAACCAAATTTTTTCACACATAAAAAATCTGCATTGCGACACATACAGCTTCGTATTTGCTCGGGTCGCTCTCTTGAGGGTTCGAGCTAAAACTAGAGGGTTCAGATTTACAGTGTATATTCGTGTAATAAATACAAAGATTTTGTAATTTTTGGATTTTCGATACCACGCCTCCTTCCGCCCAATTTAAAAAAGACGTATATCAAATAATAGAGGCTTTTGCCTTGGAAAATACATACATATAAATGTCATTATCATAATTTGGTAGTTTGATTACGATAGTCTACAAGAAAATTTATTCAACAGATAAATTCTCATAATATTTGCTTCAATTTTAAACTGACTTTATTTTACAAGGGCATTCTGAGAGCGAGCAGCGGGAGAGCGATCATAGGTAGATGAACACTACCGTTCTCACCACTTTAACATTAACTGCTCTTTACAGTGGTAACTACTTACAATGTATATTAATATTAACAGTTCAAGTTACATCCAGATCCTCTGACTTAACATCGTCCGCGTTGAAAGGCCGCAGGGCTTCAATACAACTAGTTCTAAACTAACTAAATAACTTATTAAGTGCTAGGGGTGCAATACGATGAATTGTTCGATTGTATGTGCCAGATTTGGTCTTTATCAACGCTACTCGCACCCTACCATCTGCTTCGGCTATTGCTTCGGTCACCACGCCTAGCATCCACTTTTGAGGAGGAGCGTTGTCCTCTTCCACGAGGGCGACTGTTCCGACCAAAATGTTATGGTTTTTCTGGGTCCATTTGGACTTTTGTTGCAGGCTGAGCAGGTAGTTCCTTGACCAGTCTGTCCAAAATCGCTGCTTGACTTTGAAGATCAGCTCCATTTTTTCAAGAATATTAGCTTGACATCGTCGACTGGCTCCGTTGACACGAGTGGCAGCGGCGTTGTTCCTATTAAGAGTTACGCCGGCATGAGCATTTCGGCGACGTTTGGGTGGCCAATTCGTCCTGTCGCAGAACTGCACTGCCAATTACCTTGAGCAGAAGTCCCTTCGCGGACTTCACAGCCGCTTCCCAAAGGCCCCCGAAATGCGGGGCCCGGGGAGGAATAAAAACAAATTCGTCGCCCAATGAACCTGAATAGAAACATCAGAAATGTATTAGAAGTAAATCTGTAGCTAATTCTATTTGCACAGCCTTCGAGGTGAAGGAAACAAATATGTCAATATACATTTTTACTGGCGATTTGCCACGAATTCCTAAAGAAACCAATATTGGACCACAAAAGTTCACTCCGCTGATTTCAATTGATCTATTTCCGTGTATCCGGTCAGTGGTAAGATTGAGATAGAAATATCGGCTTGTAGCGAAAACAATGTATGCATTTTAGAATCACTGCACTGTTCTGCACGCCTATTGAACATTGATCAATTGACCAATGAGACCGATGCAAGTGCTCCAAATAAGCGTAACGAAACGACACTTCTTTGGAAGTACTAATGGTGCCTTCAATAACCTACCTCCTACCAGCAACCACAGCACACGCCTGCTGGGTTATCCTTTAATGGTACATGACGCTAAGATACATTCTTGGTCAACTCCTGGATGGCTGATACGCGATTAGCAACGAATGTGTTCGAAGAAGACGAATGCATTCACAGCCAATGTAGAACAACATCTGAGTCTGACCAAAATGTGACTCGATTAAGTGGACAGTCAAGTAGCTTCTTCACATTCCACACGGTAGCTAACAATTCTGCAGCACATTACTCCAGCCGTGGCACGGATTTTGTTTTCAAATGCGCTACCTTAGACATAGCAACTAGCAGCATAGTAGTGATACTTTCATCTGCGTTCCTACCTATAAACAATAACTAAGCAAATCCATGGATTTGGCAGCATTTTGACTTAAGTGTGTCAACGTAACGAGGTATATGAAATTATTTTTTGTTTGTAAAACAGCTTATTACTGCCTCAAATTCAAGGTTATGCAATCATATTTCCTGCAGCAAGACCTTTGTACGAGTTAGAATAGGACTTAACAAACCTAAAGGATCGTACAATCGTGCCACAAACGACAGAACTGATTGTTTGGTAGGTTGCACATCTATTAAACACTTCACAGATTATTTAAAAATATCATCCTTCGGATTTCAAATTAATCCTAAGGTTTTCGTGTCCTCTTGGTGACCAATGATAATGTGATCTCTTGCTGGCTGTGCTGCGAGTTGCTTACAATTGGATGACCATTTTGTGAGAGGAAAACACAAACACAAGAAACACAATTCCTCAATGCTGTCGGCGCCTGTCAACGAGTCATCGACATAAAAATCTTGAACTAAGGACCTTGCACCCGCAGGATAAATGGAAGCATGCAAGTCGCTCAGATGTTTTAGACATCGAACTGCTTAAAATGGAGCATTCGCTGTCCCATACGATACTGAGGACTTCCTAGAGGCATCAAATACTACCCGCTGTGGATACGCTGTGCGTTCTTAGCACGAATTGATATGGAATGCAGTAATGCGGCTCTCTCGGAATTTGACTGTCAGTTGGGCTCATATGACCCAAGGCCAAGTACTCTTTCATGAAATCAGTGTACATTGGTCGAATATCTTCTTGCTTGCTCATTCTTCGCTCCGAAGCCAAAAAAACGTGCCCTGGCTGGGTCGTAAGACATGCCAAGGCAATGTGGACTTGATTTGAATAACAACGACACACTGAGGCGACCCGAGGTGTTTTGGCAAAAAGTCTCTACAAAGGACTTCTCGCACAGCTGTTGTCTTGGAGTGTACAACTTTGAATCAATTGTATTTGGTTTCTCTTCCAACTCCCAGAATTTTCGAACTATGGAATGTAGATATGTATCGTCCTTTACTACACTCATGAAAGTCGACATACGAGCAGCTGCATTATTTGTTCGGCACCGACCAGACACAATCCAACCAAAGGCTGTAAGTTGCAGTGTTGGACTATCGTATGGAGGAACAGCTCATAACACACCAAAGTCCATCATGATTTCTGTGTCGCCCATCCGGGATACTATTGAAGTTTAAACGCTGTGACGAACAGATGACTGGCAGTTAGCAAGGCCCAACAACTGAATTCCTGATCTCTGCCTTTTTAGCTTGAAATGCTTTGCTGGTTCTTCAGTTATGAAGTTCACCTGAGAGCCAGAGTCTAAGAGGGCTCTGGCTAACTGATAAGATCCAGATTGATCCTTTACCTTAACAACTGCTGTTGCCAAGAGAACTTGATCTGAGGCGATCCTAGCATGATTAACAGAAGATAATTGTGACGAAATGGGTCGAGGAATTGCCGAATTTTGTGGGATATTGTAGATTTACATCTTACTGCAAACTACCTGTCGTAGAGGTACGATTTTAATAGTTTATGTACATTGTTTGGGAACGTTCTTTTGATATTATGCATCAGACCTTTCAACCAAACTTTATCGAAAGTATTCTCGATTTTCGAAACCGTTTTGTATTGTTGATGTAATCCGATTGACTTGCTTAATAGTTCCGTGTTTTTCGCGAGACCAAATTGGTGTGATGGGATGCAGTTATGGAGATTCAGTAATGGAATAATCCAAGGCAGCAGACATTTTTCCAAAGAGTTCTGATAGCCACGGTAATAGGCTTATAGGTACGATGAAGAAACTGTGGGATCTTTTCCTGGCTGGTATCATTATGATAATTGACTTTTTCCATCTCACTGGGAAATAGTCAAGGTTGGTAATGGCATTGAACAGCTTTGGTTAGCTCTTCACAGTGAATTTTTCGTACTGGATGTTGATATTTGCTCAATATAAAGGAGTTAAGCATATTCTGTTTCATGTTTTAACGTTTTGGTGAGTTTACGTGGGGTGTCTTTAAGCTTTTTCCTTGTTGAAGGCGATCTGTAAGATTGTCACTCTTGTAGTAATCGCCGCATTTCGAGAACGAGCACTTCAATTTTCAGATTTGTCTTCTTTTGGTTGTACATTGCTTTTACTGTTTGATTGATATGTGAGCTGCAAGAACAAAGACGGACTTCAGTGTGTTTGCAAAACTATCAATATCAACTTCGAATTCAAGGGGCTCGATAATATGTGAACTCATATATTTTTTTATCGGAGCCAGTTTTTGTTTTGGGCTCTGGTTATCGGAGTAGATTTATTAGGACAGGCAAGCAATCGAATGATAAATCCGAAAAAATTCAACGGTTATCAGATTACGCGAAATATTTAAAGTTCCTACAAAACCAATCACATCAGGTAGCTGTTTAGGGTTTGTCGGCTAGTACGTGGTCTGCCAGGAGAACCGTGGTCGAGCTTATTGTTTGCTTTATAATTATGTAGATGTTCGTAGCGAAGCCATTGATTCTTTGGATTTTTCTCGTCACCTCCAGTAAATTCAGGGGGCTGATCGTCAATGTTGTCTGAAAAAATGTCAAACCAATTTTTATTGTTTGGTGCTTGACTTGAAAGTTTGCTGAAATTGTTACCAGAATTTTTGTGTTGTTCGCAAAATTTGGAGGGCGTAGCAATGATAGCGTTATACCGTTACAAAAAAATCTTGACGCTCGTCTTGCTCGCGTTATCGCTGGGTACGAATTTCGGGTTAACTCATTGTTTTGAACGAAGTTGAATTATAGTTTTTGTCATTTGTGTTATTTGTTTTTTTTTTTTTTGTGTGTAATTAGTTGATTGTTGTGTATAAGTTGAAGATTTTAAAAATCAATTTGTGCAGCGATATTGCACTAAGTGTCTTTCCTGATAAAAATGTATTTTGTTTAATGTATCTACCACTGCACTGTTGCGTTTTAGAACTTTTACCAGGGGAACGTCTGCATGCGACGAAGTCACACGTATTTTTCGGGATATAAAGGATGACGCTGTTTGATGCCCAAAAGCAAAAAGATATGTCAGTAACTATGTACATAAAATATTGTGGTGAATAATGTATACGTCGCATCAGTACGCCGTACGGTACTTTGGCGCGAGACATATTCTAGGTTATAGACAAATTCTAAGAATACCAAACTCATTGCGCAGCTGCGTCTTGCATGTACAGTGTTCAAACTATGTTCATATTGTAACAGAAACGTACAGTGGTTAAAATACGTTCATAATGCGAAATATACTAGTGTTTAAGTAAACAACCAAGTTAATGAACAGCCCTCGCAGTAAAACTCTGTGAATTCTAGATATCAACGTATGCAGAAATCAAAAGCGGTTTCACACACTCAAATACTTATATTGTCAAAGAAGATAAACATTTGGTGCTTTTGAATTGAATACCATTATCACAAAAACTTTTTCAGGTACATATTGATATGAAGTCGAAAAAATGGATATTTATGAATTTTAATTCTAACAAAAACGCTGATTTCGTTTGTTTATCCCATTCGAAAATTTCTCCTCAAGCCAATCTAATTTGGGAAAATGTAACTGTTGAATATAGCTGAAATAATTGATTCAATTGAAAAGATAATGTTAACTTATCTGCACAAGAAATCAGATAATAGTTGTACTTAAGTAATCTATGTGAACAATGCCATTTTTGAGGAATTTTGATGAGGAATTCGCGAATAGTTAATTTAAAGTTATAAAAGTAATTATCGACGTTAGTATGATAAGCTAAAAATTAAGCTTAATGCAACCGTTAGTTATTTAAAGCTGTACATATTTAGATGAAATTTTATAGAAGATTTCCATGCATCCAGGAGGGGTAGATATAATTTTGCCAAAGCATAGACGGTGTCTAAAAAATGTTTTTGGGTCATCGATAGAGGATGTCAACAGTAATGAACATACAAAATAGAAAAAGATTGTAAGCATGCCTTCTGCGCACTCCACGACTAGCAGTTAGTGCATTAAAAGTAGACAAGGGCCACATTCCATTTTATCCAAAGTACAACAATAACCAAAATTGTATAAAATACGCATTAAACTAAATGTAACAAATAAGAGTGCTCTAGTCGAGACAGCTCGAGATACCTTGAACTTTGCGAAGAACTAATAATCCAATCATTTCACACTTCTGTCATGCTTTGTATGTATAAAACAAAGCAAGCAGCACATGCACACATACATGCACACGCTTGCATAAGCAGGCCACGCCTCCTTCTGCTTTTAACATACATTTTAGCAAAACCAATATTCTCTGATTTCCCATTTTCAGTGTTCAGGGTGTTCATAAATATTCCAAAAAGGTGCTGCGCCAAAAACTCTTGAGTTGCTAAAAAAGCAATCGGAGAAAGATGCGTTCAGTCGTTGATAATTGGTGTCTTCGACCATCACTATATTACAGAGAAAATATATGAAGGCTTAATGGAAAACAACAGAGTATATTTAGAGTCCCTAATGAAAGTCGAAATTGCCGACCTTGCCAAGGACACCGACCAGCAAGCACCTATCAAAAACAAGGATGTGCAATCGGAAACATCCAAGGCAAAAAGAAATATTTTGCAGAAAGAAATATTTTCACGAAGAAGTTCGAGATAGCTAGAGATATGTAAAGATAGCCAGAGAAATTCAGTCCTTGAACAATATGCTAGAGTTTATTGAGCAACTATATAGCTCAGTGTACTCAGACAGTGCAAAAGAGTTACGTTTATACGCCTATAGAAGCAAAGAAAATGAGTTCAGTTTGAATGTTGTAGCAATTATAAATCTTTATTTTACTTAAAAAATGCGCTTAGCCCAAATAAATGGAATTCTTATAGAGTTCTGTCGTTGATAGCAGCAGAACGGAAGTATGCAGCATGCTGCATGTAAAGGGTGTGACACTTAAAAGTTTCGATTTAAAAATGCAATAAACAAGAACGGTTTGAGATTTTTTTTTATTTTTTTGTTTTAAATATTATTGTTTTTAATATTATTTTAAATATTATGCCACTGCTGGCCTTACAGTAGCACTTTTTCGAGTGTTTGCGGCAGTATCTCGTCAATGGCATCACGAATGTTGATATTCAAATGGTCAATTGTCTTTGGATGGTGGAAATAGAAAATAGCCCAACGGTGTCTAATCGTACCTTTTTGGCGGCCAATTGATATCACCATTTCGGCTGATTAAATGGCCATCGATTTCGCGCAATGTTGATATTCAAATGGTCAATTGTCTTTGGATGGTGGAAATAGAAAATAGCCCAACGGTGTCAAATCGCACCTTTTTGGCGGCCAATTGATATCACCATTTCGGCTGATTAAACGGCCATCGATTTCGCGCAATAAGTCGATTGTGGCATGAGATGTGTGACAAGTTGCACAATCCTGCTGAAACCAAGCATTGTCCACATCAATACTATCAAGAGCGGTCACTAAAAAATCGGTTATCATGGTGCGATAGGTGTCTTCATTGACCGTAACGGTTGCTCCGTCCTCGTCTTCTAAGACCTCGTGTGTGTTTTCCGAGCCGCAAATACGCCAGTTTTGCTTATTCATGTGGCCACGAAGATGAAAATTGGCTTCGTCCGAAATGATGTTTTTTTTTTCGCAAAATTGACATCATTGATTGGCTGCTCGTTAGCCCATTAAAAGAAGGTAAAACGAAGTGGATAGTCACGCGGCTTCAACCGGTCAAGCGTAAATCGATTCATTTCGTTCAGCGGACGTAATATACTGAATTTTATGACAGAACAGAATGACATAAGTATTGCCAAAGTCGAACTAACCCAAAAAATCAAAATCGATAGATGGGCCACCCTTTATTTACAAATTGAATTAATTGAGCTGTTTGAGAATAGAGCAGAAACTTAACTTAAAGTAACCGGAAGGAAAGCATGAAGCCGCCGTTGCCGGTATGCAAGCCGGCAGAAAGCTGAGTAGGCATCTTGACCGAACGCTCGGCTCGCACTAAAATGTATATGTAAAATAGTCTGCCTTGCGTCAAGTATTATAATTATTATATGGAACATACTACAAGATGCCGTTTTTGCCAACTGGGTGGTCACGATATAACCAGACGTCAGAAATTTGGAGCCCAGCCTGTTAAAAAACGCAAGGAGTTTGTCTCTAAAAACGCACTATGCTTTAGGCACTCATAGCATTAAAGATTGCAAAACAGATTCGACATGCAATCAATGCTCCAAAACTCTCGACAATTTATTCCACGAGGATGCAAACAAAAAAGAGACCGTCAGCAGCAATTGTCTTATAGAAAAAAAGTAAGAAAACTCTAGTGGAGGTGCCCGACTAGGGGATACCTTGAACGCCGAATGATATGGGTTTTTTAAAAATTCGGTGTTGTGTATTAAAAACACAGAAAAATTTTAATAATATAAAACTTTTAGACTAAAAAACATATTTCCGCTGGACAACATAGTTTCAAACCTGGAATTTTTACTTGACTTACATCGCTTCTACCAACAGCGCCCTCTAACACAGCTAAACTAAAGTAGCAGTTGAAATTTCTAAAAATACACGAGAGTTATATATGGCCACGTGGCTTTGCGAATTGGCCGGCCAAATGTTTAGTTTAATAACTTCTGTTTTACTTAATAAGTTTCAGTGATATTTTGAGCATATGATTTATAAAATCTATTGAATATTTGTCATTTAATAAGAAATGCAACCTCATTCACATGTTGATTACATTTGCAATTGACGTTAAAGTTAATGAATTTGCGGAAATTCGTGGCCAGTATTCTAAATGTAACATAAATCAAAATTGCTTAAAATATAAATGAAACTAAAAATTCTTGATTTTTGAAGGAAACTCCTGTGCGTGCTATACACGGAACTACAAAAAAATTTTAAGTCTCCAGCTCGTATATGTTTTGAGATCGTTCATACAAGTTAACAAGTAACCCTCGCTTGCTAGACACTTAGTATTTAAGCTACCCTCGCATGCGCAGTGCTGGAAACATGAAACTTGACACTGCGCAAGTTGATTTGCTTATCAGTTATGCTGAACCGGCATTGCCGGCTATGGGTCTTGTGCAACTCATGCTGCAGCTTCAGCTTTGGTTTCAGTTTTAAGTCAATTTTGTAATCAGTTTGAAATATACTCGTCAAGGCGAAACATTCACTCCGACCGATGTCGTAAATCCCTCTTCAATTGATATATTACAGAAGGCGGTAATTCCGTAGTTTAATAGCTACGCACCCTAATCTACTGTTATAAACGCAGTTTACAACAGTCGGCACAATCCTGTGGATAGCTACAACAGATCAACATCTGCAACGTTAGACTGGATGAACACATTTAAATAATTGGCGCCCAACGTGAATTTAACGGAACTGGCTAGGAACCTCTCAGATCATGTAAGTTCATCATTGAGTCATTAATTTCAAGTCAATGTAATTGTGAAAAAAAAAAAAAATAAAAAAAAGATAATAACACATAAACCAAGTTGTCAAATTTAGCGAACTGCAATTTGAACATAACAAAATAGATTTTTCCATATTTACAATAAACGTCTAATTTTTGCCAAAGTACACCCACGATTTTTTTTTTTGACCTGCCCTAAACAGCAATGAGCCGATTTGACCTAAATAGGCAAATCAAAATAGAAAATCTTAGTGACGAAGAGTGGAATATAGAACCCAATCAAACAGTCAGCCAAACGAAGAATCTAGATAATATGAATCAAGAACAGATCCAAGCCATGATAAAAAACGCTTTACAGCGTCAGGAGGTAAGGCACCGGGAAGAGTTAAGTCAGCTACAGCAGCAGATAAAAAGCTTGCGCATAGAAGCGCCACGGGTAGAAATATACCAGAGAATAGCAATAGATCAAAACATTCGATGTGACCTACCACTTGACATAATAAAATCGGCACCCGATTTCGACGGCGTGGCAGACGAATACGTAGCATGGAGGCAAACTGCCACTGATGCTTACGAATTATTCAAGCCCTTTGCGGGCAGCGCTAATTTCTACCAAGCGGTAACAATAATTCGGAATAAAATCCGAGGGCCAGCTAGAGCGTTGTTAGTCTCATACAACACTGTGTTGAATTTTGACGCTATAATAGCTAGATTAGATTGCACTTATTCCGACAAAACGTCAATACGCCTTTTACGGCAAGGACTAGAGGTGGTGAGACAGGGCGACTTAAGCCTTATGAGCTATTACGACGAAGTCGAACGAAACCTAACGTCGGTGACAAACAAAATTGTCATGTCCCACGACCCCAACAGGCCGCATTACTTAATAATGAGGTCAGGGCAGATGCCCTACATGCCTTCATTTTGGGTCTGAAGAAGAACCTGAGAACAGTAATATTCCCAGCGCAGCCAAAAGACCCAAGAAGCCGAGGCTAGCATTGAGCGCAGCACTTTCTCTGCATCGTACGCTAGAGTGCTAGAAGAAAAGAATCAGGGAGCGAAAGTAGCAAGTACCGATCGCACAAAAAAAAGGAGACTCACCAGGAGAATAGGAAAGAAAGCCAGGAAGAACATCCCGTGCCGATGGACGTCGATACTTCGTCTAAGTTTAGACAGCACACGAAGTTTGGTAACTATCAGAACTTAGGCACACAGACTCAAAAAAGACGTTTTACAGCCGACAGACGACAACGTGTCAAAAACGTAGCCCAAGGCGGCCATGTTGATAAAAATAAAAAATACAAGGATACAGCAGAAGAAGTTGTAGCCTGTATCGACGATGAAACTGAGTCCATTGACCTCAATGGCTCGGTGAATTTTTTAGGGAACGCTCTTGGCTCCCGTTCATTAGACGACATCTGGCTGGGAGAAATTTGAAAATTCTGATAGACACCGGGGCGGCTAAAAACTACAGTAGGCCCGTAAAGGAGCTAAAAGAAGTGACACAAGCCGAAAAGCCCTTCACTGTGAGCTCTATTCACGGCTCCAGTACAATAAAAAATAAATGCTTAGAAAATATTTTTGGACAGACACTAATGTAAGTGACATAGTTGTCCAGACTTAATAAAAATGAAGTTCAAAGTATGGTACTAAAGAGGAAAAAGGCGTTCTCGACCTCTAACGAGACGTTACCTTTTAATACCTCCGTTTAAGCCACAGTGAGAACTGTAGACAACGAGCCAGTCTACTCCAAATGGTACCCCCTACGAATGGGCGCATTGGACTTTGTAAACAAAGAAATTGGATGTTTACTCAAAGATGGTTTAATTGGACCATCAAGGTCACCATACAACAGTCCAGCTTGGGTTGTTGACAAAAAAGGGATCGATACTAACGGCGATAAGAACAAGCGCCTTGTAATCGACTTTAGGAAGCTAAATGAGCGAACTATTGCCGACCTTTCGGCAGTTTTCAAAGGGCCATAGATGACGTCCTAACGGAACAAATAGGGAAAAGATGTTACGTATATGTAGACGACGTAATAGTTTTCTCAGAAAACGAGTTCGACCATATAAAACATATTGACACGGTACTAAAAAACCTGTGTGATGCTAATATGAGAGTCTCATAAGAAAAAACTCAGTTTTTCAAAGAAAGTATTGAATTTCTAGACTTCTTAGTGACAAAACACGGGATAAAAACTGATCCCGAAAAAGTTAAGACCATCCAAGAGTATGTTGAACCAAAAAACCTCTACAGTCTCAGGTCCTTCCTCGAATGAGCCAGCTATTATAGGGTCTTCATAAAAGACTTTTTATCTAAGCAGCCCCCTAACAAGCATACTCAAGGGAGAAAATGTTAAGGTCAGTAAGCACATGTCCAGGAAAATTGACGTAAAATTTAATGAAACCTAACGAAACTCATTCGAACGGTTGCGAAACATTCTGGCATCAGAAGATGTCATCCTTATGTATCCAGATTTTCAACAGCCATTTGACCTGACAACGGACTGATAGTGAAAAAGTGTTCCAAAAAAGTAACGTAAGGGACACCAGCTGGGCCATTTTTAGCTATCCGCTGCGAATTGGCAAACAAACACTGCCAAGTTAACAACCAATTGAGGATAGAAATCAAGGAAGACTTCTACATGGGAGGCTGTATTGAAAACGAATATAGTTGGAAAATCACAGTTTAATTGGCACAAGGCTCATAAAGTAACCCTTCTAAAAGACTGTCATCGACTACACTAGGAAGAGGTGTGTAACGCGAGACCCAACATAGCCGCCTAGATCCGATAAAGATCTTCGGCGATGGGCCAATTACAATCAACGACCAAGCCAAGGATCAATTTTGATGGCGGCTCAGAGCAATTTCTGAAGAGCGCACAATTGGTGACCTTCATCCGTTATGTAGTCATAAATAACACGAGATTTGTGAACAGAAGAAGCATGAAAAGCCAGGTTCCAGGGCTCGCATCCTCTTAGGAATATCATCGGGCACGACAACATCCTGAGTCTACCGTTTCTGCATTGGTTAAGTGAAGAGAACCTCAACTTCATTAACTGAATGTCGACATATCGATAAAGTCTGTGATCTGCGGTGATCTGCGCAGTCATCGGTAGCCTTGTGCTCTCTCATGAAAACTCAACGAGTTGGTGACAAGGATGGCTGGTAAAGAAATACTTTGTTGCCAACTCCAGATCATTCCCGTTGGGCAATAAACAGTCGGCGAAGAAAAGTTACCTAATGTTCAGAATGAAGCTGAAGGTCATTTCACTAGCAACAACGAGACTGCTGCTATCACTTACTAAGGGTCTTGCCTTAAGTTCATAACTCTTATTTAACTGGTGCTCAACTGGTTGAAATAAAAGAGCTTTGGCTTAGTAGAAATACGTATCAACATTGCAGACAGTCTCTACCGACTGAATAATTGTTCAAGCTTGAACATAATATTGACGGCCACCTCCTGACGTCTTCAAATCGATTGCAGAGGAGCAGCGAGTAATTTACGATTCTCCTTAATATACAAAACCATCGATTATAAAGAAAACACTTGTGGAGCTTTCGCTTCGATGACACGACGAAGTCAGTGCAGTTTGTGGAGCAAGTGAAGTAGTCCACAAACATAAACGAATTGGATCTGGATCTAATCTCGAGGGCGAATTGCTCAAAGATATGGCTTTGAAGTGGTACGTGGTGAGCAATAGGTACTGGACAGCATAGGCAACGTTCGTGTGCAGCTTCCAAAAGTTTTTCCTACCCAGAAGGGTGAGGGTCGCAACTCCAGGTGCTTTGCTTAAGCCCAAATTACTTTTTAAATAGTTGGCACCGTTTATGGTGGCCTGGCGTTTGAAAGTTTATCAGGTGCGTGCCTCGTGCACCTTCGTCAGTGCTGACTGTTGCGGTGTTGTCGCTGGTGATAATTATACCATCATCGATCAGCTTAATAGATTAAAGATCGCTTTCCTGAGTATTACATGACGCCTCCTTTCCAGCGGGTATGCTGCTTGCACAGGTGTCGTGTTCTGTTAACTTACAGAACGTGGCGTATTCGGTGGTCGAGCATTCAGTAACGGTCTTAGTTTCCTCGGCGCAATCGGCTCTGTATTATGCAGTATCTTTAGCATAGTGTTGTTGTGCGCAACGGGAAAAGTTATAATTTTTTTTACAAATAAACTCTACTAAAGGATAATCAATTAATATGTGTATCATACTATCGGACTGAAGTATTTTAATATTAGATGCTTACATTAAGCTTACTACAGGCACCTCTGTGGGGTGTTCAACAAGAATAGTTATCGATGTGAGTTATTTCTATCTAGTTGGGTTTGCTAGTGATCGGCATCTATCTTATTTTTTATTTCCCTTCTCAATTTTTCACTCGATGCGTTGATTACTTCTATCGGTTTCTTTTCAATCACTGAATGGATTGTCCGGTTATATTCGACAGTTACTAGCATAATTAGCTCTACAGTGCCCTCAACCTTTTTCTTCAACTTGATGAACCTATCTATCTCTAGAAGTGTGCTGTGGAAACGTTCCACCTGCCCATTTGATGTGCTGTGCAACGGCGGTGCATTAACGACATCAATCTCAAATTGGTTTTTCAATAGAGATTTTATACTCTCTAAATTAAAAGCGGCTTCGTTTTCGCAATAAATTGTTCTGGTTTTGGGGAAATTATTCACAAGTTGAATAATTGGGACCTTAATATCTACTATTGCTCTTGAAATGATCGGTTGTGTTATAGCAAATTTGGAAAACTTATCTATGCATGTTAAGAATAGATTTTTGTCTGTCGATAAACGTTAATATAGAGTATTTCACCAGCGAACGATGGTATCGGTGCTAAACATAGCTCCTGTTTTTTAGGGTGTCTATCATATTTTGCTCTAGCGCAGACCTCGCAGTTTGCAATTACCTCTGTAACTAGTTAAGACATCCTAATCTCCAAGGATTTGTTTTACGTTTTCTTGAGCCGCTCTATGGGCGCGGTTATGTTCTGCTATAAGTATTTCTCTTTGTTCGGTTTTGTTAATGACATCGGACACTAGGTTCTTGCAATGACAAAGTTTGGTTGCTGGAAAGGCTTTAACGAGTTCGTTCTGTGTTAGTGCTAAGCGCATCCGCCACAAGGTTTTCGTTACCTGGCTTGTAAAAAATTTTAGCGTTGTGTTCGTCGATGTATGCTTTCCACCTTTTTATTTTTTCATTAGGATTTTTATCCGAAACGGCAAAGGTCAAAGGCTGGTGGTCTGTGTAAATATCGATATCCTTAGTCCCATATAGGTACTACTGCCTTTTCCCCGTAATTTGCTTCTCTATCTTTTAGAGCTCTAGAACTGCCCCAATACCATATGCAGAAGCGTCTGTGTTAAGTCAAACGACTTTTTTGAAGTTGGGATATATTCGTATGAATATACGATCCAAATACGAATGTATATGCCTACTTACGGAACCATTTTCGCCTTTGAGCAGGTTTGTCAGGGGCTTAGCGATTGTTGCGAAGTCTTCAATGAAACTTCGGCATAGTTATATAAGCCTAAAAAGAATCTGAGGCCGAAAAGATTCTTTGGATCAGGAAATTCTTGGGTAGCCTTTACCTTCTCAGGGTTAGACTTAGCTCCGTCTCTTGTGACCATGAAACCCAAGTATTCTACACTTTTTTTGAAAAATTTGGTTTTTTCCCTAGAGACTTTTGTATTTGCATCGAAAAACGAATTGCAAAGTTTGCACAAAATCCAAATATGACAGACACCCGCAAAAACAGGAACTGGGTACTACACCAATTCCTTCATATGCAGGCGAAACACTACACATCGATATTTTCTCCACCGACAACAAACTATTTCTAACTTGCATTGACAAGTTTTCAAAGTTTGTCGTAGTACAACCACTCCTGTCTCGAACAGCAATGGAAGTAGAAATACCCATTATCCAGCTGGTTAATATATTTCCTGAAGTCAGAACCATATACTGTTACAATGAAGCTGCATTCAACTCGGAAATGATCAGATCATTCCTGAAAAACAACTACAATATAGACATTGTAAATGCACCACCGCTTCACAGCACTTCCAACGGACAGGTAGAATGATTCCACAGTACTCTGGCTGACATAGCCAGAAGTCTAAAACTAGATGGAAAAGCCAGCGAAACTATCGAACTTATATTGAGATCAAAAGACTTGGAAACAAGCTAACGCCGTTATATTCGGAAGAAAAAGTGGAAGCAGATTTGGGAACCAAGGTTCTCATTAAAGGAAAGCTGGTCCATAAAGACAACCTCAGATAGTAATTAAGGTTAGGCATTAAAACACAATGGTTTATAACTTCATTGTTTATTCATTACAGGCGTACGTTTTTGCTTTTAAACATGCTAGTAATAGCGTACTCTCGAATCTCTGATTACTCAAGATCAGACTACATTCCCATATTGGATGGGAACGTACTAATTTGGGAACAACAAGGGTTTATTAGACATTCCAGTAATTCGACAGAGTTTACCAATATTGTAGATGAAACAGATAAGTTGTCCGAACTATTTCCTCAATCGCACATGCGAAAGCTTCTACACGTTGTTATAGACCATGTTAGAAGTCTGTTATCCGTAGTAAAAGTACATCATAGGATGGCCAGGAGCTTGGACTTCCTAGGCACAGCACTAAAAGTCGTTGCTGGTACACCGGATGCTTCCGATTTCAAGATGATCAAATTGTCCGAGTCTAAGCTCATTGACGCAAACAATATGCAAATAATTACAAATTCCGAAAATTCCGAACAAAAACAAATCAATCAATTGACCTCTACCGTAAATAAAATTAAAATGACCAAGAAAGCAAACTTAGTAGACACCCCCCATTTATATGAGGAACTTTTGGCAAAAAACAGAATGTCAACAACAGGAATACAAAATTTAATTCTCACAATCACTCTCGCTAAATCAGGCATAATAAATCCCACATTTTTTGATCTTAGTGACTTAGCCTGATGGAAGCCTCTTCAAAAGAACTATGGCGCAATCTGCAAGGTGGCAAAGGGCGAAACTTGCGCTCAAGCTCTACATGCCGGAAGCACGGAATATTGTCGGTCTCAACCCAGCGACTTAACACCCATTACTGAAGTAGATGACGGCGTGATAATCATCAATGAAAGTTCGGCGAAAGTAAGCGCAGATGACGGGCCAGAAATTAGCATCCACGGCACCTGTCTCATCACCTTTGAGCGCTTCAGCATGATCAAGGGGACTAAATTCACCAACCAACCGTTGCAAGGTTAACACTTCTCAACATCATAAGTCATGACCCTGTGCTAAGCTTACCGCAACTTAATTTGATGAACGCCCACAACTTACAAGTCATCAGCGAGTTTAAAGAATATGTGGAATCATTTGACTCCCAAGCCAACTGGCTCATTAGCGGTATAATTATGAGCTTTGCTTTCAGCTGTTTCATTGTCATCTACCATATTTCACAAGCGCAAAATGAAATCGAAGAAGGTGCAAGAAGCCATCGACAAGTACAGTGTGACCGAGGCCGGTCACGAACTTAGTGGCAGGATAGTTAACAAGTAAGCCTCGCTTGCTAGACACTTAGTATTTAAGCTACCCTCGCATGCGCATTCCGCTGACACATCAGAGTCAGCGCAATGCCCCGACACAAAGTCAGTGCTGGAAACATGACACTTGACACAGCGTAAGTTGATTTGATTATCAGTTATGCTGAGCCGGCATGGTCGGCTATGAGCTTTGTGCATCTCTCGTAAATCTCACTTTAATTGATATTTTACTTAGCCACAAGGCGGTAATTCCGTAGTTTAATAGCTAATCTACCTTTATAAACTCAGTTTACAACAGTCGGCACAATCCTGCAGATAGCTACAACAGATCAACATCTGCAACGCGGGACCAGATAAACACATTTAAATAATTTACATACGGACAGGCGGACGGACGTACAGACGGACGCCACGTCACGCCCCCTTCTACCTGTTTATGTAACATTTAACAAAAACATTATCCCCTGATTTTCCATTTTCAATCGAAATTGCTCGACTAGAAGATACCATGAACCCTGCGCTTCGCCGATTTTTTAACAATTTTAGGGTTCTTTTATACATACATAGTAAGCAGCACATGCACACACACACATACACCTGCACGCATAAGCATGCATTCTGTTTCCTGTGCAGTTAACGCAGCGGCTGCGCTTCGACTGCAATATGCGCTATATTATGGAAACTTGTTGAATTGTTGAATAAATTTCTTTGTAGGTGGACTTTCGTAATCAAATTTGTCAAGCGCAATAATGGCATTCATATGTATGTATTTGCCAAATCACAAGTCTCTGGTACTTAAAATACGTTTTTTTTTTGCAAATTAGGGCAGAAGGGGGCGTGGTATGTTAAAAAAATATCAAAAAATTAAAACTATATAATATACATAATGAAACTAAATATAAAATTTGGCGTCCCTAGCTCTAAATACGTAGGAGTATAATTTTATTATATTATTATATTTATATTATATTACTTCAGACAGCTCCAATGAGCAAGAAAATTGACATGGATGTCAATAAGGGTTGGATGGGCTAGCAGACCCATATTTTAACGAATGGATTTGATTGTTTCTGGCAACATGACAAGATCATGAAGAAAGAAGGTAGCACATCAATAACGATGTGCCAGGACGACCTTGGACGCTTCTGGGAGTTGAGAAGTGACACCGGCTATTCGGGAGATAGCACTGATAGTGTAAGTGTTCCAAAAAACAACCACAAGGAATGAAGAAGGCCGGCTAGTAGTCTCCATGCCATTCCGAATAACTTCAAGTTAGGAAACTTTTGGAAACAGGCTAGGGCAAGACTACTTCAAATGGAAAACAAATTCAGGAAACATCCGCAAATATCCACGGAATGCAGTGCCTTCATTGAAGAATACTTGTAGCTAAGTTACATGGATCCGGTAGACACAATTGGTCAAGGCAAATACTACATGACAAATCAAGCAGTAATTAGATTAATTAGCATTACTAAAGTTTGACGCTTCAGAAAAAATTACAATGAATTAAAGCTAAATGTAATGTTTATCGGCCCCAAAATACAAAAGGATGTCTTCGATATTTTGATCAAATGGCAAAAATGGAAGTATGTGATGACAGCTGATATCGAAACAATCAGAAATATCAGTACATCTTCTGAGAGATGAACTGAAAATAAAAATTAATGAGCTTAAGCTGACAGTTACGTAAGGGACACCAGCTGGGCCATTTTTAGCTATCCGCTGCGAATTGGCAAACAAACACTGCCAAGTTAACAACCAATTGATGATAGAAATCAAGGAAGACTTCTACATGGGAGGCCGTATATAGTAAAATATAGGAAAATCACAGTTTGACTGGCACATAATAAACAAGGCTCATAAAGTAACCCTTTTAAAGACCCAAGACCCAACATAGCCGCCTAGATTCGATAAGGATCTTCGGCGATGGCCCAATCACAATCAACGACCAAGGCAAGAATCAATCACAGTTGGTGACCTTCATCCGTTATGTAGTCATAAATAACACGAGATTTGTGAACAGAAGAAGCATGATAAGCCAGGTACCAGGGCTTGCATTCTCTTAGGAATATCATCGGGCACGACAACATCCTGAGCCTACCGTTTCTGCATTGGTTAAGTGAAGAGAACCTAAACTTCATTAACTGAATGTCGACATATCGATAAAGTCTGTGATTTGCGGTGATCTGTGCAGTCATCGGTAGCCTTGTGCTCTGTCATGAAAACTCAACGAGTTGGTGACAAAGATGGCTGGTAAAGAAATACTTTGTTGCCAACTGCAGATCATTCCCGTTGGGCAATAAACAGTCGGCAAAGAAAAGTTACCTAATATTCAGAATGAAGCTCAAGGTCATTTCACTAGTATCAACGAGATTGCTGATATCACTTACTAAGGGTCTTGCCTTAAGTTCATAACTCTTATTTAACTGGTGCTCAACTGGTTGAAATAAAAGAGCTTTGGCTTAGTAGAAACACGTATCAATTGTTCAAGCTTGAACACCACCTCCTCCTGACGTCTTCAAATCGATTGCAGAGGAGCAGCGAGTAATTTACGATTCTCCTTAATATACAAATCCATCGATTATAAAGAAAACACTTGTGGAGCTTTCGCTTCGATGACACGACGAAGTCAGTGCAGTTTGTGGAGCAAGTGAAGTAGTCCACAAACATAAACGGATTGGATCTGGATCTAATCTCGAGGGCGGTGTTGTCGCTGGTGATAATTATGCCATCATCGATCAGCTTAAAAGGTTTAAGATCGCTTTCCTGAGTATTACATGACGCCTCCGTTCCAGCGGGTATGCTGCTTGCACAGGTGTCGTGTTCTGTTAACTTACAGAACGTGGCGTATTCGGTGGTCGAGCATTCAGTAACGGTCTTAGTTTCCTCGGTGCAATCGGCTCTGTATTATGCAGTATCTTTAGCGTAGTGTTGTTGTGCGCAACGGGAAAAATTATAATTTTTTTTACAAATAAACTCTACTAAAGGATAATCAATTAATATGTGTATCATACTATCGGACTGAAGTATTTTAATATTAGATGTTTACATTAAGCTTACTACAGGCACCTCTGTGGGGTGTTCAACAAGAATAGTTATCGATGTGAGTTATTTCTATCTAGTTGGGTTTGCTAGTGATCGGCATCTATCTTATTTTTTATTTCCCTTCTCAATTTTTCACTCGATGCGTTGATTACTTCTATCGGTTTCTTTTCAATCACTGAATGGATTGTCCGGTTATATTCGACAGTTGCTAGCATAATTAGCTCTACAGTGCCCTCAACCTTTTTCTTCAACTTGATGCACCTATCTATGTCTAGAAGTGTGCTGTGGAAACGTTCCACCTGCCCATTTGATGTGCTGTGCAACGGCGGTGCATTAACGACATCAATCTCAAATTGGTTTTTCAATAGAGATTTTATACTCTCTAAATTAAAAGCGGCTTCGTTTTCGCAATAAATTGTTCTGGTTTTGGGGAAATTATTCACAAGTTGAATAATTGGGACCTTAATATCTACTATTGCTCTTGAAATGATCGGTTGTGTTATAGCAAATTTGGAAAACTTATCTATGCATGTTAAGAATAGATTTTTGTCTGTCGATAAACGTTAATATAGAGTATTTCACCAGCGAACGATGGTATCGGTGCTAAACATAGCTCCTGTTTTTTAGGGTGTCTATCATATTTTGCTCTAGCGCAGACCTCGCAGTTTGCAATTACCTCTGTAACTAGTTAAGACATCCTAATCTCCAAGGATTTGTTTTACGTTTTCTTGAGCCGCTCTATGGGCGCGGTTATGTTCTGCTATAAGTATTTCTCTTTGTTCGGTTTTGTTAATGACATCGGACACTAGGTTCTTGCAATGACAAAGTTTGGTTGCTGGAAAGGCTTTAACGAGTTCGTTCTGTGTTAGTGCTAAGCGCATCCGCCACAAGGTTTTCGTTACCTGGCTTGTAAAAAATTTTAGCGTTGTGTTCGTCGATGTATGCTTTCCACCTTTTTATTTTTTCATTAGGATTTTTATCCGAAACGGCAAAGGTCAAAGGCTGGTGGTCTGTGTAAATATCGATATCCTTAGTCCCATATAGGTACTACTGCCTTTTCCCCGTAATTTGCTTCTCTATCTTTTAGAGCTCTAGAACTGCCCCAATACCATATGCAGAAGCGTCTGTGTTAAGTCAAACGACTTTTTTGAAGTTGGGATATATTCGTATGAATATACGATCCAAATACGAATGTATATGCCTACTTACGGAACCATTTTCGCCTTTGAGCAGGTTTGTCAGGGGCTTAGCGATTGTTGCGAAGTCTTCAATGAAACTTCGGCATAGTTAGATAAGCCTAAAAAGAATCTGAGGCCGAAAAGATTCTTTGGATCAGGAAATTCTTGGATAGCCTTTACCTTCTCAGGGTTAGACTTAGCTCCGTCTCTTGTGACCATGAAACCCAAGTATTCTACACTTTTTTTGAAAAATTTGGTTTTTTCCCTAGAGACTTTTGTATTTGCATCGAAAAACGAATTGCAAAGTTTGCACAAAATCCAAATATGACAGACACCCGCAAAAACAGGAACTGGGTACTACACCAATTCCTTCATATGCAGGCGAAACACTACACATCGATATTTTCTCCACTGACAACAAACTATTTCTAACTTGCATTGACAAGTTTTCAAAGTTTGTCGTAGTACAACCACTCCTGTCTCGAACAGCAATGGAAGTAGAAATACCCATTATCCAGCTGGTTAATATATTTCCTGAAGTCAGAACCATATACTGTTACAATGAAGCTGCATTCAACTCGGAAATGATCAGATCATTCCTGAAAAACAACTACAATATAGACATTGTAAATGCACCACCGCTTCACAGCACTTCCAACGTACAGGTAGAATGATTCCACAGTACTCTGGCTGACATAGCCAGAAGTCTAAAACTAGATGGAAAAGCCAGCGAAACTATCGAACTTATATTGAGATCAAAAGACTTGGAAACAAGCTAACGCCGTTATATTCGGAAGAAAAAGTGGAAGCAGATTTGGGAACCAAGGTTCTCATTAAAGGAAAGCTGGTCCATAAAGACAACCTCAGATAGTAATTAAGGTTAGGCATTAAAACACAATGGTTTATAACTTCATTGTTTATTCATTACAGGCGTACGTTTTTGCTTTTAAACATGCTAGTAATAGCGTACTCTCGAATCTCTGATTACTCAAGATCAGACTACATTCCCATATTGGATGGGAACGTACTAATTTGGGAACAACAAGGGTTTATTAGACATTCCAGTAATTCGACAGAGTTTACCAATATTGTAGATGAAACAGATAAGTTGTCCGAACTATTTCCTCAATCGCACATGCGAAAGCTTCTACACGTTGTTATAGACCATGTTAGAAGTCTGTTATCCGTAGTAAAAGTACATCATAGGATGGCCAGGAGCTTGGACTTCCTAGGCACAGCACTAAAAGTCGTTGCTGGTACACCGGATGCTTCCGATTTCAAGATGATCAAATTGTCCGAGTCTAAGCTCATTGACGCAAACAATATGCAAATAATTACAAATTCCGAAAATTCCGAACAAAAACAAATCAATCAATTGACCTCTACCGTAAATAAAATTAAAATGACCAAGAAAGCAAACTTAGTAGACACCCCCCATTTATATGAGGAACTTTTGGCAAAAAACAGAATGTCAACAACAGGAATACAAAATTTAATTCTCACAATCACTCTCGCTAAATCAGGCATAATAAATCCCACATTTTTTGATCATAGTGACTTAGCCTGATGGAAGCCTCTTCAAAAGAACTATGGCGCAATCTGCAAGGTGGCAAAGGGCGAAACTTGCGCTCAAGCTCTACATGCCGGAAGCACGGAATATTGTCGGTCTCAACCCAGCGACTTAACACCCATTACTGAAGTAGATGACGGCGTGATAATCATCAATGAAAGTTCGGCGAAAGTAAGCGCAGATGACGGGCCAGAAATTAGCATCCACGGCACCTGTCTCATCACCTTTGAGCGCTTCAGCATGATCAAGGGGACTAAATTCACCAACCAACCGTTGCAAGGTTAACACTTCTCAACATCATAAGTCATGACCCTGTGCTAAGCTTACCGCAACTTAATTTGATGAACGCCCACAACTTACAAGTCATCAGCGAGTTTAAAGAATATGTGGAATCATTTGACTCCCAAGCCAACTGGCTCATTAGCGGTATAATTATGAGCTTTGCTTTCAGCTGTTTCATTGTCATCTACCATATTTCACAAGCGCAAAATGAAATCGAAGAAGGTGCAAGAAGCCATCGACAAGTACAGTGTGACCGAGGCCGGTCACGAACTTAGTGGCAGGATAGTTAACAAGTAAGCCTCGCTTGCTAGACACTTAGTATTTAAGCTACCCTCGCATGCGCCGGCATGGTCGGCTATGAGCTTTGTGCAACTCATGCTGCCGCTTCAGCTTTGGTTTTAGATTTAAGTCCATTTTATAATCAGTTTGAAATATACTCGCCAACGCGAAACATTCACTACGTCGTAAATCTCTCTTTAATTGATATTTTACTTAGCCACAAGGCGGTAATTCCGTAGTTTAATAGCTAATCTACCTTTATAAACTCAGTTTAGAACAGTCAGCACAATCCTGCAGATAGCTACAACAGATCAACATCTGCAACGCGGGACCAGATAAACACATTTAAATAATTTACATACGGACAGGCGGACGGACGTACAGACGGACGCCACGTCACGCCTCCTTCTACCTGTTTATGTAACATTTAACAAAAACATTATCCCCTGATTTTCCATTTTTAATCGAAATTGCTCGACTAGAATATACCATGAACCCTGCGCTTCGCCGATTTTTTAACAATTTTAGGGTTCTTTTATACATACATAGTAAGCAGCACATGCACACACACACATACACCTGCACGCATAAGCATGCATTCTGTTTCCTGTGCAGTTAACGCAGCGGCTGCGCTTCGACTGCAATATGCGCTATATTATGGAAACTTGTTGAATTGTTGAATAAATTTCTTTGTAGATGGACTTTCGTAATCAAATTTGTCAAGCGCAATAATGGCATTCATATGTATGTATTTGCCAAATCACAAGTCTCTGGTACTTAAAATACGTTTTTTTTTTTGCAAATTAGGGCGGAAGGGGGCGTGGTATGTTAAAAAAATATCAAAAAATTAAAACTATATAATATACATAATGAAACTAAATATAAAATTTGGCGCCCCTAGCTCTAAATACGTAGGAGTATAATTTTATTATATTATTATATTTATATTATATTACTTCAGACAGCTCCAATGAGCAAGAAAATTGACATGGAAGTCAATAAGGGTTGGATGGGCTAGCAGACCCATATTTTAACGAATGGATTTGATTGTTTCTGGCAACATGACAAGATCATGAAGAAAGACGGTAGCACATCAATAACGATGTGCCAGGACGACCTTGGACGCTTCTGGGAGTTGAGAAATGACACCGGCTATTCGGGAGATAGCACTGATAGTGAAAGTGTTCCAAAAAACAACCACAAGGAATGAAGAAGGCCGGCTAGTAGTCATCATGCCATTCCAAATAACTTCAAGTTAGGAAACTTTTGGAAACAGGCTAGGGCAAGACTACTTCAAATGTAAAACAAATTCAGGAAACATCCGCAAATATCCACGGAATGCAGTGCCTTCATCGAAGAATACTTGTAGCTAAGTTACATGGATCATTGGTCAAGGCAAATACTACATGACACATCAAACAGTAATTAGATTAATTAGCATTACTAAAGTTTGACGCTTCAGAAAAAATTACAATGAATTAAAGCTAAATGTAATATTTATCGGCCCCAAAATACAAAAGGATGTCTTCGATATTTTGATCAAATGGCAAAAATGGAGGTATGTGATGACAGCTGATATCGAAACAATCAGAAATATCAGTACATCTTCTGAGAGATGAACTGAAAATAAAAATTAATGAGCTTAAGCTGACAGTTACGTAAGGGACACCAGCTGGGCCATTTTTAGCTATCCGCTGCGAATTGGCAAACAAACACTGCCAAGTTAACAACCAATTGATGATAGAAATCAAGGAAGACTTCTACATGGGAGGCCGTATATAGTAAAATATAGGAAAATCACAGTTTGACTGGCACATAATAAACAAGGCTCATAAAGTAACCCTTTTAAAGACCCAAGACCCAACATAGCCGCCTAGATTCGATAAGGATCTTCGACGATGGCCCAATCACAATCAACGACCAAGGCAAGAATCAATTTTGACGGCGGCTCAGAGCAATTTCTGAAGAGCGCACAGTTGGTGACCTTCATCCGTTATGTAGTCATAAATAACACGAGATTTGTGAACAGAAGAAGCATGATAAGCCAGGTACCAGGGCTTGCATCCTCTTAGGAATATCATCGGGCACGACAACATCCTGAGCCTACCGTTTCTGCATTGGTTAAGTGAAGAGAACCTAAACTTCATTAACTGCCTTAACTTGCCTTAAGTTCATAACTCTTATTTAACTGGTGCTCAACTGGTTGAAATAAAAGAGCTTTGGCTTAGTAGAAACACGTATCAATTGTTCAAGCTTGAACACCACCTCCTCCTGACGTCTTCAAATCGATTGCAGAGGAGCAGCGAGTAATTTACGATTCTCCTTAATATACAAAACCATCGATTATAAAGAAAACACTTGTGGAGCTTTCGCTTCGATGACACGACGAAGTCAGTGCAGTTTGTGGAGCAAGTGAAGTAGTCCACAAACATAAACGGATTGGATCTGGATCTAATCTCGAGGGCGGTGTTGTCGCTGGTGATAATTATGCCATCATCGATCAGCTTAATAGGTTTAAGATCGCTTTCCTGAGTATTACATGACGCCTCCGTTCCAGCGGGTATGCTGCTTGCACAGGTGTCGTGTTCTGTTAACTTACAGAACGTGGCGTATTCGGTGGTCGAGCATTCAGTAACGGTCTTAGTTTCCTCGGTGCAATCGGCTCTGTATTATGCAGTATCTTTAGCGTAGTGTTGTTGTGCGCAACGGGAAAAGTTATAATTTTTTTTACAAATAAACTCTACTAAAGGATAATCAATTAATATGTGTATCATACTATCGGACTGAAGTATTTTAATATTAGATGCTTACATTAAGCTTACTACAGGCACCTCTGGGGGGTGTTCAACAAGAATAGTTATCGATGTGAGTTATTTCTATCTAGTTGGGTTTGCTAGTGATCGGCATCTATCTTATTTTTTATTTCCCTTCTCAATTTTTCACTCGATGCGTTGATTACTTCTATCGGTTTCTTTTCAATCACTGAATGGATTGTCCGGTTATATTCGACAGTTACTAGCATAATTAGCTCTACAGTGCCCTCAACCTTTTTCTTCAACTTGATGAACCTATCTATCTCTAGAAGTGTGCTGTGGAAACGTTCCACCTGCCCATTTGATGTGCTGTGCAACGGCGGTGCATTAACGACATCAATCTCAAATTGGTTTTTCAATAGAGATTTTATACTCTCTAAATTAAAAGCGGCTTCGTTTTCGCAATAAATTGTTCTGGTTTTGGGGAAATTATTCACAAGTTGAATAATTGGGACCTTAATATCTACTATTGCTTTTGAAATGATCGGTTGTGTTATAGCAAATTTGGAAAACTTATCTATGCATGTTAAGAATAGATTTTTGTCTGTCGATAAACGTTAATATAGAGTATTTCACCAGCGAACGATGGTATCGGTGCTAAACATAGCTCCTGTTTTTTAGGGTGTCTATCATATTTTGCTCTAGCGCAGACCTCGCAGTTTGCAATTACCTCTGTAACTAGTTAAGACATCCTAATCTCCAAGGATTTGTTTTACGTTTTCTTGAGCCGCTCTATGGGCGCGGTTATGTTCTGCTATAAGTATTTCTCTTTGTTCGGTTTTGTTAATGACATCGGACACTAGGTTCTTGCAATGACAAAGTTTGGTTGCTGGAAAGGCTTTAACGAGTTCGTTCTGTGTTAGTGCTAAGCGCATCCGCCACAAGGTTTTCGTTACCTGGCTTGTAAAAAATTTTAGCGTTGTGTTCGTCGATGTATGCTTTCCACCTTTTTATTTTTTCATTAGGATTTTTATCCGAAACGGCAAAGGTCAAAGGCTGGTGGTCTGTGTAAATATCGATATCCTTAGTCCCATATAGGTACTACTGCCTTTTCCCCGTAATTTGCTTCTCTATCTTTTAGAGCTCTAGAACTGCCCCAATACCATATGCAGAAGCGTCTGTGTTAAGTCAAACGACTTTTTTGAAGTTGGGATATATTCGTATGAATATACGATCCAAATACGAATGTATATGCCTACTTACGGAACCATTTTCGCCTTTGAGCAGGTTTGTCAGGGGCTTAGCGATTGTTGCGAAGTCTTCAATGAAACTTCGGCATAGTTAGATAAGCCTAAAAAGAATCTGAGGCCGAAAAGATTCTTTGGATCAGGAAATTCTTGGATAGCCTTTACCTTCTCAGGGTTAGACTTAGCTCCGTCTCTTGTGACCATGAAACCCAAGTATTCTACACTTTTTTGAAAAATTTGGTTTTTTCCCTAGAGACTTTTGTATTTGCATCGAAAAACGAATTGCAAAGTTTGCACAAAATCCAAATATGACAGACACCCGCAAAAACAGGAACTGGGTACTACACCAATTCCTTCATATGCAGGCGAAACACTACACATCGATATTTTCTCCACTGACAACAAACTATTTCTAACTTGCATTGACAAGTTTTCAAAGTTTGTCGTAGTACAACCACTCCTGTCTCGAACAGCAATGGAAGTAGAAATACCCATTATCCAGCTGGTTAATATATTTCCTGAAGTCAGAACCATATACTGTTACAATGAAGCTGCATTCAACTCGGAAATGATCAGATCATTCCTGAAAAACAACTACAATATAGACATTGTAAATGCACCACCGCTTCACAGCACTTCCAACGTACAGGTAGAATGATTCCACAGTACTCTGGCTGACATAGCCAGAAGTCTAAAACTAGATGGAAAAGCCAGCGAAACTATCGAACTTATATTGAGATCAAAAGACTTGGAAACAAGCTAACGCCGTTATATTCGGAAGAAAAAGTGGAAGCAGATTTGGGAACCAAGGTTCTCATTAAAGGAAAGCTGGTCCATAAAGACAACCTCAGATAGTAATTAAGGTTAGGCATTAAAACACAATGGTTTATAACTTCATTGTTTATTCATTACAGGCGTACGTTTTTGCTTTTAAACATGCTAGTAATAGCGTACTCTCGAATCTCTGATTACTCAAGATCAGACTACATTCCCATATTGGATGGGAACGTACTAATTTGGGAACAACAAGGGTTTATTAGACATTCCAGTAATTCGACAGAGTTTACCAATATTGTAGATGAAACAGATAAGTTGTCCGAACTATTTCCTCAATCGCACATGCGAAAGCTTCTACACGTTGTTATAGACCATGTTAGAAGTCTGTTATCCGTAGTAAAAGTACATCATAGGATGGCCAGGAGCTTGGACTTCCTAGGCACAGCACTAAAAGTCGTTGCTGGTACACCGGATGCTTCCGATTTCAAGATGATCAAATTGTCCGAGTCTAAGCTCATTGACGCAAACAATATGCAAATAATTACAAATTCCGAAAATTCCGAACAAAAACAAATCAATCAATTGACCTCTACCGTAAATAAAATTAAAATGACCAAGAAAGCAAACTTAGTAGACACCCCCCATTTATATGAGGAACTTTTGGCAAAAAACAGAATGTCAACAACAGGAATACAAAATTTAATTCTCACAATCACTCTCGCTAAATCAGGCATAATAAATCCCACATTTTTTGATCATAGTGACTTAGCCTGATGGAAGCCTCTTCAAAAGAACTATGGCGCAATCTGCAAGGTGGCAAAGGGCGAAACTTGCGCTCAAGCTCTACATGCCGGAAGCACGGAATATTGTCGGTCTCAACCCAGCGACTTAACACCCATTACTGAAGTAGATGACGGCGTGATAATCATCAATGAAAGTTCGGCGAAAGTAAGCGCAGATGACGGGCCAGAAATTAGCATCCACGGCACCTGTCTCATCACCTTTGAGCGCTTCAGCATGATCAAGGGGACTAAATTCACCAACCAACCGTTGCAAGGTTAACACTTCTCAACATCATAAGTCATGACCCTGTGCTAAGCTTACCGCAACTTAATTTGATGAACGCCCACAACTTACAAGTCATCAGCGAGTTTAAAGAATATGTGGAATCATTTGACTCCCAAGCCAACTGGCTCATTAGCGGTATAATTAAGAGCTTTGCTTTCAGCTGTTTCATTGTCATCTACCACATTTCACAAGCGCAAAATGAAATCGAAGAAGGTGCAAGAAGCCATCGACAAGTACAGTGTGACCGAGGCCGGTCACGAACTTAGTGGCAGGATAGTTAACAAGTAAGCCTCGCTTGCTAGACACTTAGTATTTAAGCTACCCTCGCATACGCCAGCATGGTCGGCTATGAGCTTTGTGCAACTCATGCTGCCGCTTCAGCTTTGGTTTTAGATTTAAGTCCATTTTATAATCAGTTTGAAATATACTCGCCAACGCGAAACATTCACTACGTCGTAAATCTCTCTTTAATTGATATTTTACTTAGCCACAAGGCGGTAATTCCGTAGTTTAATAGCTAATCTACCTTTATAAACTCAGTTTAGAACAGTCAGCACAATCCTGCAGATAGCTACAACAGATCAACATCTGCAACGCGGGACCAGATAAACACATTTAAATAATTTACATACGGACAGGCGGACGGACGTACAGACGGACGCACGTCACGCCTCCTTCTACCTGTTTATGTAACATTTAACAAAAACATTATCCCCTGATTTTCCATTTTCAATCGAAATTGCTCGACTAGAAGATACCATGAACCCTGCGCTTCGCCGATTTTTTAACAATTTTAGGGTTCTTTTATACATACATAGTAAGCAGCACATGCACACACACACATACACCTGCACGCATAAGCATGCATTCTGTTTCCTGTGCAGTTAACGCAGCGGCTGCGCTTCGACTGCAATATGCGCTATATTATGGAAACTTGTTGAATTGTTGAATAAATTTCTTTGTAGGTGGACTTTCGTAATCAAATTTGTCAAGCGCAATAATGGCATTCATATGTATGTATTTGCCAAATCACAAGTCTCTGGTACTTAAAATACGTTTTTTTTTTTTTGCAAATTAGGGCGGAAGGGGGCGTGGTATGTTAAAAAAATATCAAAAAATTAAATCTATATAATATACATAATGAAACTAAATATAAAATTTGGCGTCCCTAGCTCTAAATACGTAGGAGTATAATTTTATTATATTATTATATTTATATTATATTACTTCAGACAGCTCCAATGAGCAAGAAAATTGACATGGATGTCAATAAGGGTTGGATGGGCTAGCAGACCCATATTTTAACGAATGGATTTGATTGTTTCTGGCAACATGACAAGATCATGAAGAAAGAAGGTAGCACATCAATAACGATGTGCCAGGACGACCTTGGACGCTTCTGGGAGTTGAGAAATGACACCGGCTATTCGGGAGATAGCACTGATAGTGAAAGTGTTCCAAAAAACAACCACAAGGAATGAAGAAGGCCGGCTAGTAGTCATCATGCCATTCCAAATAACTTCAAGTTAGGAAACTTTTGGAAACAGGCTAGGGCAAGACTACTTCAAATGGAAAACAAATTCAGGAAACATCCGCAAATATCCACGGAATGCAGTGCCTTCATCGAAGAATACTTGTAGCTAAGTTACATGGATCCGGTAGACACAATTGGTCAAGGCAAATACTACATGACACATCAAGCAGTAATTAGATTAATTAGCATTACTAAAGTTTGACGCTTCAGAAAAAATTACAATGAATTAAAGCTAAATGTAATATTTATCGGCCCCAAAATACAAAAGGATGTCTTCGATATTTTGATCAAATGGCAAAAATGGAGGTATGTGATGACAGCTGATATCGAAAAAATCAGAAATATCAGTACATCTTCTGAGAGATGAACTGAAAATAAAAATTAATGAGCTTAAGCTGACAGTAACGTAAGGGACACCAGCTGGGCCATTTTTAGCTATCCGCTGCGAATTGGCAAACAAACACTGCCAAGTTAACAACCAATTGATGATAGAAATCAAGGAAGACTTCTACATGGGAGGCCGTATATAGTAAAATATAGGAAAATCACAATTTGACTGGCACATAATAAACAAGGCTCATAAAGTAACGCTTCTAAAGACCCAAGACCCAACATAGCCGCCTAGATTCGATAAGGATCTTCGGCGATGGCCCAATCACAATCAACGACCAAGGCAAGAATCAATTTTGACGGCGGCTCAGAGCAATTTCTGAAGAGCGCACAGTTGGTGACCTTCATCCGTTATGTAGTCATAAATAACACGAGATTTGTGAACAGAAGAAGCATGATAAGCCAGGTACCAGGGCTTGCATCCTCTTAGGAATATCATCGGGCACGACAACATCTTGAGCCTACCGTTTCTGCATTGGTTATGTGTAAGTTAAAGTAACTTCATTAACTGAATGTCGACATATCGATAAAGTCTGTGATTTGCGGTGATCTGCGCAGTCATCGGTAGCCTTGTGCTCTGTCATGAAAACTCAACGAGTTGGTGACAAAGATGGCTGGTAAAGAAATACTTTGTTGCCAACTGCAGATCATTCCCGTTGGGCAATAAACAGTCGGCAAAGAAAAGTTACCTAATATTCAGAATGAAGCTCAAGGTCATTTCACTAGTATCAACGAGATTGCTGATATCACTTACTAAGGGTCTTGCCTTAAGTTCATAACTCTTATTTAACTGGTACTCAACTGGTTGAAATAAAAGAGCTTTGGCTTAGTAGAAACACGTATCAACATTGCAGACAGGCTCTACCGACTGAATAATTGTTCAAGCTTGAACATAATATTGACGACCACCTCCTGACGTCTTCAAATCGATTGCAGAGGAGCAGCGAGTAATTTACGATTCTCCTTAATATACAAAACCATCGATTATAAAGAAAACACTTGTGGAGCTTTCGCTTCGATGACACGACGAAGTCAGTGCAGTTTGTGGAGCAAGTGAAGTAGTCCACAAACATAAACGAATTGGATCTGGATCTAATCTCGAGGGCGAATTGCTCAAAGATATGGCTTTGAAGTGGTACGTGGTGAGCAATAGGTACTGGACAGCGTAGGCAACGTTTCCTACCCAGAAAGGTGAGGGTCGCAACTCCAGGTGCTTTGCTTAGGCCCAAATTACTTATTAAATAGTTGGCACCGTTTATGGTGGCCTGGCGTTTGAAAGTTTATCAGGTGCGTGCCTCGTGCTACTTTCTCTGGTCCTTTGTCAGTGCTGACTGTTGCGGTATTGTCGCTGATGATAATTATACCATCATCGATCAGCTTAATAGGTTAAAGATCGCTTTCCTAAGTATTATATGACGCCTTCTTTCCAGCGGGTATGCTGCTTGCACAGGTGTCGTGTTCTGTTAACTTACAGAACGTGGCGTATTCGGTGGTCGAGCATTCAGTAACGGTCTTAGTTTCCTCGGTGCAATCGGCTCTGTATTATGCAGTATCTTTAGCGTAGTGTTGTTGTGCGCAACGGGAAAAGTTATAATTTTTTTTACAAATAAACTCTACTAAAGGATAATCAATTAATATGTGTATCATACTATCGGACTGAAGTATTTTAATATTAGATGCTTACATTAAGCTTACTACAGGCACCTCTGTGGGGTGTTCAACAAGAATAGTTGGGCTTATGATATTAGATTTTGCCAAAATGATTGACAACTTTAAATTTTGAATCTCTGTAATTAACATTCTATTTCGTGCCAACAGCGTCTCATACAAGTGTGTGTATCTCCTAATCCACCTTTTCTTTCCCTGAGTATTTTATTGATCGTGTCTGTTAGTGCATTAAATTGCATTTGGGTTTCGGTGGTTATCACTGCCTGCCTATTGTTTGACGTGATGAGTAGTAGCCTCGGACAATTTTAGCTTCCCGAAGTCTAAGACGTCAGGAGTTCCTCCCACTACTTTTAACATATTCCTATTCCTATTCCTATTCCTAGAAAATCTTTACTTCTGGCTATACGTGGTGGACCCTTAAAGCGGATTACGTGCTTTTGGTGTGTTTGATATCTACGTCTTGAAGTTTTCGCATATGCGACTGTGGGAATTAGTTGGTTAGTCTATCTGTCTCGTACATTATTATCTCGAATTCGGTTAAATTGCTGGAGTGCCTGCGATACCCCCGATGTTCCTATACCATAACATCTCCGTCTATGATGGATATGTAGTTAGCATGAGTGCAGTTTGTGACCTTGGCGTTTGTCATGGCAAAGATGATGCGAAGTGTGCCCTTGAACCTGTAAGTTTTAATTAAGCTAGACTTATTGCGTTTGCTTTCTTTCACTTAATCCTATTATTCTTATATAAAACCTAGAGAAACGACCTCAGGTTGTCCTTATGGACCTCCCTCCCCCCAATTAGAACGGACATTCCTAGATCAGCCTGAATGATTTCTTCAGAACAGAGTGGGGTCAGTTTGTTGCCGAGTCCCTAATTGTTCTTAAGTAACACTTTTTCCCCCTCTTCGAAGTCTAGTTGGGCTTTCTAGTGATCAGCATCTATCTTATTTTTTATTTCCCTTCTCAATTTTTCACTCGATGCGTGGATTACTTCTATCGGTTTCTTTTTAATCACTGAATGGATTGTCCGGTTATATTCGACAGTTGCTAGCATAATTAGCTCTACAGTGCCCCCAACATTTTTCTTCAACTTGATGCACCTAGCGATCTCTAGTAGTGTGCTGTGGAAACGTTCCACCTGCGTTGATGTACCATGCAACGGCGGTGCATTAACGACATCAATCTCAAATTGGTTTTTCAACAGAGACTTTATAGTCTCTAAATTAAAAGCGGCTTCGTTGTCGCAATAAATTGTTCTGGTTTTGGGGAAATTATTCACAAGTTGAATAATTGGGACCTTAATATCTACTATTGCTCTCGAAATGATCGGTTGTGTTATAGCAAATTTGGAAAACTTATCTATGCATGTTAAGAATAGATTTTTGTCTGTTAAAAAACGTCAATATGGAGCATTTCACCAGCGAACAATGGTATCGGTATTATACATAGCTCCTGTTTTTTAGGGTGTCTATCATATTTTGCTCTAGCGCAGACCTTGCAGTTTGCAATTACCTCTGTAACTAGTTAAGACATTCTTCGGAAATAGTAATCGCCAAGGATTTGTTTTACGTTTTCTTGAGCCGCTCTACGGGCGCGGTTATGTTCTGCTATAACTATTTCTCTTTGTTCGGTTTTGTTAATGATTCTATTTGATTCTAAAGCAATTAAGCCGTTTGTCTGTGGTCTCTATCGTGTATGAGAGTGATACTTCACTATTAATGGTGGCTACATCGGACTCTATCTCGTTTTATACAGCATTTATGTTTTGCCGTAAAAACGCATCCGCCACATGGTTTTCTTTACCTGGCTTGTAAAAATTTTAGCGTAGTGTTCGTCGATGTATGCTTTCCACCTTTTTATTTTTTCATTAGGATTTTTATCCGAAACGGCAAAGGTCAAAGGCTGGTGGTTTGTGTAAATATCGATATCCCTAGGCCCATATAAATACTGCTGCCATTTCCCCAGTGCCCGAACTATGGCTAGCAGTTCTCTTTCGTTTGTGGCGTAATTAGCTTCTCTATCTTTTAGAGCACAAGAACTGTCCCAATACCATATGCAGAAGCGTCTGTTGTTAAGTCAAACAACTTTTTTGAAGTTGGGATATATTCGTATAACATCTTCTGATGCTAAAATGTTTCTTAGTCTGTCGAAAGCATCGTTTTCTTCTTCATTGAAGCTAATCGGGATCTTTCTCGACATATGTGTGCTTACGGAACCATTTTCGTTTTTGAGCAGGTTTGTCAGGGGCTTTGCGATTGTTGCGAAGTCGTTAATGAAACTTCGGTAATAGTTAGATAAGCCTAAAAAGAATCTGAGGCCGAAAAGATTCTTTGGAGCAGGAAATTCTTGGATAGCCTTTACCTTCTCAGTGTCAGACTTAGCTCCGTCTCTTGTGACCATGAAGCCCAAGTATTCTACACTTTTTTTTAAAAAAATTTGTTTTTTTTCCCTAGAGACTTTCATATTTGCATCGCAAAGGCTTTTTAAAACCCAGTCAATGTGTTCTACATGATGGTACTCATTTTCTGAGAAAACGATCACGTCGTCAATATAGACGTAACATGTCTAGCCTATCTGTTCTCACAGAACGTCATCGATAGTTCTTTGAAAAATCCTGCCTGCGTTCTTTATCCCGAACTGCAATCTTCAAAATTCATATTTCCCCTCGTTAACGGAAAAAGATGATTTTTAGCGGTCTTGTTCAGAAATGTAGATTTATCTATCAGCTGCGTATTGGCAAACAAACACTGCCAAGTTAACAACCAATTGATGATAGAAATCATGGAAGACTTCTACATGGGAGGCAGTATTGGAAACGAATATAGTTGGAAAATCACAGTTTGCTTGGTTGATAATAAACAACACTCATAAAGCAACCCTACCCGGCGGGCTAAAGTTGATGAGGAGCTTTATTCAAAGAGAGTTCTGGGTCTTTGGTTTACGGTACTCATTGAGAAAATATTTACATGAGTGTGTTACCTGGATTTGGTATAAACAAGAAATGACCAGTTAACTGATGGGAAATTGACCAGTGTATCGAGTAACTGGCGAATACCCGTTCTGAAAGACTGGCATTGACTATGCTAGGAAGAGGTTAAAATCATCATACCAACATTTTTGGCATTCGGAAAAGTGTATTACGCAAGACACATCATAGCCGCCTAGACCCGATAAGGATCTTCGGCGATGGCCCAATCGCAATCAACGACCAAGGCAAGGATCAATTTTGATGGCGGCTCAGAGCAATTTCTGAAGAGCGCACAGCTGGTGACCTTCATCCATCATGTAGTCATAAATAAGCCAGGTATCAGGGCTCGCATCCTCTTAGGAATATCATCGGGCACGACAACATCCTGAGTCTACCGTTTCTGCATTGGTTAAGTGAAGAGAACCTCAACTTCATTAACTGAATGTCGACATATCGATAAAGTCTGTGATCTGCGGTGATCTGCGCAGTCATCGGTAGCCTTGTGCTCTCTCATGAAAACTCAACGAGTTGGTGACAAGGATGGCTGGTAAAGAAATACTTTGTTGCCAACTCCAGATCATTCCCGTTGGGCAATAAACAGTCGGCGAAGAAAAGTTACCTAATGTTCAGAATGAAGCTGAAGGTCATTTCACTAGCAACAACGAGACTGCTGCTATCACTTACTAAGGGTCTTGCCTTAAGTTCATAACTCTTATTTAACTGGTGCTCAACTGGTTGAAATAAAAGAGCTTTGGCTTAGTAGAAATACGTATCAACATTGCAGACAGTCTCTACCGACTGAATAATTGTTCAAGCTTGAACATAATATTGACGGCCACCTCCTGACGTCTTCAAATCGATTGCAGAGGAGCAGCGAGTAATTTACAATTCTCCTTAATATACAAAACCATCGATTATAAAGAAAACACTTGTGGAGCTTTCGCTTCGATGACACGACGAAGTCAGTGCAGTTTGTGGAGCAAGTGAAGTAGTCCACAAACATAAACGAATTGGATCTGGATCTAATCTCGAGGGCGAATTGCTCAAAGATATGGCTTTGAAGTGGTACGTGGTGAGCAATAGGTACTGGACAGCATAGGCAACGTTCGTGTGCAGCTTCCAAAAGTTTTTCCTACCCAGAAGGGTGAGGGTCGCAACTCCAGGTGCTTTGCTTAAGCCCAAATTACTTTTTAAATAGTTGGCACCGTTTATGGTGGCCTGGCGTTTGAAAGTTTATCAGGTGCGTGCCTCGTGCTACTTTCTCTGGTCCTTCGTCAGTGCTGACTGTTGCGGTATTGTCGCTGATGATAATTATACCATCATCGATCAGCTTAATAGGTTAAAGATCGCTTTCCTGAGTATTATATGACGCCTTCTTTCCAGCGGGTATGCTGCTTGCACAGGTGTCGTGTTCTGTGAAATAGATAATCTGCCGAACTTTTTCTCGAAACAGTACGAATGTATGTTCTAACGGAAATTGCGCCTTTACAAGAATTATTTGATTCTAAAGCAATTAAGCCGTTTTTCTGTGGTCTCTATCGTGTATGAGAGTGATACTTCACTATTAATGGTGGCTACATCGAACTCTATCTCGTTTTGTACAGCATTTATGTTTTGCCGTAAAAACGCATCCGCCACATGGTTTTCTTTACCTGGCTTGTAAAAATTTTAGCGTAGTGTTCGTCGATGTATGCTTTCCACCTTTTTATTTTTTCATTAGGATTTTTATCCGAAACGGCAAAGGTCAAAGGCTGGTGGTTTGTGTAAATATCGATATCCCTAGGCCCATATAAATACTGCTGCCATTTCCCCAGTGCCCGAACTATGGCTAGCAGTTCTCTTTCGTTTGTGGCGTAATTAGCTTCTCTATCTTTTAGAGCACAAGAACTGCCCCAATACCATATGCAGAAGCGTCTGTTGTTAAGTCAAACAACTTTTTTGAAGTTGGGATATATTCGTATAACATCTTCTGATGCTAAAATGTTTCGAAAGCATTGTTTTCTTCTTCATTGAAGCTAATCGGGATCTTTCTCGACATATGTGTGCTTACGGAACCATTTTCGCCATTGAGCAGGTTTGTCAGGGGCTTTGCGATTGTTGCGAAGTCTTTAATGAAATTTCGGTAATAGTTAGATAAGCCTAAAAAGAATCTGAGGCCGAAAAGATTCTTTGGAGCAGGAAATTCTTGGATAGCCTTTACCTTCTCAGTGTCAGACTTAGCTCCGTCTCTTGTGACCATGAAGCCCAAGTATTCTACACTTTTTTTTTAAAAAAATTTGTTTTTTTTTCCCTAGAGACTTTCATATTTGCATCGCAAAGGCTTTTTAAAACCCAGTCAATGTGTTCTACATGATCGTACTCATTTTCTGAGAAAATGATCACGTCGTCAATGTAGACGTAACATGTCTAGCCTATCTGTTCACACAGAACGTCATCGATAGTTCTTTGAAAAATGCTGCCTGCGTTCTTAATTCCGAACTGCAATCTTCAAAATTCATATTTCCCCTCGTTAACGGAAAAGGATGTTGTTTAGCGGTCTTGTTCAGCAAGGTAGATTTTAATAGGTTTAAGATCGCTTTCCTGAGTATTACATGACGCCTCCTTTCCAGCGGGTATGCTGCTTGCACAGGTGTCGTGTGCTGTTAACTTACAGAACGTGGCGTGTTCGGTGGTCGAGCATTCAGTAACGGCCATAGTTCCCTCGGTGCAATCGGCTCTGTATTGTGCAGTATCTTTAGCATAGTGTTGTTGTGCGCAACGGGAAAAATTATAATTTTTGTCTCTTATTGTTCTTAAGTAACACTTTTTCTCCTGTTTCGTCGATGTGGGTTATTTCTGTCTAGTTGGGTTTGCTAGTGCTCAGCATCTATCTTATTTTTTATTTCCCTTCTCAATTTTTCATGATATAATGTGCCCAGTGGGCCACTTTTGGCGCTGTGGGATGAACCAAACGTAATGTTACGGTGCCCAAATTAACAACTCATGCAGAAACCATGAAAGGCGTTGGTTGCTTAAAACAGCAGGACGGTGATCATGGAAGTCGAAATCCGCTAAGGAGTGTGTAACAACTCACCTGCCGAAGCAACTAGCCCTTAAAATGGATGGCGCTTAAGTTGTATACCTATACATTACCGCTAAAGTAGATGATTTATGTTACTTGTAATATAAATTTTGAAACTTTAGTGAGTAGGAAGGTACAATGGTGTGCATAGAAGTGTTTGGCGTAAGCCTGCATGGAGCCGCTATTGGTACAGATCTTGGTGGTAGTAGCAAATAATCGAATGAGACCTTGGAGGACTGAAGTGGAGAAGGGTTTCGTGTGAACAGTGGTTGATCACGAGTTAGTCGGTCCTAAGTTCAAGGCGAAAGCCGAAAATTTTCAAGTAAAGAAAAGTCTGATTATATGTACCTAAATACCGATTTTTATACACTTGAATAATTTTGAACGAAAGGGAATACGGTTCCAATTCCGTAACCTGTTGAGTATCCGTTTGTTATTAAATATGGGCCTCGTGCTCATCCTGGCAACAGGAACGACCATAAAGAAGCCGTCGAGAGATATCGGAAGAGTTTTCTTTTCTGTTTTATAGCCGTACTACCATGGAAGTCTTTCGCAGAGAGATATGGTAGATGGGCTAGAAGAGCATGACATATACTGTTGTGTCGATATTTTCTCCTCGGACCTTGAAAATTTATGGTGGGGATACGCAAACTTCTCAACAGGCCGTACCAATATCCGCAGCTGGTCTCCAAGGTGAAGAGTCTCTAGTCGATAGAATAATGTAGGTAAGGGAAGTCGGCAAATTAGATCCGTAACTTCGGGATAAGGATTGGCTCTGAAGATTGAGATAGTCGGGCTTGATTGGGAAACAATAACATGGTTTATGTGCTCGTTCTGGGTAAATAGAGTTTCTATCATTTATGGTAGTTTCTTGTTCCCCGGATAGTTAGTTACGTAACCAATTGTGGAACTTTCTTGCTAAAATTTTTAAGAATACTAGTCGGGTAACCGATTAGTTCTTTTAAATTATAACGATTATCAATTAACAATCAATTCAGAACTGGCACGGACTTGGGGAATCCGACTGTCTAATTAAAACAAAGCATTGTGATGGCCCTAGCGGGTGTTGACACAATGTGATTTCTGCCCAGTGCTCTGAATGTCAAAGTGAAGAAATTCAAGTAAGCGCGGGTCAACGGCGGGAGTAACTATGACTCTCTTAAGGTAGCCAAATGCCTCGTCATCTAATTAGTGACGCGCATGAATGGATTAACGAGATTCCTTCTGTCCCTATCTACTGTTTGCTTCAGACAGTTGCCGCGAGCAGTCGTGTTCGCGCATCGCTTTAGCAGATTTTCAACAAAAGTTTATTGCCTGCAATAAAATACGCGCGCTAAGTGTGCTTAAATCGAGCGTTTCGAGATAAGCGATCTTTTTAGTGCGCGTGTGTTGGTGCGTCGGTGACTTTTTACCGCTTATCGCTTCTGATTGGCCAGCCAATCAGAAACAAGGACGGTTTAATAAGTGTAGCATACTTTCGTGTGGCTGCATTCAAAGTAGTGTATACTTTGCGGGGCTAAATAGATTGCTGCCTATCGTATAGGAGCAAATTATTATTATGATGGAAACGGACGCGAGCAGCAGTGCTGCTAGTTCGTCCAGGTCGACGCGCTCGGGTGGACGCAAGAGACGCGGTCGTGGATCGGGTGTCGCGTTGCGAGTGAATGGTCGGGCTGCTACGGTCGATGCTGCCATGTTGCCGCCGCCTACGGATTCTCCGCCAAGGAAAGTCCGCACAAGAGCTGATAGCTCTGACAGTGATGTTTCGCTGGCTGCGACTGCTGCTGGAATCAGAACTGTCGCTGCCCCCGCTGCCCCCTCTGCTGACCTTACTGCTGTCCTCGCTGCTATTACATCTGCTGCTGCTCCTGCTGCTGCCCGTGCTGTAGCCCCTGCTGCCGCCCTTGCTGCTGCCCCTGCTGCCGTCTCTGCTGCTGATCCTCTTGCTGAGGATGGGTTGCCGTCGACGTCTGCCGCCGCTGCCGTTGCCGCTGCCTCTGCCGCTGCTGCTGCCCGCTCTGGTGTCCCGAGATCAGCTGGAGCTGACTCGGTGAGCTCGAGCTTGATGATCCAACGCATGTTGGCCATTGAGAAGAAGCTCAGGAGAGCTGTCGTCGCTGACGGTGTGCCCGGCATCGTGGCACACAGCGTTCTGGATTTGTCGGCCAAGTACCAGGAGTTGGTGCTGGATATGTTTGGTAGGATGAAGGAGCTGGAGACCCTGCTGAGGACTCGCCCGCAGCCCGTTGCTGCCGCCACTGCTGCCACTTTTGCCGTCCCCGCTGTTGCTCCGACTGCTGTACCCCAGACCCGCAAGGTTGCGGAGACGTGGTCAGCAATCGTGACGAGCAACAACCCCGAAGAGACACCTCAGCAGGTCGCTGAACGTGTTCGCAGGGAAGTTGCACCCGCCCTTGGTGTACGAGTGCATGAGGTGCGTGAGCTGAAGCGCGGTGGTGCGATCATCCGCACGCCGTCGTCTAGTGAATTGAAGAAAGTGGTGGCTAGTGCCAAGTTCAGGGAGCTTGGACTTGATGTTAAGCAGAATGCTGCGCTGAGACCTAAAGTCCAAGTACTGGATGTGGACAGCAGCATCACCGCACAGCAGTTCATGGATGGACTGTATAGAAACCACTTCATGGAACGCATGACAAGTGCCGTCTTCGTGAAGTCGGTGAGGATAGCGTCGAAGCCATGGACGAGCGCCGTTGGACCCACGGTCACTCTACAGCTGGAAATGGACCAAAAGGCCCTGGATATCTTGGAGGAGTCGGAGAAGATATATGTGGATTGGTTCTCCTTCCGCTGGCGCATGCTGGTGTCGACCTATGCCTGCCACAGGTGTGTCAGCTTTGACCACAGGGTTAAGGACTGTCGGATGAAGGAGCAGGTCTGCCGTCAATGCGGACAAAGCGGCCATAGTGCCTACAGGTGCAGCAATCCTGTGCGCTGCAGGAACTGCAGCTTTAAGGGGCTGCCGTGTGAGCATCGTATGCTCTCGTCGGTCTGCCCGATTTACAGTGCAGTGCTTGCCAGGGTGGCGGCTAGACATTAACAATGTTTAGTCTCATCCAGGCAAACTGTGGTCGCTGTCGAGCTGCGGTCATCGAGCTCGGAGTCAGAATGAGGAATTCTGGCGACAAGTTCGCATTGATCCAGGAGCCTTATGTGGACCGTGGAGGAAGGATCACCGGATTACCGGCAGGCATGCGAGTCTTTTCCGACCGTCGCAATAAAGCTGCGATAGTCGTAGACGACCAGGAGGTCGTCTGCATGCCTGTCTCTTCGCTCATCACAGAGTTTGGCGTATGCGTGAGTGTGACCGGAAACTTCGGCTCGATTTTCCTCACCTCCGTGTATTGCCAATTTAACGCTGATTTGGAGCCGTACCTGCTGTACATGGATGCGGTGCTGCTGCTAGCCAGCCGCACGCCTGTCATCTATGGCCTTGATGCGAATGCAGTATCCCCCCTGTGGTTCAGTAAGCTTCCCGAGCGCTCTCGGGGCTACTTGAACAGGCAGCGGGGTGAACTGCTAGCAAATTGGGTTCAGGGCAGTCGAGCCGGCGTGCTTAATGTCCGCAGCAGTGTGTTCACATTCGATAATCGGAGGGCAAGGAGTGACATCGATGTGACTATCGTCAGTGATTCAGCGTTTACGTGGGCTACGTATGACTGGAGTGTAAGCGAGTGGGATTTAAGTGACCACAACATCATTACTGTAGTGGTATCACTTGATCCGGCGAGCGCAGTTGAGAGATATTCTCCTGTGCCCTCGTGGAAACTCCAGAGTGCTGACTGGCGGCGTTTTGGTGATGAGTTGAAGACTGCATCAATGGAGCTTCCCCTGGAGGAGTTTCACCAGATGGCATCGGATGATCAGGTGTCTGCACTCCGCTCACTCGTTTATCAAGTGAGCGACACTGTGTTTGGGCGTCAGCAACCGCGGGCCAGACGTCGTGTGGGTTGGTGGACTGCCGCCCTTACTGACGCCCGCCGTGCGCTCAGGAGAGCCCGGCGAAGGCTGCAGCATGCGCGCCGCACTCATAGTGTGAGTGCAAACGACCTCGCCTCGTGTTTCAGGATCGCCCGAAAGGAATACGAGAGGATGATGCTTATGGTGAAAGAGGAAGACTGGAGAAGATATGTTGGCGAGCACCATGATGACCCCTGGGGGTCCATCTACAGGATATGCCGAGGCCGCAAGACGTGTACCGACATCGGTTGCCTTCGCTGGAACAATCAGCCGGTCGTAACCTGGCACGACTGTGCGAGCGTTCTGCTCCGCAGCTTTTTCCCTGCTGCGGAGAGGCCAGTGGACGTTCCCGTTCCTCGCGAAGTACCCCCGTCCCTCGAAATTTTCGAGGTGGAGACATGCATCGCCAGAGTTCGTAGCAGACGCTCACCTGGTTTAGATGGCATAACTGGGGGTATGGTCAAAGCGTCTTGGCGCGCCATCCCGGAGCTCATGACAGCGATGTATTCCCGCTGTCTGGCAGATGGGTATTTCCCCACTGAGTGGAAGCGCCCGCGTGTGGTGCCTCTTCTCAAAGGCCTCGACAAGGACAGGAGTGATCCAGCGTCCTATCGGGGCATCTGCCTGTTGCCTGTTTTTGGCAAGGTGCTGGAAGGGATCATGGTGAACCGTGTGAAGGAGGTGCTCACGGACGAGAGCCGGTGGCAATTTGGCTTTCGCCCCGGACGCTGCGTCGACGATGCCTGGAGGCACGTCGTAAATTTTATTGAGGCCAGTTCAGACAAATACGTACTTGGAGTCTTTATTGACTTCAAAGGCGCATTTGATCATGTTGAATGCGATGCAGCGTTGCGCCGACTATCTGATTTAGGATGCAGGGAAGTTGAGATCTGGCGCAGTTTCTTTTCGGACCGAAAAGCGAGCATCATCAGTAGTTTTGGCGAAGTCAGTGTTGATGTTACACGTGGCTGCCCGCAGGGGTCCATTAGCGGTCCTTTTATTTGGAACATCCTAATGGATGTACTCCTGCGTCGCCTGGAAGCGCACTGCACTTTTAGTGCATATGCGGACGATCTTCTGCTGCTCATCGAAGGAAATTCCAGATCTCAACTAGAGCTCAAAGGCGCCCAACTAATGGAATTAGTTGGAGGATGGGGCATGGAGGTAGGCGTCTCAGTCTCGTCAACGAAGACTGTGACGATGCTCCTCAAGGGAAATCTGTCGGCTGGCAGACACCCTGCCGTAAGATTTGCGGGAGCAAGCTTACGGTATGTGACCCAATACCGTTACCTGGGCATCACGGTCGGCGAGCGGTTGAGTTTTCTCCCGCATATTGCGTCTCTACGCGATCGGCTGGCCGGAGTTGTCGGAGCCCTGAACCGTGTGCTACGCGTTGACTGGGGATTCAGTCCGCAAGCTCGGCGAAGGATTTATGCCGGACTCATGGTGCCTTGTGCACTATTTGGTGCCTCGGTGTGGTACACGACGGCGATGAGACTAGACGGCGCCAGGAGGTCGCTCAAGTCCTGCCATAGGCTCATTCTACTTGGATGTTTGCCTACGTGTAGAACGGTATCTAATGATGCCCTTGAAGTGCTTGCTGGAGCTCCACCGCTGGACCTTATGGCAACGCGTGCTGCGATGCTGTTTAAATTGAAGCGGAACTACCCCATGTTAGTAGGCGATTGGCTTTACGATCAAGACGTCTCCACTCTTGATCGGAGTATGAGGAGAGCCTTGCTGGACGAACGTTTATTGCGTGAGTGGCAGGTCCGGTGGGATAACTGCGTACACGGTCGTGTGACGCATCGTTTTATCCCGGACGTTAGCTTCGTTTTCAGCCGCCCCGACTTCAAGTTCACGATGCTGGCCAGCTTCCTCATAACTGGCCATGGCTCGTTGAATGCATTTCTGCAGGCGCGTAGTCTGAGCGAGACTGCTGGATGCCTATGTGGCCATCCCATGGAGGACTGGCAACACGTCCTGTGTGCCTGTCCCCTCTATGCGGATGTGCGGGACCTGGAAGGGCTTAGGATCCAGCAGGAGCCATCCGGTGACTGGAATGTGACGGAGACGGTGAGGACCCCGGAGAGCATGCAACTGCTTGAGGACTATGCCCGCACTGTTTTCAGCAGGCGGCGCGTGCTGCTGGACGAGGGAGGACCAGGACCTGGTTAACCAGTACCGGACTGATGATAGTTAAAACTGGTAGTAGCATTACTACGAAAGGTTTACCAATACCTTAAATTGGGAGATGATCTCTTTGGAGTGAGTCGCAGGTCTTACCAAAGTTCCTTAAGTTTGGGAGACGAATCCTTGTGATGAGTCGTTGGGCTCACCAAAGCCTTAATTTGGTAGACAAATCTTCGTGATGAGTCGAAGGGCTTACCAAAGCCTTATTTTGGTAGACAAATCTTTGTGAGGCGTCGCAGGGCGCACCAGAGCCTCAATCTGGAAGATGTGCTCTTTATGAGCATATCGAAGGTCTGACCAAAGTCCTTAAATGTGGGAGACAAATCCTAGTGATGAGTCGAAGGGCAAACCAAAGCCTTAATTTGGTAGACAAATCCTCGTGATGAGTCGAAGGGCTTACCAAAGCCTTAATTTGGTAGACAAATCCTTGTGAGGTGTCGCAGGGCTTACCAGAGCCTTAATCTGGAAGATGTTTCCTATATGGACATGTCGAAGGTCTGACCAAAGTCCTTATATTTGGGAGGCAAATCTTTGTGATGAGTCGAAGGGCAGACCAAAGCCTTAATTTGGTAGGTTTTCTCTTTATGAGATAGCCGCAGGTGCTCACCCAGTTCCTGGTTGTCGGAAACCGAAATGGGTAGCAGTTTCGGCTGCGAACAGCCGATCAAAGCTGTAAATTTGAACCACGGGATGGGCTGGTGGCCAAGGCCAGCCCAATTGAGGTTGGCCCCCTTTAGTGGGAGTATCGTGGTGGCTGTGGTTTTAGAAATAGTTGTTCCCCAATATAAAGTTGGGTGACAGCCGGATGCTGTACCCGTTGACAGCAGAGGTTATGATAGGCCTCGCCTCTTACCAAGGGGAATTAACATGCCCGGCAGCATAAAATTCAATTTGGTACTTAAAAGAGTTTCTTTTAAGGGCGTTGGTGGACGCATTGTATTCACCCGCTGTACTATGTGTCACATATGTGGCACAAATGTGTACCGTGGTTGTAAACCCCTCCAGGGGTACACGCCACGTTAAACAAATCTAGGATTTACTGTCCCTATCTACTATCTAGCGAAACCACAGCCAAGGGAACGGGCTTGGAATAATTAGCGGGGAAAGAAGACCCTTTTGAGCTTGACTCTAATCTGGCAGTGTAAGGAGACATAAGAGGTGTAGAATAAGTGGGAGATATTAGACTTCGGTTTGGTATCGCCAATGAAATACCACTACTCTTATTGTTTCCTTACTTACTTGATTAAGTGGAACGTGTATCATTTCCTAGCCATTATACGGATATATTTCTTATATCTTATGGTATTGGGTTTTGATGCAAGCTTCTTGATCAAAGTATCACGAGTTTGTTATATAATCGCAAACAAATTCTTTAATGAGAAAATGCATTTATGTATTTTTGATTTAATAATTTGGTATAACTCCAATTACTCAGGTATGATCCAATTCAAGGACATTGCCAGGTAGGGAGTTTGACTGGGGCGGTACATCTCTCAAATAATAACGGAGGTGTCCCAAGGCCAGCTCAGTGCGGACAGAAACCACACATAGAGCAAAAGGGCAAATGCTGACTTGATCTCGGTGTTCAGTACACACAGGGACAGCAAAAGCTCGGCCTATCGATCCTTTTGGTTTAAAGAGTTTTTAACAAGAGGTGTCAGAAAAGTTACCATAGGGATAACTGGCTTGTGGCGGCCAAGCGTTCATAGCGACGTCGCTTTTTGATCCTTCGATGTCGGCTCTTCCTATCATTGTGAAGCAAAATTCACCAAGCGTTGGATTGTTCACCCATGCAAGGGAACGTGAGCTGGGTTTAGACCGACTCATCCTGAGTCTACCGTTTCTGCATTGGTTAAGTGAAGAGAACCTAAACTTCATTAACTGAATGTCGACATATCGATAAAGTCTGTGATCTGCGGTGATCTGCGCAGTCATCGGTAGCCTTGTGCTCTGTCATGAAAACTCAACGAGTTGGTGACAAAGATGGCTGGTAAAGAAATACTTTGTTGCCACCTGTTCCCGTTGGGCAATAAACAGTCGGCAAAGAAAAGTTACCTAATATTCAGAATGAAGCTCAAGGTCATTGCACTAGCATCAACGAGACTGCTGCTATCACTTACTAAGGGTCTTGGCTTAAGTTCATAACTCTTATTTAACTGGTGCTCAACTGGTTGAAATAAAAGAGCTTTGGCTTAATAGAAACATATATCAACGTTGCAGACAGGCTCTACCGACTGAATAATTGTTTAAGCTTGAACATAATATTGACGGCCACCTCCTGACATCTTCAAATCAATTGCAGAGGAGCAGCGAGTAATTTACGATTCTTTTTAATATACAAAACCATCGATTATAAAGGAAACACTTGTGGAGCTTTCGCTTCGATGACACGACGAAGTCAGTGCAGTTTGTGGAGCAAATGAAGTAGTCCACAAACATAAACGGATTGGATCTGGATCTAATCTCGAGGGCGAATTGCTCAAAGATATGGCTTTGAAGTGGTACATGGTGAGCAATAGGTACTGGACAGCGTAAGCAACGTTCGTGTGCAGCTTCCAAAAGTTTTTCCTACCCAGAAGGGTGAGGGTCGCAACTCCAGGTGCTTTGCTTAAGCCCAAATTACTTTTTAAATAGTTGGCACCGTTTATGGTGGCCCTGCGTTTGAAAGTTTATCAGGTGCGTGCCTTGTGCTGCTTTCTCTGGTCCTTCGTCAGTGCTGATTGTTGCGGTGTTGTCGCTGGTGATAATTATACCATCATCGATCAGCTTAATAGGTTTAAGATCGCTTTCCTGAGTAATACATGACGCCTCCTTTCCAGCGGGTATGCTGTTTGCACAGGTGTTGTGTTCTGTTAACTTACAGAACGTGGCGTATTCGGTGGTCGAGCATTCAGTAACGGTCATAGTTCCCTCGGTGCAATCGGCTCTGTATTGTGCAGTATCTTCAGCATAGTGTTGTTGTGCGCAACTGGAAAAATTATAATTTTTTTTACAAATAAACTCTACTAAAGGATAATCAATTAATATGTGTATCATACTATCGGACTGAAGTATTTTAATATTAGATGCTTCCATTAAGCTTACTACAGGCACCTCTGTGGGGTGTTCAACAAGAATAGTTGGGTTTATGATATTAGATTTTGCTAAAGTGATTGACAACATTAAATTTTGAATCTCTGTAATTAACATTCTTTTTCGGGCCAACAGCGTCTCATACAAGTGTGGTGTATCTGCTAATCCACCTTTTCTTTCCTTGAGTATTTTATTGATTGTATCTGTTAGTGCATTAATTTGCATTTGGGTTTCGCTGTTTATCACCGCCTACCTACATTTTGACTCGATTAGTAATGCCTCGGACAATTTTAGCTTCCCGAAGTCTGAGGCGTCAGGAGTTCCTGCCACTACTTTTAATATATTCCCTAGGAAATCTATACTTCTGGCTATACGGTGGTGGACCCTTAAAGCGGATTACGTGCTTTTGGCGTGTTTGATATCTTCATCTTGAAGTTTACGCATATGCGACTGTGGGAATTAGTTGGTTAGTCTATCTGTCTCGTACAGTATTATCTCGAATTCGGTTAAATTTCTGGAGTGCCTGAGATACCCCCGATGTTCCCATACCATAACATCTCCGTCTATGACGGATATGTAGTTAGCATGAGTGTAGTTTGTGACCTTAGCGTTTGTCATGGCCAAGATGATGCGAAGTGTGCCCTTGAACCTGTAAGTTTTAATTAAGCTAGACTTATTGCGTTTGCTTTCTTTCACTTAATCCTATTATTCTTATATAAAACCTCGAGAAACTACCTCAGGTTGTCCTTATGAACCTCCCTCCCCCCAATAAGAACGGACGTTCCTAGATCAGCCTGAATGGTTTCTTCAGAACAGAGTGGGGTCAGTTTGTTTCCGAGTCCCTTATTGTTCTTAAGTAACACTTTTTCCCCTACTTCGAAGACCCTGTTTCGTCGATGTGGGTTATTTCTGTCTAGTTGGCTTTGCTAGTGCTCACCATCTATCTTATTTTTTATTTCCCCTCTCAATTTTGCACTCGATGCGTGGATTACTTCTATCGGTTTCTTTTCAATCACTGAATGGATTGTCCGATTATATTCGACAGTTGATAGCATAATTAGCTCTACAGTGCCCTCAACCTTTTTCTTCAACTTGATGAACCAAGCGATCTCTAGAAGTGTGCTGTGGAAACGTTCCACCTGCCCATTTGATGTGCTATGCAACGGCGGTGCATTAACGACATCAATCTCAAATTGGTTTTTCAACAGAGATTTTATAGTCTCTAAATTAAAAGCGGCTTCGTTGTCGCAATAAATTGTTCTGGTTTTGGGGAAATTATTCACAAGTTGAATAATTGGGACCTTAATATCTACTTTTGCTCTCGAAATGATCGGTTGTGTTATAGAAAATTTGGAAAACTTATCTATGCATGTTAAGAATATATTTTTGTCTGTCGAAAAACGTCAATATGGAGCATTTCACCAGCGAACGATGGTATCGGTGTTATACATAGCTCCTGTTTTTTAGGGTGTCTATCATATTTTGCTCTAGCGCAGATCTTGCAGTTTGCAATTACCTCTGTAACTAGTTGAGACATTCTTCGGAAATAGTAATCGCCAAGGATTTGTTTTACGTTTTCTTGAGCTCTACGGGCGCGGCTATGTTCTGCTATAACTATTTCTCTCTGTTCGGTTTTGTTAATGACATCGGACACTAGGTTCTTGCAATGCCAAAATTTGGTTTCTGGAAGGGTTTCAACGAGTTCGATCTGTATTAGTGCTAAGGTGTGCAGCCCATAATGAATCGCGTTCACGAGATACATTATCATCTGTGAAATAGATAATGTGCCGAATTTTTTCTCGAAACAGTACGAATATACGTTCTAACGGAAATTGCGCCTTTACAAGAATTATTTGATTCTAAAGCAATTAAGCCGTTTGTCTGTGGTCTCTATCGTGTATGAGAGTGATACTTCACTATTAATGGTGGCTACATCGGACTCTATCTCGTTTTGTACAGCATTTATGTTTTGCCGTGAAAGCGCATCCGCAATGTGGTTTTCTTTACCTGGCTTGTAAAAATTTTTAGCGTTGTGTTCGTCGATGTATGCTTTCCACCTTTTTATTTTTTCATTAGGATTTTTATCCGAAACGGCAAAGGTCAAAGGCTGGTGGTCTGTGTAAATATCGATATCCCTAGTCCCATATAGGTACTGCTGCCATTTCCCCAGTGCCCGAACTATGGCTAGCAGTTCTCTTTCGTTTGTGGCATAATTAGCTTCTCTTTCTTTTAGAGCTCTAGAACTGACCCAATACCATATGCAGAAGCGTCTGTTGTTAAGTCAAACGGCTTTTTTGAAGTTGGGATATATTCGTATAACATCTTCTGATGCTAAAATGTTTCTAAGTCTGTCGAAACCATCGTTTTCTTCTTCATTGAAGCAAATCGGGATCTTTCTCTACATATGTGTGCTTACGGAACCATTTTCGCCTTTGAGCAGGTTTGTCAGACGCTTTGCAATTGTTGCGAAGTCTGTAATGAAACTAGTTAGATAAGCCTAAAAAGAATCTGAGGCCGAAAAGATTCTTTGGAGCAGGAAATTCTTGGATAGCCTTTACCTTCTCAGTGTCAGACTTAGCTCCGTCTCTTGTGACCATGAAGCCCAAGTATTCTACACTTTTTTTTAAAAAAAATTTGGTTTTTCCCTAGAGACTTTCATATTTGCATCGCAAAGGCTTTTTAAAACCCAGTCAATGTGTTCTACATGATCGTACTCATTTTCTGAGAAAATGATCACGTCGTCAATGTAGACGTAACATGTCTAGCCTATCTGTTCTCGCAGAACGTCATCGATAGTTCTTTGAAAAATGCTGCCTGCGTTCTTAAGCCCGAACTGCAATCTGCCAAAATTCATATTTTCCCTCGTTAACGGAAAATTATGTTTTTAAACGGTTTTGTTCAGCAAGGTAGATTTTTCTATCAGCTGCGTATTGGCAAACAAACACTGCCAAATTAAAAACCAATTAATGATAGAAATCATGGAAGACTTCTACATGGGAGGCAGTATTGGAAACGAATATAGCTGGAAAATCACAGTTTGCTTGGTTGATAATAAACAACGCTCATAAACCAACCCTACCCGACGGACTAAAGTTGATGAGGAACTTTATTCAAAGATAGTTCTGGATCTTTGGTTTACGGTACTCATTGAAAAAATATTTACATGAGTGTTTTACCTGGATTAAACCAACCCTACCCGACGGACTAAAGTTGATGAGGAACTTTATTCAATGAGAGTTCTGGATCTTTGGTTTACGGTACTCATTGAAAAAATATTTACATGAGTGTGTTATCTGGATTAGGTATAAACAAGAAATGACCAGTCAACTGATGGGAAATTGACCAGTGTATCGAGTAAATGGCGACTACCCGTTCTGAAAGACTGGCATTGACTATGCCAGGAAGAGGTAAAAATCATCATACCAACATATTTGGCATTCGGACCAGTGTGTTACACAAGACCCAACATAGCCGCCTAGACCCGATAAGGATCTTCGGCGATGGCACAATCGCAATCAACGACCAAGGGAAGGATAAATATTGACGGCAGCTCAGAGCAATTTCTGAAAAGCGCACAGTTGGTGACCTTCATCCGCTATGTAGTTATAAATAACACGAGATTTGTGAACAGAAGAAGCATGAAAAGCCAGGTTCCAGGGCTCGCATCCTCTTAGGAATATCATCGGGCACGACAACATCCTGAGCCTACCGTTTCTGCATTGGTTAAATGAAGAGAACCTCAACTTCATTAACTGAATGTCGACATATCGATAAAGTCTGTGATCTGCGGTGATCTGCGCAGTCATCGGTAGCCTTGTTGCCAACTGCAGATCATTCCTGTTGGGCAATAAACAGTCGGCAAAGTTAAGTTACCTAATATTCAGAATGAAGCTCAAGGTCATTTCACTAGCAACAACGAGACTGCTGCTATCACTTACTAGAGCAGAGGAGCAGCGAGTAATTTACGATTCTCTTTAATATACAAAACCATCGATTATAAAGGAAACACTTGTGGAGCTTTCGCTTCGATGACACGACGAAGTCAGTGCAGTTTGTGAAGCAAGTGAAGTAGTCCACAAACATAAACGGATTGGAACTGGATCTATAGGATATAGGATATAGGATAGATCTATATAGCAATAGGTACTGGACAGCGTAGACAACGTTCGTGTGCAGCTTCCAAAAGTTTTTCCTACCCAGAAGGGTGAGGGTCGCAACTCCAGGTGCTTTGCTTAAGCCCAAATTACTTTTTAAATAGTTGGCACCGTTTATGGTGGCCTGGCGTTTGAATGTTTATCAGGTGCGTGCCTCGTCCTACTTTCTCTGGTCCTTCGTCAGTGTTGACTGTTGCGGTGTTGTCGCCGGTGATATTTATACCATCATCGATCAGCTTAATAGGTTTAAGATCGCTTGCCTAAGTATTACATGGCGCCTCCTTTCCAGCGGGTATGCTGCTTGCACAGGTGTCGTGTTCTGTTAACTTACAGAACGTGGCGTATTCGGTGGTCGAGCATTCAGTAACGGTCATAGTTCCCTCGGTGCAATCGGCTCTGTATTGTGCAGTATCTTCAGCATAGTGTTGTTGTGCGCAACTGGAAAAATTATAATTTTTTTTACAAATAAACTCTACTAAAGGATAATCAATTAATATGTGTATCATACTATCGGACTGAAGTATTTTAATATTAGATGCTTCCATTAAGCTTACTACAGGCACCTCTGTGGGATGTTCAACAAGAATAGTCTGGCTTATGATATTAGATTTTGCTAAAGTGATTGACAACATTAAATTTTGAATCTCTGTAATTAACATTTTATTTTGGGCCAACAGCGTTTCATACAAGTGTGGTGTATCTGCTAATCCACCTTTTCTTTCCTTGAGTATTTTATTGATTGTATCTGTTAGTGCATTAATTTGCATTTGGGTTTCGGTGCTTATCACCGCCTACCTATTGTTTGACTCGATGAGTAGTGCCTCGGACAATTTTAGCTTCCCGAAGTCTGAGGCGTCAGGAGTTCTTGCCACTACTTTTAACATATTCCCTAGAAAATCTATACTTCTGGCTATACGGTGGTGGACCCTTAAAGCGGATTACGTGCTTTTGGCGTGTTTAATATCTACGTCTTGAAGTTTTCGCATATGCGACTGTGGGAATTAGTTGGTTAGTCTATCTGTCTCGTACAGTATTATCTCGAATTCGGTTAAATTGCTGGAGTACCTGAGATACCCCCGATGTTCCCATACCATAACATCTCCGCCTATGAAGGATATGTAGTTAGCATGAGTGTAGTTTGTGACCTTAGCGTTTGTCATGGCCAAGATGATGAGAAGTGTGCCCGTGAACTTGTATGTTTTAATTAAGCTAGACTTATTGGTTTTGCTTTCTTTCACTTAATCCTATTATTAAACTACCTCAGGTTGTCCTTATGGACCTCCCTCCCCCCAATAAGAATGGACATTCCTAGATCAGCCTGAATGGTTTCTTCAGAACAGAGTGGGGTCAGTTTGTTTCCGAGTCCCTTATTGTTCTTAAGTAACACTTTTTCCCGTACTTCGAAGACCCTGTTTCGTCGATGTGGGTTATTTCTGTCTAGTTGGGTTTGCTAGTGCTCACCATCTATCTTATTTTTTATTTCCCCTCTCAATTTTGCACTCGATGCGTGGATTACTTCTATCGGTTTCTTTTCAATCACTGAATGGATTGTCCGATTATATTCGACAGTTGCTAGCATAATTAGCTCTACAGTGCCCTCAACCTTTTTCTTCAACTTGATGAACCAAGCGATCTCTAGAAGTGTGCTGTGGAAACGTTCCACCTGCCCATTTGATGTGCTATGCAACGGCGGTGCATTAACGACATCAATCTCAAATTGGGTTTTCAACAGAGATTTTTTAGCCTCTAAATTAAAAGCGGCTTCGTTGTCGCAATAAATTGTTCTGGTTTTGGGAAAATTATTCACAAGTTGAATAATTGGGACCTTAATATCTACTATTGCTCTCGAAATGATCGGTTGTGTTATAGCAAATTTGGAAAACTTATCTATGCATGTTAAGAATAGATTTTTGGTCTGTCGAAAAAACGTCAATATGGAGCATTTCACCAGCGAACGATGGTATCAGTGTTATACATAGCTCCTGTTTTTTAGGTTATCTATCATATTTTGCTCTAGCGCAGACCTTGCAGTTTGCAATTACCTCTGTAACTAGTTAAGACATTCTTCGGAAATAGTAATCGCCAAGGATTTGTTTTACGTTTTCTTGAGCCGCTCTACGGGCGCGGTTATGTTCTGCTATAACTATTTCTCTTTGTTCGGTTTTGTTAATGACATCGGACACTAGGTTCTTGCAATGCCAAAATTTGGTTTCTGGAAGGGCTTCAACGAGTTCGATCTGTATTAGTGCTAAGGTGTGCAGCCCACAATGAATCGCGTTCACGAGATTTGGTTGCACCACCTTTTTCAAATCTTGGAGCGCTACATTATCATCTGTGAAATAGATAATGTGCCGAACTTTTCTCGAAACAGTACGAATATACGTTCTAACGGAAATTGCGCCTTTACAAGAATTATTTGATTCTAAAGCAATTAAGCCGTTTGTCTGTGGTCTCTATCGTGTATGAGAGTGATACAATAATGAAGTGGCTACATCGGACTCTATCTCGTTTTGTACAGCATTTATGTTTTGCCGTGAAAGCGCATCCGCAATGTGGTTGTCTTTACCTGGCTTGTAAAAAATTTTAGCGTTGTGTTCGTCGATGTATGCTTTCCACCTTCTTATTTTTTCATTAGGATTTTTATCCGAATCGGCAAAGATCAAAAGCTGGTGGTCTGTGTAAATATCGATATCCCTAGTCCTATATAGGTACTGCTGCCATTTCCCCAGTGCCCGAACTATGGCTAGCAGTTCTCTTTCGTTTGTGGCATAATTAGCTTCTCTTTCTTTTAGAGCTCTAGAACTGACCCAATACCATATGCAGAAGCGTCTGTTGTTAAGTCAAACGGCTTTTTTGAAGTTGGGATATATTCGTATAACATCTTCTGATGCTAAAATGTTTCTAAGTCTGTCGAAACCATCGTTTTCTTCTTCATTGAAGCAAATCGGGATCTTTCTCTACATATGTGTGCTTACGGAACCATTTTCGCCTTTGAGCAGGTTTGTCAGACGCTTTGCAATTGTTGCGAAGTCTGTAATGAAACTAGTTAGATAAGCCTAAAAAGAATCTGAGGCCGAAAAGATTCTTTGGAGCAGGAAATTCTTGGATAGCCTTTACCTTCTCAGTGTCAGACTTAGCTCCGTCTCTTGTGACCATGAAGCCCAAGTATTCTACACTTTTTTTTAAAAAAATTTGGTTTTTCCCTAGAGACTTTCATATTTGCATCGCAAAGGCTTTTTAAAACCCAGTCAATGTGTTCTACATGATCGTACTCATTTTCTGAGAAAATGATCACGTCGTCAATGTAGACGTAACATGTCTAGCCTATCTGTTCTCGCAGAACGTCATCGATAGTTCTTTGAAAAATGCTGCCTGCGTTCTTAAGCCCGAACTGCAATCTGCCAAAATTCATATTTTCCCTCGTTAACGGAAAATTATGTTTTTAAACGGTTTTGTTCAGCAAGGTAGATTTTTCTATCAGCTGCGTATTGGCAAACAAACACTGCCAAATTAAAAACCAATTAATGATAGAAATCATGGAAGACTTCTACATGGGAGGCAGTATTGGAAACGAATATAGCTGGAAAATCACAGTTTGCTTGGTTGATAATAAACAACGCTCGTAAACCAACCCTACCCGACGGACTAAAGTTAATGAGGAACTTTATTCAAAGATAGTTCTGGATCTTTGGTTTACGGTACTCATTGAAAAAATATTTACATGAGTGTTTTACCTGGATTAAACCAACCCTACCCGACGGACTAAAGTTGATGAGGAACTTTATTCAAAGATAGTTCTGGATCTTTGGTTTACGGTACTCATTGAAAAAATATTTACATGAGTGTTTTACCTGGATTAAGTATAAACAAGAAATGACCAGTCAACTGATTGGAAATTGACCAGTGTATCGAGTAAATGGCGACTACCCGTTCTGAAAGACTGGCATTGACTATGCCAGGAAGAGGTAAAAATCATCATACCAACATATTTGGCATTCGGACCAGTGTGTTACACAAGACCCAACATAGCCGCCTAGACCCGATAAGGATCTTCGGCGATGGCACAATCGCAATCAACGACCAAGGGAAGGATAAATATTGACGGCAGCTCAGAGCAATTTCTGAAAAGCGCACAGTTGGTGACCTTCATCCGCTATGTAGTTATAAATAACACGAGATTTGTGAACAGAAGAAGCATGAAAAGCCAGGTTCCAGGGCTCGCATCCTCTTAGGAATATCATCGGGCACGACAACATCCTGAGCCTACCGTTTCTGCATTGGTTAAATGAAGAGAACCTCAACTTCATTAACTGAATGTCGACATATCGATAAAGTCTGTGATCTGCGGTGATCTGCGCAGTCATCGGTAGCCTTGTTGCCAACTGCAGATCATTCCTGTTGGGCAATAAACAGTCGGCAAAGTTAAGTTACCTAATATTCAGAATGAAGCTCAAGGTCATTTCACTAGCAACAACGAGACTGCTGCTATCACTTACTAGAGCAGAGGAGCAGCGAGTAATTTACGATTCTCTTTAATATACAAAACCATCGATTATAAAGGAAACACTTGTGGAGCTTTCGCTTCGATGACACGACGAAGTCAGTGCAGTTTGTGAAGCAAGTGAAGTAGTCCACAAACATAAACGGATTGGAACTGGATCTATAGGATATAGGATATAGGATATATCTATATAGCAATAGGTACTGGACAGCGTAGACAACGTTCGTGTGCAGCTTCCAAAAGTTTTTCCTACCCAGAAGGGTGAGGGTCGCAACTCCAGGTGCTTTGCTTAAGCCCAAATTACTTTTTAAATAGTTGGCACTGTTTATGGTGGCCTGGCGTTTGAATGTTTATCAGGTGCGTGCCTCGTCCTACTTTCTCTGGTCCTTCGTCAGTGTTGACTGTTGCGGTGTTGTCGCCGGTGATATTTATACCATCATCGATCAGCTTAATAGGTTTAAGATCGCTTGCCTAAGTATTACATGGCGCCTCCTTTCCAGCGGGTATGCTGCTTGCACAGGTGTCGTGTTCTGTTAACTTACAGAACGTGGCGTATTCGGTGGTCGAGCATTCAGTAACGGTCATAGTTCCCTCGGTGCAATCGGCTCTGTATTGTGCAGTATCTTCAGCATAGTGTTGTTGTGCGCAACTGGAAAAATTATAATTTTTTTTACAAATAAACTCTACTAAAGGATAATCAATTAATATGTGTATCATACTATCGGACTGAAGTATTTTAATATTAGATGCTTCCATTAAGCTTACTACAGGCACCTCTGTGGGATGTTCAACAAGAATAGTCTGGCTTATGATATTAGATTTTGCTAAAGTGATTGACAACATTAAATTTTGAATCTCTGTAATTAACATTTTATTTTGGGCCAACAGCGTTTCATACAAGTGTGGTGTATCTGCTAATCCACCTTTTCTTTCCTTGAGTATTTTATTGATTGTATCTGTTAGTGCATTAATTTGCATTTGGGTTTCGGTGCTTATCACCGCCTACCTATTGTTTGACTCGATGAGTAGTGCCTCGGACAATTTTAGCTTCCCGAAGTCTGAGGCGTCAGGAGTTCCTGCCACTACTTTTAACATATTCCCTAGAAAATCTATACTTCTGGCTATACGGTGGTGGACCCTTAAAGCGGATTACGTGTTTTTGGCGTGTTGATATCTACGTCTTGAAGTTTTCGCATATGCGACTGTGGGAATTAGTTGGTTAGTCTATCTGTCTCGTACAGTATTATCTCGAATTCGGTTAAATTGCTGGAGTGCCTGAGATACCCCCAACGTTCCCCTTTCGCAATTTTTCACTCGATGCGTGGATTACTTCTATCGGCTTCTTTTCAATCAGTGAATGGATTGTCCGGTTATATTCGACAGTTGCTAGCATAATTAGCTCTACAGTGCCCTCAACCGTTTTCTTAACTTGATGCACCTAGCTATCTCTAGAAGTGTGCTGCGGAAACGTTCCACCTGCCCATTTGATGTGCTACGCAACGGCGGTGCATTAACGACATCAATCTCAAATTGGTTTTTCAACAGAGATTTTATAGTCTCTAAATTAAAAGCGGCTTCGTTGTCGCAATAAATTGTTCTGGTTTTGGGGAAATTATTCACAAGTTGAATAATTGGGACCTTAATATCTACTATTGCTCTCGAAATGATCGGTTGTGTTATAGCAAATTTGGAAAACTTATCTATGCATGTTAAGAATAGATTTTTGTCTGTCAAAAAACGTCAATATGGAGCATTTCACCAGCGAACAATGGTATCGGTATTAAACATAGCTCCTGTTTTTTAGGGTGTCTATCATATTTTGCTCTAGCGCAGAACTCGCAGTTTGCAATTACCTCTGTAACTAGTTAAGACATTCTTCGGAAATAGTAATCACCAAGGATTTGTTTTACGTTTTCTTGAGCCGCTCTACGGGCGCGATTATGTTCTGCTATAACTATTTCTCTTTGTTCGGTTTTGTTAATGACATCGGACACTAGGTTCTTGCAATGCCAAAATTTGGTTTCTGGAAGGGCTTTAACGAGTTCGATCTGTATTAGTGCTAAGGTGTGCAGCCCATAATGAATCGCGTTCACGAGATTTGGTTGCACCACCTTTTTCAATTCCTGGAGCACTACAGTATCATCTGTGAAATAGATAATGTGCCGAACTTTTTCTCGAAACAGTACGAATGTACGTTCTAACGGAAATTGCGCCTTTACAAGAATTATTTGATTCTAAAGCAATTAAGCCGTTTGTCTGTGGTCTCTATCGTGTATGAGAGTGATACTTCACTATTAATGGTGGCTTCATCGGACTCTATCTCATTTTGTACAGCATTTATGTTTTGCCGTGAAAGCGCATCCGCAATGTGGTTTTGTTTACCTGGCTTGTACAAATTTTTAGCGTTGTGTTCGTCGATGTATGCTTTCCACCTTTTTATTTTTTCATTAGGATTTTTATCCGAAACGGCAAAGGCCAAAGGCTGGTGGTCTGTGTAAATATCGATATCGCTAGTCCCATATAGGTACTGCTGTCATTTCCCCAGTGCCCGAACTATGGCTAGTAGTTCTCTTCCGTTTGTGGCGTAATTGGCTTCTCTGTCTTTTAGAGCTCAAGAACTGCCCCAATACCATATGCAGAAACATCTGTGTTAAGTCAAAAGACTTTTTTGAAGTTGGGATATATTCGTATAACATCTTCTGATGCTAAAATTTTTCTTAGTCTGTCGAAACCATCGTTTTCTTCTTCATTGAAGCTAATCGGGATCTTTGTCGACATGTGTGTGCTTACGGAACCATTTTCGCCTTTAAGCAGGTTTGTCAGGGGCTTTACGATTGTTGCGAAGTCTTTAATGAAACTTCGGTAATAGTTAGATAAGCCTAAAAAGAATCTGAGGCCGAAAAGATTCTTTGGAGCAGGAAATTCTTGGATAGCCTTTACCTTCTCAGTGTCAGACTTAGCTCCGTCTCTTGTGACCATGAAGCCCAAGTATTCTACACTTTTTTTTAAAAAAAATTTGGTTTTTCCCTAGAGACTTTCATATTTGCATCGCAAAGGCTTTTTAAAACCCAGTCAATGTGTTCTACATGATCGTACTCATTTTCTGAGAAAATGATCACGTCGTCAATGTAGACGTAACATGTCTAGCCTATCTGTTCTCGCAGAACGTCATCGATAGTTCTTTGAAAAATGCTGCCTGCGTTCTTAAGCCCGAACTGCAATCTGCCAAAATTCATATTTTCCCTCGTTAACGGAAAATTATGTTTTTAAACGGTTTTGTTCAGCAAGGTAGATTTTTCTATCAGCTGCGTATTAAAAACCAATTAATGATAGAAATCATGGAAGACTTCTACATGGGAGGCAGTATTGGAAACGAATATAGCTGGAAAATCACAGTTTGCTTGGTTGATAATAAACAACGCTCATAAACCAACCCTACCCGACGGACTAAAGTTGATGAGGAACTTTATTCAAAGATAGTTCTGGATCTTTGGTTTACGGTACTCATTGAAAAAATATTTACATGAGTGTTTTACCTGGATTAAACCAACCCTACCCGACGGACTAAAGTTGATGAGGAACTTTATTCAATGAGAGTTCTGGATCTTTGGTTTACGGTACTCATTGAAAAAATATTTACATGAGTGTGTTATCTGGATTAGGTATAAACAAGAAATGACCAGTCAACTGATGGGAAATTGACCAGTGTATCGAGTAAATGGCGACTACCCGTTCTGAAAGACTGGCATTGACTATGCCAGGAAGAGGTAAAAATCATCATACCAACATATTTGGCATTCGGACCAGTGTGTTACACAAGACCCAACATAGCCGCCTAGACCCGATAAGGATCTTCGGCGATGGCACAATCGCAATCAACGACCAAGGCAAGGATAAATATTGACGGCAGCTCAGAGCAATTTCTGAAAAGCGCACAGTTGGTGACCTTCATCCGCTATGTAGTTATAAATAACACGAGATTTGTGAACAGAAGAAGCATGAAAAGCCAGGTTCCAGGGCTCGCATCCTCTTAGGAATATCATCGGGCACGACAACATCCTGAGCCTACCATTTCTGCATTGGTTAAATGAAGAGAACCTCAACTTCATTAACTGAATGTCGACATATCGATAAAGTTTGTGATCTGCAGTGATCAGCGCAGTCATCGGTAGCCTTGTGCTCTCTCATGAAAACTCAACGAGTTGGTGACAAAGATGGCTGGTAAAGAAATACTTTGTTGCCAACTGCAGATCATTCCCGTTGGGCAATAAACAGTCGGCAAAGAAAAGTTACCTAATATTCAGAATGAAGCTCAAGGTCATTTCACTAGCAACAACGAGATTGCTGCTATCACTTACTAAGGGTCTGCCTTAAGTTCATAACTCTTATTTAACTGGTGCTCAACTGCTTTGGCTTAATAGAAACACATATTAACGTTGCAGACAGGCTCTACCGACTGAATAATTGTTCAAGCTTGAGCATAATATTGACGGCCACCTTTTGACGTCTTCAAATCAATTGCAGAGGAGCAGCGAGTAATTTACGATCCTCCTTAATATACAAAACGATTATAAAGAAAACACTTGTGGAGCTTTCGCTTCGATGACACGACGAAGTCAGTGCAGTCTGTGGAGCAAGTGAAGTAGTCCACAAACATAAACGGATTGGATCTGGATCTAATCTCGAGGGCCAATTGCTCAAAGATATGGCTTTAAAGTGGTACGTGGTGAGCAATAGGTACTGGACAGCGTAGACAACGTTTTTCCTACCCAGAAGGGTGAGGGTCGCAACTCCAGGTGCTTTGCTTAAGCCCAAATTACTTTTTAAATAGTTGCCACCGTTTATGGTGGCCTGGCGTTTGAAATTTTATCAGGTACGTGCCTCGTCCTACTTTCTCTGGTCCTTCGTCAGTGCTGACAGTTACGGTGTTGTCGCTGGTGATAATTATACCATCATCGAACAGCTTAATAGTTTTAAGATCGCTTGCCTAAGTATTACATGGCGCCTCCTTTCCAGCAGGTATGCTGCTTGCACAGGTGTCGTGTTCTGTTAACTTACAGAACGTGGCGTATTCGATGGTCGAGCATTCAGTAACGGTTATAGTTCCCTCGGTGCAATCGGCTCTGTATTGTGCAGTATCTTCAGCATAGTGTTGTTGTGCGCAACGGGAAAAATTATAATTTTTTTTACAAATAAACTCTACTAAAGGATAATCAATTAATATGTGTATCATACTATCGGACTGAAGTATTTTAATATTAGATTCTTCCATTAAGCTTACTACAGGCACCTCTGTGGGATGTTCCACAAGAATAGTTTGGTTTATGATATTAGATTTTGCTAAAGTGATTGACAACATTAAATTTTGAATCTCTGTAATTAACATTCTATTTCGGGCCAACAGCGTCTCATACAAGTGTGGTGTATCTGCTAATCCACCTTTTCTTTCCTTGAGTATTTTGTTGATTGTATCTGTTAGTGCATTTTTTTGCATTTGGGTTTCGGTGTTTATCACCGCCTACCTATTGTTTGACTCGATGAGTAGTGCCTCGGACAATTTTAGCTTCCCGAAGTCTGAGGCGTCAGGAGTTCCTGCCACTACTTTTAACATATTCCCTAGAAAATCTATACCTCTGGCTATACGGTGGTGGACCCTTAAAGCGGATAACGTGCTTTTGGCGTGTTTGATATCTACGTCTTAAAGTTTTCGCATATGCGACTGTGGGAATTAGTTGGTTAGTCTATCTGTCTCGTACAGTATTATCTCGAATTCGGTTAAATTGCTGGAGTGCTTGAGATACCCCCGATGTTCCCATACCATAACATCTCCGTCTATGACGGATATGTAGTAAGCATGAGTGTAGTTTGTGATCTTAGCGTTTTTCATGGCCAAGATGATGAGAAGTGTGCCCGTGAACTTGTATGTTTTAATTAAGCTAGACTTATTGGTTTTGCTTTCTTTCACTTAATCCTATTATTCGTGTATAAAATCTCGAGAAACTACCTCAGGTTTTCCTTATGGACCTTCCTCCCCCCAATAAGAACGGACGTTCCTAGATCAGCCTGAATGGTTTCTTCAAAACAGAGTGGCTTCAGTTTGTTTACGAGTCTCTTATTGTTCTTAAGTAAAACCTTTTCCCCTACTTCAAAGACTCTGTTTCGTCGCTGTGGGTTATTTCTGTCTAGTTGGGTTTGCTAGTGCTCAGCATCTATCTTATTTTTTATTTCCCCTCTCAATTTTTCACTCGATGCGTGGATTACTTCTATCGGTTTATATTCAATCACTGAATGGATTGTCCGATTATATTCGACAGTTGCTAGCATAATTAGCTCTACAGTGCCCTCAACCGTTTTCTTAACTTGATGCACCTAGCGATCTCTAGAAGTGTGCTGTGGAAACGTTCCACCTGCCCATTTGATGTGCTACGCAACGGCGGTGCATTAACGACATCAATCTCAAATTGGTTTTTCAACAGAAATTTTATAGTCTCTAAATTAAAAGCGGCTTCGTTGTCGCACTAAATTGTTCTGGTTCTGGGGAAATTATTCACAAGTTGAATAATTGGTACCTTAATATCTACTATTGCTCTCGAAATGATCGGTTGTGTTATAGCAAATTTGGAAAACTTATCTATGCATGTTAAGAATAGATTTTTGGTCTGTCGAAAAAACATCAATATGGAGCATTTCACCAGCGAACGATGGTATCGGTGTTATACATAGCTCCTGTTTTTTAGGGTGTCTATCATATTTTGCTCTAGCGCAGACCTTGCAGTTTGCAATTACCTCTGTAACTAGTTAAGACATTCTTCGGAAATAGTAATCACCAAGGATTTGTTTTACGTTTTCTTGACCCGTTCTACGGGCGCGGTTATGTTCTGCTATAACTATTTCTCTTTGTTCGGTTTTGTTAATGACATCGGACACTAGGTTCTTGCAATGCCAAAATTTGGTTTCTGGAAGGGCTTCAACGAGTTCGATCTGTATTAGTGCTAAGGTGTGCAGCCCACAATGAATCGCGTTCACGAGATTTGGTTGCACCACCTTTTTCAAATCTTGGAGCGCTACATTATCATCTGTGAAATAGATAATGGGCCGAACTTTTCTTGAAACAGTACGAATATACGTTCTAACGGAAATTGCGCCTTTACAAGAATTATTTGATTCTAAAGCAATTAAGCCGTTTGTCTGTGGTCTCTATCGTGTATGAGAGTGATACAATAATGAAGTGGCTACATCGGACTCTATCTCGTTTTGTACAGCATTTATGTTTTGCCGTGAAAGCGCATCCGCAATGTGGTTTTGTTTACCTGGCTTGTACAAATTTTTAGCGTTGTGTTCGTCGATGTATGATTTCCACCTTTTTATTTTTTCATTAGGATTTTTATCCGAAACGGCAAAGGCCAAAGGCTGGTGGTCTGTGTAAATATCGATATCGCTAGTCCCATATAGGTACTGCTGCCATTTTCAGTGCCCGAACTATGGCTAGTAGTTCTCTTCTGTTTGTGGCGTAATTAGCTTCTCTGTCTTTTAGAACCCAAGAACTGCCCCAATACCATATGCAGAAACATCTGTGTTAAGTCAAAAGACTTTTTTGAAGTTGGGATATATTCGTATAACATCTTCTGATGCTAAAATGTTTCTTAGTCTGTCGAAACCATCGTTTTCTTCTTCATTGAAGCTAATCGGGATCTTTCTCGACATATGTGTGCTTACGGAACCATTTTCGCCTTTGAGCAGGTTTGTCAGAGGCTTTGCAATTGTTGCGAAGTCTTTAATGAAACTTCGGTAATAGTTAGATAAGCCTAAAAAGAATCTGAGGCCGAAAAGATTCTTTGGAGCAGGAAATTCTTGGATAGCCTTTACCTTCTCAGGGTCAGACTTAGCTCCGTCTCTTGTGACCATGAAGCCCAAGTATTCTACACTTTTTTTTAAAAAAAATTTGGTTTTTCCCTAGAGACTTTCATATTTGCATCGCAAAGGCTTTTTAAAACCAAGTCAATGTGTTCTACATGATCGTACTCATTTTCTGAGAAAATGATCACGTCGTCAATGTAGACGTAACATGTCTAGCCTATCTGTTCTCGCAGAACGTCATCGATAGTTCTTTGAAAAATGCTGCCTGCGTTCTTAAGCCCGAACTGCAATCTGCCAAAATTCATATTTTCCCTCGTTAACGGAAAATTATGTTTTTAAACGGTTTTGTTCAGCAAGGTAGATTTTTCTATCAGCTGCGTATTGGCAAACAAACACTGCCAAATTAAAAACCAATTAATGATAGAAATCATGGAAGACTTCTACATGGGAGGCAGTATTGGAAACGAATATAGCTGGAAAATCACAGTTTGCTTGGTTGATAATAAACAACACTCATAAAGTAACCCTACCCGATGGACTAAAGTTGATGAAGAACTTTATTCAAAGATAGTTCTGGATCTTTGGTTTACGGTACTCATTGAAAAAATATTTACATGAGTGTGTTACCTGGATTAAGTATAAACAAGAAATGACCAGTCAACTGATGGGAAATTGAATAGTGTATCGAGTAACTGGCGACTACCCGTTCTGAAAGACTGGCATTGACTATGCCAGGAAGAGGTAAAAATCATCATACCAACATATTTGGCATTCGGACCAGTGTGTTACACAAGACCCAACATAGCCGCCTAGACCCGATAAGGATCTTCGGCGATGGCCCAACCGCAATCAACGACCAAGGCAAGGATCAATTTTGACGGCGGCTCAGAGCAATTTCTGAACAGCGCACAGTTGGTGACCTTCATCCGTTATGTAGTCATAAATAACACGAGATTTGTGAACAGAAGAAGCATGATAAGTCAGGTACCAGTGCTCGCATCCTCTTAGGAATATCATCGGGCACGACAACATCCTGAGCCTACCATTTCTGCATTGGTTAAATGAAGAGAACCTAAACTTCATTAACTGAATGTCGACATATCGATAAGGTCTGTGATCTGCGATGATCTGCGCAAGGTCATTTCACTAGCAACAACGACACTGCTGCTATCACTTACTAAGGGTCTTGCCTTTAGTTCATAACTCTTATTTAACTGGTGCTCAACTGGTTGAAATAAAAGAGCTTTGGCTTAGTAGAAACACGTATCAACGTTGCAGACAGGCTCTACCGACTGAATAATTGTTCAAGCTAGAACATAATATTGACGGCCACCTTTTGACGTCTTCAAATCGATTGCAGAGGAGCAGCGAGTAATTTACGATTCTCCTTAATATACAAAACCATCGATTATAAAGAAAACACTTGTGGAGCTTTCGCTTCGATGACACGACGAAGTCAGTGCAGTTTGTGGAGCAAGTGAAGTAGTCCACAAACATAAACGGATTGGACCTGGATCTAATCTCGAGGGCGAATTGCTCAAAGATATGGCTTTGAAGTGGTACGTGGTGAGCAATAGGTACTGGACAGCGTGGACAACGTTCGTGTGCAGCTTCCAAAAGTTTTTCCTACCCAGAAGGGTGAGGGTCGCAACTCCAGGTGCTTTGCTTAAGCCCAAATTACTTTTTAAATAGTTGGCACCGTTTATGGTGGCCTGGCGTTTGAAAGTTTATCAGGTGCGTGCCTCATGCTACTTTTTCTAGTCCTTCGTCAGTGCTGATTGTTGCGGTGTTGTCGCTGGTGATAATTATACCATCATCGATCAGCTTAATAGGTTTACGAACGCTTGCCTAAGTATTACATTACGCCTCCTTTTTAGCGGGTATGCTGCTTGCACAGGTGTCGTGTTCTGTTAACTTACAGAACGTGGCGTATTCGGTGGTCGAGCATTCAGTAACGGTCATAGTTCCCTCGGTGCAATCGGCTCTGTATTGTGCAGTATCTTCAGCATAGTGTTGTTGTGCGCAACGGGAAAAATTATAATTTTTTTTACAAATAAACTCTACTAAAGAATAATCAATTAATATGTGTATCATACTATCGGACTGAAGTATTTTAATATTAGATGCTTCCATTAAGCTTACTACAGGCACCTCTGTGGGGTGTTCAACAAGAATAGTTGGGTTTATGATATTAGATTTTGCTAAAGTGATTGACAACATTAAATTTTGAATCTCTGTAATTAACATTCTATTTCGGGCCAACAGCGTCTCATACAAGTGTGGTGTATCTGCTAATCCACCTTTTCTATCCTTGAATATTTTATTGATCGTATCTGTTAGTACATTAATTTGTGTTTTGATTTCGGTGTTTATCACCGCCTACCTATTGTTTGACTCGATGACTAGTGCCTCGGACAATTTTAGCTTTCTCGAAGTCTGAGGCGTCAGGAGTTCCTGCCACTTCTTTCAACATATTCCCTAGAAAATCTATACGGTGGTGGACCTTTAAAGCGGATAATTGGCGTGTTTGATATCTTCATCTTGAAGTTTTCGCATATGTGACTGTTGGAATTAGTTGGTTAGTCTATCTGTCTCGTACAGTATTATCTCGAATTCGGTTAAATTGCTGGAGTGCCTGAGATACCCCCGATGTTCCCATACCATAACATCTCCGCCTATGAAGGATATGTAGTTAGCATGAGTGTAGTTTGTGACCTTAGCGTTTGTCATGGCCAAGATGATGAGAAGTGTGCCCGTGAACCTGTAAGTTTTAATTAAGCTAGACTTATTGCGTTTGCTTTCTTTCACTTAATCCTATTATTATATAAAACCTCGAGAAACTACCTCAGGTTGTCCTTATGAACCTCCCTCCCCCCAATAAGAACGGACGTTCCTAGATCAGCCTGAATGGTTTCTTCAGAACAGAGTGGGGTCAGTTTGTTTACGAGTCTCTTATTGTTCTTAAGTAAAACCTTTTCCCCTACTTCAAAGATTCTGTTTCGTCGCTGTGGGTTATTTCTGTCTAGTTGGGTTTGCTAGTGCTCAGCATCTATCTTATTTTTTATTTCCCCTCTCAATTTTTCACTCGATGCGTGGATTCTATCGGTTTCTTTTCAATCACTGAATGGATTGCCCGGTATTATATTCGACAGTTGCTAGCAAAATCTTCAAAATTCTTCAACTTGATGCACCTAGCGATCTCTAGATGTGTGCTGTGAAAACGTTCCACCAGTCCATTTGATGTACCATGCAACGGCGGTGCATTAACGACGTCAATCTCAAATTGGTTTTTCAACAGAGATTTTATAGTCTCTAAATTAAAAGCGGCTTCGTTGTCGCAATAAATTGTTCTAGTTTTGGGGAAATTATTCACAAGTTGAATAATTGGGACCCTAATATCTACTATTGCTCTCGAAATGATCGGTTGTGTTATAGCAAATTTGGAAAACTTATCTATGCATGTTAAGAATAGATTTTTGTCTGTCGAAAAAACGTCAATATGGAGCATTTCACCAGCGAACAATGGTATCGGTATTATACATAGCTCCTATTTTTTAGGGTGTCTATCATATTTTGCTCTAGCGCAGACCTTGCAGTTTGCAATTACCTCTGTAACTAGTTAAGACATTCTTCGGAAATAGTAATCGCCAAGGATTTGTTTTACGTTTTCTTGAGCCGCTCTACGGGCGCGGTTATGTTCTGCTATAACTATTTCTCTTTGTTCGGTTTTGTTAATGACATCGGACACTAGGTTCTTGCAATGCCAAAATTTGGTTTCTGGAAGGGCTTCAACGAGTTCGATCTGTATTAGTGCTAAGGTGTGCAGCCCACAATGAATCGCGTTCACGAGATTTGGTTGCACCACCTTTTTCAATTCTTGAAGCGCTACATTATCATCTGTGAAATAGATAATGTGCCGAACTTTTTCTCGAAACAGTCCGAATGTACGTTCTAACGAAAATTGCGCCTTTACAAGAATTATTTGATTCTAAAGCAATTAAGCCGTTTGTCTGTGGTCTCTATCGTGTATGAGAGTGATACATCACTATTAATGGTGGCAACATCGGACTCTATCTCGTTTTGTGTAGCATTTATGTTTTGCCGTAAAAACGCATCCGCCACATGGTTTTCTTTACCTGGCTTGTAAAAAATTTTAGCTTTGTGTTCGTCGATGTATGCTTTCCACCTTTTCATTTTTTCATTAGGATTTTTATCCGAAACGGCAAAGGCCAAAGGCTGGTGGTCTGTGTAAATATCGATATCCCTAGTCCCATATAGGTACTGCTGCCATTTCCCCAGTGCCCGAACTATGGCTAGCAGTTCTCTTTCGTTTGTGGCGTAATTAGCTTCTCTATCTTTTAGAGCTCTAGAACTGCTCAATACCATATGCAAAAGCGTCTGTTGTTAAGTCAAACGGCTTCTTTGAAGTTGGGATATATTCGTATAACATCTTCTGATGCTAAAATTTTTCTTTGTCTGTCGAAACCATCGTTTTCTTTTTCATTGAAGCTAATCGGGATCTTTCTCGACATATGTGTGCTTACGGAACCATTTTAGCCTTTGAGCAGGTTTGTCAGGGGCTTTGCGATTGTTGCGAAGTCATTAATGAAACTTCGGTAATAGTTAGATAAGCCTAAAAAGAATCTGAAGCCGAAAAGATTCTTTGGAGCAGAAAATTCATGGATAGCCTTTACCTTCTCAGGGTCATACTTAGCTCCGTCTCTTGTGACCATGAAGCCCAAGTATTCTACACTTTTTTTTTTTAATTTGGTTTTTTCCCTTGAGACTTTCATATTTGCATCGCAAAGGCTTTTTAAAACCCAGTCAATGTGTTCTACATGATCGTACTCATTTTCTGAGAAAATGATCACGTCGTCAATGTAGACGTAATATGTCTTGCCTATCTGTTCGCGCAGAACGTCATCGATAGTTCTTTGAAAAATGCTGCCTGCGTTCTTAAGCCCGAACTGCAATCTTCAAAATTCATATTTCCCCTCGTTAACGGAAAATGATGTTTTTAAACGGTCTTTTTCAGCAGGGTAGATTTACGTATCAGCTGCGTATTGGCAAACAAACACTGCCAAGTTAACAACCAATTGATGATAGAAATTATGGAAGACTTCTACATGGGAGGCAGTATTGGAAACGAATATAGTTGGAAAATCTCAGTTTGCTTGCTTGATAATAAACAACGCTCATAAAGCAACCCTACCCGACGGACTAAAGTTGATGAGGAACTTTATTCAATGAGAGTTCTGGATCTTTGGTTTACGGTACTCATTGAAAAAATATTTACATGAGTGTGTTATCTGGATTAGGTATAAACAAGAAATGACCAGTCAACTGATGGGAAATTGACCAGTGTATCGAGTAAATGGCGACTACCCGTTCTGAAAGACTGGCATTGACTATGCCAGGAAGAGGTAAAAATCATCATACCAACATATTTGGCATTCGGACCAGTGTGTTACACAAGACCCAACATAGCCGCCTAGACCCGATAAGGATCTTCGGCGATGGCACAATCGCAATCAACGACCAAGGCAAGGATCAATTTTGACGGCGGCTCAGAGCAATTTCTGAACAGCGCACAGTTGGTGACCTTCATCCGTTATGTAGTCATAAATAACACGAGATTTGTGAACAGAAGAAGCATGATAAGTCAGGTACCAGTGCTCGCATCCTCTTAGGAATATCATCGGGCACGACAACATCCTGAGCCTACCATTTCTGCATTGGTTAAATGAAGAGAACCTAAACTTCATTAACTGAATGTCGACATATCGATAAGGTCTGTGATCTGCGATGATCTGCGCAAGGTCATTTCACTAGCAACAACGACACTGCTGCTATCACTTACTAAGGGTCTTGCCTTTAGTTCATAACTCTTATTTAACTGGTGCTCAACTGGTTGAAATAAAAGAGCTTTGGCTTAGTAGAAACACGTATCAACGTTGCAGACAGGCTCTACCGACTGAATAATTGTTCAAGCTAGAACATAATATTGACGGCCACTTTTTGACGTCTTCAAATCGATTGCAGAGGAGCAGCGAGTAATTTACGATTCTCCTTAATATACAAAACCATCGATTATAAAGAAAACACTTGTGGAGCTTTCGCTTCAATGACACGACGAAGTCAGTGCAGTTTGTGGAGCAAGTGAAGTAGTCCACAAACATAAATGGATTGGATCTGGATCTAATCTCGAGGGCGAAGTGCTCAGAGATATGGCTTTAGGTACTGGTACTTATGGCAATAGGTACTGGACAGCGTGGGCAACGTTCGTGTGCAGCTTCCAAAAGTTTTTCCTACCCAGAAGGGTGAGGGTCGCAACTCCAGGTGCTTTGCTTAAGCCCAAATTACTTTTTAAATAGTTGGCACCGTTTATGGTGGCCTGACGTTTGAAAGTTTGTCAGGTGCGTGCCTCGTGCTACTTTCTCTAGTCCTTCGTCAGTGCTGATTGTTGCGGTGTTGTCGCTGGTGATAATTATACCATCATCAATCAGCTTAATAGGTTTAAGATCGCTTGCCTAAGTATTACATTACGCCTCCTTTCCAGCGGGTATGCAGCTTGCACAGGTCGAGCATTCAGTAACGACCATAGTTCCCTCGGTGCAATCGGCTCTGTATTGTGCAGTATCTTCAGCATAGTGTTGTTGTGCGCAACGGGAAAAATTATAATTTTTTTTACAAATAAACTCTACTAAAGGATAATCAATTAATATGTGTATCATACTATCGGACTGAAGTATTTTAATATTAGATGCTTCCATTAAGCTTACTACAGGCACCTCTGTGGGGTGTTCAACAAGAATAGTTGGGTTTATGATATTAGATTTTGCTAAAGTGATTGACAACATTAAATTTTGAATCTCTGTAATTAACATTCTATTTCGGGCCAACAGCGTCTCATACAAGTGTGGTGTATCTGCTGATCCACCTTTTCTATCCTTGAATATTTTATTGATCGTATCTGTTAGTACATTAATTTGTGTTTTGATTTCGGTGTTTATCACCGCCTACCTATTGTTTGACTCGATGACTAGTGCCTCGGACAATTTTAGCTTTCTCGAAGTCTGAGGCGTCAGGAGTTCCTGCCACTTCTTTCAACATATTCCCTAGAAAATCTATACGGTGGTGGACCTTTAAAGCGGATAATGTGCTTTTGGCGTGTTTGATATCTTCATCTTGAAGTTTTCGCATATGCGACTGTTGGAATTAGTTGGTTAGTCTATCTGTCTCGTACAGTATTATCTCGAATTCGGTTAAATTGCTGGAGTGCCTGAGATACCCCCGATGTTCCCATACCATAACATCTCCGCCTATGAAAGATATGTAGTTAGCATGAGTGTAGTTTGTGACCTTAGCGTTTGTCATGGCCAAGATGATGAGAAGTGTGCCCGTGAACCTGTAAGTTTTAATTAAGCTAGACTTATTGCGTTTGCTTTCTTTCACTTAATCCTATTATTATATAAAACCTCGAGAAACTACCTCAGGTTGTCCTTATGGACCTCCCTCCCCCAATAAGAACGAACGTTCCTAGATCAGCCTGAATGGTTTCTTCAGAACAGAGTGGGGTCAGTTTGTTTACGAGTCCCTTATTGTTCTTAAGTAACACTTTTTCCCCTACTTCAAAGACTCTGTTTCGTCGCTGTGGGTTATTTCTGTCTAGTTGGGTTTGCTAGTGATCAGCATCTATCTTATTTTTTATTTCCCCTCTCAATTTTTCACTCGATGCGTGGATTACTTCTATCGGTTTCTTTTCAATCACTGAATGGATTGTCCGGTTATATTCGACAGTTGCTAGCATAATTAGCTCTACAGTGCCCTCAACCTTTTTCTTCAACTTGATGCACCTAGCGATCTCTAGATGTGTGCTGTGAAAACGTTCCACCTGCCCATTTGATATGCTGTGCAACGGCGGTGCATTAACGACATCAATCTCAAATTGGTTTTTCAACAGAGATTTTATAGTCTCTAAATTAAAAGCGGCTTCGTTGTCGCAATAAATTGTTCTAGTTTTGGGGAAATTATTCACAAGTTGAATAATTGGGACCTTAATATCTATTATTGCTCTCGAAATGATCGGTTGTGTTATAGCAAATTTGGAAAATTTATCTATGCATGTTAAGAATAGATTTTTGTCTGTCAAAAAACGTCAATATGGAGCATTTCACCAGCGAACAATGGTATCGGTATAATACCGATAAAAACATAAAACATAGCTCCTGTTTTTTAGGGTGTCTATCATATTTTGCTCTAGCGCAGACCTTGCAGTTAGCAATTACCTCTGTAACTAGTTAAGACATTCTTCGGAAATAGTAATCGCCAAGGATTTGTTTTACGTTTTCTTGAGCCGCTCTACGAGCTCGGTTATGTTCTGCTATAACTATTTCTCTTTGTTCGGTTTTGTTAATGACATCGGACACTAGGTTCTTGCAATGCCAAAATTTGGTTTCTGGAAGGGCTTCAACGAGTTCGATCTGTATTAGTGCTAAGGTGTGCAGCCCATAATGAATCGCGTTCACGAGATTTGGTTGCACCACCTTTTTCAATTCCTGGAGCACTACAGTATCATCTGTGAAATAGATAATGTGCCGAACTTTTTCTCGAAACAGTACGAATGTACGTTCTAACGGAAATTGCGCCTTTACAAGAATTATTTGATTCTAAAGCAATTAAGCCGTTTGTCTGTGGTCTCTATCGTGTATGAGAGTGATACTTCACTATTAATGGTGGCAACATCGGACTCTATCTCGTTTTGTGTAGCATTTATGTTTTGCCGTAAAAACGCATCCGCCACATGGTTTTCTTTACCTGGCTTGTAAAAAATTTTAGCTTTGTGTTCGTCGATGTATGCTTTCCACCTTTTTATTTTTTCATTAGGATTTTTATCCGAAACGGCAAAGGCCATAGACTGGTGGTCTGTGTAAATATCGATATCCTTAGTCCCATATAGGTACTGCTGCCATTTCCCCAGTGCCCGAACTATGGCTAGCAGTTCTCTTTCGTTTGTGGCGTAATTAGCTTCTCTATCTTTTAGAGCTCTAGAACTGCCCCAATACCATATGCAAAAGCGTCTGTTGTTAAGTCAAACGGCTTCTTTGAAGTTGGGATATATTCGTATAACATCTTCTGATGCTAAAATTTTTCTTTGTCTGTCGAAACCATCGTTTTCTTTTTCATTGAAGCTAATCGGGATCTTTCTCGACATATGTGTGCTTACGGAACCATTTTAGCCTTTGAGCAGGTTTGTCAGGGGCTTTGCGATTGTTGCTAAGTCATTAATGAAACTTCGGTAATAGTTAGATAAGCCTAAAAAGAATCTGAGGCCGAAAAGATTCTTTGGAGCAGGAAATTCTTGGATAGCCTTTACCTTCTCAGGGTCATACTTAGCTCCGTCTCTTGTGACCACGAAGCCCAAGTATTCTACACTTTTTTTAAAAAAAAATTGGTTGTTTTTTAGAGACTTTCATATTTGCATCGCAAAGGCTTTTTAAAACCCAGTCAATGTGTTCCACATGATCGTACTCATTTTCTGAGAAAATGATCTAGTCGTCAATGTAGACGTAACATATCTTGCCTATCTGATCTCGCAGAACGTCATCGATAGTTCTTTGCAAAATGCTGCCTGCGTTCTTAAGCCCGAACTGCAATCTGCAAAATTCATATTTCCCCTCGTTAACGGAAAAGGATGTTTTTAAGTGGTCTTGTTCAGCAAGGTAGATTTACCTATCAGCTGCGTATTAGCAACACTGCCAAGTTAACAACCAATTGATGATAGAAATCATGGAAGACTTCCACATGGGAGGCAGTATTGGAAACGAATATAGTTGGAAAACCTCAGTTTGCTTGGTTGATAATAAACAACGCTCATAAAGCAACCCTACCCGACGGACTATAGTTGATGAGGAACTTTATTCAAAGAGAGTTCTGGATTTTTTGTTTACGGTACTCATTGAAAAAATATTTACATGAGTGTGCTACCTGGATTAGGTATAAACAAGAAATGACCAGTCAACTGATGGGAAATTGACCAGTGTATCGAGTAAATGGCGACTACCCGTTCTAAAAGACTAGCATTGACTATGCCAGTAAGAGGTAAAAATCATCATACCAACATTTTTGGCGTTCGGACCAGTTGTTACGCAAGACCCAACATAGCCGCCTAGACCCGATAAGGATCTTCGGCGATGGCCGAATCGCAATCAACGACCAAGGCAAGGATCAATTTTGACGGCGGCTCAGAGCAATTGATCTGAAGAGCGCACAGTTGGTGACCTTCATCCGTTATGTAGTCATAAATAACACGAGATTTGTGAACAGAAGAAGCATGATAAGCCAGGTTTCGGTAGCCTTGTGCTCTCTCATTAAAACTCAACGAGTTGGTGACAAAGATGGCTGGTAAAGAAATACTTTGTTGCCAACTGCAGATCATTCCCGTTGGGCAATAAACAGTCGGCAAAGAAAAGTTGCCTAGTATTCAGAATGAAGCGCAAGGTCATTTCACTGCTGTTATCACTTACTATGGGTCTAGCTTTTAGTTCATAACTCTTATTTAACTGGTGCTAAGCTTGTTGAAATAAAAGAGCTTTGGCTTGGTAGGAACACGTATCAACGTTGCAGGCAGGCTCTACCGACTGAATAATTGTTCAAGCTTGAGCATAATATTGACGGCCACCTCCTGACGTCTTCAAATCAATTGCAGAGGAGCAGCGAGTAATTTACGATTCTCCTTAATATACAAAACCATCGATTATAAAGAAAACACTTGTGGAGCTTTCGCTTCGATGACACGACGAAGTCAGTGCAGTTTGTGGAGCAAGTGAAGTAGTCCACAAACATAAACGGATTGGATCTGGATCTAATCTCGAGGGCGAAGTGCTCAAAGATATGGCTTTGAAGTGGTACATGGTGAGCAATAGGTACTGGACAGCGTGGGCAACGTTCGTGTGCAGCTTCCAAAAGTTTTTCCTACCCAGAAGGGTGAGGGTCGCAACTCCAGGTGCTTTGCTTAAGCCCAAATTACTTTTTAAATAGTTGGCACCGTTTATGGTGGCCTGGCGTTTGAAAGTTTGTCAGGTGCGTGCCTCGTGCTACTTTCTCTAGTCCTTCGTCAGTGCTGATTGTTGCGGTGTTGTCGCTGGTAATAATTATACCATCATCGATCAGCTTAATAGGTTTAAGATCGCTTGCCTAAGTATTACATGACGCCTCCTTTCCAACGGGTATGCTGCTTGCACAGGTGTCGTGTTCTGTTAACTTACAGAACGTGGCGTATACGGTGGTCGAGCATTCAGTAACGGCCATAGTTCCCTCGGTGCAATCGGCTCTGTATTGTGCAGTATCTTCAGCATAGTGTTGTTGTGCGCAACGGGAAAAATTATAATTTTTTTTACAAATAAACTCTACTAAAGGATAATCAATTAATATGTGTATCATACTATCGGACTGAAGTATTTTAATATTAGATGCTTCCATTAAGCTTACTACAGGCACCTCTGTGGGGTGTTCAACAAGAATAGTACCATACATGACGGATATGTAGTTAGCATGAGTGTAGTTTGTGACCTTAGCGTTTGTCATGGCCAAGATGATGAGAAGTGTGCCTGTGAACCTGTAAGTTTTAATTATGCTAGACTTATTGGTTTTGCTTTCTTTCACTTAATCCTATTATTCTTATATAAAACCTCGGGAAACTACCTCAGGTTGTCCTTATGGACCTCCCTCCCCCCAATAAGAACGAACGTTCCTAGATCAGCCTGAATGGTTTCTTCAGAACAGAGTGGGGTCAGTTTGTTTCCGAGTCCCTTATTATTCTTAAGTAGCACTTTTTCCCCTACTTCAAAGACTCTGTTTCGTCGATGTGGGTTATTTCTGTCTAGTTGGGTTTGCTAGTGATCAGCATCTATCTTATTTTTTATTTCCCCTCTCAATTTTTCACTCGATGCGTGGATTACTTCTATCGGTTTCTTTTCAATCACTGAATGGATTGTCCGGTTATATTCGACAGTTGCTAGCATAATTAGCTCTACAGTGCCCTCAACCTTTTTCTTCAACTTGATGCACCTAGCGATCTCTAGATGTGTGCTGTGAAAACGTTCCACCTGCCCATTTGATGTGCTGTGCAACGGCGGTTCGACATCAATCTCAAATTGGTTTTTCAACAGAGATTTTATAGTCTCTAAATTAAAAGCGGCTTCGTTGTCGCAATAAATTGTTCTGGTTTTGGGGAAATTATTCACAAGTTGAATAATTGGGACCTTAATATCTACTATTGCTCTCGAAATGATCGGTTGTGTTATAGCAAATTTGGAAAACTTATCTATGTATGTTAAGAATAGATTTTTGTCTGTCAAAAAACGTCAATATGGAGCATTTCACCAGCGAACAATGGTATCGGTATTAAACATAGCTCCTGTTTTTTAGGGTGTCTATCATATTTTGCTCTAGCGCAGACCTTGCAGTTAGCAATTACCTCTGTAACTAGTTAAGACATTCTTCGGAAATAGTAATCGCCAAGGATTTGTTTTACGTTTTCTTGAGCTCTACGGGCGCGGCTATGTTCTGCTATAACTATTTCTCTTTGTTTGGTTTTGTTAATGACATCGGACACTAGGTTCTTGCAATGCCAAAAATTGGTTTCTGGAAGGGCTTTAAAGAGTTCGATCTGTATTAGTGCTAAGGTGTGCAGCCCACAATGAATCGCGTTCACGAGATTTGGTTGCACCACCTTTTTCAATTCTTGGAGCGCTACATTATCATTTGTGAAATAGATAATGTGCCGAACTTTTTCTCGAAACAGTACGAATGTACGTTCTAACGGAAATTGCGCCTTTACTAGAATTATTTGATTCTAAAGCAATTAAGCCGTTTGTCTGTGGTCTCTATCGTGTATGAGAGTGAGACTTCACTATTAATGGTGGCAACATCGGACTCTATCTCGTTTTGTGTAGCATTTATGTTTTGCCGTAAAAACGCATCCGCCACATGGTTTTCTTTACCTGGCTTGTAAAAAATTTTAGCTTTGTGTTCGTCGATGTATGCTTTCCACCTTTTTATTTTTTCATTAGGATTTTTATCCGAAACGGCAAAGGCCATAGACTGGTGGTCTGTGTAAATATCGATATCCTTAGTCCCATATAGGTACTGCTGCCATTTCCCCAGTGCCCGAACTATGGCTAGCAGTTCTCTTTCGTTTGTGGCGTAATTAGCTTCTCTATCTTTTAGAGCTCTAGAACTGCCCCAATACCATATGCAAAAGCGTCTGTTGTTAAGTCAAACGGCTTCTTTGAAGTTGGGATATATTCGTATAACATCTTCTGATGCTAAAATTTTTCTTTGTCTGTCGAAACCATCGTTTTCTTTTTCATTGAAGCTAATCGGGATCTTTCTCGACATATGTGTGCTTACGGAACCATTTTAGCCTTTGAGCAGGTTTGTCAGGGGCTTTGCGATTGTTGCGAAGTCAATAATGAAACTTCGGTAATAGTTAGCTAAGCCTAAAAAGAATCTGAGGCCGAAAAGATTCTTTGGAGCAGGAAATTCTTGGATAGCCTTTACATTCTCAGGGTCATACTTAGCTCCGTCTCTTGTGACCATGAAGCCCAAGTATTCTACACTTTTTTTAAAAAAATTGGTTTTTTTTTAGAGACTTTCATATTTGCATCGCAAAGGCTTTTTAAAACCCAGTCAATGTGTTCCACATGATCGTACTCATTTTCTGAGAAAATGATCACGTCGTCAATGTAGACGTAACATATCTTGCCTATCTGCTCACGCAGAACGTCATCGATAGTTCTTTGCAAAATGCTGCCTGCGTTCTTAAGCCCGAACTGCAATCTGCAAAATTCATATTTCCCCTCGTTAACGGAAAAAGATGTTTTTAAGTGGTCTTGTTCAGCAAGGTAGATTTACCTATCAGCTGCGTATTAGCAACACTGCCAAGTTAACAACCAATTGATGATAGAAATCATGGAAGACTTCCACATGGGAAACGAATATAGTTGGAAAATCTCAGTTTGCTTGGTTGATAATAAACAACGCTCATAAAGCAACCCTACCCGACGGACTATAGTTGATGAGGAACTTTATTCAAAGAGAGTTCTGGATTTTTTGTTTACGGTACTCATTGAAAAAATATTTACATGAGTGTGCTACCTGGATTAGGTATAAACAAGAAATGACCAGTCAACTGATGGGAAATTGACCAGTGTATCGAGTAAATGGCGACTACCCGTTCTAAAAGACTAGCATTGACTATGCCAGTAAGAGGTAAAAATCATCATACCAACATTTTTGGCGTTCGGACCAGTTGTTACGCAAGACCCAACATAGCCGCCTAGACCCGATAAGGATCTTCGGCGATGGCCGAATCGCAATCAACGACCAAGGCAAGGATCAATTTTGACGGCGGCTCAGAGCAATTGATCTGAAGAGCGCACAGTTGGTGATCTTCATCCGTTATGTAGTCATAAATAACACGAGATTTGTGAACAGAAGAAGCATGATAAGCCAGGTTTCGGTAGCCTTGTGCTCTCTCATTAAAACTCAACGAGTTGGTGACAAAGATGGCTGGTAAAGAAATACTTTGTTGCCAACTGCAGATCATTCCCGTTGGGCAATAAACAGTCGGCAAAGAAAAGTTGCCTAATATTCAGAATGAAGCGCAAGGTCATTTCACTGCTGTTATCACTTACTATGGGTCTAGCTTTTAGTTCATAACTCTTATTTAACTGGTGCTAAGCTGGTTGAAATAAAAGAGCTTTGGCTTGGTAGGAACACGTATCAACGTTGCAGGCAGGCTCTACCGACTGAATAATTGTTCAAGCTTGAGCATAATATTGACGGCCACCTCCTGACGTCTTCAAATCAATTGCAGAGGAGCAGCGAGTAATTTACGATTCTCCTTAATATACAAAACCATCGATTATAAAGAAAACACTTGTGGAGCTTTCGCTTCGATGACACGACGAAGTCAGTGCAGTTTGTGGAGCAAGTGAAGTAGTTCACAAACATAAACGGATTGGATCTGGATCTAATCTCGAGGGCGAAGTGCTCAAAGATATGGCTTTGAAGTGGTACATGGTGAGCAATAGGTACTGGACAGCGTGGGCAACGTTCGTGTGCAGCTTCCAAAAGTTTTTCCTTCCCAGAAGGGTGAGGGTCGCAACTCCAGGTGCTTTGCTTAAGCCCAAATTACTTTTTAAATAGTTGGCACCGTTTATGGTGGCCTGGCGTTTGAAAGTTTTTCAGGTGCGTGCCTCGTGCTACTTTCTCTAGTCCTTCGTCAGTGCTGATTGTTGCGGTGTTGTCGCTGGTGATAATTATACCATCATCGATCAGCTTAATAGGTTTAAGATCGCTTGCCTAAGTATTACATTACGCCTCCTTTCCAGCGGGTATGCAGCTTGCACAGGTCGAGCATTCAGTAACGGCCATAGTTCTTGGTGCAATCGGCTCTGTATTGTGCAGTATCTTCAGCATAGTGTTGTTGTGCGCAACGGGAAAAATTATAATTTTTTTTACAAATAAACTCTACTAAAGGATAATCAATTAATATGTGTATCATACTATCGGACTGAAGTATTTTAATATTAGATGCTTCCATTAAGCTTACTACAGGCACCTCTGTGGGGTGTTCAACAAGAATAGTACCATACATGACGGATATGTAGTTAGCATGAGTGTAGTTTGTGACCTTAGCGTTTGTCATGGCCAAGATGATGCGAAGTGTGCCCGTGAACCTGTAAGTTTTAATTAAGCTAGACTTATTGGTTTTGCTTTCTTTCACTTAATCCTATTATTCTTATATAAAACCTCGGGAAACTACCTCAGGTTGTCCTTATGGACCTCCCTCCCCCAATAAGAACGAACGTTCCTAGATCAGCCTGAATGGTTTCTTCAGAACAGAGTGGGGTCAGTTTGTTTACGAGTCCCTTATTGTTCTTAAGTAACACTTTTTCCCCTACTTCAAAGACTCTGTTTCGTCGATGTGGGTTATTTCTGTCTAGTTGGGTTTGCTAGTGATCAGCATCTATCTTATTTTTTATTTCCCCTCTCAATTTTTCACTCGATGCGTGGATTACTTCTATCGGTTTCTTTTCAATCACTGAATGGATTGTCCGGTTATATTCGACAGTTGCTAGCATAATTAGCTCTACAGTGCCCTCAACCTTTTTCTTCAACTTGATGCACCTAGCGATCTCTAGATGTGTGCTGTGAAAACGTTCCACCTGCCCATTTGATGTGCTATGCAACGGCGGTGCATTAACGACATCAATCTCAAATTGGTTTTTCAACAGAGATTTTATAGTCTCTAAATTAAAAGCGGCTTCGTTGTCGCAATAAATTGTTCTAGTTTTGGGGAAATTATTCACAAGTTGAATAATTGGGACCTTAATATCTATTATTGCTCTCGAAATGATCGGTTGTGTTATAGCAAATTTGGAAAATTTATCTATGCATGTTAAGAATAGATTTTTGTCTGTCAAAAAACGTCAATATGGAGCATTTCACCAGCGAACAATGGTATCGGTATAATACCGATAAAAACATAAAACATAGCTCCTGTTTTTTAGGGTGTCTATCATATTTTGCTCTAGCGCAGACCTTGCAGTTAGCAATTACCTCTGTAACTAGTTAAGACATTCTTCGGAAATAGTAATCGCCAAGGATTTGTTTTACGTTTTCTTGAGCCGCTCTACGGGCGCGGTTATGTTCTACTATAACTATTTCTCTTTGTTTGGTTTTGTTAATGACATCGGACACTAGGTTCTTGCAATGCCAAAAATTGGTTTCTGGAAGGGCTTTAAAGAGTTCGATCTGTATTAGTGCTAAGGTGTGCAGCCCACAATGAATCGCGTTCACGAGATTTGGTTGCACCACCTTTTTCAATTCTTGGAGCGCTACATTATCATTTGTGAAATAGATAATGTGCCGAACTTTTTCTCGAAACAGTACGAATGTACGTTCTAACGGAAATTGCGCCTTTACTAGAATTATTTGATTCTAAAGCAATTAAGCCGTTTGTCTGTGGTCTCTATCGTGTATGAGAGTGAGACTTCACTATTAATGGTGGCAACATCGGACTCTATCTCGTTTTGTGTAGCATTTATGTTTTGCCGTAAAAACGCATCCGCCACATGGTTTTCTTTACCTGGCTTGTAAAAAATTTTAGCTTTGTGTTCGTCGATGTATGCTTTCCACCTTTTTATTTTTTCATTAGGATTTATATCCGAAACGGCAAAGGCCAAAGGCTGGTGGTCTATGTAAATATCGATATCCCTAGTCCCATATAGGTACTGCTGCCATTTCCCCAGTGCCCGAACTATGGCTAGCAGTTCTCTTTCGTTTGTGGCGTAATTAGCTTCTCTATCTTTTAGAGCTCTAGAACTGCCCCAATACCATATGCAAAAGCGTCTGTTGTTAAGTCAAACGGCTTCTTTGAAGTTGGGATATATTCGTATAACATCTTCTGATGCTAAAATTTTTCTTTGTCTGTCGAAACCATCGTTTTCTTTTTCATTGAAGCTAATCGGGATCTTTCTCGACATATGTGTGCTTACGGAACCATTTTAGCCTTTGAGCAGGTTTGTCAGGGGCTTTGCGATTGTTGCGAAGTCATTAATGAAACTTCGGTAATAGTTAGCTAAGCCTAAAAAGAATCTGAGGCCGAAAAGATTCTTTGGAGCAGGAAATTCTTGGATAGCCTTTACATTCTCAGGGTCATACTTAGCTCCGTCTCTTGTGACCATGAAGCCCAAGTATTCTACACTTTTTTTAAAAAAATTGGTTTTTTTTTAGAGACTTTCATATTTGCATCGCAAAGGCTTTTTAAAACCCAGTCAATGTGTTCCACATGATCGTACTCATTTTCTGAGAAAATGATCACGTCGTCAATGTAGACGTAACATATCTTGCCTATCTGCTCACGCAGAACGTCATCGATAGTTCTTTGCAAAATGCTGCCTGCGTTCTTAAGCCCGAACTGCAATCTGCAAAATTCATATTTCCCCTCGTTAACGGAAAAAGATGTTTTTAAGTGGTCTTGTTCAGCAAGGTAGATTTACCTATCAGCTGCGTATTAGCAACACTGCCAAGTTAACAACCAATTGATGATAGAAATCATGGAAGACTTCCACATGGGAAACGAATATAGTTGGAAAACCTCAGTTTGCTTGGTTGATAATAAACAACGCTCATAAAGCAACCCTACCCGACGGACTATAGTTGATGAGGAACTTTATTCAAAGAGAGTTCTGGATTTTTTGTTTACGGTACTCATTGAAAAAATATTTACATGAGTGTGCTACCTGGATTAGGTATAAACAAGAAATGACCAGTCAACTGATGGGAAATTGACCAGTGTATCGAGTAAATGGCGACTACCCGTTCTAAAAGACTAGCATTGACTATGCCAGTAAGAGGTAAAAATCATCATACCAACATTTTTGGCGTTCGGACCAGTTGTTACGCAAGACCCAACATAGCCGCCTAGACCCGATAAGGATCTTCGGCGATGGCCGAATCGCAATCAACGACCAAGGCAAGGATCAATTTTGACGGCGGCTCAGAGCAATTGATCTGAAGAGCGCACAGTTGGTGACCTTCATCCGTTATGTAGTCATAAATAACACGAGATTTGTGAACAGAAGAAGCATGATAAGCCAGGTTTCGGTAGCCTTGTGCTCTCTCATTAAAACTCAACGAGTTGGTGACAAAGATGGCTGGTAAAGAAATACTTTGTTGCCAACTGCAGATCATTCCCGTTGGGCAATAAACAGTCGGCAAAGAAAAGTTGCCTAATATTCAGAATGAAGCGCAAGGTCATTTCACTGCTGTTATCACTTACTATGGGTCTAGCTTTTAGTTCATAACTCTTATTTAACTGGTGCTAAGCTGGTTGAAATAAAAGAGCTTTGGCTTGGTAGGAACACGTATCAACGTTGCAGGCAGGCTCTACCGACTGAATAATTGTTCAAGCTTGAGCATAATATTGACGGCCACCTCCTGACGTCTTCAAATCAATTGCAGAGGAGCAGCGAGTAATTTACGATTCTCCTTAATATACAAAACCATCGATTATAAAGAAAACACTTGTGGAGCTTTCGCTTCGATGACACGACGAAGTCAGTGCAGTTTGTGGAGCAAGTGAAGTAGTTCACAAACATAAACGGATTGGATCTGGATCTAATCTCGAGGGCGAAGTGCTCAAAGATATGGCTTTGAAGTGGTACATGGTGAGCAATAGGTACTGGACAGCGTGGGCAACGTTCGTGTGCAGCTTCCAAAAGTTTTTCCTTCCCAGAAGGGTGAGGGTCGCAACTCCAGGTGCTTTGCTTAAGCCCAAATTACTTTTTAAATAGTTGGCACCGTTTATGGTGGCCTGGCGTTTGAAAGTTTTTCAGGTGCGTGCCTCGTGCTACTTTCTCTAGTCCTTCGTCAGTGCTGATTGTTGCGGTGTTGTCGCTGGTAATAATTATACCATCATCGATCAGCTTAATAGGTTTAAGATCGCTTGCCTAAGTATTACATGACGCCTCCTTTCCAACGGGTATGCTGCTTGCACAGGTGTCGTGTTCTGTTAACTTACAGAACGTGGCGTATTCGGTGGTCGAGCATTCAGTAACGGCCATAGTTCCCTCGGTGCAATCGGCTCTGTATTGTGCAGTATCTTCAGCATAGTGTTGTTGTGCGCAACGGGAAAAATTATAATTTTTTTTACAAATAAACTCTACTAAAGGATAATCAATTAATATGTGTATCATACTATCGGACTGAAGTATTTTAATATTAGATGCTTCCATTAAGCTTACTACAGGCACCTCTGTGGGGTGTTCAACAAGAATAGTACCATACATGACGGATATGTAGTTAGCATGAGTGTAGTTTGTGACCTTAGCGTTTGTCATGGCCAAGATGATGAGAAGTGTGCCCGTGAACCTGTAAGTTTTAATTATGCTAGACTTATTGGTTTTGCTTTCTTTCACTTAATCCTATTATTCTTATATAAAACCTCGGGAAACTACCTCAGGTTGTCCTTATGGACCTCCCTCCCCCCAATAAGAACGAACGTTCCTAGATCAGCCTGAATGGTTTCTTCAGAACAGAGTGGGGTCAGTTTGTTTCCGAGTCCCTTATTATTCTTAAGTAGCACTTTTTCCCCTACTTCAAAGACTCTGTTTCGTCGATGTGGGTTATTTCTGTCTAGTCGGGTTTGCTAGTGATCAGCATCTATCTTATTTTTTATTTCCCCTCTCAATTTTTCACTCGATGCGTGGATTACTTCTATCGGTTTCTTTTCAATCACTGAATGGATTGTCCGGTTATATTCGACAGTTGCTAGCATAATTAGCTCTACAGTGCCCTCAACCTTTTTCTTCAACTTGATGCACCTAGCGATCTCTAGATGTGTGCTGTGAAAACGTTCCACCTGCCCATTTGATGTGCTGTGCAACGGCGGTTCGACATCAATCTCAAATTGGTTTTTCAACAGAGATTTTATAGTCTCTAAATTAAAAGCGGCTTCGTTGTCGCAATAAATTGTTCTGGTTTTGGGGAAATTATTCACAAGTTGAATAATTGGGACCTTAATATCTACTATTGCTCTCGAAATGATCGGTTGTGTTATAGCAAATTTGGAAAACTTATCTATGTATGTTAAGAATAGATTTTTGTCTGTCAAAAAACGTCAATATGGAGCATTTCACCAGCGAACAATGGTATCGCTATTAAACATAGCTCCTGTTTTTTAGGGTGTCTATCATATTTTGCTCTAGCGCAGACCTTGCAGTTTGCAATTACCTCTGTAACTAGTTAAGACATTCTTCGGAAATAGTAATCGCCAAGGATTTGTTTTACGTTTTCTTGAGCTCTACGGGCGCGGCTATGTTCTGCTATAACTATTTCTCTTTGTTTGGTTTTGTTAATGACATCGGACACTAGGTTCTTGCAATGCCAAAAATTGGTTTCTGGAAGGGCTTTAAAGAGTTCGATCTGTATTAGTGCTAAGGTGTGCAGCCCACAATGAATCGCGTTCGCGAGATTTGGTTGCACCACCTTTTTCAATTCTTGGAGCGCTACATTATCATCTGTGAAATAGATAATGTGCCGAACTTTTTCTCGAAACAGTACGAATGTACGTTCTAACGGAAATTGCGCCTTTACTAGAATTATTTGATTCTAAAGCAATTAAGCCGTTTGTCTGTGGTCTCTATCGTGTATGAGAGTGAGACTTCACTATTAATGGTGGCAACATCGGACTCTATCTCGTTTTGTGTAGCATTTATGTTTTGCCGTAAAAACGCATCCGCCACATGGTTTTCTTTACCTGGCTTGTAAAAAATTTTAGCTTTGTGTTCGTCGATGTATGCTTTCCACCTTTTTATTTTTTCATTAGGATTTATATCCGAAACGGCAAAGGCCAAAGGCTGGTGGTCTATGTAAATATCGATATCCCTAGTCCCATATAGGTACTGCTGCCATTTCCCCAGTGCCCGAACTATGGCTAGCAGTTCTCTTTCGTTTGTGGCGTAATTAGCTTCTCTATCTTTTAGAGCTCTAGAACTGCCCCAATACCATATGCAAAAGCGTCTGTTGTTAAGTCAAACGGCTTCTTTGAAGTTGGGATATATTCGTATAACATCTTCTGATGCTAAAATTTTTCTTTGTCTGTCGAAACCATCGTTTTCTTTTTCATTGAAGCTAATCGGGATCTTTCTCGACATATGTGTGCTTACGGAACCATTTTAGCCTTTGAGCAGGTTTGTCAGGGGCTTTGCGATTGTTGCGAAGTCATTAATGAAACTTCGGTAATAGTTAGCTAAGCCTAAAAAGAATCTGAGGCCGAAAAGATTCTTTGGAGCAGGAAATTCTTGGGTAGCCTTTACCTTCTCAGGGTCATACTTAGCTCCGTCTCTTGTGACCATGAAGCCCAAGTATTCTACACTTTTTTTAAAAAAATTTGGTTTTTTTTTAGAGACTTTCATATTTGCATCGCAAAGGCTTTTTAAAACCCAGTCAATGTGTTCCACATGATCGTACTCATTTTCTGAGAAAATGATCACGTCGTCAATGTAGACGTAACATATCTTGCCTATCTGCTCACGCAGAACGTCATCGATAGTTCTTTGAAAAATGCTGCCTGCGTTCTTAAGCCCGAACTGCAATCTGCAAAATTCGTATTTCCCCTCGTTAACGGAAAAGGATGTTTTTCGCGGTCTTTTTGCGCAAGGTAGATTTGGTGATAACTGGCCTTGAGATCTAATGTGGTAAAGTATTTAGCTTTCCCTAGGTTAGCTAATATCATGGCAATATTCGGCATTGTGTTCTTTCAGCTATAGTTCGCTCGTTAAGCCCCAAGTGGGGCTGTTATACGGGGATGTTGAGGGGCGTATAATTTTGTTTTGTAAGAAGTCTTTAATTTCCTTATTTACAAGTTCCGCGACACCCATTTGATGTGGATATAGCTTAGAATAGACGGGGTTATCATCCATTTTTTGAATTGTCGCAGAAAATGGTACCTCTAGTTCATCGACATGGGTGAAGTTTACGTTATCACAATCGCGATACTGTAATTTTTCTGTTGTTTCCCTGTATTCTATGGTGTCGTTCTTTAGGTTCAATGTAGCCCCTACCTGTGTTATCAAATCTAGACCTATGATGACTCCGTTAGAGAATCCAATAAAACGAAAGGGGCTTTTCGTTCAACACTTCAACATTTTTGTTTTATTGTGTTAGAGCCATGTATGGAGCTAACTTTGAATGGGGAGTCAACCGGCTTTACTCCTTTAAGTGCCTCTACGGGCCTTATGTAGTTTTTAGCTGCTCCTGTATCATTAAAATTCTTAATCGTCCTTCAACCAGTTGCCTTTGCATGAACGGCAGCTGGAAACGACCCCAAAAAAATTGACGGATCCTTTTCATCCGCAGTATCATCTTCTATCTACGGCTTTCTCAGCCATCTTCTGATACATTTTGACGTTCTGAGTCTCAGCTTCATGGCAGATATTATTGACCCTTTGTCGTCTCTGGTCGGAAATACGCTCAGAGGTGTTAGACCTTTCTTGGACTTTCGTGGCTTCATCATGAAAATTGGTATATTGCGGCTTATAATTGGTAGGCTGCCTGAGTTTAGATGTCGATGAATCGTCATGAATGTCATACGAATTTGCAAACATGATCCTTTCGATGCCTGCCTCAGCTTCCCTAGCTAAAGCCAATGCGGATGGTTGGTTTTGGGCTGTGCCGGGAAAACTATAGATTTTAGGGATTTCTTTAAGCCTGATATGAAGGCATGCATAGCATCGCTCCTGACTTCGTTATTTAGTATTGTTGCTCCGTCCTAATTGTGTATCATAACAATTTTATTTGTCACTAATGTTTTTCTACTTCGTCATAATACTGCTTTAGGCTTAGATCACCTTGCCTAACCATTTCTAATCCTTGTCGAAGGAGCCGAAGTGATGTCTTGTCTGCGTTGCACATCAAGCCTGGTAACTATTTCTTATTATTGTAATAGCTTGGCAGTGCGCTTCACGTCCTATATATGGTTTAAAAATTTCATATGCGTCAACGGCCGACTGCCGCCAAGGCACATATTCACTTTGGTCCCCATTAAAATCAGGGACAGACTTAATTATGTCCAAACAAATCTGACACTGAATTCTGCGGTCGGCAGTTATTCTTGTGTAAACTTATATTTGGGGTGCTCCTATCTGTAGGCTACTGACTTGCCGCCTTACGGCATCTAGTTCTGCCTGAAAAGCCTGGTTTAATCGATTCTCTTGTTCGGCTGTAAACTGCACCTTCTACTATAGCTTTAATTGGAGTGGATACATGATTGGTTCGTTTTGTGTTTGTGTGTCTACGCTTAGATTCTCTCGAAACAAGCTGTCGTCGCTGTCGTATTCCAATGTCAATATATTCAAATTGAAATCGAAAAACAAAGTACGATTGTTGTTGCCCAGAAATATGACGCAATAAGTCAAAATCACACAAATATCTTTTACTTAAGCACTTGTTGAACACACCACTTACATTTTATCTGATGAGGTGTAGTTCCTAGCTCGATTAAGGGTAGGTCCTAAATGTATTTTGGGCGCCAATTAATTGTTTCCTTCCTGAAGATCCTGCGTCCCTTGGGTTTCCTCCAGTGGATGGTGGACTTCAGAGAAGATTGCGTTGGGAAATTAATTCCAATCACTGGTCTTGTGGCTCAGTGATAATATATAAAATAATAAGTCGACGGCCAAGCCTAAGTAATGAAGAACGTCTTGTGCTGCCTTTATTCAAATCAGAACTAAAGCTAGCGAACATGAAATATTCAGAATAAGCTTAACATAAGCAATTTTAGGGCATGCAGCTACAATGTCGTAGTCGGCAAGCCGACCTAGCGTCAGCGATAACGCTGCTCTTGCAACATATTGCGAGTATCAGGTTACCGCTGCTGACTGTTGTAGCCCGGGCGTTGACTTGAAATATTTGCTAAGTCAGCGCTATGCTCTCGAGGGCTGCTTAAGATCTATCGCACTAGTGCGACGGTTCGCCATTAACTTATACAGTGACGAACTAAATTATTGGCATAGCAAGCTTTTTAAACTTTATAGCAACTTTTTGAGTCTTTAAAAGATTATTTGATAGAACTTTTTGTTCAACCAAATCAACCAAATAGAATAGGCTATTTATAAAATTAAACCAAAAACTTTTTTAAAAAAAACTTAAGAGTAGAAAATCTGGTATACTCTTCAGTCAGAAGGGAAGAAATTAGATCTCTTTGCGAACAAATTTCAATTCTTGTGAGCTGCTGCTGCTTGTGCGTACATGCAAATATGTATATACATACGTATATATTTGAGACGGCAGAAAGAGAGAGAGAGCAAGGGCAAAAGTAGCATATAGTGGCTCTTCATATGATTACGCCTCTCATCTTTTCACTGCTAGAATCCTAAAGAGAGCGACCCGAGCAAATACGAAGCTGTGTGGGTCTCAATGTTAAATTTTTATGTGCGGAAAAAGTTTGTTCTAGATGTCCGGTCTATGTATTAAATGACTAGTGTCAATATTCAATAGAATATGTACATTAAATAAAACTTCATTAAAATCCGCAAAGTAGGAGCATACTAAATAAATACTTATAACAATTAAGTCTAAGCTTCACATTTCGAAAAACACTGCCTTTAAAATAATATTAAATTCGAAGTGAAATCCAAATGAATACCGTCAAACACGAAGTGGAAACAACATGTTTTACCGATAGTGTATTAAAAATTTTTATCGAGTGTATTACCAATACTATTGTAACACTTATCCTCCCTCGGTTTCGTGAAAACTTAACTTTATCTTATAAAGCTAGAACAAAATAAAAAAATTTCTATAAATATTATAAAACGGCAGACTGAATTTCAAAAAAATACTTTTAAGAATTATTTAACGCTGCTAAACAAGACCATTTAATATTTTACTTCGATAAGTTCTCATTAGCTAATGTGAAAGATAATACGCAGAGTGCGGTGTACGTGCATCAAAATGATAGTTAACAGTGCATATATATATAACACGAGTGAGTAATTAAACTTTATAATTTTTGTTATATTGCACAAACCCTTTATATACTTCAATTAGCATTGAAGTATTAAAGTATGTACTACCTTTGTTTAAAAGTACATAGGTTTTATTTTCTGTATATCAAAATTATCTCATATCTATCATAATAAATGTTTAGGTATAATCGAAAATATGTAGGCGTTTTATATGCAAACATTGATCTAAAAATGTGTTACATTCATACAAACTCATTATGTATATACATACATACATTATTCATTATCTACAAACATACATGTGTAAATATGTACATATACTGAAACTCGACGAAAATGAACCAAAAAAGAAATAGACTTATATGAACTTTCCGATATCGATCAAGGTATTTTTTGTTCTCCATTATAATTTTTAAAGTAAGTGTTGGTTAAAAATTTATTAATTTAAAACAAGTAAACGTCATCTAGTCGGGAGTCCACTTATGAGAAATTTTGAGCGCACACCCCACTGCTATTAAAAACTTTCTGGCATATGTACATACATATGTACACATTTACACAAAAAGTCTTAAATTCAGACAAATTCACCCACAAATATATATATATATATATATATATATATATATATATATATATATATATATATATATATATATATATATACTATCTAAAAAAATAATTGAATGAATAAGGATTGACTTGAATAAGGATTTGGCAATAAATGAATTTCTAAGCCCTCATCTCGCTCTACTTCGCCACCACAATACTTGATATGAAAGTTTAAAGGGTAGAATTAAAGTATCAGCTATTATAAATTAATCTCTTGTAACTCTATTATTATACTTTTAAGAATTCACATATTTGAATGTATGTGTGAATATATGTATATACATAGCAATAATAACTACGCGTATTACGAATTGACTGTTTTGTCACATTTACCTAAGATAACTAATCGAATTGCACTGAAATTTTCAACAATAAATTTTCTTATTTTATTTAATATGCGTTTATTCGAATTAATACAACCTTCTTAAAATATTGGCTATATTTGTAACTGAAGATTAATTTAATAGATTTAATAAAGTTGGCAGCTACGAATAAACTTCAATTGAATAAAAATGTTATATACTACTGCTGCTATAAAATAACAAATATTCAATAAAAATATGTAAATCACATGTTAAACATTTCATTGAAATCCGTAAAATCCGAAAATTAAATTTCATTTTTAAAGTTTATGCTAGATGCAAACTAGATGCAAGTATATTTAAAAACATACATCGGTTGGGCTTCAGGGTATCTCCTATTCGGGAATCCCCGACAAGAGCTTTCTTACTTGTTTAGTTGTATTTTATTTTTTATTGGCTTTTAATTATCTCATAAAAAAAGTCCTTCGAAGGAAACAATATCTACATAATTCTTTTTTTACATTGCTTTTAATTATCAAAATCTTTTTTTTTAGGAATGAGAAACAATAACTTTCTTTTTAAATCAGAGACCTAATATAAATTTTCTGATTGTGGGATGTTCTTCAGTTTAGAATAGGCATGGTTGCAAATCCGATAAACACCTTGCTAGATCATTTTCTATTTGTGAAAAGTCTCAGTGAATGTTCTTGTTTCACTATTGTGATAAGTAAAGTGTAATACTATACTTTACTTTCCCATTATCTCCAATTGTTAGTTAGACGTGGTATAGGACATTAGCGCTAATACGCTGCTAAGAGGAACTTATTCGACTTTTTTATACCCTGAACCCATTGAAAATAGGAGATCAGGGTATAAAGGTTTTGTTAAAATCTATGTAATAAACAGAAGGGGGCGTGGCAGACCCCATAAAGTATATATATTCTTGATCATGAGAATGAGCTGAGTTGATTTAGACCTGTATGTCAGTCCGTTTATCCGTACGTTTGAATGCGTGAATCTCAGAACTTGTTTCAAAAATCCGATAACTTTTACCCTTTAATTGTTATTAATTAAAAACCTTATCAAAATTTAGTAAATCATTTGTATCTCGTATATCTTTGGAGCTAGAGTCGCCAAATTTTACATTTAGTTTCGTTAAAATTTTATACAATTTTGGTTTATGCTATATTTTAGATACCACGCCCCCTTTCGCCCCAATTTGCAAAAAAACGTATCTCAAGTATTAAAGACTTGTGCTTCGAAAAACACACAGTTTGTCTACTAATTGTTTGCAAAATCAAAAAAGTCATACAAGTTTAACTTCATATCATAACATCATATTTTATTAGGAAAGGCACTTTTTTCATATTTTTTTTCACAATATTTTTCTTTAATGTATTCTTAAATAAAAATAAATAACAAAAATAATGAAAAAGCAACAAAAACATAAAAAATTATTCAAAACAAAAAAAAAGAGAAAATATTAGCTGTCCATTAACTCTTTGCAAAATGCAAACATTAATATTCTGAGATCTGTATCTCTTTAATATCCATATGGAATTTGCTAATATTTGGTATGCCCCCCATTAGCTTCCATTACACCTCTGAGGCGTTGCGACATCGACAATATTAATTCATTTATGTTGTAATATTGGGGTATTTTGCGCCACTCCTCGTTTATGCAACGAATTAAATTATTTTTTTATTTTGGACTTCGTTGGGCCACTTTCTTCTTGAGCAATGCCCACAAATTCTCAATAGGATTGGGATCCGGGCTCTGGGGTGGGGAGTCAATAACTTTTGTGCAGTTATAAAGCAGCCAAGTGAGACAAAGTAGCGATTTGTGCTCGAATCATTGTCCTGATACAGTTTGTATTTAAGTTTTCTGCTGTTTTCCGGATCAACGAAGCAAAAGTTGTGAGCACTTTCTGTCAATTCATTCTATAAAATGTCTAAATAAAACTCCTTAGTCATGATATCGTTGAATATCCGGAGCTCTCCTACACCTTTGGAAGAAATACAGCCCCACACCATGACTGAAAGCTTGCCAAACTTAACAGTAGGCACAATGTTTTTGGCCTGGAGAGCTATTTTTGGTTTCCGCCAAGCGTGTCCAGGGCCATCATTATAGTAAAGCATTATCTTCGTCTCGTCGCAATGACATTACTCCAATAATCAAGAGGATTGTCAACATTAAGTCTAACGAAGGTCGAGCGTTTCTCAATATTTATAACACACAACAAAGGCTTCTTCCATGCCACATGTGATGAGTATTTGTAGAAATTAAGTACTTTTCTCACAGTCTCAGGACATACTGTCTTCTGAAGGTTTATTTTAATGTCAGTAACCAACTCTCTGAGGCTTAATTGTGTTTTTTTTTTCCACGGTCTTTAGTATCGGTGAGCAATTCCGCCGAGAGAGCGTTGCTGGTCTGCCTTTAGAGCTTTTTAAATCCAGTCTGTTTTCTTTTTCCGCCCGATTTATAATATTGTAAACTGTTCTAAGTTTAATATTCAACATTTCGGCCAACTCCTTGCTGGTCTTTCCGTTGATATAATTAAAATCACTAATTGTATCAAATTATCATCGGTGCGTTTACCAGGCATTGCAAAAAGTCAAATTATATAAAAAGTTGAAGTGATTCCAACAAATAATGAAAACGAATGAATTCACGGAAGACTTGAGAAAAAAGACGCGACGAGTCGTTTTTGGTTTTGATAATCCGTTAGCTGTTTCCCCGTCTTCTTTCAACTAATGTTTGCATTTTGCAAAGAATTAATGGACAGCTAATATTTGCTCTCTTTTTTTGTTTTGAATAATTTTTTATGTTTTTGTTGCTTTTTCATTATTTTTGTTATTTATTTTATTTAAGAATACATTAAAGAAAAATATTGTGAAAAAAAATATGAAAAAAGTGCCTTTCCTAATAAAATATGATGTCAAATTTGAACTTGTATGACTTTTTTGATTTTGCAAACAATTAGTAGACATACTGTACATATGTACATATAAACGTCATGATGAAGCTCTAAAAATTTGATCACGAAAGTCCATCTACAAAATAACTTATTCAACAAATAAGTATCCATAATATAGCCCATACTGCAGCCCAAGCGCAGTTGTTGCATTATCTGTGCAGTTTGCAGAGCGCATGTTTATGCGTGCGGGCGTGGATGCGTATATATGTCATTTAACAAAACGTTTTGCCAATTGCCAAAAGCACGTTGCCAGCAGCAGTTTTTTTTTACGCATAAGTACATTAAATGCGTGCATTCTCGCATATTATATTTATTTTTATTATATAAATATCGAAACTGCTCTAATTGATTGAATTTTAGTTGTATTATCAGCTGTTACTTTACTTTTTCGGCTAGAAATCCCAGGTTTGGATCCAGGCGATGACAGCATTTGCCTTTTTTTCCAACATAAGGTAGCACTGTTCAGCGGATCTCCTAGTCGGGCACCTCCGACTAGAGCTTTCTTACGAGTTTAAACTTGGTATTTTTAGCATAAACTTTTTGTGCATGTACTTCAGCGTATTTTGTTTTTTTTTTTTGGCGTTTAAGCAATACATTTAATCACTATGCAAAGGCAAAAATTCCAACCCGGCTGTCGATTCGTTGTGCCCGAACAGATCAAAGGTGTGTGTGAACTGATAACGCAAGAAAATCATGCGACAATAAGTGGCATAGTGAGATCAGCATTTATACTTTATTGCATGAACATTGTCCAAAAAACAACTCATGTCAATTGCTATATAAAAAAGTTGAAGATATTTAGCTACAGTGGTTCAAAGCATGGCTAAGACATTTGACAGGTGACGAATCTATTGGTTTTGTTAAAATGTGTGTAACAGACAGAAGAAGGCGTTGCAGATCCCATAATGTGTATATTTTCTGTACAGGACAAGCAGCGCTAATTGAGCGTCAATATCGGAAACCTATGAGATAGTCCCTATAAATCACGCGCAGATTAAGTTTGTTTTAAAAGCCTTATCGAAATTTAGTTATTTTGATAACAACATGTTAATATATCGCGCGTCTTTGGAGAGGGAGTCGCCAAATTTTGTATTTAATTTCACGTATATTTTATACAATTTCGAGTTTTGTTGTATTTTGTATACCTGCTCCAAATTTAACCGAGTTCCTTAAATTGAAGGTCAGTTGCAAATATAGTCAACATGTGAATGAGTTTGCATATTCAATAGAATATGTAGATCATATTCTGAAAATTTCATTAAAATCCATGAAGTTAGGAAAAAATTATTATTCAAAACGTTTAGTCAACTGATAAAACCACGTGAGGAGCAGCGCTAAGCAGCTTCGAGCGTAGGCATTTTTCCTAAATATATCTACATACATTAAAACATTCAAACGCGTGTTTTTTCGTAAATTGCAAATGTAATTAAATTGATTGTGAATTTTCCGTTGTTACTTTAATCGAGTAATAAAGTGGCGGTGTTGGTAGAAGCGATGCACGTTATGCGGTTCCAAACCAGGCGATGTTTGAGAGGTTTATCTTGACCTCACTGACATTTCCATGATTTTTTACAATTAGCGAAAGTATGCGATCCCAAACAGCGGAAACATAATTTTCTATTTTTGGCAATATTTTGTATATTTTTCCACCGTTGCCGCTATGCACTTATTGCACGTAAATATTTCTCGTTCATAATAATTTTAATACTTATTTGAGCTGAAGCTGTGTTCAGCCCATTTAGTCAATATAATTTAATAAATCCCATAGCGTCTTCTTGCTTCTGGACTTCTCGTGATTGTTGCTCATATTGCTGCATTGCCTCCGGAGTAAATTTGCTCAAAAAAATCGTCTTAACAATATAATGAACTCATTTATCATATTCAAAAATTGTGCTAAACTTGCTTTTCACTTGTGGTTGAGATTGTTTGAAAGCTGATTTAAATGTTCGAAGAATTTTTTCGGCTGATTTTCATAGAGTTTGTCTGACCATAATTTAGGCCTTTTCCTTCCAACATCTTTATAAGTAGTTCAAATTTCTTGCATTTTTTACATATTTTTTAAGATGAAAACCCCAATTAACGTCGGAGAGTCCTTTTGATTTCCATTGAAATGTGGGAAATCCAGCTTTGGCGTTTCTGGTAGGACTTCTGTTCTTATCGATCTTAATTGGCTTATACTCCTGTTAACTTTGAAGGACATGCACTGCAGTTGGACTTCGTACTCATGTTTGTTCTCTAACTTTTTGAGTAATGCTTCAACTTTTCCCCATTGAAACTTCATCTTATCTTTAAATTCTAACAAATCGATGTTCTTGTCCTTTGCGCTGTTTTCAATCTGGCGCATGTGTTGCAGAAGGTTAACCCGATCAATAAGTTTGCTACGTAAACTGCACAGCTATCAAAGAGCATATTTATGCGTGCGTGTGTATGTATGTGTGCATTTGCTTTTTTGCTGTGTGTGTAAAAAAAGCGTAGAATGTTTGTAATACGAGCTCTTCGCATGGTTCAGGGTATTTCCTAGTCGAGCAGTCTCGATTAGAGAACTCGTACTTCTTTTAACTAGAGTTGTCAATCCAAGTATATTTTAAAATTTCAGGTTGCTAATATAAGGTACTCAAAATATAAAAGAATTTTTACAAAACACTATATTCAGATCTGATTTGTCAAGCCTCTAGTGGGCGTGAACATATTATTTTTTCGTACAGCCTGATTTTACCGTAATAGCGTACGTAAGTTTTTAGTTAGGGTAGATTGTAAAGTAGTTATTAAGCAGCAAATGATCTAGGTCCCCTCTGTCCTAGAGATGATAATATTGATAGCTTCATTTTCTTTTATTTTTTTGTTTGTATTATTTTTAATGGTCAAACAGATTTTGATTTCTGCTCCCGTTTTTTTAGATTGTCTTTCACGAAAATTTCATCGAAAGAGAATGGTGGGTAGTAGAAAAATTTTACTTTCAACCCTAGATTTTTTATAACGAGAGTACCGACAGCTTGGAATGTGGTTTTATTTGGAACTGGATTGGATATCAACTTCATTTGTATATAATTCTGAAATGCTTTCTCGTAATCACTTTGGATATTAAATACTCGTCATTTTTTTGTCCGATTTGTTGGGATTCCGGTTTCAAACTGAGGACGTTCTAGTTCTCTAATTATAATTCCACGCCCAGAGTGCTTGAATATATAATTTTGAGCAATCCTTAGAAGGAGACTAAAGTAACGTAACTGGAGAGTTTTGGGGCTACTGATCAAAACTGGAAATTTAAGGGTATTTTTCGATATGCCATGCCCCCAAAGAGATGTTCAAATTATTTTTAGGTCTAATTTGTAAGCCTCTTATTCTACAACTTTTGAAGATATAAACTAGTGCGTTTTGCCATGCTTCCTATGAGCGTAGGTATATCTGTCGCCGCTTTTTGATCCTGCGTTGTTAACGGGAGTATATATTCAAATTTCAAATTTGCGACTTTAGCTGTAAATCTTTAGAAGATACAGCCTGAGTCAATTTGCCACGTCCTCAATGGGCGTAGATATATCCGACGTATCTTGATCTTGGGTTGTCAACGCGAGTATATATAACACGTCATAAGACGAAAGTACATTGCAAGTCTCTAGCTTCAATAGCGGCGAAATGACTTGCTTTCATACAAGCAGACCGACCTACAGGTAGGTAAGCATTGCAAAAAACCAATCCAAACTCCGAAATATGCAAAGTTCTATATCCATTACAGGGTCTTATACATTAAATCTGAAGTTTCAGGTTTTAACAATATTCAAGCTGTCTAAAAAAAAAAATATAATGGGAAATTATATCGATATTGAGGAAATGGGATGAGTTATCGATAAAAATTTTAAACTCGTACTGCGTATGATATATATGTCGGCGCGTACAGTTCATGCTGTGTGTATGTGTGTGTGAGGCATTTCGCAAGAATGCTATTTCATCATAATGTGAAAAGTTGCATCAGCCTTTATTTGAGATGTGATTGGCTGATGGAATTTTGTATTATTGGAAAGTACCGTTTTAGCGCCGAGCGTGGTTCGATGGTAGGCACAAAAGAATAAGTGTGCGACGCAAGTCAGTTCTATGCTAGACTTCGGCCACCGAAACTCGCTGCGCGATTAGAAAATGGAACAGTTTAATGACGCGCTTATATATACATATAAAATTCCAAGTCTCTAGCTTTTTCTAGAAAATCATTATACCCTAAAATCACATTTTCAATGGGTTCAGGCTATAAATATATGGTCGCCTTTCCTAACGGGACGAATTTGTTCCTTTTTGAGTATCCTACTATGGTTTCGCTGTCCAAGTTATTTAAGTCTATTCCTCCAGTAGTCCTCGTAAGGGGATACCGTCGGTAGATCCAGGTTGTTAGTTGATAATGTAGATTAGGTTGAGATACGGTTAAGTATCAGATCACTGGCCTTGTGGCTCAGCGATATATTAATTAATAAGTCAAGATTATACGACCAATTGCCGGAGCAATGTTTATTCAACGTGCGTTAGCTTACGTTATTGGAACAGAACTGATTGTGACAATAAAATGAATAGAAGACTAAAGCTAAGTACATAAAGATCACCCCATGGGCTGTCAACCGCGCGGAGCTATGCCAGCGTATTTATGTTCCGTTACAATGTCTGCGATTGCGATATATAACAGAAACTGCTAATGCCCGCGTATTTATGTTCAGTTACAATGTCTGCGATAGCGACACAACAGAAACTGCTAATGCCCGCGTATTTATGTTCCGTTACAATGTCTGCGATAGCGACACATAACGGAAACTGCTAATGCCTGTCCGACACGTGGATGTTCTAGCTGCGTGGGTTGCTCCGAACTTAACGCGAGGGTTGTTCGTTAACTTGGTTGTTAACTATTCCCCCCTTAAGTTCATTGCCGTCCTCGGTGATACGCAACTCCTGGATGAATCTCTGCAACTTAATCGAGGTGTTCTTCCGACACCAACATAGGCCGACTACGATGACGCTACAGAACAGGAGGCTGATAATTACTCCAATGGCGAACCAGAACTTGGGGGATCCGTTAGATGCCATGTCGTCGCTTAGTTCCCTAATGGCGTGCAGGTTGTGTTCATTCATTCGCTGAAGTAGGGGTAGTCTTAACACGTGATCGTGTCCCGTAAGGTTTAGTAAAGGTGAAGTCGGAATGCCAGGAACCATATCGACAGTTTTATCGTGGTTGAGATACGTGGTGTCGTTTATCATGGCGTTGCGCTCAAACGTTATGAGATTAGTTCTCCTGATGTATATTGTGGAGCCTCCATCTATACTAACGTTCGCAGGCCGGTTGATGATGATCATTCCTTCGTCAATCCTTGTAATAGGTTCCAGGTGACTGAGCTGCGTTCGGCATATTCGCTTGAGTGTAATCCGCGGCCGCATGTATCATGCGCGGCTAGCTTGCAAAATGTTGCGTGGTTAGTTGTGACGCAATCGGTGGCAGCTTTTACTCCGTCCTTGCATTCAGCTACTATGTTATCGTGTAATCGAAGCACGGTGTTTTGATGTGCCACCGGAAAAATTATGATCTTTTTACAAACAAATCTTATATTAGGGTATTCTATAATTATATGAAGGGTGCTGTCGGATTGGAATATTTTAATTTTTGATACTGCCATTAAACTAACTATGGAGACCTCTGTGAGCTGTTCAGTGAAAATAGATTTTAAGTCTTTATGATCAAAAATAGTTGGATTTATTATACCTGATTTGGCAAGCGTAATTGTGAGCATAAGGTTTTGAATTTCTGTGATAAGCATTCTATTTCTTGCTAAAAGTGTTTCATACAAATGTCAGACTTTTTAGCTTTGATTATTCTATTAACTGTCTCTGTGAGCAGGTTGATTTGTTTCTGAGTTTCTGTGTTGATTACAATCTGCCTATTGTTTGATTCTATTAATTGTGTTTCCGAATTTCGAATTTTCTCCAAGTCAGACGCATCAGGCGTTCCAGCTATTACTTTTAGTGCTGTGCCTAGGAAATCTGAACTTCTTGCTATTCTGTGGTGTATTGTTAGAGTGGACAATAAGTTTTGGACATGTTCTATGTCTACTTCTAAAAGCTTTCGCATGGAGAGAGGGGAAATAGTTCGGATAATTTTATGGTATCGTCTATGATGGCTGAGAATTCTGTTAAGTTAGTCGAGTGTCGTATGAATTTACTTTGCTCCCATAGTAAAACACTATGCGCGCCCCCGCTGCGGTTAGAATTGACAGTATTAGGTCAACCTGTAGGAAATGTGAAACGAAGTTATATTAACTGTGTGGAACCAAAAAAAATTTTTGTAGTTTATTTAAGGTTGTCCTTATGGACAACCCTCCCCTTAATAAGTACAGACGTCCCTAGGTCTGCTTGTATGTGTCCCTCAGAACATAATGGGGTCAGCTTGTTTCCTAACCTCTTGTTGTTTTTTATGAATACTTTTTCACCTACATCGAATACCCTATTTTGCCTATTTGTGTTACATCTGATGAGTTGATCTTGCTGGGCTTTGATTATCCTGTCTTTGATATTATGTTGTAACTCGATATTTTGAGAGTGAATGACGTCTAATGGTTTCTGTTCTGTAACTGAATGAATTGTTCTATTATATTCTATAGTTGCTCTTATTATTATCTGTGTTGTGTTATTTAATTTTTTGTCAATTTTAATGCATCTGGCTATTTCTAATAGAGTGCTATGAAAGCGCTCCACCTGTCCGTTTGAGCAGCTATGTAGTGGAGGGGTGTTGACTATGTCTATGTTAAATTGATTTTTTAGTAGCGAGGTAACCGTTTCTGAATTGAACGATGCCTCATTGTCGCAATAGAATGTTTTTATTCTTGGAAAAATGTTGATTAACTGTAACATGGGGTTAATGATATCTATTATTGATCTGGATAATAAGGGTTGTACGATGGCGAATTTGGAAAATTTATCAACACATGTCAAGAATAGTTTCTGTTCAGTGGAGAAGATATCTATGTGCAGCATTTCGCCAGTATAGGATGGTATGGGCGTTTCCCCAAGTTCTTGTTTTTTTGGGTGACGGTCATACTTAGCGGTAGTGCACACCTTGCAATTTGAGACTATTTCCTTAGTTAATTTGGCCATTTTTGGAAAATAATATTCGCGAAGAATTTGTTTCATGTTTTCCTGCGCTGTTTTATGTGCGCGATTATGTTCATTATTAACTATTTCTATTTGGTCACTTTTGCTAGTAATGTCGGCTACAATATTCTTGCAGTGCCAAAACTTTGTTGTAGGGTAGAGTGATACGAGTTCGTGTTGAAAGACAGCCAAGGTCGGGAGATCACAATAGAATGCGTTTACCACATTGCTGTTTACTGCAAGCTTTATGGATTCGAGGAGGTCATTCTTGTCTGTGAATTGTATCACATGGCGGGTTTTTCTGCCGAATATGATGAGTCTACGATGCAAATTGTAGCGTGCTTTTTCTAGGATAATTTGGTTCCTAAAAAGGTTAACGGGCTTGTCTGTTGTATCGATTGTGTAGGTCAGGGATATCTCACTATCGATGGTAGCAGCACATAATTGTGTTTCATCTTGTAGGGCATTAACGTTATGCCGGGACAGGGCGTCTGCCACGAAGTTTTCTTTCCCAGGCTTGTAGTGAATCTGTGCGTTATGCTCTTCAATGTACGCTTTCCATCTTTTAATCTTTACGTTAGTGTTTTGAAAGGTAAGCGGCTGATGGTCCGTGAAAATGTGAAGTTCTCTGGTGCCATACAGATAGTTCTGTAATTTTCCGAGAGCCCATACGATGGCCAATAATTCTCTTTCATTGGTAGCATAATGAGATTCACTCTGCTTTAATGCTCGAGATATCATTGTGATTGGCCTTCCCCCTTGAGACAGTACTGCACCGATACCATTAGCGGAAGCGTCGGTCGTTAGAAGGTTTTTTTAAAGTCCGGGTACATGAGTATGACGTCTTCTGACGCCAAAATATTTCTTAGGCGGTCAAAAGCGTCGCGTTGTGCATTGTCAAAGTCAATTGGAACCTTTTTGGACATGTGTTTGCTTACCATGCCGTTTTCGCCCTTAAGCATGTTAGTTAAAGGTCTCGCAATTGACGCAAAGTCTTTAACAAACACCCTGTAGTAACTAGCAAGTCCCAAAAACGATCTTAATGCGAAGAGGCTTTTTGGTTTAGCGAATTCTTGGATCGCTTTGAGTTTTTCGGGATCAGTTTTTGCTCCATTGCTTGAGACAATGAAACCCAAATATTCAACGCTCTCTTTAAAGAATTTAGTCTTCTCTTTAGAGACTCTCATGTTGGCGTCGTAAAGCTGTTTTAGAACTGTGTCAATGTGTTTGACATGGTCCGTTTCGTTTTCAGAAAATATTATCACGTCATCAACATAGACGTAGCATATTTTTCCGATTTGTTCTCTTAATACATCATCGATTGCCCTTTGAAAGATGCTTCCCGCATTTTTCAACCCAAAGGGTAGCCGACAGAATTCGTATTTTCCGCCATTTACCGAAAATGCCGTTTTTTTCGCGATCTCTTTCATTTAGATAAATCTGGTGGTATCCAGATTTCAAATCTAGTGTTGTGAAAGATTTCGCTTTTCCAAGATTGGCTAGAAATATTGGGATGCTCGGCATTGGGTACCTATCGGCGATGGTTCGCTCGTTTAACTTTCGGAAATCGATGACGAGTCGCTTATTTTTGTTGCCGTTTGCGTCTGTACCTTTTTTATCAACAACCCATGCAGGGCTGTTGTATGCAGACCGTGATGGTTTTATAATGCCATTTTTTAGTAATTGAGCGATTTCGTTGTTAACAAAATCGGCTACGCTTGCCGGGTATGGGTAGTCTTTGTCGTCAATGGTGCGGATTGTGGCCAAAACCGATGTGTTAAACGGCAACGCCTCGTTAGAGGTCGAAAATGTGCCAATCCTTTTCAGTATGACATTTTTAAACTTGTCCCTTACATTATCGGGGACTACTATGTCATCTATGCGTGTAAAGTGTACATTATCGCATAGGTGGTGCTGCAACACCTCCGTCGTATTGCCGTAGGGGATATTATTATCGTTTAAATTTAGATTTACCCCTGCTTGTGTCAATAAATCGAAGCCTATTATAGCATCAAAAGTGTCAAGAGTGTCTAAAATAAAAAATGGGGCACTTTTTCCAAAAATTTTCATGGAACATTTTTCTTTAATTTTACTGGACCCGTGTATGGAGTTCACAGTAAATGGGGTGTCGACAGGTGTTATGTTTTTTAACTCCTTTACGGGTTTTACATAATGTTTTGCCGCCCCAGTGTCGATTAGGATTTTCAATGTTTTGCCAGCCAATTGTCGCTCGACGAACGGCAATTTGGAGCATTCCCTAAAAAATTCAATAGGTCATTGTCTCCTAGCGAATCACTCTCATCGGAGGCCTCAGCAACTGCAGCTTCTGCTGCACTTGTGTAGTCTTGATCCTCTTGGTTAGAATTCTGTTAGTTACATTATTGATTCTTTGGCGTCTTTGCCCTGACACACGTTCTGACGTGTTCTGTCTCTTTTGAGCTTCGCCGTATGTGGGGTTACTCTGAGGTTTACCCCAATTAGTCGGTTGTCTAAACCTTGAAGTTGATGTCCATGGGTTGCGCCTGGCTCTGACCTTGGTTAGAGTTGTTGGGCCTGTTGCTTGAACTTGGTCCGGGTTCGCTTTGTTGGGTTTTATTTTGGTTTTGTTTGAAGTGTGGATTTTTCTCGAAATATTTTCCCTGTTTTGATATAGAATTATTTCCTTGCTTATTAGGCTCTCTTGAGTGGTTCCTATCTTCGATTGCTTTGACATAGGTCGCAGCAAACATGCTTCTTTCTATGCTGTTCTCAGCCTCGCGAGCCAACGCTAAAGCGGATGGCAAATCTTTAGGCTGTGCCGGTATGACCAATGCTTTGAGAGGCCTCCTAAGGCCTGCCATAAAAGCATGCAGGGCATCATTCCTGATTTCTGCATTGAGAATAGCTGCTGCTTGTTCATTATGTGTCATGACAATTTTGTTTGTAACGAGCGTGAGTTTTTTCTCGACTTCGTCATAATATTGCATTATGTCTAGGTCACCTTGCCTAACCAATTCTAATCGCTGTCTGAGGACACGCAGGGACGTTTTGTCCGCGTATGTGCAATCAAGTCTAGCAATGATTGCATTGAAGTTGAGCACAGTATTGTGGGATGTGAGCACTGAGCGTGCTGCGCCACACACTTTGTTTTTTAATATAGCTACTGCTTGGTAGTGGGTTTCACTTCCATCGTATCGTTTGAAAATTTGATATGCCTCTACGGCAGCTTGTCTCCAAGACACATATTCTTCGTGGTCACCACTAAAATTCGGTACCGATTTAGCAACGTCTAGTCTAACTTCGCATCTAATGTTGGGATCGATCGTTACGCTTTCATATACTTGAACTTGAGGTGTTTCTACTCTAAGTGAGCTCACTTGATCTCTCAATGCTTGAATTTCGGCATGCATTTCATTTCTAATTTGTTGTTCGCGTGCTAGTGCGCTGCTGATAGCGTTATCTATGAAAGATTTAACTGTTTCTGGCTCCATTTCTGTTTGGTTTGATGTACGGGGTGCAAAGCCTAAACTATATTCTTCGTCGCTATCGATTTCCACTTTAATATTCCTATAGGTCCAACTCATTAGCTGTTGGCGAAAATTCAACAATAAGAGAGAAAACAATCGAAATGACGATAAACCCTCACACAGTTTATATTTTATAGAGTTAGTTATATAAAGCGGTTTGTATGGACACTTTGGTTTGAAATAATTCAACAGATTTATTTATTACGTCACCTTGCGCTTACATTCACGCTGCCACTTTGTTTTATATTTATTGGAATTTTCAATTTGCTTTTTTTGTCACTGAACAGTCACTTACATGTTCTTATGGTGTGGGTGCTTAGATGTTAATCCCGTTGGGCGCCAGTTATTTATGTCTATTCCTCTAGTAGTCCTCGTAAGGGGATACCGTCGGTAGATCCAGGTTCTTAGTTGATAATGTAGATTAGGTTGAGATACGGTTAAGTATCAGATCACTGGCCTTGTGGCTCAGCGATATATTAATTAATAAGTCAAGATTATACGACCAATTGCCGGAGCAATGTTTATTCAACGTGCGTTAGCTTACGTTATTGGAACAGAACTGATTGTGCCAATGAAATGAATAGAAGACTAAAGCTAAGTACATAAAGATCACCCCATGGGCTGTCAACCGCGCGGAGCTATGCCAGCGTATTTATGTTCCGTTACAATGTCTGCGATTGCGACATATAACAGAAACTGCTAATGCCCGCGTATTTATGTTCCGTTACAATGTCTGCGATAGCGACACATAACGGAAACTGCTAATGCCCGTCCGACACGTGGATGTTCTAGCTGCGTGGGTTGCTCCGAACTTAACGCGAGGGTTGTTCGTTAACTTGGTTGTTAACTTCCATACTTAAAGTCACTTGTGTACAGTTCATATTTTTCCTTTACCGATTAAGTTTATAATATATAATAATAATTAATGCCGATTTAGTAATCTTTTTGATACCAATTGCGCAAACGTAATAATAATAACTTTAAGCGCATATTAGTTCTGCTCGAACTACGAATAGTTTGGTATTCTTTTATCCAATTAAAAAAGGAGTTAGCGTCAATGATAACCTGATTCTTACTTCACTTTACTTTACTCGCAAAGCTGTTGAGCGGTTTATTCTTATTCTCTTCGCTGGGGAATAGCTTGATATTATTCTTAGCATATTTTAATAATAATTTATAAAGGTATTTTCAAAACTATGTTTGTTTAACTTAATCACATAAGCGGTAATTATTTCCTTACAGAAAATCGGCAGATTCAATTTACACAATTGATAAGATGAAGAACAAGCTACATTTCGCGAACAAGTTAATGCGTTAAATTAATTTGGGTGTGAAAAAATTCCAGACCTGAGGAAGGAAATGGGTTCGAACACATCCAACGTTGGTTACCCAATGGCCCCAACTACCGAAATTGCAGGTACCACCACTGAAAATGGAAACGCATTTGCTGCATCAAATAGTGGAAGTATGGGGTCAACAAGTTCAAATGGTATCACTGAAAGCCCTGGCGCAACTTTTGCTTATAGCGGTGCGCATTATCATCGTGATCAAAGGCGAAAACGAGTAACGAGTTTTGCGACGCTTAAGCGGAAGTTTATACGTCGTCGACGTTCATCAAAAGCCTGTGATCATGCGCGTGTCTTACGTGACTTTGTGTCTGAGTGGACGCCACTTGAGTTGGCAGCTCTCTGCGAGGAGTTCGAAGCGCTGGCTGCATTAAGAGATTTATCGGTAATTGAACTTTTATTATTAATATAACTTAGCATCATTAATTATACTTTTATATTAAACAGGTACAAGCAGAATTAGCGCGTCCCCCAGCTACTACATATAAGCAAGATCTGGCTGCTCTGTACGACTTAAATCTCTGTACTGATTGTGACCTTGTATTTCGTGGATCTATTTTTCCTGTACATCGTTCTATATTATCCTCACGTTGTACATATTTTCGAGACCTGCTCTCTGGTTGCCCGGGATTTGGGGCACGCATATGTCTCGAACTTCCTACGTCACCTATTGATGTAAAAATATTTTCTATATTATTACGTTATTTATATACGGGCGATCTTTGCGCACATGATCCGACCGTAAATATTAATTTGTTGCGTCAACTAGGTGATGATTTTGGTACACCTAACCCCCTTGAACATGATCTTCGCTATTTGTTAGAAACAGGCGATTATGCAGACGCAGCTCTCGTATTCACAGCGGAAAGTGGAAACGATTATTCACGCCAAGAATCGGTTAATTCCGAGTACGGCTTTCGGCCAAAACTCGAGCTTCCGTGTCATAAAGCTATATTGAGTGCACGCTCACCATTTTTCCGTAATCTTATTGCCCGCCGAACGCGTAACATTGATGAGTATGTAGAGCGCTCTATACATGTACCAACGCGCATTGTTCTTGACGAGACCGTAATACCAAAAAGATATGCGCGTGTTCTACTACACGCCATATATTTAGATACTGTTGACTTAGCTCTCATACTGCGAGGTGCTGGAACTGGATGCTCGACCGGCTCCCTTGGTGAAGTGCACGCGTTGACTAATACTGGTCGTGCACGACCAACTACTCTTGAGGAAGCAATGGAGTTATACCAAATAGGCAGGTTTCTAGAACTTGATATCCTAGCACAGGGTTGTGAGGACTTAATACTTGAGTGGTTATCACTTGATACCCTATCAATGGTCTTGAAGTGGGGATGTCAACCACATGGCTCTGCTTGGGTTTTTCGTCAAGCCTGCCAGTACTTGCGCGAAGAATTTTCCGCAATTAGCTCTTCACCAGTGCTGAATCAGTTAGATAAATCACAGTTGGTACATGTATTACAAAGTAACTTCTTACAAGCATCCGAATTAGAAGTGCTCCAAGCTGTTCTAAAGTGGGGGGAACAAGAGCTTATCCGGCGCATGGAGGATCGCGAGCCAAACCTGCTATCGCATACTGCCCACTCTGTAGCGAGGAAGGGTGTTAGAAAACGAGACTTAAGTGACGTTGAGCTACGCGAAATACTTGCCGAACTACTGCCGTTGGTAAGAATGGATCATGTTTTACCGCCAAATAGTGAAGTTCTCTGTCAAGCTATACGCCGCGGTCTAGTTAGCACACCGCCATCACATATGATTGGTGACGATCGTGAAAATTTACGAATAAATGCTTGGATTCGTGGAGGTAAAAACCAAGGTCTTTTTGTACGACCACGTCTTTTCATGCCGTACTTTGAGGAAGTAAAAGCCCTGTTGGAAGATCGAATGGCATCATCACACCATCAACTTGAACTAATGCGAATGCGTCGATCTCGACATTTTCCCGACATTCCAGATACCCTTTACATGGTTTCGCGCATAAACTCTTCTGCGAACAGCACTTTTGCTCCTGGTGTCACTTGCAGTATTAGTGGTGAAAGTAGCGAAAAAATCGAGCCTATTGCTATTCCGCCACCAGATAGCCACACACTTGCAGCAATGCGTAAGCGTGAGCATAAACTCCGCCAATCGCCAATGTGTCAACGAGCACTGCTTTTGCCACTTTCATCAAAACATGAAATCGACCGTCAAATTCGTCTTCGTGTCGTTAGAGAGTTTAATCTACCAGATGAAGTATCAGATATACTTGAAACTTCCCTATTAACTAACAATGGTGGTAAAGATGAGTGCAACAGTGCTCAATCTACAATACAAGCGGAGGAATGTCTATTTGAAGATGAAGATGAAAGTCCGCCGCCCTCACCAGCAGCTGCCGGTTCTATACGTCCAACAGCTGTGTCCTCCTCATTTTTGTCAACTTCATCAATGGCCTCATCAGTTTCATCTGCATGCGGAGCAGATGGCGTACATGAATGCTACAGTCGAAATATGACTTTCCCACGTCAGCACCCGAACAGCCTACTTGGTGTCACAAGTTTATTGACAGACAATTCCAGCTCGGCCCTTCAAACAAGCTACGCTCGCCTATCGACATCAGTGTACCACCGTAACGATTTGCCGGCCTTGATAAGAGAGGGTGATTTTCGATTTCCACATAGTAATGGTCTAAATATGGTCAGAACCGGTGAGATAGGTGCTTGTGGCTTAGACGCTGGCAATGGACATCTTTCCGATATGATGCCCGATGTAGCCATGGCTACTGCATCATTGGGTCAACTTCATCTCAGCACTGGTGGATCTGGTTGCGTGAGTAATGTCCGCAATTGTCCAATTGAAAGCAGCAGTGATATGTCAGAAAGTTTGCAGCTTGATTTAGGAGATGGGCCGACTCCCCATATTATCAGTAGTGCTGCTGGTGTGATAACTTTACGCGACTTACAGGTGAATTGTGTTGAAATATTAAAAAATGTTTTTTATATAATTATATTTTCCTAAACAGCATCAACTACCAGAAAGCAATTTTCGCCACATAATTCAGCGCTCGAGCTCGCCATTTGACGTTCTGCGACAGGGACAGCACTCGCCTGCTCCACAGCTTCCTCCTTCAGGCACATTAAATTCTGAGCCACCTAGGTTTTTATAGAGGTTGCAAGTAGCTCCTGATAATGAACTTTATTTTAGCACTCCATTCTGAAAAAAACCCTGAATTTTATATTTTAAATTTATTCTCGGTATGAAAAGTTATTAACATTGATATTTCAAGGGAAATTAGTTCATCAAAATACAAAATGTATGTAAGTAGAAAGCGCAAACGTTAAGATGCAAGAAACTTATCGTATTAAAAATGTACGCCCTTAACATTCTTATGTTGCTATGCTACACTTTGGATGTAAGCGGAGCGTATGTACAAAATAGAAATGAATAATATTAAAATATCAATATCTGTCGCAACTAAAATTACACCTAGTTTTTTTTTATTATATTAATCAAATAAATCACAGTTATATATAAATAAAAAAAAATAAAATATTAAAATAATCTAATTCACCAATGTTCTGTATTAAAAAAAAATTTTGAACTAATTTTCATATTTTACAAAACAAAAACTAGGTTGCTGTCTAGCTACAAAGCTTTTGGCTATGTATAAGAGTGGACGCAATTAAACCAATTTAGAAAATAGAGATTTCAACAAAAACGTTGCAGTCGGGCGCTACAGGGTGCATAATACTTATTCACGTTGCAAAAATAGTTGAATCTTTTTTGGTAAAGGAGTAAAGGAAAGAGTCTGCAGTAACTTAACTGTCTCACTTTGGAAGCCCAACTTCAAAACGTTGGATGTATTGTTTGTCGATTTTCCACGTACTCTGAATCATATCCTCGTATATATAATCTTTATCATATCACTAGAGGAGGTCAGCAGTAACTTTTTCTTTAAATTTATGCTTCTAGTTGTAAAGCTGTGGAAAATACAGTTATTTCCAATTTTCCACGCCGCAAGCGGGACCAATCTTTAGAAAGACTGGAGAAACTATAAAATTTTGAGGCTTACGCTCCGAAACTGGAGATTATGGGGTATTTTTCTATATCCTACTCTCTCAAAGAGACGTAAAAATTATTTTAGAGACATCGATAGATGTCAACAGTAACTCAATTATCTAATTTTTTAGCTTCTAACTCTAATTCTTTTAAAGATATAAACTTTTGTGGCTTACCACTCCCCCAATGGCTTTTTAAAGTGTGTATATATTCCTAATTCCAGCTCTTTGGCACATGAACTAGTAGAATTTCTGAGATACCGGAAGTAGAATTTCCCGATTTGCCACACTCCTTGTGGACTTGTCAGGGAAATCTTAGCACTTAATTCCAATTGTCAAGTGTCAAGCTTCAATAGCGGTTTAATGGTCTGCGTTCATATGGGCAGACCGACTCGCAGCAAGACGGGCATTGGCATAAAACCAATATACTCATTTCAATCAATTTACATAAGTATAATAAACACAAAACTAAGCTTTAAACAAGTAAGAAACTCAAATCGGGGTTCCAGACCAGGAGATGCCTTGATGCTCCATAGCTTGTATCCAGTTAAAAAATAAATTAATAATACAAGCAGATGAAAATAAAGTGGAAAACCCGACATCGGCGCACCTGGATTCAAACCAACATCTATGTACTCGTCAAAGTGCATCATCTCTACCAACACCGTTACTTCATGTTTGCATAAAATATAAAAAAAGGAATTGAAGGTCCCTTATTTTTTTTTGATCGGGCCTTAGGAACCCGACCAAATACGAAGTTTAGTGGGTCATGTTTATTTTTTTTTGATTAAATGAGCTTTTATGACCTGCCATAGTTATTTTGGCAATAAAGAGTACTGGTGTATCCTGTAACCTGTGAACAATGAATTTCCTGACCCACTTCAATCATATACAAGTATCCCACTACAGCACATATTCCCAAAAATTAAATAAACTTATACTTTGAATCCTTTTAGATACTCGAGTATACCATACGTAGTACGATTTAATCCTTTTTTACCCTAAGCCAATTGAAAATGGGAAATCAGGGTATAATGGTTTTGTTAATGTATGTAACAGGCAGAAGGAGGCATGGCAGACCCCATTAGTGTATATATGTAAACTTGATCAGGGTGACGAGCTGAGTCAATTTAGCCATGTCCGTCCGTCCGCCCGTATGTGTGAACGCGTCGATCTCAGAACATATAAGAGCTAGAGACTTGAATATTACGCGCAGATCAAGTTCAAATGGATTACTATTACCGTTCGAAAGCTCCGATTAAAAACCGTATCGAGATTCAGTAATAAGTTTATATCTCGTACATCTTTGAAGCTTGAGTCACCAAATTTTGCATTTATATTTTATTTTTTATGCAATTTCGGTTTTTGTTAAATTTTGGATACCACGCCCCCTTCCGCCCAAATATGTAAAAAACGTAGTTCAAGTACTAGAGACTTGTGCTTTAACAAATGTATACATATGAATGTCATGATCACGCTCTTAAAATTTGATTACGAAAGTCAATCTAGAAGAAAACTTATTTAACACATAAGTTTGCATAATATAACCCAACTGCAGCCCAAGCACAGCCACTGCGCAGGCGCAGTAAGCATGTGTTGTTTGCTATGTATGTATAAAAGAACTCTAAAATGATTATAAAATCGGCTCTTCGCAGAGTTCAGAGTATCTTTTAGTCGAGCAGTCTCGACTAGAGCACTCCTTGTTTTTCATTGTAAACCGTAACTGAATCATCCAATTTTTATTAGGGTGTTGCCTGCAAGAATATATATTTTAAATTTCAAGTCTGAAATAAAGAATTTTTACTAAATACCATACAGTCCGTCCCGATTCCACAATAAGCGTGGACATATCAGAGAGAATATGGAAAATTACAGAAATTTTGGTGTGAAGCTTTAAATAAACTTGTATATACTTTCGAATTATAAAATTTAAAGATTCTTTCGATACGCCCACTAGGAGCGTGGCAAATGGGAAAATGAATTTTCGGGTATCTTAGAATCAATGTTAGTTGAAGTGCTAGAGAGTTGAAATTTGTAATGTATACTCGCGCTGATAGTCCAAGGTTAAATATATATATATATATATATATATATATATATATATATATATATATATATATATATAAACTGTATCTTCTACAATTTGAGAGCTAGAATGTCCAAATTTGACCAGGGAATTACTGTTAAGATCCTATAACAAACTATTTGTCCACATCACTCAAGGCGTCGCAAATAGGATCTGACTATGTATGCTAGAAATTTAAGATATATACTGACAACCATGACCAAAAAATATGACGGATATATCTAAATAATAGATAATACAAAATTTTTACGATGCTTTAAGAGCGTAGCATGTCAAAAATACCGTGCAATTTTCAGATTTTTAGAGGAAAGCTTCTAAATTCTGCAGTAACGTTACTTTAATTCTGATATATATATATATATATATATATATATATATATATATATATATATATATATATATATATATATATATATATATATATAATAAATATATATATATATATATAATAATAAATATATATATATATATAATAATAAAATAATAAATAGAAAATAATAATTTTATGTCTTGAACAGGTTGGAAGAGTCCAATAAAAACTATACAGACATATATTTTTGTTTCTTATCTTCTATTACACACCGTCTCTTATTTTATTACATTAACTTTCAAATTCAAACGTTTATGTTTAAACATTGGATAATTTTTAATCAGATTTTTTATAATTTTCTTTCGTGTGTGTAGAAGTAAATTAGTATGTTCCTACTATGAGCTTAAAAGGAACAATGACGTACATTATGAATGATATTGAATTTGATGAATGATGAACATATTTTCAGAGTTAACAGTTTTGCGTATAGTATTTTTTTATACCCTGAACCCATTGAAAATGGGAAATCAGGGTACAATGGTTTTCTTAATATGTAACAAACAGGTGGCGTGGCAGGAACTAGGAACTAGACTTGAATTTTTTGTTGGCCGTAAATAGCACGCGCATATCGAGTTTGTTTCCAAAATTAAATAGCCATTTCCATTGTTTTGATTATAGCCTTGTCCTTTGATTTATTTCGTGTTTCATCGTCAATTTCACACCATGCTGTTGGTATTTCTAATCTATGTATACTCGAATGTAAAATCAGAAAGAGATAGAACATCAATTTTTCATTGACCATCAATGAATAATCCACATTTGTGTTTACTTCAAAATTAATTGGTAAGGTAATGTTGCTTTGCGTGTATCGTATATCTCTTATATAGACTTTACACCGACCAGATTTATAGTATCATAGAACAAGACTTAAGTCACAGAAAAGAAGTCAAATAAATACATGATACATGTATAATAAATACATGATATTTCGGTCTCTTCCATGGGGAGGATGCTGCATCTCGCTCCATTTTGTGCCCTCTTGTAATAATCTATGCGTGCATAGATATGAAAAGATGAAACTGATGAAACGGATTACCTAGATCGCGCCACGATGTAAAGACATTTAGCTTTTATACCGAAACGTTCGCCGAACGATGAAATAGCAAACTATGAAAAAGCCGTGTACATTCCGTTGACTTGTATCCACAGTCGTCTTGTGTTTACTCTAGTGTATCGGTAACCGATGCAGCACTACGTAATCGTTGTCACAAGACTTTCCTCTATTAAGGTATATAAATAACGCTTCGTTAGCACTAAAAAATGAGGGTAAACTTTGTATGAACAATCATAATTTCATATACTTACTATGTATGCAGCTATCCGATTCATAGATTTTCATAAAAATACTTTTAGGTAAATTTTTCAGCTATAAGTAAATGCAAAATATTAATTGGGTTATTTTCTTTTATTTCCTTAGTTTTGTACATGCTCAAAATATTTATCATTTATACCTCTATATATTACAGCTGCTTTTTTTTATTTATTTTTGTTTCTCAAAATTTAACGATCGCGGCATTAAATCGAGATTCTGAAGACATGCATACGCTTGTTTCTCCATAAAAATTTGATCTTTGGTTTTGCCGCATGCTACTCGTGTCCATTTTGGGTCAAGAATATGCTCGTTGGAAACGACACGAAACTTTTGACCGTATGGTCTGTTTTCTTTTTTGCCCTCATCAAATAACAGGTCCTGTTCGCTGCCAAAAGTTTCCTCAATGTTACTTGGGGAGAAATGTGTAACTGACTGTCCGGACATAAGAAATTTGCTAGGTGTTTCTGTTTCAAACGGATGTGCTTTTTTCCCATATTGTGAGAAGTTAACGTTCCAACTGGGAAGCAATGATTTTCTGGCTCGCTTTGGCGCAGGCGAATGCAAACTTATATTTGCAAGAGTAAATGAACATCCCGTGTTAGATATGTTGTCGCATCTATTTTCGGCTTTGCTGATATTGATCTCAGAGTCATTCAGCTGTTCCTCACTGATAATTTCTGCAAGATCTTCAACCAGACTCGAAGGACTCGATGGTACGTAGGAGAGTCCATCCAATTTTTTCCCAATGGCAGCAAGAGCATTTTTAAATGGAGTTGGAGTACGTGGGCCAATTAAACCTATGAAAATCCATTTAAAATATGATTGATAAACACAATATATATATATATATAGTATTACTTACTTTTATGCGGTGTTTCAATTGATGTGGTTTCCAACTCTTTTTTTATTTCCATTCCAACACGGTTATAAGTTTTAGTAACTGGTGTACTTGCTGGCAAATTCATATCCTCAAATGTTGTGAGACATGGCGATTTAAGGAACTGACTTGGTGAAAAGGGTAGTGATTTAAAAGGGGTTATAACTGGCGTTTGCGGTAATTTGGATTTTATGTCGTTTATTAATAAATCGGAACTCTTTGATGCATCAGGAATGTGCTTGCGCGATCGCTTCAGTATATTAGGTGTAGGCCTAAGTTTCACATCATATTGTAAAAGAGGTAGTGCTGTCATGAACGTGCCTTTAACTAATCCATTTACATTTTGTGCATCAAAATTTGACGAACCATCAGTTTCGCTGAGTTCAGCGTACATATCTTTAATTACATCTTTAGTTTTCACAACGTTTAGAAAGGGTTCTTCGTGATATGATTCTACAGCTTCATTGACTTCTGTTTTATTTAAATCAGAAATACTGTTATTTAAATGCGTTGATTTGGTATGTAAAACTTGTGGGCACTTATTAATACCACCTGTTTTAATTAATTCAATAAGACGAGTGCGTGAGCTTTTTAGATCACTGCCAGCTACCGTATTTACAGATCTACGCTCAGCATCGTATTTACGACGCATTGTAGAATTCCAGTGATTTTTTATAGCATTATCAGTTCGACCTGGCAGCAGTTTTGCAATTTTAGCCCATTGATTTCCTAGCTTAAAATGTGCATTGTAAATTATTGTATCCTCTTCATCCGTCCAAGCAGTTTTCTTAATATTTGGATTAAGATGGTTATGCCAACGTTCACGACATTGTTTTCCAATCCGTCCATTCAGATATCGAGCAATTAACGTCCATTTCTTTGGTCCAAATCGACGCACAAGCTCAATAACTTTCTCATCTTCTTCGCGCGTCCAAGGTCCTTTAATGAGTTCTGGGTTTAATACCTTAGCCCAACGCTGCTGTACTTGTTGCTCAAGTCTATCTTTAAAATGTGATCCAATAATATCCCAACGTTCACGATATTTTTCAACAAGAGACTTAAGTAACAAGTCTTCTGATTTCGACCAACGCTTGCCAAACCCATAGTTGGGGTGCCCAGTTACCGATTTCGTTAGTGTTTTCAGCTGAAATTTAACTGGCAAACTGTTTTCTTTATGTTCTTCAATTTTGGTGTTCATGTTGATTAAATTTATAATTTTTGAAACATTATTGTTTGAAGGGACAGGCCTATTATCATTAGCATTTACATCGTTGGATTTGTTAATGGTATGTAACTGCGAATAATTGAATAAACAACCTACTTCATCCTCAACGGGGTCACTTTCTTCAATATCATGATCGGAATATTCGGACGTCTCCGATTCTTCTGATAATGGTTCAAATTCCAGGGTCGAATTTTCTTTAGCCAAATTGACGTCAATACCGTCCATATTCACAGATTTTTCAATAATCCTTGCTTTCGTGGTGAACAATAGTGAAAAACTTCTGGCCCCACTTTCTCAGGATGTAAATAATGATGAATGTTTCCACTGCAATATAAGCACTTGATAAAGCTTTGTAGATGAGGATACACCATATAATGTGCGCATATATCACTTATGGAATTATTTTCAATTTGCCTTTTGCAGCTTAGACATTGAACAAATTTTGTTGGATGGCGATCCGTTCGTAGTAAAGGGTGCGTTGCGTCGTTTTCTGAATGCTCGAAAACTTCAATTTCTGAGCGATTATACGCACTATTCGAGTTGAAGTTCTTACAAAGCTGTTTATTAAAATACAAATTCTCATCCATTTAAACAATGATATACATATACAGTTTGTCTACTAATTGTTTGCAAAATCAAAAAAGTCATACAAGTTCAGCTTTGACATCATTTTTTATTAGGAAAGGCACTTTTTTCATATTTTTTCACAATATTTTTCTTTAATGTACTCTTAAAGAAAATAAATAACAAAAATAATGAAAAAACAACAAAAAAATAATAAATTATTCAAAACAAAAAAAGAGCAAATATTAGCTGTCCATTAATTCTTTGCAAAATGCAAACATAAATATTCTGAGATCTATATCTCTTTAATATCCATATGGAATTTGCTAATATTTCGTATGCCCCCCATTAGCTTCCTTTACACCTCTGAGGCGTCACGACATTGACAATATTAATTCATTTATGTTGGAATATTGGGGTATTTTGCGCCACTCCTCGTTTATGCAACGAATTAAATTAATTGTTTTTTCATTATTTTTGTTATTTATTTTATTTAAGAATACATTAAAGAAAAAAATTTTGAAAAAAATATGAAAAAGTGCCTTTCCTAATAAAATATGATGTCAAAGTTGAACTTGTATGGCTTTTTTGATTTTGCAAACATACATACGAATATATTTATCAATGGAATAGATAAAATAGAATAAACACTTTTCAGATCAACAAAGAACGTTTTTAATATGTTTAAGTGAATCAACGAATAAACTTATTGTTTATTCATTACTATTTCTTTATTCATTACTTCTGTAATCACTTTTGCCATGTCAAAAGGGCGTCGATTATTATTTGTCATCGATTGTTATTTGTAAGGTTGTTTTAAAAGTAGTCAAGTTAAGCGTTACATACACATATGTATGTTCCACGCATTGCTACTATGGAACTGGGACAAAAAAAATTTGTAATTTGAGCACCATGGCTAATACATTTTTATGAACAAAATTTACAAACTATAATTTTCAAAGAATATAGTCTCCTCAGAAATAAAACAACTAGTACTAACCGCATTTGTAGATCAAAACAAGAGTGCACTAGTCGAAACTGCTCTACTAGGCGATACCGCTAGTTAGTTGCGATACCCTGAACCTTGCGAGCTCATATTACAACCATTCTACGTTTCTTTTGTATATATGTATGTACATACATACATAGTAAACAACCCATGCCCACATACATACACATGCACGCATGAATAAGCTATCTGGTAACTGCGCAGCTTACGCAGCAACTGCGCTTGGGATGCAGTATGGGCTATATTATAAGAATTTATTTCTGTATTAACAATTTATTTCTGTATTCATTATTGACAAAATGTCTGCAGCAGGTCATAAAGATTGATTTGACAGTCACTCTACAATTCAAACCATGCAAAGTCAACAAACTACTAAATCGCTACACACTCGACAAATTCGATCATCGCTCACCATACACACACATATTCCAATGCGGGTGTGCAGTTCACAAGGTCAATCAACGTCAACCGTTGGGTTCTTACAATTTCCACAAGGGACTGTAAGTGTGAGTGCATGCTCATCGTGAACACGTATTCTTCATGAGCATCAACGTTTTTATACCCTTCACAAAAAAACTAATGGAAATCTTCACATTTTGCATGAGGAATGCAAACCCCTGTCTTCAGTCTAATATAAAGAAGAAATGGGATATCTATGCAAACAATTTGCAATTTTTTTTGAGCTGCTGCTGCTTGTGCGTACGTACAAATATGTTTGTATGTACATTCGTATATATTTGAGAAGGCAGAAAGAGAGAGAGAGAGAGAGAGAAAGTAAGGGGTAAGCAGTATATAGTGGGTCTTCATATGGGAATTCGACCATTTCGGAAGAACGCTCGCAGCGCACCGATTACGTGTCTCATCTTTTCACTGCTAGAACCCTCAAGAGAGCGACCCGAGGTCAATGCACAATTTTAACGTGTGGATACAGTTTGTTCTAGATGTCCGGTCTATGTGTTGTATGGTTAGTGGTAGTATAATATACACGAGTATACATATTAAGTTTCAGATCTCAAGCTTTTGTGGCTTGTGACAGACTCACTAGCAGATATCGACTCAGCTTGTCATCTTGATCAAGAATATGTATTATACCGTGATCTCCCATTTCCTATTGGGTCTAAAATCAGCAGTTTAATTTAAAAATGGCCGTTACTTAGCAGATTAAAATATTTGTAAGGAGATTGTGGTTATTGGGACGGTTTTTTTTCGTTCCGCAGTAACCTTTCTGGTTCGAGAAAAATTTATATATTATAATCGTATATACGTGTGCTTCGACAGGTCTATAATAGGCGCAAATAAACAAACATAAAACAGCGCCACTTGAAATTAATTGAAAGCAAGTTAAAAAGTCTCGGTAGCTGAATATTTTGCGACGCCGATGTGATCTACGTACATAAGCTCGTTGTTATTCATTTGTGGCTACTTACATACAAGAAATTAAATTCGAAAAAATATCCGAATCTATTCGGTTTTCTAAATAGAATTGATTTATTTTATTAGTGTTGAATTGTGATAAGCTTGAATGAATACATTTATTTTAGAAACTTGGGTTTTTTTTTTAATCTTCTATGATCATTGATATAATATATATATAGAAAATATATTCTTCGATCTTGCCAAGGTGGAGCAGTGTTGAACAGTTCATTCGTTAAACATCTTACACGATAACTATACGTAGGCTATAAAATGATTTTTATACCCTGAACCCATAGAAAATGAGAAATCAGGGTATAATGGTTTTATTTAAATGTTTGTTACAGATAAATAGGAGGTGCGATTCAAGCTATGCTATACACAAGCTATGGAGTACTTCTAATAAAGCAGATCGAACGGGGTTCAAAGTATCTCTTAGTCGGGTACCCCGGACTAAAGTTTTCTGACTTATTTTACTTATGTTTGAGGTAGGTAAAAATGCTTTAAGCATCAGTCAAGTCAAGTCACCACTTTGACCGGTGTGTCGGACTGTATTACTGCATACCGAATAAAAATATCTTTTCTTGGGCTGTCTCCTACCATGGAACCAGGAGCTATCCCGCATTAAGCTGCAAGGTTGAGCCCATGTATATGCTCTAGCTGATCACTGTCATCTATGTTCCAGCGTACAGGTCCAGCCTCAAAGCACCTTTGCCAAGGACCAAGACTCTTTTCCAAGCATTTGTACTGTTACACATGTACTCGCCTATAGTCTCTAATTTGAACTCACCGACATTTTCTACCATGTCGGCCCTTTCTTCTGACCACCTTTCGCAGTTAAAGAAAGTTCATTTTTGCTACCTGCACCGAAATTCTTTACTTTGCCAGAGATTCTATATTTCTTGCGCGTTTTCACAGGTAGGTCTTCCGGTATCACTGCTGATATCCCTGTCACAGCAGCTCCTGATACTGTGCAGTACGCCGAAGCCATACTTAAGGCTCCTCTTTTTTGAACTGATTACTTCGGTTTCCGCTTTAAAAGTGTTCGCACATACTTTGCTACCATATAGTAGGATTGCTTTTGTTGCTTTCATTCGGTACTCATAGACCCTGGTGATATCGTTGGGTAAGTATTTGTTGTGCTTCGGCGGTACTTATGGTGATGATGACGGCTGCAATGTCATCGGCATACCCAATCAGAAACGTGTCTTCAGGCATTTCCAGCCTTACAACGTTATCGTAGCTGATATTCCACAGCTCTGCTCCTAGGACCGACCCCTGTGCCGCTAATCCGGTCACGCTATATCCTTTCGTACTTGTCAGTTGTGCTTGCAAGAAACTTTTGACCATATATATTTAGTATTCTGGTATATGAAAACATTGCTTTAAGTATGCAAGCATGTCGGTCCATCTAACATTATTAAATGCGATTTGACGTCCTTCAGTAGGTTTTACAGCATCAAGTAGTCTGGGCTTTATGAGCTTTTCTAACTTCTTTAGAGCTGTATTTAACATGCACAATGGGCGATATGACGATGGTGTGTTTGGATCGCTTTGCATTTGCTGCATAGCCTTTCATAGGGAAAGAGCTGCAATCTTAACCTCGTCTTTGATGAAATTCGAGGCGGCGCAATGAAACTCTAAAGCGCCATTTCTTGCATTTCGTGGATTTGTATTGGAAATAATGTCCTAAGAATGTGACCCATCATTTCATTATCCACGATGGGCGTTTGCGACCACTATTTTTCTCTCTTGTATTAACGGGCCGTCACCACTATGATATGGATACGAGGTCTTGGTTTCGTCTTCTAGCCAAAATCTGTTTTTTTTCTGCTTATGTTGTTCACTGATTACCACTACGTCAATAGCGTATTCTGTTACGATCTGCGTCAACAATGCGCCTGCATTTTTGTTACGGTGTCGATTAACTTGGAGGATCTTCAACATTTTGCCTTAGATTGTCGAGTACTTGGGCAATTCTCCGCCCAGACATATGATCTAAATGGCATACGTCTGCAACTGTACAGATGCAGCATTTGGAAGGTTTCGCCTAAGCTGTACAACAGCGCTGCTAGTTGGTTTCATAAGATACTAAAAGCTATAAATTGCTCGCAGTTATTCGAGACAGTAGTTTTTATACATAAGTCATCTGCAACCTCCAACACCACAGTATATGAATCAAGATATCATATCTCTACTGTCGTTGCCATCTCTACTGTTGGATTGTATTACGTATGTTTAGTTGAATACCAGAGTATTCACACCCACACCTTTTTTGGTGACTGTTTTGACACAGATATGTTGTCTTTCACAAAGTTTCTCGCCAGACTCCGATTCTTAAGAACTAGATATTGGATTCAGTTGGATAGTGGTTGTGTACGCTGTGTTCTTTTTTACAGACAGTTTTGTTGCTTGGTAGCTTCTGCCTGTTACTTTCTGAAGTTCTTGTCCTCGAATATGAAGCAGTTGACACAAGGCCGATAAACCACTTTTACCATCCAGGCTGATGTTTTTCTGCTTCTTATGCGCCTCAGCATCTCGCGACAGTTGACGATGACAACACATAGATTGGACATCTAAAACAAACTTTTCCAAGTCTTTGTATCAGGGTCGTGGATACCATTTAACTTCGCATTTGCTCGGCTCGCTCTCTTTAGGCTAATGCAATGAAAATATGGTACGTCCCAGTCATTCTTTCCCATTCTTATATAAAGCATCACTATATGCTATTTTTCCTTACTCTCTCTCTGCCTCCCTGCTTTCTAAAATGTATATGTAAGTTAAGTATCGTGTATCGTGATGATTTCTTTGGAATTGTCTTTGGCTGAGACTGCTGAATAGGCATTTCGGACATTGTCGCGAGTACTTGACCGGGGCCGGATATTTTGAAATCTATTTGTCGTTAACTCTTCCCCTCTTAATTTCTGCTTGTTCTCAAGCAGATTATCAGAATTACGGAACATTGTTTAGGTGAAAATGGGGCGATGCACACGACATTGGTTTCGTCGGTTGAGCGTTTGCGTTTGAATTGATTTCTGTTGGAGTCAGGCTCATTTGTAGTGTGACTATTTTCCTTTTCTTCCGTGTGGACGCTGAGTAGAAACAGTGTAACCAGTGAAACTCTATTGACGTTGGACTGGGTATAGAGTTTGCGCAGTTGTCTAATATTGTTGAGGTGTAATGCTTCTAATGATTGCAGAGACAATATTTTTACTCGTTTTACCTCTTCTGGTGCCATGTGAATGATGGGGATCTCTAGTTTCATGTTGGTTACTTCTGTATTGTCGAATTGTTAATTGATGATGCCTATGGTCTCATTGCCAAAATGGATAACGTATGTTCCCACGAGTTATTTTGTGGAGTCATTCCAAGTCATGTTACCGATCTCATAGAATTGATCTTTTCTAACGAAAAATTCATTATTATTTAAATTTATAATTTTGTTATTTCTTTGAACTGGCTTAATCAAAAAATGTTGGTAATCAGTTTTTTCTAATACGGGTATTTTTACAAGGTAGATAAGGGTTGATTGGTTATGAAGTATGGAGACGTTGGAAAATTCAAGCATTTCTTCAACTGAAAGTGGGGTTAAGCCGATAATTTTGAATCTATTAGTTACTATTTTTAATTCTTCTGCGCTCAAGATTACTGAATTAATGATATTTATTCTTGCCCATTGAATAGCATGTCGAATATTTATAATATCTTCTTTTATTAATCTAATTTGATTTTAGAAAATAATGGCTATTTCATTACTGAGAGAACTATCTTTTTTGATGGGATTCGTTAAGTCTTTAAATTTTCTACTTAGTTTATTAATCCTCTGCTCTAGCTGGCGATTTATGATAATTTGCTGGTTATTATTAGCTAATAACCCGTCAATATTCTGATTCAATATAACAAGATCATCAGCTATCCAGTTTATAGATCTGACCTGCCTGCGATGGAATGAGGATGTTATTGCGTAGAATGTGGTAATGGTATGGGTTATTTCGTGATGAAGAGTGGGGTATAAGTAATTATCTTTTAATTCGTTTTCGGTATACTTTGCTAATCTAACGAGTGTACTTTCAATCTGATTTATAGATTTCTATGTTCAATTGATCTCGGAGTATGAAGGTAATTGATTCGGAATTTAATGATTTTTCATTATCTAGTACAACGCATTTTGGTACGCCATAATAAAACAAAATATCGTGCAATGGGTTTTTGATGTCTTGTACTGCTTTTGATTTAATGATCTTGCCTTGTGCTAGCTTTGGAAACTTGTCTATTGCTGTCAACACTAATACTTTCTCGGTTGAGTAGATACCTATATAAAGTATGTGACTCGGAAACTGAGGGATGGGAGTTTCTCTTACCTCCGGATTTGGTGGGTGTCTATCGAATTTTTGCTCCTTGCATACCCTACATTGTTTGATTAAATTTATTATTTTTTCTTTCATTTTAGGGAAATAGAATTTTTCTGATAGCTGCAACTTATTTTCTGTCATGACGCGATGAGCCCTGTTATGTTCTTTTAGTATCTCCTCATCTTGTTCTGTTTCTGTCAAAAGGTCTTTTACTCTCAAGGATGTAAATCTTATCTTATAGCTTTTGAAATGCGTCGGGTAAATTGTCTGTATCTGTCCCATAATATCTTCAGATGTTGTGATTCCATTTATTACGGATGGATTGAGGTACTTTCTTAGTATGGTCAGTAGATGATTGGTGTAATGGGATGTCGAATTTGTAGTTTATAATTGGTTTTTTCTATTATAATTTGATTTTTAAAGGCGTTTATGGGAACTTCTACACTATGGATTAAATGTTCTGTTGAGCTTTCTGCGCTATGCTGAGTTTATGCTACCGAATGTATTTGGCTTGATCTCGAGAAAGCATCGGCCACTATATTGCTTTTGCCTGGTTTGTGAAGTAATTCATAGTCATATTCTTCGAGATAGGCTTTCCATCTTTTGAATTACCATTCCAGTTACTGAGTGAGTAGGTCAAGGGTTGATGATCTGTAAAGGTTTTAACTTAAGTTCTACCGTATAGGTAGTTTTTGAGAGCTTTTCAAGCCCAAATTACGACTAGCATCTCTTTCTCATTAGTAGCACAGTTTTCTTCGGCCTTGAAAAGGGTTCTGGAGAGAAACGAAATTGGTCTATCACCCTATAAAAGTATGGCGCCTATGGCGAAGTCGGAAGCATCTGTGGTGAGTTGGAATTCTGTATTGAAATTAGGGAACTTTAGGACGACCTCTTCTGAAACTAAAGAGTTTTTTATTTTGTTAAAGGCATCTATTCCATCCTGATTCATGTTAATTAATTCCCTTTTTGACTCCTGCTTGGACACTCGTCCCCCTTCCCCTCTTAAAAGAGAGCTAAGTGGTTTCGCCAATTTAGCGAAATGTCTTATGAAGCGTCTGTAGTATCCTGCTATGCCAAGGAAAGCCCTTAGATCCCTTAAAGTTTTAGGTTGGGCGTAGTTAGCAAGTGCTAGAACTTTATCCGGGTTTGTTTCAACACCTCTATCAGATATAATGAAGCCTAAGAATTCGACTTTGTTTTTGTAAAACTCTCATTTATCTAATTGGCATTTAATATTGGCTTCTTGTAGAGTTTTGAATATTGTGTCTAAGTTTTTGGTATGTGATTCCGTGTTTTTGATGAAATTTATTATGTCATCAATATAGATTTACCGATATGATCTCTTAGTATATCATCAAACGCACGCTGGAAAATAGAAGGTGCGTTTTTGAGACCAAATGGGAGTCGTGTAAACTCATATTTTCCGTTATTAACGGAGAAGGCTGTTTTTGGAATTTGGTGGAATCCACTTTTAAGGTCAAGTACAGAGAAAATTTTGTTGTCTCCCAATTGTGCCTGTACCTCGTTTATCTCAGGTATGGGATATTTATCTGCAATCTTGACTTTATTAAGTTTTCGATAGTCTATAACCATCCTATACTTTTTTTCGCCAGATGTATCCAATTTTTTCGGTACAATCCACACTGGGGAATTGTAGGGTAACCGTGACGGCCGTATAATGCCATCGTTTAGCAGTTCTCTGATTAGCTTGTGAATTTCGTCCTTTAAAGACATGGGGTTTTGGTAAAATTTTGAATAAACTGGAACTTCATTTGAAGCTCTGATTTCTCCGTCTACGTTGTATTAATTGTCTTAGAACTGTTCTTTGTCTGTCACTTAAGTAGTCTACTCTGGGGATAATAGTGTTTACTGCCTCATATTTTTCTCTTTTATATTGATTTTAATTTTTTCTTTTACTGTCATTAATTTATTGGCTATGCCTATTACAGCTTCTAGGTCACAAAGGCTATCGTTTCCTAGAATGGCATCAAAAGATTTAGCGTAGGCAGCAAAAAAAATTTTCCGTTACATTCTGGGTGGTTGAATAAATTAGTAAATTTATGGTGGGTTATTTTGACGCTTCCTCCCACTGTTACTGCTTAAAAGGCATTTCGTTAGGTTTGGGATTGGGTACAAATTTAGGCTGAATGAAGTTTTTATTGTAACCTGTGTCTATTAAGATTTTGAATGATTGGTTATTCCCCACCTTACACTTAAAGTATGGCAGTGAGGAATCGCTTATTCTAAAAAATTCAAGGCCGTATCATGGTTTTCAGTACTTTTGCTTGCTTTTTTTGCGCAGCGTATTCTTGCAGGCACATGCCGTACTCGCACTGTTTGCTATGCTCTGTAACAGTCTGATCATATTGCACGTATTCTGTTGCTGTGGCTTCACAGGCTTCTGCATAACCTTGCTCAGGTTGTAATTTTTCTCCTTGAGTATAGAAGATTCTCTGTTTTTTACCTTCCTGGTTTGTCGGCATAGAAGGCCTCTTGCCTGACTCAAAGTGAGGTCTATTCATATAATTGACCATTTTTCTTGGAATACTTATATCTACTTCCATTGGTATAGGAGGTTTTGCAGCGATCGGACGTAGTGGGGCTACTGGTGGAGGGTACCTGAACCGGAACTTGCTGGGGTCTAACATTTGCCTGTTGGTAATTTGGTGTTTGTTGGTAATAATCGGTTGTGTCTGGTTATAGAATGGACGAATTTGCTGTCCCTACTCGGGCACCAGTTAACTTTTTAGTTATTAAATGAATTAAATTAAGAAGTCAACAATTGACTGATGTTTAATGTTTGGCTTTTATTTTCAAACTAAATGTACTTAGAACAATTTTACACTAGCTAGCTACGTTCTGCTCTTGGCGGTGGCGGCGCAGTCGCAACATTCTTGGGAATCCAGTATCGTGATGATTTCTTTGGAATTGTCTTTGGCTGAGACTGCTGAATAAGCATTTCGGACATTGTCGCGAGTACTTGACGGGGGTCGGATATTTTGAAATCTATTTGTCGTTAATTTGTACGTACATATGTATATGTATATTTTATGAATATGTGTGTATGGTGAGCGATGATCGAATTTGTCGAATGTGTCGCGTTTCAGTAGTTTGTTGACTTTGTATGGTTTGAATTGTAGAGTGACTGTCAAATCAACCTTTATGACCTGTATCAGACATTTTGTCAATAAAGAGTAGTGCTAGGTGCATCCTAGAACTTGTGAATCCTTATGAATTACCTGATTCACTTAAATCTTTAAAAGTCCGCTACCCAATATATTCGAAAAAATTAAATAAACTTCTTAGTTAGTGAATTATTATGATTTTTTTTCGGTTTGAAAATGTTTATGCACCTATTACATTAAAGTAGTTATATTGTGTTTTAACAATGTCTGTAGATACATTTATATACATGTGCAAGTGTGAGTCCTTAAGAAAGCAAATTATTTAAATGTGTTTATCCGGTCCCGCGTTGCAGATGTTGATCTGTTGTAGCTATCCACAGGATTGTGTCGACTGTTGTAAACTGCGTTTATAACAGTAGATTAGGGTACGTAGCTATTAAACTACGGAATTACCGCCTTGTGGCTAAGTAATATATCAATTGAAGAGATATTTACGACGTCGGTCGGACTGAATGTTTCACGTTAGCGAGTATATTTCAAACTGACTACAAAATTGACTTAAAACTAAAATCAAAGCTGAAGCGGCAGCATGAGTTGCACAAAGCCTCGGTCACACTGTACTTGTCGATGCACCTTCTTCGATTCCATTTTGCGCTTGTAAAGGTAGTAGATGACAAAGAAACAGCTGAAAGCGACGCTCACAATAATACCGCCAATGAGCCAGATGATTCCAGATCTTCTCTAAACTCACTGATGACTTATCAGTTGTGGGCGTTCATCAAATGAAGTTGCGGAAAGCTTAGCACAGGGTCATGACTTATGATGTTGAGAAGTGGAGACCCTGCAACGGCTGGACTCTTTTTTAACGTTTCTCGTTGGTTGATGAATTTAGTCCTGTTGATCATGCTGAAGCTCTCAAAGGTGATGAGATAGGTGCTGTGGATGCTGATTTCTGGCCCGTCATCCGCGCTTACTTTCGCCAAACTTTCATTGATGATTATCATGCCGTCATCTATCGAGACCGACAATTTGCCGTGCTTCCGGCATATAGAGCTCGAGCACAAGTATCGCCCTTTGCCACCTTGCAGATTGCGCCATAGTTGGTAGTAGTACATCCTGAAGTTGCCAGAACATCGTCGTCACAATCAGCTATGATGTTATCTTGTAGCTGTAGTATGGTGTGGTGATGGGATACATGGTAAATTGCTAGCTTGCTACAAACGGACTTAATCTTTGGATATGTGATTAACACATGGACAATATCTTCGGAATGGAATACTTTTACAGAAGAGGCTTCCATCAGGCTAACTATAGGGACTTCTGAAGGATGTTCATTAAGTATTGATTTCAAGTCACTATGATCAAAAATGGTGGGATTTACTATGCCTGATTTAGCGAGAGTGATTGTGAGAATTAAATTTTGTATTCCTGTTGTTAACATTCTGTTTCTTGCCAAAAGTGCTCATATAAATGGAAGGTGTCTACTAAGTTGGCTTTCTTGGCCTTTTTAATTTCATTTACGGTAGAGGTTAACTGATTGATTTGTTTTTGGGTTTCGGAATTTATAATTATTTGCATATTGTTTGCGTCAATGAGCTTTGACTCCGACAATTTGATCATCTTGAAATCGGAAGCATCCGGTGTAACAGCAACCACTTTTAGTGCTGTGCCTAGGAAGTTTAAGGTCCTGGCCATCCTATGATGTAAATTAACTACGGATAACAGACTTTTAACGTGATCTATATCAACGTCTAGAAGCTTTCGCATGTGCGATTGAAGAAATAATTCGGACAACTTATCTGTTTCATCTACAATATTGGTAAACTCTGTCAAATTACTGGAATGTCTAATAAACCCTTGTTGTTCCCAAATTAGTACGTTCCCATCCAATATGGGAATGTAGTCTGATCTTGAGTAATCAGAGATTCGAGAGTACGCTACCACTAGCATGTTTAAAAGCAAAAACGTACGTCTGTAATGTATAAACAATGAAATTATAAACCATTGTGTTTTAATGCCTAACCTTAATTACTATCTGAGGTTGTCTTTATGGACCACCTTTCCATTATTGAGAACCGTGGTTTCCAAATCTGCTTCTATCTTTTCTTCCGAGTATACAGCGTTAGCTTGTTTCCAAGTTTTTTGTTGGTTTTCAAGAACACTGTCTCGCCTACCTCAAATACTATGTCTTGTCTGTCTGGCACTGCTTGTGCTTTTTGAATTTTTTTCTTAACAGAGAGTGTGACTTCTGTTGATGTGGCATGTATGATCTCAATCGGTCTTTAGTTTGTAACCGAGTGGATTGACTTGTTGTATTCTACTGTTGATCTCAATATAAGTTCGATAGTTTCGCTGGCTTTTCCATCTAGTTTTAGACTTCTGGCTATGTCAGCCAGAGTACTGTGGAATCGTTTTACCTGTCCGTTGGAAGTGCTGTGAAGCGGTGAAGCATTTACAATGTCTATATTGTAGTTTTTTTCAGGAATGATCTGATAATTTCTGAGTTGAATGCAGCTTCATTGTCACAGTATATGGTTCTGATTTCAGGAAAGATATTAACCAGCTGGATAATGGGTATTTCTACTTCCATTGCTGTTCGAGACAGGAGTGGTTGTACGACGGCAAACTTTGAAAACTTGTCAATGCAAGTTAGAAATAGTTTGTTGTCGGTGAAGAAAATATCGATGTGTAGTGTTTCGCCTGCATATGAAGGAATTGGTGTAGTACCCAGTTCCGGCTTTTGTGGGTGTCTGTCATATTTGGATTTTGTGCAAACTTTGCAATTCGCAATAGCTTCTCTTGCTAAGTTAGTCATTTTTGGAAAATAATAGTCGCGAAGGATCTGTTATGTATTTTCCTGTGCAGCTCTGTACGCGCGGTTGTGTTCGGCCAAGATTATTTCCATCTGTTGGTTTTTGTCAGTGATGGACACATAGTTCTTGCAATGCCAAAATTTGGTTGCAAGGAAACTTGAGACTAGGCAATGTTGGAAGCTGGCCAGTGTAGGGAGATCGCAGTGGAATGAGTCTGTCATTATGAGTGGTTTTAGTGTTTCAATTAACGAATTTTTGTCAGTGAAGCTGATCAGGTGAAAGCGTGCTTCTTTTAAGATAATTTGATTCTTGAAGCAATTCACCGGTTTGTCAGTCGTGTCGACCGTGTAGGTCAGTGACAATTCGCTGTGGATTGTTGCAGCGTCTGATTGAGGTTCGTTTTGTAAGGCGTTTAAATTTTGCCTAGAAAGGGCTGACTACGAAGTTTTCTTTTCCTGGTTTGTACAATACTGTTGCATTATGTTCGTCTATAAAGGCTTTCCACCTTTCGATTTTGGCATTTGTGTTTCTTGGGAAACTGCAAAAGTTAGGGGCTGATGGTCAGTGAAGATTTTTACGTAGTTTTCCTAATGCCCATACAATGGCTAACAATTCTCTCTCGTTTGTCGCGTAGTGTGACTCGCTAGTTTTGAGAGTTCTTGAAATCATTGTTATTGGCCTGCCCCCTTGGGATAGGACAGCTCAAATGCCATTCATTGATGCATCCGTTGTCAGGTCAAATGGCTGATGAAAATCTGGATACATTAGAGTGACATCTTATGATGCCAGAATGTTACGCTGCCGTTCGAGTGTGTTTCGTTGGGTTTCATTAAATTTTACTTCAATTTTGCTGGACATGTGTTTACTGACTTTGACATTTTCTTCCTTGAGTATGCTTGTTAGGGAGGCTGCCATAGGTGCAAAGTCTTTTATGAAGACCCTATAATAGCTGGCTCATCCGAAGAAGGACCTGAAGCTGTAGAGGTTTTTTGGTTCAACATACTTTTCGATGGTCTTGACTTTTTCGGAATCAGTTTTTATCCCGTGTTTTGTCACTAAGAAGCCTAGGAATTCAATTCTTTCTTTGAAAAACTGAGTTTTTTCTTGTGAGACTCTCATATTAGCATCACACAGGTTTTTTAGTACCGTGTCAACATGTTTTACATGGTAAAACTTGTTTTCTGAGAAAACTATTACGTCGTCTACATGTTTTCCCAATTTGTTCCCTTAGGACGTCATCTATGGCCCTTTGAAAAATGCTTGACGCGTTTTTCAGGCAAAAGGTAAACGGCAAAATTCGTACTTGTCGCTATTTACTGAGAACGACGTTTTTCGCGGTCTTGTTCCGCGAGGAAAATCTGGTGGTAACCTGACTTTAAGTCCAAGGCTGTAAAAAAATTTTGCCTTCCCTAGGTTCGCTAGAATCATAGGGACGCTAGGCATTGGGTACCGGTCGGCAATAGTTCGCTCATTTAGCTTCCTAAAGTCGATTACAAGGCGCTTGTTCTTATCGCCGTTGGTATCGGTCCCTTTTTTTGCCAACAACCCAAGCTGGGCTGTTGTATGGTGACCTTGATGGTCCAATTAAACCATCTTTGAGTAAACATCCAATTTCTTTGTTTACAAAGTCCGATGCGCCCATTCGCAGGGGGTACCATTTGGAGTAGACTGGCTCGTTGTCTACTGTTCTCACTGTGGCTACAACGGAGGTATTAAAGGGTAACGCCTCGTTAGAGGTCGAGAATGCCTTTTTCCTCTTTAGTACCATATCTTTGAGCTCCATTTTTATTGAGTCTGGTACAACTATGTCATTTACATTGGTGACATTGATGTTAGAGCACTCATGGAACTCAATCTTTTCCTGTTTGCCTAAGTATTTTAGCTTTCTATCCCGAAGGTTCAACGTAACTCCCGCCTACGTTAACAGGTCGAAGCCTATAATCGCGTCGAACGAGGTGAGCGTGTCTAAGAAGAAAAAAAGGGATGTCTGTCCCAAAATATTTTCTAAACATTTGCTTTTTATTGTACTGGAGCCGTGAATAGAGCTTGAAAGGCTTTTCGGCTGGTGTCACTACTTTAAGCTCCTTTACGGGCCTTATGTAGTTTTTAGCCGCCCCGGTATCTATCAGAATTTTTAAATTTCTCCCAGCCAGCTGTCGTCTAATGAACGGCAGCCGGGAGCGTTCCCTAAAAAATTCACCGAGTCATTGAGCTCAATGGACTCAGTTTCATCGTCGATACAGGCTACAGCTTCATCTGCTGTCTCCTTGTATTTTTCATTTTGATCAACATGGCCGCCTTGGGCTATGTTGTTGACACGTTGTTGTCTGGCGTTTGTAAAACATTCTGATGAGTTTGGTCTTTTTTGAGTCTGTGTGCCTAAGTTCTGATTGTTGCCAAACTCCGTGCGCCGTCTTAGACGAAGTAAGATAAGATTTTGTATTTTGATTTGCCTCTTTAGGTCAAATTGGCTCATTAGCCCAAATGCTGTATAGGGCAGGTCAAAAAAAAAATCATGGGTGTACTTTGGCAAATATTATATTATATTAAATATGGAAAGATCTATTTTGTTATGTTCAAATTGCACTTCGGTAAATTTGACAACTTGGTTTATGTGTTATTACCTTTATTATTTATTTAATTTTTTTTTTTTTAAACAATTACTCTGACTGGAAATTAATGACTCAATGATGTACTTTCATGTTTTGAGAGGTTCCTAGCCAGTTCCGTTAAATTCACGTTGGGCGCCAATTATTTAAATATGTTTATCCGGTCCCGTGTTGCAGATGTTGATCTATTGATGCTATCCACAGGATTGTGCCGACTGTTGTAAACTGCGTTTATAACAGTAGATTAGGGTGCGTAGCTATTAAGCTACGGAATTACCGCCTTGTGGCCAAGTAACATATCAATAAATATATATATAGGACTACACTCGGCGACAGCACGACAACGCCGTCGCCTCACTGGTACGCTACTTTGGCGACACACAAATTCTACGTAATAGACAAATTCTAAGAATGGTTTCACAATATACCAAACTCATTGCGCAGCAGCGTTTTGCATGCACAGTGGTCAAACTATGTTCATAATGTGACACACACCTATAGTAGTCAAAATACGTTCATAATATGATACGGCCTTCCTGACAAAACTCACGTCCTCGTGTGTTGTCTTAACTCAACCACGTAAGTGACAATGCTTCAGGATTCAAAGGCTTTCTGGATATTTCAAACCAAGCAAATTTGTGTAGTTCCTTTTATACATAACTAACTCATTATTTGTGTAGTTCCTTTTAAACATTATTAACTCATTATTTGTGTAGTTCCTTTTACATCTACGACCCTCGCCTTAACATGTCTCTTCTGCTATGGTGCGGTCTTCCATTTACACATACAATCCCCGCCATAACATGTCTCTTCTGCTATGATGCGGTCTTCCATTTACACATACAGTAAATAGCAACGCGCGCATACAGTGCGTGCATTCAGTACGCTCCGAGACGTCCATTCTGACCATTACACGACCTCGTGTAGATATACTAAATTCATCTTTTTTTTTCAACATGAGAGTTACACAATCAAATACCCCACACGCCATGATCAAAACAACATTAGTTATTTTGCACTTGTGCTTATATTGTGACTTGAGTACGCTGCCATTTTCTTTTTTCAACAACAACATAAGCCTTTATAGGTTATCTTCACTTTTCATTTCGGTGGCTTCAAGATTCTCAATATCTTGGTTTTAACATAATCAATTCAATTCAATATTCCACCTATGATTATTACAATATTTTTTTTATTTCTGTTGACTAAAATTTCAAACTAAATTCACTATTTCAATCATCGTCTCACTTGGACGGATAACATCATCGTCTCACTTGGACGGATAACACCATCGTCTCACTTGGACGGATAACATCATCGTCTCACTTGGACGGATAACACCAAATATTGCCATGCCCAAGGTTATTGCAACTTCATTACAATTAACCACATCATAAAAGAACAATTTCATCACACAACATATCCTCTCACAGGGATATATCACAATAATCTTAACAAGTCTCAGGTGGGTTCCTCCGGAACATAACCATCTTGCATCTTTTTCAAATCCTCATGGCAATATTTATACGTTCTCTTACTATGCAACGACTTCAAAATGTATCTGTCGTCTTCTAAAACTTCAATAACCAACAGTGGTCCGCTAAATTATTGCATCCAACTTGGTCTGATGTCGCTCTTAATTTTTAATAGAACATAATCACCAATTTTGTGTCTAGTGACATTGGATTTATTTTTATCGAATCTGGTTTTGTAGTAAATAGCCTGGTTATTTATGTTTTCTAATGCTTTGTCTCTAATATCTACTTTATCAATCTCAATCTCTGTATCGCATGGTGGAATCAAGGTCAGAGAACGTGCCTCTTTTCCGATTAGCAACTCTATAGGACTTGCTTTGGTTACACTACTAACTGTGCAATTCAACGCAAGTTGTACCTTGCCTAGAGCATCCTGCCAAGAGCGGGGACTCGATTCAACCGCGGACAAAAGATTTTTAAGAGTGCTCACAACGCGCTCAGCTTGTCCATTCACGAGATTTTTTCCTGTGGTTATAAAATGAAGATTAAGCTTCAGTGACACACAAAACTGCAAATTTTCCAGGTGATGTAATGACATGAAAACCCGGCGACAGTATTTCTCGACCAATCACAATCTCGTTATTCAAACACTCAACGCCCAAAACATGGAATAGCATTTCAATACAATAACTGTTAAATTTTACGGTACTAAGTATTTGCAATGTACCACAAATGCTGCCATTGCCAATACCTTTCAACATTACTACTTTGTTAATTCTTTTACCGACTAACTTAGCACTTAACTTCTGTTTAATCAATGAACATTCCGATCCAGATTCAAACGTTGTCATGAAGGTCTCGCCTTGATAAACCACATCCTCCACGTCCATCTTACGCTATTTAGTAGTGGGTGACGTCACCATACGACTAGCATAATTGGAGAGACATTCTCCGTCAGTTGGGCTACTTGATAACAATGTCAAGAACATAGCCGCTGGTGTTTCTACACTGGCAAACCGCTTCCAACGGTGATGTAGCACACCAGCCATGACGCTGGCAGCTACGTGAAAATTGTGCGGACGGCTTGTCATGTTAACGCACGCGCTCCCTCTCTTTCTCGCACTCACTCTCGCTTTCGGGATGAAGACAGGCGCAACGGTAAAAGCCGCAAGCCGCACGGACATGCACAAACATGACGAACATTGTTTAAGATGCTTTTTCGCCTCGTAGGCATTTGAATATGCAAAAAGCCTTTCACTCGACAGCTGCACAGCTGTTTATCTAACACAATCAATCAATTAGTACGACAAACTTCTCACTTTCTTTAACTTTAATTGTAATATCAACGAATTTACTTTTGCTAGCAACGCGCGCACTTTCGCTTTTCTTTTCTAATTCTGCTTTGTGCTGCTCCGTTAATATTAAGTCTGCGGCAATGCACCATTTTGAGGCATCAGCGTCCGCGTTATCAGAAAAAAATTTTAGCAAAGTGACCACGTATTGGCTGTTGTTCGCGTGCTGATGCTTGCATAGTTTTTAAAAGCTCCAACAGGCTTCAATTTTGCATTTGTAAGACAATGCGCCATTGATACTCAGAAAATGCAGGAGGTGGTGCCGATCCCACTTCTGATGTCGTAGAGTCATTAATTTCTTGTGGCTGGTCCGCCATATTGACACACAAACTTTCGGAGTGAAGCGAATTCCAACCGGCGCGTGCAATTGTCTGAACTTGACTGCCTCGAATTTTCTGATCACACATCGCTCTATACTTTTTTGCACACTCAAGCTGGACTACACTCGGCGACAGGACGACAACGCCGTCGCCCCACTACCACTAACCATACAACACATAAACTAGACAAGTAGTACAAGCGTTTTCAGCGTATAGCGACGCCGCATGGCGAACCAATCAACTTCGTATTTGCTCGTATCGGTCGTCTATCGCTTCAGGTTTCTTTCCTGATAAAATTGTATTTTGTTTAATGTATATACCACTGCACTGTTGCGTTTTAGAACTTTTATCAGGAGATCGTCTGCGTGCGACGAAGTCACACGTATTTTTCGGGATATAAAGGATGACGCTGTTTGATGTCCAAAAACAAAAAGATATGTCAGTAACTATGTACATAAAATATTGTGGTGAATAATGTATACGTCGCATCAGTACGCCGTACGGTAATTTGGAGCAAGACATATTCTAGGTTATAGACAAATTCTTAGAATACCAAACTCATTGCGCAGCTGCGTTTTGCATGTACAGTGGTCAAACTATGTTCATAATGTGACACAATGTGATCAAAATACGTTCATAATACGACATACATATAAAATTATATAATGCTTTTATATACTTACACCAATGAGGTAACAGTTATTAGTTCACCCGTGGAAACGTAAAATTTATGTGTATGTATTCTAGTTTTATCGATTGAAGAAAACTATCGATATGTTTCCTGCATGCCTGAATCACTTCTAGGTGTTGGCTACCAATGGTGAAGTGCAAATGAAGAGTTGTGCTAAGATTGACTACTGTGAAAATCTGAGGCTGCTAGCGATTAGTTAAGAGATTTAAAGAGCTGCTGACAGTGTTAAATCTATTCATCTGTTCGTCAGTTTACTGTGTTTTCCAAGCGTGTAACTTTTAAAATACAGCATAGTTACTTAAAATTGATTAAGAAACGTGTATAGAGTGCCAGGTGTGTTTTTACTAAAATTTACTCCATCCCAAAACTATGTACATATAAATTTATTTTAACATGTCAATACATATGTATGTCATTTTAGACATATACATTCCTATACTTTTTAATATAAATATATAGAAATGAGTAAATATGACTACTATTTTATATACATATATATGTACATATAGATATATATGTATATTTTATATATATATATATATATATATATATATATATATATATATATATATATATATATATATATATATATATATATATATTTATATATATATTTATATATAATATGTAATTAACGGACTATCCCACTATGATAGCACATTTTTGTTGAAAATAAGTTGCATTTTATATGTTTAGGGAACTTGTATTTAATTTTTTTTTAATGTTGAATTTATTTTTTTAAAATTAATTTTTATTTTTACATTAATATTTGTACTCAAAAATGTTAGTATTTAAAATTGATTTTTCTTGTGTATTTCTTTCTCGCTCTATCAATTTCATGAAATGTCACTTGCTGTTGGTGCGAATGGGACAAATGCTCACTTACATTTAACTATGCTTGTCGCACCGACACTGGTTACATTTAAACCTGCCTTTCCTGTCGTACATACCAATACTCGGCACTGAAACACTGGCTGTACTGCTTTCTCCAATTACTTTGGTTTTTAATGGCAGCGGTGGTGCAAAAATTACAATTTAGGTGTACAAAAAAAAAAAAAATCAAGAGACGGCACGGGTGAAAACAGGCAGACCAAACGAGCGGACAGCAGAAAAAATATTTTACTGGGAACGGTTCATTATATAGTTTATTATTTCATAAATGTAAACGGATGTTAGTGATGAACTGAAAATTAGTTTAAAAGAAAAAACAAAAAAAAACTTAGAAGTTTTATAGTTGACTAAAAGAAACGAAATCGGCATAGATAATAAAGAGTTGTGAATCGGTACGCAAAAAGGGACTAAGAGCAGAGATTTGGTTAAAAAATCGCCCATCCTTCTACGCGATTAAATATTTAAAATCTCATATATCCAAATATATTAATTCAACATAGCCGACTAAGGCAATTGCTCTAAAAAAGAAATTACATTTTCTAAGTTTAACCAGCAGGAAAACACGAATTACCAGTGTGCAAAAACCTTGGAATTGGACGGCAAATCATCTTCGTTTGGATATAATCATATTGCCGGCGAATATCAAGCTATTTTAGTTTTGTTGTATATAGACTTCCATAAAAACTACTCAAGCAAGAGAAATCAACAAGCAATCAGATATTTAAAACGTGAGTTATTCTTAAATAAACAAAATTCTATCCATTGATAACCAACTAATAAACATATTTAGATTTGGAGCCAAAAATACCGGAAGTCATTCGGGACAGATTCTAAAGTTTTGTTAAAAAGGTTTTGCTCCACGTGTGCGAAAGAAAAATCATATAAGGAAAGAACGTAATTATCAACATATACAATATGAATGAACTAGATAGTCTAAGACAGGAAGCTGAGTCATTAAAGAATGCAATTCGAGATGCACGAAAGGCTGCGTGCGATACGTCTCTTTTGCAGGCTGCCGCTTTGCTAGAACCTATTGGACGTATACAAATGCGCACTCGACGTACGCTGCGCGGTCATCTAGCTAAAATTTATGCTATGCATTGGGGTAATGACTCCAGAAACCTTGTATCAGCCTCACAAGATGGAAAACTAATTGTGTGGGACTCGCACACTACGAACAAAGTACATGCTATACCACTGCGCTCTTCGTGGGTTATGACCTGTGCATACGCTCCATCGGGAAGCTACGTCGCTTGCGGTGGGCTCGACAACATGTGTTCAATCTATAACTTAAAAACACGCGAAGGTAACGTACGTGTGTCCCGTGAGCTACCAGGCCATGGCGGTTATCTATCATGCTGCCGTTTTCTGGACGATAATCAGATTGTGACAAGTTCAGGTGATATGTCGTGCGGCCTATGGGACATCGAAACCGGTTTGCAGGTCACTTCTTTTCTTGGTCATACGGGTGATGTGATGGCCCTCTCCCTGGCACCGCAGTGCAAAACATTTGTGTCAGGTGCATGTGACGCGTCTGCTAAGTTATGGGATATAAGAGAAGGTGTTTGTAAGCAAACGTTCCCTGGGCATGAATCTGATATCAATGCAGTCACATTCTTTCCTAATGGACAAGCCTTCGCGACAGGATCTGATGATGCAACCTGTCGGCTTTTTGACATACGTGCAGATCAGGAATTGGCAATGTATTCGCATGACAACATAATTTGTGGTATCACCTCCGTTGCGTTCTCAAAAAGTGGTCGTCTGTTATTAGCGGGATATGACGATTTTAATTGTAATGTATGGGACACAATGAAAGCAGAGCGCTCAGGCATCCTTGCTGGCCATGATAATCGTGTTTCATGTTTGGGGGTCACTGAAAATGGTATGGCAGTAGCAACAGGATCGTGGGACTCGTTCTTACGCGTGTGGAACTAAATGTACACAACGCGTTTTAACGGGTGGGATAGGGTCAACGTGGCGGTGGTTGCGAGCAGTCCGCGTTTAGCAGCACCGACAATAACAACAGCAGCAACAAAAACGACATCCTTTTAAATTCAGGTGAAGACAAATACATATTTCGCACCAATGACAATTTTGTGCTCTGCTGTCAATGCTTACATGTTACTGTTATTAGGCGAAAGTGCTTTACGCTGTGTAAACAACCGAGATAATGAGGATGGAACTAGCCGTTTACTGCGACGTAGACCATAGCAAAACCAAGAACTTTATATACAAATTATTTATATTGCTATATACTTATACTTATACAAACCAAACACAGACATACACAGCAACATAAAACTAGACATACACATATACAAGTATATTATTAGTGTAAATGAAAAAATTCGAAGCAGATCCTATGAGCTGATAGTCAGTTGTATAGTCAGAATTCCGGTCACAGCTACAGTTAAAAGTACGTAAAATTAGTTCAAATCGTATAAAGGTCATAAAAGGAGACGTTCGCTATAATAAAAATAAAAAAAAAAAAAAAAAAAAAAAAAAAAAAAAAAAAAAATCGGTGTGCACTATGTTGATGACTTTGATAAACAAGCACGATTATTATGGTAATTTTACTGTAATATCCATACATATGTGTATAGTAACGGATGACGTGTCAGTTTCATTTACCAGGCAACAGAAAAATCCTTAAATGACTAAAAATAAAACAAGTTGGTCTTAATGAAGCAAAGTCAAATAAAATTAAAGCATTTATAACAAAAGTCACAGGTAGAAAAAAAATGAAATATATATATATATATATATATATATATATATATATATATATATATATATATATATATATATATATATATATATATATATATATATATATATATATATATATATATATATATATATATATATATATATATATAATATATATATATATATATAAATAATATATATATATATATATATATATATATATATATATATATATATATATATATATATATATATATATATATATATATATATATATATATATATATATATATATATATATATATATATATATATATATATATATATATATATATATATATATATATATATATATATATATATATATATATATATATATATATATATATATATATATATATATATATATATATATATATATATATATATATATATATATATATATATATATATATATATATATATATATATATATATATATATATATATAAATAAATGTAATGTAATGTAATGAAGAAATGAAAAACATCGGTAAACAATACACTTTATAAAACATTTTTCTTATAACGTTTAAGTCCTTAATTTATATACAAACAAAATAAGAATGATTTAAATAACATACTTATTAGTAAAAACAAAAACTATTTACATAATTAATTGACGGCCATATAAGCTACAACAATAAATGGAAACATTAACTTTAAACCTATAATGAAATTTATAAATGTTTAACGAAATCTTAACATATAGACTAACAGAAGTAACGATCGTTAAAGTAAAACAGTCACTGTAGCAACAACGTGTATGAATTCTCAGACTACGTAACGGGCAGATTAACTTTTTCAATTGCTACAGGATAAGTGTATGTGAGGATTTTTCATACTTAGCTTCACCTCAAGTGTAAAGAAAGGTATGAAGGTTAATTTGTAGTTTGCGTATTGTTTGATTATGAGCTTCTAAATTATGCCCAATATGTAAACTAATTTTCTTTGTGCATGCACGCAATTTAGTCTACTAAAAATCATATATAGAGAGCGCAATGGGTATAGATAAAAACGAAATAAAACCACTTTATTTTCTACTTTTTAAATACTATATTTATTTTTATTGAAAGTAGCTGGAACAGAAAAGCTTGCAATTCAATATATACACAATGCTACGCTTTGTTAAAATGTAAAGATCGGATCCCAAAAGAATTAAAAAAAAAAACAATTCAAATGCTAAATGCGGAAAAAATGGAAATAATAAGTTTATTTCGAATATTGATCTTGTATCAGTACGTTTTGTATTATTAAAAATTTTGTATCAGACAGACAATTAGTAAAATTTCGCACAATATTAAGAAAATGGGGAATTCTGGAAAAAAAATTCCCTTTAAAGCATTATTTGCTTTTACCAAAATTGAAAATCTACTAATTTTGGAAAAATGTACGGGAAGTGACATTGTGTGAAATTTTTAAATATGCATACCAAAACAGAAGGTCATAAAATCAATATTACGATTAAAAGCAAAAATAAAATGTACAAGTGCGTAGATCAGTCAAATTTGATACGTTATGTTTTGACTATACGTTAAAACTAAAGATGCTTTAGAAAAAAAAACTTTTACTAGAATCTACCATAAATCCATGTTAATTTCAAAATCTATACATACATATTTATGTTTATATATAAATTTAAATATACTTATATAAATGCAATACATTTTTCCTTGTGTTTATATGTATTTGCAACATCACATATGCATACGTAAAGTATTGTACTTTTGTTATGATTTTTATGTACAATTTAATCAAAAATCAAAAGTAATAAATATCTTTAATGTCTGTAATTAGCTGAATTCATCAAGAAAGAAAGTAAACCAATAACCAAATGCTTAAGGTATTATCAATAAACAAATAGATATCGAAAAGAAAAATACATGTTCATGTTAAAATTACATTAAAAACTCAAAAATACATTTTGCTTAAATACATACATATGTACTATTAATGATGAAGCAGTTGACTCTGCATTATGAACAATGCGTAAGAAATTTAATTGTGTTAAGTAAATATGGATCCTGCTAGATACTTGAGGTTAATGTAGTATGTCGTCATTGAAGGCATATATGATCACTAATGATATATGTGACTCGAAGGTATTTGGAGCAATAAATTAACATCCACCCTAAAATGTAATAAGCTATTTGCATTTCGTATATTTGCCCCATATAAATTATATATGTCCATGATGGCGGATGTGTAAGTATTGATATATAATACATACACTGCTTGTCAATACGCACCCACACTTACTTTAAAATTGGTCTTATAACTTTTGTTTTAAAAACAATTGAGTTTATACACAAAACCCTTCGTTATTCAATGACTTCAAGTATACAATACAAAAAAATTAAGTTTAACAAAATCGTGTCTTTCAATCATTTTATTAAAGCTGCTTAAAATAGGGAACTTTTTTAGTCAATAGAATAGACGCACTTCAATTAAATAATTTTGGTGGAGAAAATTAACTAATTTTCATATTTAATTTTTAGTTAATGATATTTTTGACTTAGAAGAAAATAAAAAATAATTTCATTGATGAGTACTGCCTCCTTTGTTCGAAATGAGATCATATAAACTAAATAACGGCGAAATCTCGCTCCAAGCAAGTTGAATTGCTGCAATTAGTGTTTCCTTATCTTCGTATTGCTTCCCTCCTTTGTATACTCTCCGTGATATCCATTCCCAGACATGTTCAATTATGTTCTGGAGAATACGGTGGTCAAGTCATGATATGGACGTTTTCACTTGAAAAAAAAACGAATTTACTACTCGAGCGTTGTGGATTGGAACGTTATCAACCTAACCTATGACCAGCAGTGTATGTCAAAGGATGTATTTTCCAATTATGGTTTTCAAACTTAAAAAAACTTATAATCATAACAACTCGGTTGTTGGTTGTACCATGGAGTCTACAGGTGAAAGTTGTTCTTTAAGCAAATTATGTTGCACATATTAACAGCATCTTTTACACCAACCTTAGATGCTCGGTAGGATAAAATTATAACAGATTTTTTTTTGATTATAATTGCGGATGTACATATATTAACGTAATGATCACAATTTTGCACAGTTTCTCAGCTCTGTCTATATTCTCATTTTGCTCTTTTAAGCTTACAATACTAAAAAAATTCATCGCTTTAAATGTGTGTGAGAATTATGATTGTGAATTTTGAATATGTTATACTGCAGCTTGTAACCGCTCCTAGCAATGTAGCGGGGTGATATCATGTTCTCAATATTCGGCTACTTTGATGTGGTAAATGACCGATTAAACAGTCTTCTTTCTGATTGCACTATATGTTTTTATGCACAGCCTCGTGTTTATTGGAAGTCTTTTATAAAAGGATGTTAGATACGTTCTGGGATCGATTTTCGAGGTTCATAATTGTGTCGGTGATGATAATGACGTCGCTATCATTAACGGTATCCGGGATTGGCTGTATTGTCTCGAGATTTTCTGACCTTGTGAACCATAACCATAATCGGTAGCTATATTATATTTTCCAAAATTTATTATTTATTACATACTAAATTCTGGTTCTGATACTTAATAAGACATCATTAGTTCGAAAAGCTAATAAGCCCGATTTGTGATTTGTGTGTAACATTTGTGAAGAGTAATTGGTGGCATATTTTATATCAATGTCGTCTAAGATTGCCAGGCTAATCAATTTCACTTTAGTAAGTATTTGTGTCCAATCATCAAAACCAGGTCTGACTGAAAGAACCATCAAATCTATACCTAGTAGATTTATACTGAGGTAATGTTTTTATACTCGTTCACGAAGTGAAACCATACTCATTACGAGCTTATCAATATTTTATTTTTTTATCTTTTCGATAGCTCATTATATTTCCTTATTATCGAGAAACCTATTTTGAATACTGGAGAAATTTGCTTTGGCCAATGCACACATGTGAATATCATTATCATGTTCCAAGCGTAGTTGCTGCGTAAAATACGTAGCACAACGCGTGTTTATTCGAGCATGCGTATGTGTGTTGATTGGTTCGCCAAGCGGCTTCGCTATACGCTGAAAACACTTGTTCTACTTGTCTAGTCTATGTGTTGTATGGTTAGTGATTTTATTTCAAACATCATTGAAGCAACTTTCAAAATGTTGCAAAATTTGATTTTCGTTATATATTGGATATCGGCTCCAAAATATGACCAAATTTTTTAAATTGAAAGTCAGTTGCAAATATGGCCACTATGTGAATGAGTGTGGATTTTTTTCTAATATGTAGTATTTCAATCATATGTACATCATTTGCTGAATTTAGTTGAAATACATTAAGTAACACTGAAATTATTAAATAAAACGCTTGGTAAATGGCAAAGCTAAACAAACAAACATTTAAACATTCAGACGGGTTCGATTCTCATATATTGTAAGGATCGCAATTGCGATTAAATTTAGCTTAAATTTTCAGGTGCTTTTTTACTTTAGAGTTGCCAAAAGGCACTCGAGCAGTGAAGTGGCGATGTTAGTAGAAGCGATGCGCGTCGCTGAGAAGTTATTTGGGTTTCGATGATGAGGTTTTTTTTTTGTGTATTTCACAATTTTTTTTTAAGCCAATTGCTTTTATGTTATAAGACATTGTTGGTGTCAGCTGTTGATCCTAGATTCACGCTATCCTTATAAGAGATCCTCCTTGGATATCTTTGATGCACTATTCAACTTGATGTAATTGTTATCGATGTCCCTCGATGACCTTTGATTGATTGATTGAATCTTTCACTTTCACATTTTTACTTTCATTTTGCACCCCATCAAGCAGTTTGCTTCTTCGTTTAACGGCTGCCGTGAAAAGGAGTGCCCATCTGGCAATATGCCCTGAAGGGTTTTCGATGAAGTTGAGCCACTTCAGAATCATGTGTTCCGTGATCACCACAAAATGGTAGCCCTCCAAATACGGCCTCATCTTTTAGAGGCCCCACCAGACGCAGGCCAAACACTCCGTTTCAGTGGCCGAATAGTGCCGCTCTGCACTATTCAGTGTCCGACTAGCATAGGATATGACGTGTTTGCCACCCACAGAGGCCTGTGTCAGGATTGCCCTAAGCCTATAGTTGCTTGCATCTATTTGCAGGTAAAATGGCTTAAAAAAGGCTGGGCATCCCAAAACCAGCGTCTCTGGGTTTTACAGTCTCAAACGCCCTCAGATGCTCCTCTGTCCACTCCACTCTGCCCATTTTTTCAATTTTTAAGCAGTGTTTTAAGGGGATGCACAGTCTCTGGGCAGGGAAAACTCCTGGAAGCTGTTTTCTACGCTGTCTCGGTTCAGATTCCATCGAAATGGAAGCTCCATTGTAGAATGCCACTTTTTCGTATTCTGGAGCCGTACCCCTTGGCTTTCTGCCATCGTTTCGCTGTGGCTCTCAACAATCCCCGTTGCGTCCCCTGCACGCGAGTGCATAGTACATTGCCAAGTTCATCAATTCATACGGTGAACAACGCCACGACGGCGAACAACGCTTCCTCCTTGAGCGGATAACGGCGCCCATGAACTTTTGCATCCGGTGAACCTGATGGATTGTGGAATCTTTCCTTCATTTATGGCGATCTACCTCCCAAATTGTCTCCGTATTATTTCCAGGATGTTTTCCATTTTTATTAACTGAAAATTTTGATTAGGTTACAATTTTTACGTGATTTCGTCGTGGTAGACGTGTTTCTTATAGTGCTATGGGAAAAAATTCTAAAACCGAACATTGCAGTGATATTTTTGCGAATATTTCAATATCGCTCAACGCGCCAAACCAACTCTTGCGTACAGTGTGCGATAGAGAACGTTCTTGTTCTTAGCCTCTACCACCAATGACGGTACTAAACAAAGAAAACTGTGCTGTGTGGAAAACACAACAATCACTTTAGCTACCGCAACAGCTACTACAACAAAAATTACACAGACATAGGGCAGAGCAGAACGAGAGCATGTAGCATGTATATATGTGTATGTATCTAACATCATTTGACATGTATTATATATTATGCCACATATACCATACATCCCTTTTTAAAGAAATAACGTAATATTTTTATGGAGCTATTTAATAGATTGTTTAAATTTATATACATATATCAAAAGAAAATATTTTTTTTGTCGTTTATTTATTTTTTTTATATTATTTTCGTAATAGTAAATTGTATATGTCGCATTATGAATGTATTTTGACCACTGTTTGTGTCTGTCACATTATGAACATAGTTTGACCACTGTGCTTGCAAGACGCAGCTGCGCAATGAGTTTGGTATATTGTGAAACCATTCTTAGAATTTGAGGCGACGGCGTTGTCGCGCTGTCGCAGAGTGTAGTCCAGCTTGCATGTGCAAAGAAGCATAGATCGATGTGTGATCAGAAAATGCGATGCAGTTAAGTCCAGACAATTGCACGCGCCGGTTGGAATTCGCTTCACTCCCAAAGTTCGTGTGTTAACATGGCAGACCAGAAATAAGAAATTAACGACTCTGCGACATACATATACATATGTATTTGTATCATATCAATATATAAAATGTGTTTTGTACTGTTTTTAATTTATTTTTTGCTTTTTTATATAAAAATTGAATGTGTTGTATTTAATAATAATATTATATAATATTTATTGTAATATATAATATTTATTGTAATATATATGAAAATTAATTCATTTCTTACGGTTGATCAGGCCGTAAGCATGAATGAATTACATAAAAAAAATGCTTTCACTTATTAAACATTTTGGCATATGTTTGTGAACTTCTTGTGCTTTGTTCTTTTTGTCTTTCTTAATTTTTTTACAATGTTATAATTTTTTTTCTGTTCCTATGACCTCAAAGGGTCCTATATATAGGTTCTAGTTTATGACCTGTTTCGTTTGTTAGTAAAACTTAGTCTCCTATCTTTAAATTAAGGTTAATTGTTTTCCTATCATAGTATTCCCTACTCTTTCGCTTATGCTGTTCTAACATTATTCTGGCTCATTTGTAAGTCTGTTCTAATCTAAACCTAACTTATTTTGCATAATCATCTGTGTTATACAATGGTTGTATCTTATCTATACTATTCAAATGTTTTAGAAGATTGCTTTGTCTTCGAGAAACAAACTTATATGGACAGTAATTATGTGTAATCGAAGGTGTTGTATTGAAAAAGTACACGAAATATTGTAACCACATATCTCAATCCGTTTTAATCACTGATATATATAAACGTATGTACTCATTGAATTTCCTATGACTTTTTTGAATGGTACCACAGCAGTTATCAGCTGTTACTTTAGTTTTTGTTATCAGCTGTTCAATCAATGAAGTGGCGGTGTTGTTAGAATCGGTGCACGTGGGTTAGAAATCCCAGGTTCCGAACCGGGCGATGACAGTATTTCCTTCTTATTTACATAAAGTGGCAGGGTTCAGGGTATCTTCACCCCCGACTAGATATTTCTTGCTTGCTATTTTTTGTTATTGTTTTAGCACTAACCATGTAACACGACCAGACATCTAGAACAAACTTTTTCCAGACATAAAAATTCAACATTGAAACCCACACAACTTCATATTTGCTCGGGTCGCTCTCTTGATTGTTCTAGTAGTGAAAAGATGGGAGACGTAATCGGTACGCTGCGAGTGTTCTACCGAAATGGTCGAATTCTCATATGAAGACCCACTATATACTGTTTTTTCCCTTACTCTCTCTCTATGCTCTCTCAAATATATGTATATGTACATATGTACAAATATATGCATGTAAGCACAAGCAGCAGCAGCTTACAAAATTGAATTTTGTTCGCTTAGAAATCCGATTTCTTCTCTTCTGACCGAAGAGTATACCAAACCGCTGAAAGGGTTTGTAATGCACATGCAAAAGGTTAACATTTTCATCAACGCTTTCATAACCTTCACACAAATAATAATAAAAATCTTAACAATTTGCTTGAGCATGGCAAACTCTTTCAGCAGTTTGGTATACTCTTCGCTCGAAAGGGAAGAAATGCGATCTCTGGGAGAACAAATTTGAATTTTTGTGAGCTGCTGCTGCTTGTGCATACATACATATATATAATGTTTAATTGGTAAATTTCGTTATTTAGAAAAATATTTTTTTTTTTAAAACTACTTTTCAAATATATAATTTTATTTTCTATCATTTTTTATTTTAAAATACATATCTTCAAACTATTGTTTTTTATATTTTATTTTATTTTACTATATTTTGAAGTTTTTCTTAAATATTTTTTTCTTTTGATATTTTTCTCATCGTAAAATTACCCTAATCGACCAACGCAGTTGCCTTCCTGGTTAATATTTACAGGCCATACGCAATACCGAGCAACGCATTTTTTAAGCTTACATAATTTAAAAAAAAAAATTTTTTTTTTTATTTTAGCAATGTATTTTTGTTTATTTTTTACTCGTTTCATGGTTTTTTTTTTTGTATTAAGATTTTATTTTCTCTTTACGTCACTAATAATTTTAGTTAGGAGAGGGAAAATCGTTGCTTTTTTTTTGCAAGCCGTTGTTTTTGAATTTTGATTTTTGGCTTGAGTTGAACAAGACGCACATGTTCACTTCGATTTAGTGTGAGTTACGATTCACTATTTTTCTGTTCGTTTTTTATTTCAATGTTGAGTCCGTCGTCAATTGCAACCACTGTCACGGTCGCCAATAATTGCAAGACCGTCTGCTCAGCTGGATGTGCTTTTTAAATCTGTTTCTTTATATCAAATAATCTTGAGGTTTGACTTAAATACATAAGGTTCTTATATATAGAGAATATGAAGCATGTGTATACATATGTGTATGTATATAGCATAAGCATTTGACATGTATATAAGACAATCAATTGCTAAGCGGGAAAGTGCAGACGCGGCAGTTCTCACGGGTCTGTTGTTAGTCGACACATAAGTGGCCGATCGGATATCATATGCATTTATATTTAACAACAAAGTGTTAATATATTTCTAGGGTATATTGTTGGGTATATGGTACACTATGGCACACATACTACACTACTTTCCGAAACACACCTTACAAACAAATATAATTTGTTCTGCGGAACAAATCATCCCGCTGGTAAGGCACGTGGTGGGTATTGTAATTTTATTACAATACTGTCGTAAAGAGTTTGCTCAAAACTATCTTCAGACCACATCTTATATAAATAATATATAATATAATATATATATATATATATATATATATATATATATATATATATATATATATATATATATATATATATATATATATATATATATATATATATATATATATATATATATATATATATATATATATATATATATATATATATATATATATAAATAAAATATAAAAAAATATATTTGGTTAACGGTTAACCAAATTACCTTAGCCGCTGTATAGTGCCTCCTGGGCTTATCATATCTGAAGATCAATTTATGGAATTTTTCAACTCACTGGGAGAATATTTTATAACAGCAGAAGACTATAATGCCAAGCACACACACTGGAGATCTCGTCTGGAGACTCCAAATGGAAAGCAATTCTATAATTCAATTATGTAAACAATTGGTTGGTTGTACACTTACCATAATATATTTCGCGAAGTCTGATACGAGTCGAATGTTTTCCGGATTTATTATCCGATTACTTGCCTGTCCTTATAAATCTACTTCGACAACCAGATCCCGTACATCGACCGGTTAGGTTGTCTTCCCAAAAAACTAACTGGCTCAGATACAAAAAATATATGAATATCAACAAATATCAAGCAAATATCAACATCCAGTACGAAAAAATCACTGTGAAGAGCTAACCAAATTGTTAGCTCAACGACAGAAACAGTAATACTTATAAGAGCCCATTGCAATGAAGATATAGCCAGCACATTTGTTATCCACCTTAAAAATGTGTTCCACCCTAATCCTGCATCAAATGCCCTTGTACTACCAACTACATTAAACGACTCTCAACTTTAACGTAGGACAATTGTGTTCCGCCCGAATGAAATCGCAAGAATTATTAAGGAGCAATGGAACCCAAAAAAATTCCAGCGAAGTCGCTGGCCAATGCGCGAGGAGCGACCTTTCGTATCGTTCCGCAGCATAACTCCGGACGGCCTATTAATCCAGTTACGTGCCAGGTGTCTATAATGTTAATATTCCTGCTAACATATTCTTTCCCCTCTTTCCCTATCGAGATCTGTCATTTGTTTGTTTTGGTACTTTTTTACCGACCTCAAATATTGGTACCACTGCTGACCCCGCTGGTGTTTCGATTGCTGCACCGCAAAATTGGAGAGACGTGGTCAGCAAATTACTGAACGTGTTTGCACGGAGGTTGCACCTGCCCTTGGTGACCGAGTTCACGATATGCGTGAGCTAAACCGCGGTGATCCGCACGCCATTTTCTGATGAGACTCAACGATGATCAATCTCAAGTTCAAGACTTGACGTTTAGCAGAATGCAGCATTGAGGCCAAGAATAAATATTTTTGACTTAAAAAACTAGTTCTTGGGACACATGGCAAATGTTGTCTTCGAAAGGTCTCACGGACAACACTAAACTAGAAATAAAACCGAGGGACCTGGATATATTGGAGGCTGGCGCCCATGACGTCGACCTACGATTGCTACAGGTGTGTCAGTTTTGACCATAAGGTGGATGAAGCAGCAGATATGCCCTCAATGTGGACAAACCGTTCACCATTCCTGCAGCAATGATTTACAAACTGTGGTCGCAGTCGAGCTGCTGTCATCGATCTCGGAGCCAGGATATCGGACTTTGGAGATAAGTTCGCATTGATCCAGGAGCTATATGCTAACCGTGGAGGAAGGATCACCGGATTACCGGGAGGCCACCGGCCACCGCAATAAAGCTGCAATTGTCTTAAATGACCAGGAGGTTGTCTGAATGCCTGTCTCTTCGCTCATCACTGAGCAGGGCGTATACATGAGTGTGTCCGGAAATTTGGGCGAATTTTCCTCACCTCCGTCTACTGCCAGTTCAACGCGGAATTGTAGCTGTACCCGGATGGATGCGGTGCTCCTGCAAGCCGCACTCTTGTCATCTATGGCAACAATGCAAATTCAGTATGCTTCTCGAGCGATCTGGGGGCTACTTGAAGAGGCAGCAGGGTGAGCTTCTAGCAAATTAAGCTCAGTTGAGCCGGCGTGCTAAATATTCACAGCAGTGTGTACACGTTTGATAATCGCAGGGCTAGGAGCGATACCGACGACGACAATCGTTAGTGATTGAGTGTCGGCGAGGGCTACGTATGACTGGAGTGTAAGCGAGTGGGATTTAAGTGAGCCCAACATCATCACTGTTGTTGTGTAACCTGATCCGGAAAGAGCAGTTGAGAGCTATGCTCGTGTGTCCTCACGAAAACTAGCGGCTTTTACAAAGACGTGAGTTCTCCAGCGTCCTAAAGGGGCATTTGAATGGTATCTGTGTTTGATGCTGGAAGGGATTATGGCGAACCGAGAGGAGGTGCTCACGGACGAGATGGAAATTCGGCTTTCGCCCCGGACGCTTCGTGGGGGATATCTGGAGTCATGTTATGAACAGTGTCGAATCCACCCCGTATCGATACGTACTCCGCGTCATCAACTTCATGGAAGCATTCGATCATGTTGAATGGGACGCAGCATTACCCCGGTTGTCGGATCTTCTTTCAGACCGAAAAGCTAGCATCGTCAGTAGGTTTGGGGAAGTCAGTTTTGACGTAACAAGTGGGTGCCCGCAGGTGTTCATTAGTGGTCCATGTATTTAGTGCATACGTTGACGATTGACTGCTGCTCATCGAAGGAAATTCCAAATTTCTAATGGACCTCAAAGGTGGCCAAGTGGGTATTGAGGTAGGCTTCTCAGTTTCAGTAACGAAGACTGTGACGATGTTCTTTAAAGGTAAGCTGTCGTCTGTCGGATATCCCGCCGTAAGATTTGCAGGGGCAACTTGTGGTGTGACGGCGAAGGATATATGCTCATGGTGCCTTTTGAATTATTTGGTGCCTCGGCGTGGTACAGGAGGTTGCACAAGTCCTGCCATTGGCTCATCTTATTAAGATGTTTGCCCACGTGCAGAACGGTATTGACTGATGTCCTTGAAGTGTAAGCTGGAGCTCCACCGCTGTGCGTTGTGGTAACGCATACAGCGATGAAGGAACTACCCGATAGTAGTAGGCGATTGGCTCTACGATCAAGACGTTTTCACCCTTGATCGTTTGTCCTTATTGGACGAACGATTATTGCATGAGTGCCAACTCAGGTGGGATTACAGCGAACTCGGCCGTGTGACGCATAAGTTCATCCGGGACGAAAGGTTTGTTTTCAGCTACCCCGGGCTTCTAGTTTCACCATGCATGTTAGTTTCCTCAAAGCTAGTCATAACTGAACGCTTTTCGGCATGTGCGAAATCTTAGCGAGATTTCTGGATGTTAGGTGCCTGCCACCTTAAGCTGATGTGGGAGACCTGGAAGGGCTTTAGATTCAGCAGAGTCCATCCGGTAACTCGATTGTGACGGAAACACTGATTACCCTGGAGAGCATGTAGCTGTTTAAGATTATGCTTGCATAGTCTTCAGCAGAAACGCTTGCTTCCGAACCGCGTAAGAGTACCTGGTCGACAAGTACCGGACTGACGTAAATCAAAACTGTGAGTAGCATTCACTACGGAAAGATAACCAATACCTTTAATTGGAAAAAGATCTCTTCAGAATGAGTCACAGGTCAAACTAAAATCCTGAAATTTGGGGGGCACAATCCATTTGGAAGAGTCGCTGGGCCAACCAGTGCCTTAATCTTGAAGATGCATTCTCTATGGACAAATCGAAAGTCTGACCAAAGTCCTTAGGTTTGGAATGCCCAAACCCAAGACAAAGCCCTAATTTGGTAAATTTTCTTTTTGACGGAGAAAGTTAAAGGTTAGATCAAAGTCCTTAAATTTCGATGACAAATCCCTGTGATAAGTCGAAGTACAAGCCGAAACCTTTATATGGTAGACAAACAATTGTGAGAAGTCGCAGGGCCCACCAGAATCTGGCAGATGCGTTTTCTACGGAAAACTCGAAGGTCTGGTCAGACCTCATAATTAAAAAGACGAATTTATTGGAAATGTCGAAGTGCACGCCAAAGCCTTAATTTTTTGCTTTGGCTGTGGTGCTTAGAAAGATATAATTGTAAAGTTGGGTCACAGCTGGAAACTTTACCTGTAGTCAACAGAGGTTATAATAGCCGTCGCCCCTAACCTAGAGGGTATAACATTCCCGACAGAATAAATTCGAAATGGTACCTAAATCGTTTTCTTTATTGGCGTTGGTAGACGCATTTTATTCACCCGCTGTACTATGTGTTACATATGTGTACCGTGATTGTAAGTCCCCAACGGGATACACACCACGTTCAATAAAAAAACCTAAGAAAACTCTAGTCGGGTAGCCGACTAGGAGATGTCTTGATCCCCGCCCAATCTGCGTTTTTAAATACATCCCATATATTTTATCTAGCATAAACTTAAAAGAAAAATAAATTAAATTGGGTAACTTACCCTTTTTACAATCAAACTGTATATTTGTCAAAATACTATTGAATAAAACAATAAAATAAATTGCTAAATAAAGACAAGTGTGAAAACTCTAGTTGGCGTGTCTTGATGTCTTGATCCCCGCCCAATCTGCGTTTTTAAATACATCCCATATATTTTATCTAGCATAAACTTAAAAGAAAAATAAATTAAATTGGGTAACTTACCCTTTTTACAATCAAACTGTATATTTGTCAAAATACTATTGAATAAAACAATAAAATAAATAGCTAAATAAAGACAAGTGTGAAAACTCTAGTTGGCGTGTCTTGATGTCTTGATCCCCGCCCAATCTGTGTTTTTAAATACATCCCATAGATTTTATCTAGCATAAACTTAAAAAAAAAATTAAATTGGGTAACTTACCCTTTCACAATCAAACAGTATATTTGTCAAAATACTATTGAATAAAACAATAAAATAAATAAGTAAATAAAGACAAGTGTGAAAACTCTAGTTGGCGTGCCCGACTAGAACTACCCTGAACCATTGAAGGTTCTGTGTTTTTAAATATTCGCAGTTATGTATTCATTAAAGCAGAAAAAGTGTAAGCCTATAAAAATAACCGATTAAAAAAACATGCTTCAAACTCGAACCACAATCAAAGAACATATTTGTAAAATATTTAAGAGTGCTCCAGTGGAGACTGTCGTGAATCAGGGGTAGATCTGATATTACAACAACATACATCGGTTGCGCTTGGATTGCAGTATGTGCTATACTATAAAAACTTATTTGTTGAGTAATATTTTCTTTTAGCTTCTAAATGGAATTCGTAATCATTCATATGTATATATTTGCAAAGCACAAATCTCCAGTACTTGTAATATGTTTTTAAATTGGGGTAGAAGTTTTAACTAAAAGCAAAATACAAAATTTGGCGACTTTAGCTCTAAAGACGTACGAGATATAATTTTATAACTGTATTTCGATAACGTTTTTATCGATTAACGATTAAAACGGGAATAGTCATCGAATTTTTGAAACATCGAATTTTTGAAACAAACTCGATCTACGTGTGTACACGACCGTAACAAAAAGCCTGTAGCTCTTCTAGGTACTGAGATCGTCACGTTCATACATACGGAGAGACAGACAGACGGAAATGGCTAAATCGACTCAGCTTGTCATCCTGATCAAGAATATATATAATTTATAGGGCCTGCCACACCTCATTCTGTCTGTTATATACATTTTAACAAAACCATTATACCCTGATTTCCCATCATCAATGGGTATAAAAAGCAGCGGTTGGCCTTCCTTTCAAATAGGATGAAATCCATGGCACAATTTTAAGGTGAAATCCTAAGCGATCAAACTTTTGAATTAAAATGTCATGATGTAATTAATCAAACGCTTTACTAAAATCAGTATGTATAAAATCAGTTTTCATTTTATTTAAAAAACTATCATTAGAGATGAAAATTCTAGTAAATTAGTTGAAGTTGATCGATTCTGAAAAAAACCATGTTGGGATGGCGAAACAATCCATTTACAAAAGTGTTGCAAGGTAGATGTTATTATTTTTTTTTTAATAATTTTGGAATAGCAGATAGTTACGCAATACCTCTTTAATTTACGATATCCGACATCCCACCGTTTTTGTGTTGAGGAATGATGAAGGATTATTTCCAAATAGAAGGGAAAACAGAACTTCAATACGACAAATTAAACAGTGTAAGGTTAGTTTTCCAGCTGGGGCAGATCAATCAATCTGACCAAGGCCACTCACAAGAAATTTTTAAAGTGCTGGGACGTGGGCTTAAGGGATAGGAAAGGGGTTTGGCTAGGCTCACTACTGCACATATACAAGCATGCGGGGCCGTCTACGAATGTTAAATGTCAAGATTTCGGGTTAAGTTTCTACGGAGGTAGTACCACGGGCGAGGAACGTGCAAAGCGTTGCCGCCGACGTTCGCTCCGAGCCACGTGGGTTTTCCGGCAGGGGTTTCTCCACACGGCTAGCGGTTTCGTAGCCACGATGCGACTACCGGTTAGTGCTTACTTTGGGTTTCCCGACGGGACTTGCCTCGTCGATCCACCATCGTTAGTTCTTGGAGGTTATAGTAGGTTATTTCGGAGTTAAAAGATTTTCTGTTTCACTTTGGCGATTTTTTTTTAATTCTATTTTCTTCCTACGTTACTATTGTAAGCGATCCTCCCGCACCAGCTCTTCGGAGTCCTAGCGCTGGTGAAATCGCTTCAGCTGCGATATGTTGGCCACTCTTTTCTTGCGTTCGTCCGGCTTCGTAAGGTGCACGACGTTGGGCCGTCAAATTTGGGTGACAACTTCGCGGCAAACCCTTCTGCCGCCTTCGAGAGTTGGTGCTGCCGCAGCAAAACAGCAGATCCCAACGTCGGCGTCCACTCCCTTCGGCGCAGGTTGTAATAGCGACCCTAATCCTTCGAGGCCCGTTGTAGATTGCTGCAAACTATCGTGTAGACTTTTCTTAGCCTCCTCTCTCTCGTGTTTGGGCTCAGTTCCCTCGTCTTTGACCCAGGGGTGACCTCGTTGTACCACGTAGCTGGCAAGCGCAGCTCTCTCCCCAACATTAGGAAAGCCGCGCTAAGCCCCGTGGAATCCACCACACTGGAATTGACTGCTAGCGTTATCTCGGACAATACTTCGTTCCACGAACTTGGATGACCCTCGATGAGCTGCGCTATCATGGTCTTTACAGTGCGGTTCATCCTTTCCGTGGGATTTTCCTGCTTGGAGTACGAGGCCGTGTATTGAAGTTCCACGCCCATCGACTCCATGAAAGATTGGAAGTTCCTGCTTGCGAACTGCACTTTGTTGTCACACACCATCGTTCTCGGTATTCCGAATCTGCTCAAGGTGCGCTCTCGAAAGGCTGCCTGCAAAAGAGTGGTTATCGCCCTCGTCAGAGGTACCAACTCCACCCACTTTGCAAACACGTCGTTAAAATACCAGTAGTACGGTGTTCCCACGTTTCGAGTAAGGCAAGGGACCCGCAAAATCGGAGAATAGAACCGACATGGGATCGCCTACCTGCCTCGTCAGGATCTGGCCGGCCGGTTTCTCACTCTTGAATTTTTGACAGCCGTCTTCCTCATGCCCTGATTCCCGGCCGTGGGCGCATCGTGACATTCCTGCAGTACCCTGCCTCTTTGACCACCGGGGACGCAAAGCTTCCGGTGGATGTAATCCTCCTCATCCGTCTGATGCCCCAGATTCCGATACAATTGTCCTTCGACCGTCTGTGTCAACACCGCTCCGAAGCCATAATCGTTGGCATCGGTCTGCAACACAAACTTGACGGAGAAGTCGGGACACGCCAGAACGGTCGCTGTCGTCAAGTTCTCTTTGAGATTCCGCAGAGCCTCTTCTTGATCCTCCTTCCACTCCCACTTCTGGCCTTTCTTGAAGAAGGACGTCATTGGCCGGACCAGCGCTGCAAAATTTGGCACAAATCGCCGGTACCAGGACGCCATCCCCAAACACTGTCGTAGCTCTTGCATTTCTTCCTATTCAGCTTGAGGTTCGCCGCCCAAGATCGGTGGAATACCTCCTTTAGGCTAGCCACATGTGGCTCCTTCATGGCGCCCATCACTACGATGTCATCCAAATATGCGAACGCATAGGGTTCCATTTCAAGTCTGGTGACAGTATCCAACGCTCTCTGGAATGTCGCACCGGCAGGCCGAATAGCATCACCCGCCACTGGAATAGTCCTCTTCCAGGCACGGTGATTGCTGTACACTCCCTGCTATCCGCTGCCATGGAGATCTGCCAGTAACCACACTTTAGATTCAGCGTCGATATGAATCAAGCATGACGTAGCTTTTCCAGGATGTGATTGATCCTAGGAACAGGATGTGCATCCGAAATCGAGTGAGCATTGAGCTGTAGGTAGTCTACGCCCATGCGCCATTCTCCGGTCTTCTTCTTCACTAAGACTATTGGTGCAATTTGCGGACTTCGCGACGGCTCAATAGCCCCCACTCGAAGTAGCTCGTCTACCTGCTCGTCAATCACCTTCCGCATAGCCGGGCTCTTGGGATAATACCTTTGTTTGATAGGTTTGTCATCCCTCATCCTTATGTGATGCTCGGTAATGTGAGACACCCCCTCTAGGTTCTCAAATAGTGCCAGCTCCGCCTCCAAAAATTCCTTGAGGTCATCTTCCAGATCCTCTGGCCACTCCGCGTCCTCCGCGACTGGCTCAACTCCTTCTTCGACTTCCATCGTTCTAATTTAAGGTTGACGTTCCCTGGTCACCGAAATCCTTTCCTCACCGGCCGCCAACTCCGGTCCCTTGACACTCCTGCCCTCGCGTCGTGTCAATTCATCCAGCTCCCTCTTCCTCTTTCGCCAGCTCTTCGTCGCAGAGGCGCTCTATGGCCCCCCTTCTCTTCTTCTGCGCAGGATCTCCGCATGCCACTCCAGAACTCATCTATGTTTCCTCCACTCGAACTCGCTGTCGTACGAGCGTCTCCTTCCCGCCAGGATAGGAGCTCTCTATAGACTCGTCTTCAGGGGTGGATGACGACACCTCCTTTGCCGCCAGCCCTTCTCCCGTCCTCATGACTAATCCCGCGCTGCCGCAACGCACCGTTGTGCCGATGGCTCACAGGAAATCCATCCCCAGTATCATGTGGTCCAGCATAGTCGGCATGATGAGCATATCATCGCTGCCTTTCCGGCAAGACTCACTTTTACTCTCAAAGTTCTCTCACGACTGGCGTCATCGGGTATTCCATCGGTTGGGAACGGAGCGGATTGTCGGGCTGACACTCGGCTAGCTTTGTCCAAGCGGGTCTCGCTCGACCAGCCGTTACGCTCCTTTCGCGGTCTTTACCCTGATCCCGCACATTCTCGTACTCTGCCGCCATCTGAGTCAGCTGTGTAAGAGACGTAAAATCGTGTCGCCTCACGTACAGCCTATACTCAGCGGCGGCGTTCTCGTACACTCGATACAGTCCCTGGGCCGAACTGTACGCTGCGCGGCGCATCACCAACCCTATCTCTATTAAATACTCCTTGAATCTTTCCCCCTCCCGCTGGTGACGTGAACGAATCTGATCTTCTAGCCGATCGAAATATTGCGGTGGCAGGAATAATTCCAAAAATTCGCTCCGGAATCTAGCCCACGTCGTGTCTCTCAACCCACTAGTCAAGAACTACATAGCGGCCTTATCCACGAATATCTCGCTCACCACTCGAGGCATGTGATCGAGTTCGATTCCGTAGGTAAGGGCTCGCTCCTCCAGGAGTTCGAGGAGTCCGAGCGTGTCCGACTGGCCATCATACCTCACACCCCACTTCCTTCCCTATGCAATTGAGCTTTTCGCAAGCGCTGGTACGCTCGATCACCAATGCACGCTCGGCTAGGCATGCCCAGATTGCCGCAGAATGGCTACCACTCTGAACAAAAGTCGACAATCTCTTTCGCAGCTCTTCTACTCGGCCGTCGCTTTCTAACCCAAATTCTTTGGTTATGGTGATCAGCTCTTCTTTGCAGCGCTGATACACTCAGCGCACGCCCACCCCCGGATTCTGGCACTTACCTAATTCGATTAGTAGTTTCGTGTGTGTGTGTGTTTTTTTTTCTCTTTTCCCTCTCTGGCTGCTTTCTCGACTCACTTTAGCTTCGTTCCGCTATGTCACTCAAAATTGTCTTCCTTCAGCCACCTTTTCTCCACCATGCACACGTTCCACAATCGTTTTTTTTTTATTTTTATTCTATTTTATTTATTTTTTTTTCACGCCAAAAAAAAAATCTTGTCGCACTGTGCACACGTTCGACTGCTGCGATTCTTGTGTTTCTCTTTTCTTCACAATCTTCACAAAAAAATCACCACACAAAAATGATTTCGTTCCATTGTTCAACTCAATAAATTTGCCTCCATATTCTTGGCTCTCGGATCAGTGTTCGTTGTCGTCGCGACACTCACAGCCAACTAACGGCGTCTTTATTTCCGTCGCGCGCCCTTTTCTGCTGCGCGCTGCACTTTTGGCGCAGTTGCTTTGCACTTTTCACGATACCGTTTTCGTCGCTTATAACCGTCCGCGGCGGCCAATCACGTTGCGCCAAAAGAGTATGCTGGGGTCGAGCCGACTTAACACCTATTATGCCCTTTCATCAACTACCACCTTTATTTGGGTATGTGCGCGGGTCTTTATGCCGCGAATATGCCACGCCCCTTGTTAGTCCCAGGGTCCCTGCTCGCCCACCACTTGTAAGGTTACATTTCCAGCCGGGGCAGATCTCAATCTGACCAGGGTCACTCACAAGATATTTGTAGAGTGCTGGGACACGGGCTTGAGGGATAGGAAAGGGGGTTGGTTGGGTTTTCTACACACCTAACCGGGACATCACCTCGGTCAGATTATCGGTTAGTTACGATGGAGGACCTATGAAGGTAGTACCCCTGGCGAGGAACTTGTAATGCCTTGCAGCCGACGTTCACGCCACGAGGGTTTTCTGGCCACACTATGACTACCGGTCGACACTTTTAGGCCCTCGACGGGATTTGGCACGTCGATCCGCCAGTATTAGTTTCTACAAGGTTAGTCCGAAATTAAGAAACATGGTGTTTAGTTTAGTAATTCTTTATTACATTGGTTTCTACTTGGATATTCTATTCAATTCTCTACACGGCCCTGCCACACCGGATCTTCGGAGCCTTAGCGCTCCCAACCATACTCACGGCTTTCGTTCTTTACGTGTGTCTCCAACCTTTTCTCTCTATCTTTCTTGATCGCCGTTTTCAAGCCTTATCCTCTGTGTTCGAAAACTTCTCCTCTTTTATCCTAGGCTTGAGCCGCCCGTACGCCTCGGCAACTCAACTTCACCACGGCTTACGCTCTTCACCTCAGAGCTTTCACTACGCCGCAGGGTTGCAATGCCGATCGTCGTTGTTGCGCGCGCTCAAGCCGCTATTTTAAAATGACCCCAGCTAAATCTTAATCTATCTTATATTCTATTATCTTCTCCATCTATGCTCTTTGCGCTTACCCGAATTATATGCTATCTTAATATACTTTATACTCTCTTAACATACTATCTTAACGTTACATGTAAGGCAGTTCGTCCAGAGGCCGTCTTACAATACGTACATGCATTCTTATTCTTATATATATATATATGTATATATATATATATATATATATATATATATATATATATATATATATATATATATATATATATATATATATATATATATATATATATATATATATATATATATATATATATATATATATATATATATATATATATATATATATATATACTATTTAAGATTTTGCTGTGTAAGGAAATTCATATGTATTCGCATGTGCCAGGATGCATCAAGCTATACTCCATATCGCTAAAATGACTTGCAGTTCGTAAATGCTCATTTGACAGTCACTCTACAATTCAAAAATTATCAAACTACTGAATCGCGACACTAGAAAAATTCTATCATCGCTCATACACACACATATGTATGCAAATGTATGTATGCAATTCGCAAGGTCAACCAACATCAAACGTTGGGTTCTTACAAGAGATAAGCATGGGCCGTGCCGTGCCGTGCCTATTTAAAAAATTCCGTGTTGGGCCCCTACGAAAAATTGCCGTGTTTTACTGTGTCAAAGTCTAGATGCACGGTAGGCACGGCAGGCAAGAAAAGCACGGTACAGAAAGAACCACTGTCAAGATTTTGAATTTAAATATGGCAGTATCCATAAGTAGACCTAGTTTTAAAAAATTTCGTGTTGGGCCTTGTTGGGCCTCAGTTTTTGCCGTGCCTCAAAAAGGAGTCCCATGCCCATCTCTAGTTCTTACAATTTCCACAAGCATCAAGAATAGAGTTTCGCACACAGGCACACAAATGCTTATACATGTAGACAAATGACTGTGCATGCTCGTCGCGAAAACATATTCTTCAGGCGCATCAACGTTTTCATACCCTTCACACAAATAATAAAAATCTAAACAATTTGCATGAGCATGGCAAACGCTTTCAGCAGTTTGGTATACTCTTCGCTCGAAAGGGAAGAAATTGCGATCTCTGGGCGAACGAATTTGAATTTTTGTGAGCTGCTGCTGCTTGTGCATACATACATATATATATATATATATATATGTACATACATATGTATATATTTGAGAGTGCAGAGAGATACAGAGAGAGAGAGAGCAAGGAAAAATAGCATACAGCCATTCTCCGTATAAGAATTCGGTTGAACGGTCGTAGCGCACTGACTATGCCGGACTATATTTTCACTGCCTGAAGCGATAAGCGCTATACGAGCAAATACGAAGTTGATTGGTCCGGCAAGCAAATCTCAATACGCTGAAAACGCTTGTTCTACTTGTCTAGTCTATGTGTTATATGGTTAGTGTCACTACCAAAGAAAATCATAAAGTCGAAACTAGACAAAATATGTTCTATCAGCGCGACGAGCTGAGTCGAACTAGCCAATTCCCTAGGTATATCTCTTCGTCTGTCTGTACGAATGTCGCGATCTTGAAATTTTAAATGTATACTCGTGTATACCATCTAACTGCATAACGAGCTAATCATTTTTATAATCATTCATGAAAATGAAATGAGTATATTGGTTTTGTGCAATGTCCGTCAGTCTGTACGATTGGACGCAACCTATTTCGCCACTATTCAAGCTAAAGACTTGAAGTTTAGAACATAGATTTCTAGGTGCGTGAGAAATCGGAAAATGCATTTTCCGACATCTCAGAAACCTGTTAGTTGAAGTGCTAGAGAGGATATATCTTCGCCCATTAGGGGCATAGCAAATCGGTTATAACAATATTTTCTACGGTGCCAAATTTGACTCGATAGGTACTGATTCTATTATGATCGATGAAAAAATTATGTGTCCACGACGGAGCGGTGAATCGGGCCGCCAAATTGAAAAACTTTATTTCTCTTAGACTTTTTGAGTTAGAAAATTAATTTTGGACAGTTGAGTTACTGCATCTATCGATGACCCAATAATAATTTGTACGCGCTTCTAGCGCGTGGCAGAACGGAGCACTAGAGCACTTGAAATTAGGAATATATACTCTGTTTTACAACCCAAAATCAAAAAGATATGGCAGATATAAATACTCACATAAGGGAAGTGGAGAATCGGTAAAAACGGTATCTTCTATCTTAGAGGTAGAAACTCAAAATGTAACGACTAAATTACTGTTAGTGGCATCAATTGGAAACGTAGCAAATCGGAAAATAGAGCTGGTAGGGTTTGAGTCGAGATGTATTATTCTGCAGTCGGTAACACACGACTGCAACATTCTTACTTGTTTTCGATAACTCATCAAATTTCCTTTTTATCGATAAGAATCGGCATTGTGGTATCGTTTTTTACCCGTAGCTTAAATACCACAAAAGATGGAAACATCTAATTTACTGTGCGGGTTGCTGTCATGAATAAAAAAACAATGTGTACTTCGGATTTTAGATACACCAATTCGAACGTGTTTCAAATTCTACACTCTTGGGAAACCGAACAACACATAGACTGGAAAACTAAAACAAACAAATTTTTTGAATAATTTTGGTTATTGTGTAAGGTTAAAATTTCCACAGCTGGGGTCGGTGTCAGTCTGACCAGGGCTGGCACTTACAAGACATTTGTAAGTTGTTGGGACGTGGGGTTAATTGAGGGAAAGGGGTTGTCTAGGTTATCAATTTTTCTCTACGCCACTGACCGGGACCTCGCCTCGATTAGGAATTTTCTACGGAATAAAATGAAACCCGATACTTTTCCATATCGACATATAGTTTATTCGTAGGTTAAAGTTAGGCTGTCCTCTCGCTTGCCATCAACCTACTCCGTTGAGCGCCGAAAACTAACTCCTCACTTGAGCCGCTCATCCGACTCGGCAACGCAACTTCACTACAGCGCTCGCTTTTCACCTCTGAACTTTCACCACGCTGGACAAGGTTGCATTGCCGATCGTCGATGTTGCACGCTCTTAAGCCTACTACTTTTAAACTAATAATGTTGCGCTCCTTGTGCATTTTACACTTAATGCTAACAATTATATACTAACAATTAACATAATATGCTGCGCTCCTTGCGCTTTTAACACCTATCTTAAGATATTATGTAAGGTTGCTCCTCTTGGGCCCGCCTTACAATTGTTATATTTGGAATCCGGCTTCAAAATTACCCAAAAAATTTACCCAAAAACTTTAAACTGAAGGTCAGTAGCACACCTAGCCAATATGTGAGTTAGTTTTCATATTTTCTAAAAAGACATATTCAGATCACATGATAATGCCCTTACTGCAACATAAACGCAGCCGCTGCGTAAGCAGCAGTAGGCAGCAGTAAGCAGAGCGTGTTCTTGTGCATGTGTGTGAATGTTTTGTTTGCTATGTATGTGTGCAGAATAGTATTTGAATTTCTAAAATAGTATTTGAATTTGTATTCTAAAAATAGTATTTGAATTTTCATTAGCTACTTTAGTTTAGATTTGCTAGGTGGTGAGCAGTAAAGTGGCGGTATATGTTGGAGATTGAATACCAGGCGATGTTAAGGCCTTCGTTTGTTTTTGTTTTGTTTTTTTTTTTTTTTTAATACATGATACTTACTTGAGTGACCTTTGATAAGCCAATGAAGGCTATTGACTTTTAGTCTTAGATGTGTTCTCTTAGATTCAATGTGTGGGCGCCATGTTAGTGCTCTATCTTGGTGTACTTCCAGATACGTTACTTCGTTAGCTTTAGGAATTGTGGTGCTATTTACCATAAGCGGTGGACAATCTTATCTGTATAGGGTAAAAGTTACATGCATGCATATTTGTTCTTTTACTTTAATTCACCAGTCGGATAATCATTTTCCCACATTGACTTGCATTGGGCATCTGAGTGGCTGATATTACTTGTATCATCAGGAAAGGTGGAAGTTGTCAATAGTTTTCTTGAGAATGTGAATAGGACGTATAGTTTTGGTCCAAGAACGCTGTCGTTCCGCAAGACAGCTTCAATACTGAGTTTGTCGGATATTGCAGAGTTACATCTTACTGCAAACTTCCTGTCATAGAGGTATGATTTTAATAGTTTATGTACATTGCTTGGGAGCGTTCCTTCCAACCTTCCAACCAAACTTTATCGAAAGCCTGACAAACATCCAAAAATATTGCAGTGTAGTATTCTCGATTTTCGAAACCGCTTTGTATTGCTGATGTAATCCGATTGACTTGCTTAATAGTTCCGTGTTTTTCGCGAGACCAAATTGGTGTGATGGGATGCAGTTATGGAGATTCAGAAATGGAGTAATCCAAGGCAGCAGACATTTTTCCAAAGAGTTCTGATAGCCACGGTAATAGGCTTATAGGTACGATAAAGAAACTGTGGGATCTTTTCCTGGCTGGTATCATTATGATAATTGACTTTTTCCATCTCACTGGGAAATGGTCAAGGTTGGTAATGGCATTGAACAGCTTTGGTTAGCTCTTCACAGTGAATTTTTCGTACTGGATGTTGATATTTGCTCAATATAAAGGAGTTAAGCATATTCTGTTTCATGTTTTAACGCTTTGGTGAGTTTACGTGGGGCGTCTTTAAGCTTTTTCCTTGTTGAAGGCGATCTGTAAGATTGCCATTCTCGTCGTAATCGCCGCTTTTCGAGAACGAGCACTGCAATTTTCAGATTTGTCTTCTTTTGGTTGTATATTGTTTTTACTGTTTGAGGCATTGATATGAGAGCTGCAAGAACAAAGACTCCAGTGTGTTTGCAAAACTATCAATATCAGCTTCGAATTCAAGGCGCTCAAGCTCGATAATATATGAACTCATATATTTTTTTATCGGAGCCAGTTTTTTTTTTTTTGGGAAGTCAACTTACCAGGTCGATGTACGGGCTCTGGTTATCGGTACGAATTTCGGGTTAACTCATTGTTTTGAACGAAGTTGAGTTATAGCACTAACCATACAACACATAGACTAGACAAGTAGAACAAGCGTTTTCAGCGTATAGCGACGCCGCATGGCGAACCAATCAACTTCGTATTTGCTCGTATCGGTCGTCTATCGCTTCAGGCAGTGAAAATATTGTCCGGCATAGTCAGTGCGCTACGAGCGTTCAACCGAAATGGTCAAATTCTGATACGCAGAGTGACTGTATGCTATTTTTTTCTCTCTCTGCTCTCTCAAATATATATGTATGTACATATATATATATCGCCCAGATCGCCCAGAGATTGCATTTCTTCCCTTTCGAGCGAAGAGTATACCAAACTGCTGAAAAGTTTTGTCATGCTCATGGAAATTTTTAAGATTTTTATTACTAATGAGTGTGAAGGCTATGAAAGCGTTGATGCGCATGAAGAATATGTTTTCGCGACGAGCATGCACACACACTTACAGTCCTTTGCCTACATGTATAAGCATTTGTGCGAAACTCTATTCTTGCTGCTTGTGGAAATTGTAAGAACCCAGCGTTTGATGTTGCTTGACCTTGCGAATTACATACACACATTTGCATACATATGTGTGTGTATGAGCGATGATAGAATTTTTCTAGTGTCGTGATTCAGTAGTTTGATAATTTTTGAATTGAATACAAATATCGATTGGTTCACCATGCGGCCTCGCTATACGCTGAAAACGCTTGTTCTACTTGTCTAGTCTATGTGTTGTATGGTTAGTGGTTATATTTTTTGTCATTTGTTTTATTGGTTTTTATTTTTTTTTTGTGTGTAATTAGTTGATTGTTGTATATAAGTTGAAGATTTTAAAAATCAATTTGTGCAGCGATATTGCACTAATTTTCTTTCCTGATAAAATTGTATTTTGTTTAATGTATATACCACTGCACTGTTGCGTTTTAGAACTTTTATCAGGAGAACGTCTGCGTGCGACGAGGTCACACGTATTTTTCGGGATATGAAGGAAGACGCTGTTTGATGCCCAAAAGCAAAAAGATATGTCAGTAACTATATACATAAAAAATTGTGGTGAATAATGTATACGTCGCATCAGTACGCCGTACGGTACTTTGGCGCGAGACATATTCTAGGTTATAGACAAATTCTTAGAATACCAAACTTGCGCAGCTGTGGTTAAAATACGTTCATAATGCAAAATTTACTAGTGTTTAAGTAAACAACCAAGTTAATGAACAACCCTCGCAGTAAAACTGTGAATTCTAGATATCAACGTATGCAGAAATCAAAAGCGGATTCACACACTCAAATACTTATATTGTCAAAGAAGATAAACATTTGGTGCTTTTGAATTGAATACCATTATCACAAAAACTTTTTCAGGTACATATTGATATGAAGTCGAAAAAATGGATATTTATGAATTTTAATTCTAACAAAAACGCTGATTTCGTTTGTTTATCCCATTCGAAAATTTCTCTTTAAGCCAATCCAATTTGGGAAAATGTAACTGTTGAATATTGCTGAAATAATTGATTCAATTGAAATTAATGTTAACTTATCTGCACAAGAAATCAGATAATGGTTGTACTTAAGTAATCTATGTGAACCATACCATTTTTGAGGAATTTTGATGAGGAATTCGCGAATAGTTAATCTAAACTGTTAAAAGTAATTATCGACGTTAGTATGATAAGCTAAAAATTTGGTGCCATTTTCTGACTATAAATAATTATTAATTAGCTTAATGCAACCGTTAGTAATTTAAAGCTGTACATATTTAGATGAAATTTTGTAGAAGATAGAGTTTTTAACGATTTCCATGCATCCAGGAGGCGTAGATATAATTTTGACAAAGCATAGACGGTGTCTAAAAAATGTTTTGGGTCATCGATAGAGGAGGTCAGCAGTAACTGTTCAGGCATGAACATAAAAAATAGACAATGAAAGAACTAAACAAGGGCCACATGTTTGGACTTTAAAAATATGCAGATACATGCTGAGTCTTACAAACTCAGCAATAGACTAACAAGATTAAAGAAATTAATTTATACAAAAGTCAGGGTATAAAATCCCTGGCTCATATAAAATTGATCACCAACATAGTTAAGTCTATTCATGGTCCTTCGATCCAACCTACAAAGCCAAACTGAAGGTCAGTAGCAAACCTAGGCAATGTGTGTGATTTAGTTTTCATATTTTCTAAAAAAGACATATTCAGATCACATGATAAAAAATTTCATTGAAGTCCATTAAGTAGAACAGAAGAAAAGCACTTTTAGCCAATTGGCAAAGCCACGTTGACAGTAGCACCGCGTACATTCTTGTATATTCTAAAAGTTTTTAGCTGCTACTTTACTTTAGATTTGCTAGATGAGATCTAAAATTTGAAATATGTACTCGGCGTTAGTTGTATACCGCCAAAACTAAAGGGCTCAGATTCACAGTGTATATTCGTGTAATAAATACAAAGATTTTGTAATTTTTGGATTTTGGATACCACGCCCCCTTCCACCCAAATTTGAAAAAAAAGACGTATGTATTTCAAATACTAGAGGCTTGTGCCTTGACAAACGCATACGATAGTCTACAAGAAAAATTATTTAACAGATAAATTCTCATAATATAACCCTTACTGCAACATAAGCGCAGCCGCTGCGTAAGCAGCAGTAAGCAGCAGTAAGCAGAGCGTGTGCTTGTGCATGCGTGTGTGTGTGTGTGAATGTTTTGTTTGCTATGTATGTATACAGAATAGTATTTGAATTTCTAAAATAGTATTTGAATTTGAATTCTAAAAATAGTATTTGAATTTTCATTAGCTACTTTAGTTTAGATTTGCTAGGTGGTGAGCAGTAAAATGGCGGTATATGTTGGAGATTGAATACCAGGCGATGTTGAGGCCTTCGTTTGTTTTTGTTTTGCTTTTTTTTTTTTTAATACATGATACTTACTTGAGTGACCTTTGATAAGCCAATGAAGGCTATTGACTTTCAGTTTTAGATGTGTTCTCTTAGATTCAATGTGTGGGCGCCAAGTTAGTGCTCTATCTTGGTGTACTTCCAGATACGTTACTTCGTTAGCTTTAGGAATTGTGGTGCTATTTACCATAAGCGGTGGACAATCTTATCTGTATAGGGTAAAAGTTACATGCATGCATATTTGTTCTTTTACTTTAATTCACCAGTCGGATAATCATTTTCCCACATTGACTTGCATTGGGCATCTGAGTGGCTGATATTACTTGTATCATCAGGAAAGGTGGAAGTTGTCAATAGTTTTCTTGAGAATGTGAATAGGACGTATAGTTTTGGTCCAAGAACGCTGTCGTTCCGCAAGACAGCTTCAATACTGAGTTTGTCGGATATTGCAGAGTTACATCTTACTGCAAACTTCCTGTCATAGAGGTATGATTTTAATAGTTTATGTACATTGCTTGGGAGCGTTCCTTCCAACCTTCCAACCAAACTTTATCGAAAGCCTGACAAACATCCAAAAATATTGCAGTGTAGTATTCTCGATTTTCGAAACCGCTTTGTATTGCTGATGTAATCCGATTGACTTGCTTAATAGTTCCGTGTTTTTCGCGAGACCAAATTGGTGTGATGGGATGCAGTTATGGAGATGCAGAAATGGAGTAATCCAAGGCAGCAGACATTTTTCCAAAGAGTTCTGATAGCCACGGTAATAGGCTTATAGGTACGATAAAGAAACTGTGGGATCTTTTCCTGGCTGGTATCATTATGATAATTGACTTTTTCCATCTCACTGGGAAATGGTCAAGGTTGGTAATGGCATTGAACAGCTTTGGTTAGCTCTTCACAGTGAATTTTTCGTACTGGATGTTGATATTTGCTCAATATAAAGGAGTTAAGCATATTCTGTTTCATGTTTTAACGCTTTGGTGAGTTTACGTGGGGCGTCTTTAAGCTTTTTCCTTGTTGAAGGCGATCTGTAAGATTGCCATTCTCGTCGTAATCGCCGCTTTTCGAGAACGAGCACTGCAATTTTCAGATTTGTCTTCTTTTGGTTGTATATTGTTTTTACTGTTTGAGGCATTGATATGAGAGCTGCAAGAACAAAGACTCCAGTGTGTTTGCAAAACTATCAATATCAGCTTCGAATTCAAGGCGCTCAAGCTCGATAATATATGAACTCATATATTTTTTTATCGGAGCCAGTTTTTTTTTTTTTGGGAAGTCAACTTACCAGGTCGATGTACGGGCTCTGGTTATCGGTACGAATTTCGGGTTAACTCATTGTTTTGAACGAAGTTGAGTTATAGCACTAACCATACAACACATAGACTAGACAAGTAGAACAAGCGTTTTCAGCGTATAGCGACGCCGCATGGCGAACCAATCAACTTCGTATTTGCTCGTATCGGTCGTCTATCGCTTCAGGCAGTGAAAATATTGTCCGGCATAGTCAGTGCGCTACGAGCGTTCAACCGAAATGGTCAAATTCTGATACGCAGAGTGACTGTATGCTATTTTTTTCTCTCTCTGCTCTCTCAAATATATATGTATGTACATATATATATATCGCCCAGATCGCCCAGAGATTGCATTTCTTCCCTTTCGAGCGAAGAGTATACCAAACTGCTGAAAAGTTTTGTCATGCTCATGGAAATTTTTAAGATTTTTATTACTAATGAGTGTGAAGGCTATGAAAGCGTTGATGCGCATGAAGAATATGTTTTCGCGACGAGCATGCACACACACTTACAGTCCTTTGCCTACATGTATAAGCATTTGTGCGAAACTCTATTCTTGCTGCTTGTGGAAATTGTAAGAACCCAGCGTTTGATGTTGCTTGACCTTGCGAATTACATACACACATTTGCATACATATGTGTGTGTATGAGCGATGATAGAATTTTTCTAGTGTCGTAATTCAGTAGTTTGATAATTTTTGAATTGAATACAAATATCGATTGGTTCACCATGCGGCCTCGCTATACGCTGAAAACGCTTGTTCTACTTGTCTAGTCTATGTGTTGTATGGTTAGTGGTTATATATTTTGTCATTTGTTTTATTGGTTTTTATTTTTTTTTTTGTGTGTAATTAGTTGATTGTTGTATATAAGTTGAAGATTTTAAAAATCAATTTGTGCAGCGATATTGCACTAATTTTCTTTCCTGATAAAATTGTATTTTGTTTAATGTATATACCACTGCACTGTTGCGTTTTAGAACTTTTATCAGGAGAACGTCTGCGTGCGACGAGGTCACACGTATTTTTCGGGATATGAAGGAAGACGCTGTTTGATGCCCAAAAGCAAAAAGATATGTCAGTAACTATATACATAAAAAATTGTGGTGAATAATGTATACGTCGCATCAGTACGCCGTACGGTACTTTGGCGCGAGACATATTCTAGGTTATAGACAAATTCTTAGAATACCAAACTTGCGCAGCTGTGGTTAAAATACGTTCATAATGCAAAATTTACTAGTGTTTAAGTAAACAACCAAGTTAATGAACAACCCTCGCAGTAAAACTGTGAATTCTAGATATCAACGTATGCAGAAATCAAAAGCGGATTCACACACTCAAATACTTATATTGTCAAAGAAGATAAACATTTGGTGCTTTTGAATTGAATACCATTATCACAAAAACTTTTTCAGGTACATATTGATATGAAGTCGAAAAAATGGATATTTATGAATTTTAATTCTAACAAAAACGCTGATTTCGTTTGTTTATCCCATTCGAAAATTTCTCTTTAAGCCAATCCAATTTGGGAAAATGTAACTGTTGAATATTGCTGAAATAATTGATTCAATTGAAATTAATGTTAACTTATCTGCACAAGAAATCAGATAATGGTTGTACTTAAGTAATCTATGTGAACCATACCATTTTTGAGGAATTTTGATGAGGAATTCGCGAATAGTTAATCTAAACTGTTAAAAGTAATTATCGACGTTAGTATGATAAGCTAAAAATTTGGTGCCATTTTCTGACTATAAATAATTATTAATTAGCTTAATGCAACCGTTAGTAATTTAAAGCTGTACATATTTAGATGAAATTTTGTAGAAGATAGAGTTTTTAACGATTTCCATGCATCCAGGAGGCGTAGATATAATTTTGACAAAGCATAGACGGTGTCTAAAAAATGTTTTGGGTCATCGTTTGTTTGGACTTTAAAAATATGCAGATACATGCTGAGTCTTACAAACTCAGCAATAGACTAACAAGATTAAAGAAATTAATTTATACAAAAGTCAGGGTATAAAATCCCTGGCTCATATAAAATTGATCACCAACATAGTTAAGTCTATTCATGGTCCTTCGATCCAACCTACAAAGCCAAACTGAAGGTCAGTAGCAAACCTAGGCAATGTGTGTGATTTAGTTTTCATATTTTCTAAAAAAGACATATTCAGATCACATGATAAAAAATTTCATTGAAGTCCATTAAGTAGAACAGAAGAAAAGCACTTTTAGCCAATTGGCAAAGCCACGTTGACAGTAGCACCGCGTACATTCTTGTATATTCTAAAAGTTTTTAGCTGCTACTTTACTTTAGATTTGCTAGATGAGATCTAAAATTTGAAATATGTACTCGGCGTTAGTTGTATACCGCCAAAACTAAAGGGCTCAGATTCACAGTGTATATTCGTGTAATAAATACAAAGATTTTGTAATTTTTGGATTTTGGATACCACGCCCCCTTCCACCCAAATTTGAAAAAAAAGACGTATGTATTTCAAATACTAGAGGCTTGTGCCTTGACAAACGCATACGATAGTCTACAAGAAAAATTATTTAACAGATAAATTCTCATAATATAACCCTTACTGCAACATAAGCGCAGCCGCTGCGTAAGCAGCAGTAAGCAGCAGTAAGCAGAGCGTGTGCTTGTGCATGCGTGTGTGTGTGTGTGAATGTTTTGTTTGCTATGTATGTATACAGAATAGTATTTGAATTTCTAAAATAGTATTTGAATTTGAATTCTAAAAATAGTATTTGAATTTTCATTAGCTACTTTAGTTTAGATTTGCTAGGTGGTGAGCAGTAAAATGGCGGTATATGTTGGAGATTGAATACCAGGCGATGTTGAGGCCTTCGTTTGTTTTTGTTTTGCTTTTTTTTTTTTTAATACATGATACTTACTTGAGTGACCTTTGATAAGCCAATGAAGGCTATTGACTTTCAGTTTTAGATGTGTTCTCTTAGATTCAATGTGTGGGCGCCAAGTTAGTGCTCTATCTTGGTGTACTTCCAGATACGTTACTTCGTTAGCTTTAGGAATTGTGGTGCTATTTACCATAAGCGGTGGACAATCTTATCTGTATAGGGTAAAAGTTACATGCATGCATATTTGTTCTTTTACTTTAATTCACCAGTCGGATAATCATTTTCCCACATTGACTTGCATTGGGCATCTGAGTGGCTGATATTACTTGTATCATCAGGAAAGGTGGAAGTTGTCAATAGTTTTCTTGAGAATGTGAATAGGACGTATAGTTTTGGTCCAAGAACGCTGTCGTTCCGCAAGACAGCTTCAATACTGAGTTTGTCGGATATTGCAGAGTTACATCTTACTGCAAACTTCCTGTCATAGAGGTATGATTTTAATAGTTTATGTACATTGCTTGGGAGCGTTCCTTCCAACCTTCCAACCAAACTTTATCGAAAGCCTGACAAACATCCAAAAATATTGCAGTGTAGTATTCTCGATTTTCGAAACCGCTTTGTATTGCTGATGTAATCCGATTGACTTGCTTAATAGTTCCGTGTTTTTCGCGAGACCAAATTGGTGTGATGGGATGCAGTTATGGAGATGCAGAAATGGAGTAATCCAAGGCAGCAGACATTTTTCCAAAGAGTTCTGATAGCCACGGTAATAGGCTTATAGGTACGATAAAGAAACTGTGGGATCTTTTCCTGGCTGGTATCATTATGATAATTGACTTTTTCCATCTCACTGGGAAATGGTCAAGGTTGGTAATGGCATTGAACAGCTTTGGTTAGCTCTTCACAGTGAATTTTTCGTACTGGATGTTGATATTTGCTCAATATAAAGGAGTTAAGCATATTCTGTTTCATGTTTTAACGCTTTGGTGAGTTTACGTGGGGCGTCTTTAAGCTTTTTCCTTGTTGAAGGCGATCTGTAAGATTGCCATTCTCGTCGTAATCGCCGCTTTTCGAGAACGAGCACTGCAATTTTCAGATTTGTCTTCTTTTGGTTGTATATTGTTTTTACTGTTTGAGGCATTGATATGAGAGCTGCAAGAACAAAGACAGTGTGTTTGCAAAACTATCAATATCAGCTTCGAATTCAAGGCGCTCAAGCTCGATAATATATGAACTCATATATTTTTTTATCGGAGCCAGTTTTTTTTTTGGGAAGTCAACTTACCAGGTCGATGTACGGGCTCTGGTTATCGGTACGAATTTCAGGTTAACTCATTGTTTTGAACGAAGTTGAGTTATATCACTAACCATACAACACATAGACTAGACAAGTAGAACAAGCGTTTTCAGCGTATAGCGAACCAATCAACTTCGTATTTCCTCGTATCGGTCGTCTATCGCTTCAGGCAGTGAAAATATTGTCCGGCATAGTCAGTGCGCTACGAGCGTTCAACCGAAATGGTCAAGTTCTGATACGCAGAGTGACTGTATGCTATTTTTTTCTCTCTCTGCTCTCTCAAATATATATGTATGTACATATATATATGTATGTATGCACAAGCAGCAGCAGCTCACAAAATTCAAATTTGTTCGCCCAGAGATCGCATTTCTTCCCTTTCGAGCGAAAAGTATACCAAACTGCTGAAAAGTTTTGTCATGCTCATGGAAATTTTTAAGATTTTTATTACTAATGAGTGTGAAGGCTATGAAAGCGTTGATGCGCATAAAGAATATGTTTTCGCGACGAGCATGCACACACACTTACAGTCCTTTGCCTACATGTATAAGCATTTGTGTGCCTGTGTGCGAAACTCTATTCTTGCTGCTTGTGGTAATTGTAAGAACCCAGCGTTTACAAAAGTCAGGGTATAAAATCCCTGGCTCATATAAAATTGATCACCAACATAGTTAAGTCTATTCGTGGTCCTTCGATCCAACCTACAAAGCCAACCGTTTTTATGACAAGTGTTAAGGTAAAGTGCTGAATTACTTAAAAAAATTTCTTTGGCTTACCAATCCAAGCTGTGGGTTGAGGCAAAGCACGAGCAACCACTCGATTAAAAAAAAATATCTCTAAAGGGTCAAGCCAAAGAGTAAATCAAAACAAGTAAGAAAACTCTCTATACATCCCCTGAACTGGTGAGCGTTTTTTAAATGTATGCAAGTATGCATTTAATAAAGCAGAAAGAAGTGTAAACTCTTATAATTTTCGACTAAAAAAATATGTTTACGCGTGAATCAAACTCTCACCTTCATAATAAAAAAACACTTGTAAAAAAAGAAAAGCAAAAACCTGTAAGCACCGCCGGGTTTAAAACCCGCACCTTTAGTTGACGTGCATTGCTATGACGAACACCGCAAACAGCACCATCTAGCGAAACCAAACTAAAGTGGTAGCTCATGGTGCAACAGAACTAAATTATTAGAATATATGAAATTGTACGCGTTAGAACTATTTACCACGGGCTAACGTTTAGTTTAATAGCTTTCGGTTACTTATTAGTATTAAACGAAATTTTCAGCATATGATCTTCATATTCTGTTGAACATTTACTTTAAACTTTTTCACATATTGGCCATATTTGCAACTTAATTTCCATTTTATCCAAAGTATAACAATAACCAAAATTGTATAAAATACGCATGAAACTAAATGTAACAAGTAAGAGTGCTCTAGTCGAGAGAGCTCGAGATACCCTGAACTTTGCGAAGAGCTAATAATCCAATCATTCCACACTTCTGTCATGCTTTGTATGTATAAAACAAAGCAAGCTGCACATGCACACATACATACACACGCTTGCATAAGCAGGCATCTGCCACGCCTCCTTCTGCCTGTAACATACATTTTAGCAAAACCAATATTCTCCGATTTCCCATTTTCAGTGTTCAGGGTGTTCATAAAAAGGTGCTGCGCCAAAAACTCTTGAGTTGCTAAAAAAGCAATCGGAGATTTGTAATATGCGGCAGACCATCGCAAAGAAAGATGCGTTCAGTCGTTGATAATTGGTGTCTTCGACCATCAATATATTACAGAGAAAATATATGAAGGCTTAATGGAAAACAACAGAGTATATTTAGAGTCCCTAATGAAAGTCGAAATTGCCGACCTTGCCAAGGACACCGACCAGCAAGCACCTATCAAAAACAAGGATGTGCAATCGGAAACATCCAAGGCAAAAAGAAATATTTTGCAGAAAGAAATATTTTCACGAAGAAGTTCGAGACCAATGGATGCGATGGTAGACCTTTTGAATAAAAGATCTATAAGTGTGAGTAATTTAATTCAAGAAGTGTATGCCGCCAATCTAGAGTAACCAAAAAGAAATCCTTGACTATAAAGAAAAGTTGAATATTCTGTTTAACAAAGCCAGACAAGATATGAAAAAAATCTCTTCGACATCGACGAAATCGATGAACTTGAATGAAACGTCAACTTACTGACAAAGAAACTAAACAGAAGAATAAGTGACTTGCACAACATAAAAGAAAACGTTCCAGTCCCAAAGAGTGGTCAACTTTTTTCGACCTGAGGAAAGATATCAGCGACACAAGGAAGCTGAACTTTCAAAGGAGAAGCCGAAATGGTAGTAAGCCACTTGTTAATTGGATCATCTGCTAGTTACAATTCAACGTGGGACTTTTTATGGAAGCGCTGCGAAAATAAGCGCAAAATATTTTCTAACGCCGTTAACTAGCTAGTGGGTATAGAGCTGCTGAAGAACAATGATGAAGGCAGTATCCACAAGTTCTTGGATACAGCGTCTGACTGCATTTTTATCATAAAAAATAGGCCAAATTGGCAATGATGTTGATGTTTTATTTGCTCAGTTCTTACTGCGGCGATTCTTGACGGAAGTCCTACAAATGTACCATAAGCATGTAAAGAAAGCCAGAGAAATTCAGTCCTTGAACAATATGCTGGAGTTTATTGAGCAACTATATAACTCAATAGACTCAGACAGTGCAAAAAAGTTATGTCCATGCGTTTATGGAAGCAAAGAAAACGAGTTCAGTTTGAATGCTTTAGCAATTATAAATCTTTATTTTACTTTAAAAATGCGCTTAGCCCAAATAAATGGGGTTTTTATAGAGTTCTGTCGTTCATAACAGCAGAACGTAAGTATGCAGCATGCTGCATGTAAAGGTGTAAGGTAAAGGTGGGACATTTAAATACGAGCAAATACGAAGGGATCTCAATGTAGTTTTTATGTGTTGAAAAAGTTTGTTCTAGATGTTATATTATATGGTTAGTGGTTATATTTTTAGTGTTGCCATACAACACATAGGCTGGAAAAGTAGAACAAACGCTATCAACGTTTTGAGATTTGTTTCCCAGACCACTCAACTTCGTATTTGCTCGTATCGGTCGCTTTACGCTTCAGGCAGTGAAAATATGGTCCGCCACGATCAGTGCGCTACGAGCGATCAACCGAATTCGTAGAATTCTCATACTAAGAATGATTTTCTTTCTCTCTCTCTCTCTCTCTCTGTTTTTTTTTTGAGTCACCCAATTTTGTGAGAAAAGTTCAGTCTCATTTGAATATCGAAATAAAAAAGTCGCCCCGCTGCGGCAAAGAAATTTATTTAAAATGTTTATTTTTTTAACTGGCGTCCGAGCAGGGACCAGCGCGTACAATAAAAGACACAGTGCGTAACCGGTACAACAATATAGCCCAAAGTGTTCATACGTTGATACCGTCGCTGGTTCAACTAATTCCTACAGTGAAACTCCCATAAATTAATTTGTGGTTGTGGAAATTAGAAAAAAATCAAAAAGCACAAGAATAAAGCAATTATTACATGCCAAAATAAAAAGCACAACAATAAAACAATTATTACGTGCCAAACAGCAAGTGTCACGGCTACAATTTCCACTTCTAGACAACCACTGGATTGAAATGAAGACCTCGAAACCTGAGTAGGATTCGGACAACCTAAAAAGGCGACTTTCGAACTTCCACAGAGGATGACCATAGCTGCTATAATACTGTAAGCTAATATAAGAAAAAAATATTTGCTCAAAAAAAAAAATAATAATTTATAACATCATATCAAATAAGTAATTGAAAAATAGAAATAGATAAGAGATACAAATTAAGCAAAAGAAAAAAGCGAAAATTTACAATTGGATTTAACCATGGCAAACCCAAGCAATCTAATAAGACCATCTTTGTTATCCGATGATGCGTCATCCTCACAACCAGCACCTGCTACTAACTCTCAAATGAATATAGACCAACTAACACAACTAATTTCTAAAATTGTCATTGAGACTCTAGCAATAAATAATACAGCGGAAACAATCAGACCAATCACATGCCCCTTCGACGTCCCTGACGTATCAATCAGACCTGAGTATAGTAATAGAATATCTGGATTAGACAAAGTTACAGATATAGTCAAAGGCTTGAGAGAATTTAACGGAAATCCAGCTGAGTTTAGCTCCTGGAAGAAGAGCTTAGACAGAATAATGCAAATCTATGCAGGACAGGAAGGCAGCCCTGGATATTTCTGCATCCTTCATACCATAAGAAACAAATTAACTGGACTAGCAGATACAGCATTAGAATCCTACAACGTACCACTTGACGGGAATGCCATTTCCAAGTGCTTGACCCTGCACTATGCTGAAGAGAGGGATATAACAACCCTAGAATATCGGATGACCGGACTAGCGCAAGGTAACCAATCTGTTGAAGAATTTCATTCAGCCATCTATAAAAATTTGTCGCTTATTCTTAATAAAGTGGGTTGTATGAACGTGACCAAAGAATCTGAGCGATTATTGACCAAAGTATATCGTGTCAAGGCACTTGACACCTTCGTTAGAGGTCTCCAAGGTGATCTCTAGGAATCAAAGAGAACACCGACTTGCCACAAGCCCTTCATTTATGCCTCAAATTAGAGAATTAGAGAATCAAAAATATGTCGCCTCCCAAGCAAACCAGAAAGGTCGTTTGCAATCATTCCGATCTCCTCCAATAACACAAAATAACATTCCACGTCATCCAATGCAATCCTATAGACCACACCCCAGTTTCCCACAAAATAGAATGACATCTAATGGACAGCAATTCTACCAACAGCCAAGCTACAACTTTCCAGTAGCTCCTCCTCGTCCGTTTGGACCAAACCCTAACCCTCGTCCCGAACAAAGCAGGTTAATTATGTTAATCGCCCTAATTTCGACATAGGAAAAACGTCCTCCAAAACAAATAACAAATACCGAATCTGTTTGACATTAAAGACGTAAAACTAAAATGTTTCCTATTGCCTACTCTAAAATCGTTCGACGCCATTCTAGAAATCGACAGTCTTAAGCACCTAAACGCAGTAATCTCTAAGGACAACATTCTGACATTAATTCCAATTAAAGAAAAACTAATACAGGCAGTCAATATTTTAAATATTAGAACCGAACATATGTTTAAAGGCACCAGTATTACAAACCTAACAAGGAAATTCTCAAGCTTATTTTCAAAATCCAACGACAGACTATTATTTACCACCTGTGTCCAAGCAGAAATAAGAACCACCTCAGACTCTCCAATTTATACTAAATATTACCCCTACCCCATGTATTTGCAAAAAGAAGTAAAAGCACAAATACAGAAGTTGCTAGACGACGACATAATTCATCCCTCCCGTTCTCCATATTACTCTCCTGACATAATAGTACCAAAAAAATTAGATGCATCTGGGGAAAAGAAATATAGATTAGTCATAGATTATAGAAAGCTTAATTCTGTAACCATCGCCGATCGGTATCCCATACCAAAAATTAACGAGGCAATTATTATTCGCCCAATTAGGAGACAACAAAATATTCTCGGTACTTGATTTTTCATCAAATTTTATTAATAGAAAAAGACATAGAAAAAACTGCCTTCTCCATAAAAAATGGAAAATATGAGTTTAAACGACTCCCTTTTGATCTCAAAGAGCTTTAGACGACTTACTGAGGCAGCATATAGGAAAAATCTGCTATGTCTACATAGACGATATAGTCGTGTTCATCAAAGACGAAAAATCCCATCTAGATTACCTCGAAACAATACTCCATACGCTTTACAAAGCGAACATAAAATGCCAAATAGACAAGTACGAATTTTTTAAAACCAAAGTTGAATTCTTAGGTTCTGTTATTTCCGATAAAGGCATAGAAACAAACAAAACAAAAGTAGAAGCTTTTGCCAACTATCCACCACCCAACACGCTTAAGCAACTTCGGTCATTTCTCGGCCTATCAGGCTATTTTCGCCGTTTCATCAAAGATTATAAGAAATTAGCAAAACCTCCCACTTCATTGTTACGTGGCGAAGACGGCAGAATATCGAAGCAAGCTTCAAGTAAGATATCAATAAAATTAAATTCCGTTGCCCTCGAAACATTTAATAAATTGAAAAGTTCACTAATATCAGAAAATGTTATTCTCAAATATCCCGACTTAAAAAAAGAATTTCACCTGACTACCGATGCACCGATGTAAAGCAGAATAAAATTACGCAACAAATGAGAAACAAATTTTAGCTATTGTTTGGGCTCTTAAGTCCCTTAAAGATTATCTCTACGGGAATTCTAAAGCCAAAATATTCACAGGCCACCAACATCTTACACATTCCCTTAGTAGTTGGCATGGGGACGACAAAATTAAAAGGTGGAAGGCAATCTTAGAAGAATAGGACTACCAGCTAGTTTATAAACCAGGTAAAGAAAATATAGTTGCCGATACATTGTCCAGAGCCCCTAGCCAATTAAATAACCAAATCAATTCAATGACAGCCACCGTTCATAGTGCAAATAGTTCAAGCCATCTCAGAAGCCCTTTCCGTTCCCCACCTTCCATAGAAACTACATTGCAAAGAGCAATTCTTAGAAACTGATCTTCTTAGCTTACTAAAAAATATTTAAACCCATCCGTCATAAACGGAATTCTCACAACAGAAGATATCATGACAAGCTAAGAAATATCTTCCCGTTCCACCTTAATAATTTCAAAATACGATTTTATAAAATCGAATCATAGACTTAGAAAAAGACTCAGATCTGGAGAAAGAAATGTTAAAAACGCACAATAGAGCACATAGAAATGCATATGAAAACCAAAAACAGATCGCGGAAAAGTACTTCCCTAGAATGAAAGCTAAAATTACAAAATTACAAATACCGTAAAACAATGTAGGATTTGCAAAGAAGAAAAATACGATAGACGACCAACAAACCCAATTTGAAAGAAATTCCGATACTCTAGTATCCGGGGCACATTATTCACATAGATATCTATTCTAGACAAATTCTCAAAGCTTGCGCAAAGTATAATTTTTGAATCTAAAGCTATAGAAGATATAAAGCAACCATTACACGAAATCCTTTTTTACTACTAAAATTCGTAGTAATAGATAACGAAAAATTACTTAATTCACCTTCTATCTCTTTCATGATGAAAGTACCACCATATAAGAGTTCAGTAAACGAACAGATAGAACGTCTACACTCTATCCTATCAGAAATAATGAGATGTCTTAAAAAACAAGGCATAGATAGAAACTTCGCAGACCTCCTGCATAGAGCTATTTACGAGTATGACAATTTCATACATTCAGTCACTAAACAATGCCCAATAGATATTTTCTTTGGCAGAAAGATTACCGTAGACCCCGAACAATACGAACAGGCTCGTTAAGATAACATAATAAAATTAAAAGAACAACAGATCAATGACCTAAAATATCATAACCAATTTAGAAACCCCATACAAACCTACAAAACTGGACAGATAATTTACGTAAAAATCAAGGCACGACTAGGATCTAAACTTTCCTCCAGGTACAAAAAAGAAATAGTTAAAGAAGACAACTATACAATTTTAAAGACAGAATCAGAGTAGTACACAAAAGCAACATTAAAAATGATTTTTCTCTACAGGATGCTGGGAGTAATTTCAATACAGGCACGAGTGGAAATGACTAACTATACGAATAGTCATATACATACCCTTCATAACGAAAAAAAATAATAATTCTTCAACTAGAGTAATACTTTTGGTAGACGTAATACAACTTCAAAAAGCATTAGACAAACTTGAAAACCATATAGACACCGAACTAAAATCATCCGATTTATTTTTCGAAATAGAACCAGTCAAAATCAATCTTTCACGCCTTATTGTATCCAAACAATATTAGACACACAAGATCCATAAATACTTTAGGCACAGCCTGGAAATTCGTGGATGGCTCTCCTGACCATGATGACTTAGTTGCTATAGAAAATAATCTAAATGACCTCATTCAGAATACTAACCATCAAACCATCATCAATACACATTTCCAACAACGAATAAACAATCAAACTCAAATCAGCAACATATTAACCAACGCTATCCAAAAATATTCATACCCCACTAACAACCTCGATACAAGCATACAAATAGAAATCCGACTGGTTAAACGGGAAATAACAAATATAAAATACGCCATACAATGGGCAAAATTTAATATAATAAACAGCATCCTCATGAATGATAATGATCTAAATTTATTCAAATATAAACATAAAAAAATATTAGGATTAAGAAATGACTGTAAAAATTATAACAACATATGTATAAATCTGTAATCAAAAAGATGTAATAGATCTAAGACATGATGATTGTATACCTAAATTCATGTTAGGGAAAAATTCAATATGCGACTACAGCAACGCAGACCACATTGAGAGCTTAAAAGAAATTCAAGAAGATACAATACTGCTTAACAAGTTCCAAGGCAGAATAAAGTGGGAATACACAAACGAAATTGTCCATGGCACTTTACTTATAAAGTACCACAACTGCTCTGTCACAATTGATGATCGAGTATTCTCCAACACAGAAGAAACAGAAATCAACCCCAATTCAACAAGTACTCAGTCTAAAAACATTAGACAATCTACAGATAAATAACACCAAGCACCTAAGTTTGCTACAGACTCATTCCGCAACCAACAGCGTTGGCTTACTGGCATTGCTTGCAGGTTTCTTAATAATAATAGTGTAAGTCTCAAAAACGCGAGCTAACAAGAAAAAAGTGATGATACAAATCACTTCTGAAATTCCAAACACTGTCAATTGCCCAATTACCAACACCTTTGAACATCTTCCGAATTTGCAATTCACCAATATCCCATTCTTCTGTCAAACTAAGGGTGGAAGAGTTAATATAAGCAAAGTCAAAAGCAGATTATTGCCCCGCTGCAAAGCGCCGCGCCAAAAATGCTGACCTACGGTCTGCATTGCATCCGCTCCGACAAGCAAAATAATTCTTAAGAATTTTTTTTGCGATAGCAACACGCGCAGCCGCTGGCGCGTTCGCTGTAGTTGATATTTAAGTCAACCAATTTTGTAAGTAAAGTTCAATCTCATTTGAATATCGAAATAAATAAGTCGCCTCGCTGCGGCAAAAAAATTTATTTAAAACGTTTATTTTTTTAACTTGTATGAGCGATGATAGAATTTATCGTGTGTGTCGCGATTCAGTAGTTTGTTAATTTTTGAATCTTAGAGTGACTGTCAAATGAGCATTTACAAACTGCAAGTAATTTTAGCAATATGCAGTATAGCTTGATGAATCCTGGCACCAGTGAAGCATATAAATTTGCTTACACAGCTAAATCTTTAATAGCCCACGTCCCGATGTATTCAAAAGAATTAAATAAACTTATTTGTTAATGCATTCCTGTGATTTTTCGATTTAAAAATGTTTATGGGCTTCTATTATTATGTTATATGAATATCTGTAGATCAACTTATATATATATATATATATATATAACAGCAATAAGTATCGGTAGAATGCTGAATCGGCGTGCCGAAGGTAGCTTGATCGCGTGATGCATTTGACTTTAGGGTAGAATTATGTTTTGCCTTTGTCTTTAGTTTAGTTTGATTTGTAATAAAGAACGGATAGCTTATCTGAATCTCACTCCGGCACATAGCCGTCAATCTTAATCATTTATTGAAACACATTGCTGAGCCACAAGGCCAGCGATCACCAAAGGGGACGAAGTCAAGTCCTCCAAAATCTTCCTAATTGAATTCTACATTCACTGAAGTCACCGCTGGAACATCGTGGGACGATCGGACCAATATAACTGGCGCCCAACAACAGTTGATCCTGTTGTTTCAATCAGTTTTAAGATAGTTAAAACAAAAAACATGTAAGTTTGACAAGCAAACTCAAGTGCGAAAAATAAAGAAACAGTGAAAATACTATTTTTTTTTTGCTTAGTTTTAATTTTATTGCAGCTTTTGTCGTTAACTCTAAAGCGCATTTTTAAATATACCTTAACTATTAAATTGGCTAAATGCCTTTATTGCTACTAAGTCTAGTTTGATTTTAGCTTAAGTCTCTTCTGAGATCCAGGGGTTGCAATCTTTTCAGTCTTCTGTTGATTGTGCTGGTGACTAAATTGGCTGAAAGCTGGTTCGGGTGGGCGGATGAGCTCAGCAATTGTTGGCATCTTAAGGTCAGTGTGCAGGGTTTCTTTTTTTACGAACCATTCGGCTCCGGTCCATTTCCTTAGTGCTTTATTTTGAGTGGTTTACACTTTGTTAATGTGGGTTCTTGCAGCAGACTCCCATAAAGGCATTGCATAAGTAAAGACAGGTGCCACAATTGCGTTATATATTTGTCTTTTGCTGCGTAGTGACATTGGGCTATCGCTTCTTAGCATCCAATCAAGTTTTTTTAATTTAAACTTGCACACTTTTCGCGCGATGAATGTCAAAAGTGACACACGTGCTCTGAAAAATAAAGTGAAATTCCAAAAATAAAGTGAAATTAAGAATAATCATATATAAACAATTCCACAAACCTCACACTAGTGGTGAATTGCTGCTGCAGTGTCTTCTCCAAGATGTGGTGAACGTAGAAACGGCGGAAGTCGCCAAAAACTACTTATGTGCCTGGCAATTACAAAGTGGATCCCGGCCACAAACCGGCGGCCACGAGAAAAACCGTTGAGCTAATCAGCTGGCCTAATCAATTTGGCATTCGCAAGGAAGCTCAAACTGGTTTGTGTCTACGGAATCTTTATCACCCAATAAATAAAGCGAAGTAAAAATTAAAAAAAAATAAAAATAAAAGTCAATTAACGCGATGTCCACTGCCAATCTAATAACCGAATCCGAAAGAATTAAGGCAGCAATGCAGAGCAGACTGGGTGCACGAATGGCTGAAATACATGCTAAAAGCAACAGCTTGTCCCTGAAGAGAATTGATGTGGCATCCATCCAAGGACCGAAAACATCCAGCATAAAACGCAAGCAGCTAAGCTCCCCTGAAGCAATTACGAGAAAACTTTCTCTGCCTGATCAACCGAGCACTAGTAAAGCTGAAGGTGATGCAGAGAGACAAAGCAGATTTGCACTTCTTGATAGAGATGACGAAGAAGACTGTGAAATGGTAGTGACCGCAAAATCGAATGAGCAGCAGCCATCTGAAAAACCCAATGCTCGACCGCCTCCTATTTGGTGCCCGGACATTAGATCTGTTGTTAAATTACAACAAGTTATAGACGAAGTCATCGATGCCAAATCTCATGTCATCAAGCCAAAAAGGAATATCATTGGAGTCCTTGCAAACTATAGTGATGACTACCATGCGGTGGTAAAGAATCTTTCAAAGCTAGGTCTGCAGTTCCACTGCTACCTGTTGAAGGAAGATAAGCCCTAAAGAGTCTGCATAAAAGGACTGCACTCAAGTACGAAGGGGGAAGGGGCATACAGTTGTCAACACCTTTAACCCGCTCAGCCGGATCGGCAAAACGCTCTTAAACATATTTTTTGTTGACCTGACGCAGGCCACAAACAACCCGATTCGGGCTTTATTGAGCTACTGCAACAACAGCAGCGAAAATTTGACATTATTAATGCTGAAATCAGAGCAATGCGAGAGCTGCAATCCCAGCAAGCAAACGCCATGAGCATCCTAATGACTCTCATCACAAAACTCAACTCCAAATAATGGCCCTACGCGTGGGCATACTAATGGCATGAGCAACAAAGCTCATGAATTAACAATCTTCCTATCACGAAAAAGCATTGATGTTATGCTAATTGCAGAAACACGTGAATGCCCCAAGCTAAAAATCTTCGGATTTGAACACTATCATGTTCATGGTGGTGGAGCAAACAGTTTTGGAGGATCTTTGCTGCTTATTCGTTGAACTCTGGCACACACACCATCAATTTGATTCTCCGACGCCACACTTCAATTCTCTGCCATTATCCTTCCTACATCAATTGGCGAAATTGAAATCGCATTGATATATTGCCCACCAAATGCAGACCATCATCACATCGCAAAGCTTGTCAGCCAAAGAAAGAAGAAAACGCTAATTGGAGGCGACTGAAATGGTTGACGCCCATTTTGGGGTAGTAACAGAGCGAACCAACGTGGAGAGGTAATATTCGACACAATTCAAAGCGCACAATACTCCATCTTAGCTACGGGAGCCCCCACACGCTACCCAATAAATGGACATTATCTCTCTGCAATTGATTTTGCGATCTACAAAGGAATCAGTTACAGACTCTTGAGCATTGAAAAATGCCTCGACTTATCTTCGGACCATCTTCCGCTGATAGTCAGTGTCCACGCTCAGCCACAACCTTTTCCAACAAGAAAGGGGCTCTAAAGTCCCTTAAAGATTATCTCTACGGGAATTCTAAAGTCAAAATATTCACAGGCCACCAACATCTTACACATTCCCTTAGTAGTTGGCATGGGAACGACAAAATTAAAAGGTGGAAGGCAATCTTAGAAGAATAGGACTACCAGCTAGTTTATAAACCAGGTAAAGAAAGTATAGTTGCCGATACATTGTCCAGAGCCCCTAGCCAATTAAATAACCAAATCAATTCAATGACAGCCACCGTTCATAGTGCAAATAGTTCAAGCCATCTCAGAAGCCCTTTCCGTTCCCCACCTTCCATAGAAACTACATTGCAAAGAGCAATTCTTAGAAACTGATCTTCTTAGCTTACTAAAAAATATTTAAACCCATCCGTCATAAACGGAATTCTCACAACAGAAGATATCATGACAAGCTAAGAAATATCTTCCCGTTCCACCTTAATAATTTCAAAATACGATTTTATAAAATCGAATCATAGACTTAGAAAAAGACTCAGATCTGGAGAAAGAAATGTTAAAAACGCACAATAGAGCACATAGAAATGCATATGAAAACCAAAAACAGATCGCGGAAAAGTACTTCCCTAGAATGAAAGCTAAAATTACAAAATTACAAATACCGTAAAACAATGTAGGATTTGCAAAGAAGAAAAATACGATAGACGACCAACAAACCCAATTTGAAAGAAATTCCGATACTCGAGTATCCGGGGCACATTATTCACATAGATATCTATTCTAGACAAATTCTCAAAGCTTGCGCAAAGTATAATTTTTGAATCTAAAGCTATAGAAGATATAAAGCAAGCATTACACGAAATCCATTTTTACTACCAAAATTCGTAGTAATATATAACGAAAAATTACTTAATTCACCTTCTATATCTTTCATGATGAAAGTACCACCATATAAGAGTTCAGTAAACGAACAGATAGAACGTCTACACTCTATCCTATCAGAAATAATGAGATGTCTTAAAAAACAAGGCATAGATAGAAACTTCGCAGACCTCCTTCATAGAGCTATTTACGAGTATAACAATTCCATACATTCAGTCACTAAACAATGCCCAATAGATATTTTCTTTGGCAGAAAGATTACCGTAGACCCCGAACAATACGAACAGGCTCGTTAAGATAACATAATAAAATTAAAAGAACAACAGATCAATGACCTAAAATATCATAACCAATTTAGAAACCCCATACAAACCTACAAAACTGGACAGATAATTTACGTAAAAATCAAGGCACGACTAGGATCTAAACTTTCCTCCAGGTACAAAAAAGAAATAGTTAAGGAAGACAACTATACAATTTTAAAGACAGAATCAGAGTAGTACACAAAAGCAACATTAAAAATGATTTTTCTCTACAGGATGCTGGAAGTAATCTCAATACAGACACAAGTGGAAATGACTAACCATACGAATATACATACCCTTCATAACGAAAAAAATTAATAATTCTTTAACTAGAGTAATACTTTTGGTAGACGTAATACAACTTCAAAAAACATTAGACAAACTTGAAAACCATATAGACACCGAACTAAAATCATCCGATTTATTTTTCGAAATAGAACCAGTCAAAATCAATCTTTTACGCCTTATTGTATCCAAGCAATATTAGACACACAAGATCCATAAATGCTTTAGGCACAGCCTGGAAATTCGTGGATGGCTCTCCTGACCATGATGACTTAGTTGCTATAGAAAATAATCCAAATGACCTCATTCAGAATACTAACCATCAAACCATCATCAATACACATTTCCAACAACGAATAAACAATCAAACTCAAATCAGCAACATATTAACCAACGCTATCCAAAAATATTCATACCCCACTAACAACCTCGATACAAGCATACAAATAGAAATCCGACTGGTTAAACGGGAAATAACAAATATAAAATACGCCATACAATGGGCAAAATTTAATATAATAAACAGCATCCTCATGAATGATAATGATCTAAATTTATTCAAATATAAACATAAAAAAATATTAGGATTAAGAAATGACTGTAAAAATTATAACAACATATGTATAAATCTGTAATCAAAAAGATGTAATAGATCTAAGACATGATGATTGTATACCTAAATTCATGTTAGGGAAAAATTCAATATGCGACTACAGCAACGCAGACCACATTGAGAGCTTAAAAGAAATTCAAGAAGATACAATACTGCTTAACAAGTTCCAAGGCAGAATAAAGTGGGAATACACAAACGAAATTGTCCATGGCACTTTACTTATAAAGTACCACAACTGCTCTGTCACAATTGATGATCGAGTATTCTCCAACACAGAAGAAACAGAAATCAACCCCAATTCAACAAGTACTCAGTCTAAAAACATTAGACAATCTACAGATAAATAACACCAAGCACCTAAGTTTGCTACAGACTCATTCCGCAACCAACAGCGTTGGCTTACTGGCATTGCTTGCAGGTTTCTTAATAATAATAGTGTCAGTCTCAAAAACGCGAGCTAACAAGAAAAAAGTGATGATACAAATCACTTCTGAAATTCCAAACACTGTCAATTGCCCAATTACCAACACCTTTGAACATCATCCGAATTTGCAATTCACCAATATCCCATTCTTCTGTCAAACTAAGGGTGGAAGAGTTAATATAAGCAAAGTCAAAAGCAGTTTATTGCCCCGCTGCAAAGCGCCGCGCCAAAAATGCTGACCTACGGTCTGCATTGCATCCGCTCCGACAAGCAAAATAATTCTTAAGAATTTTTTTTGCGATAGCAACACGCGCAGCCGCTGGCGCGTTCGCTGTAGTTGATATTTAAGTCACCCAATTTTGTAAGTAAAGTTCAATCTCATTTGAATATCGAAATAAATAAGTCGCCTCGCTGCGGCAAAAAAATTTATTTAAAACGTTTATTTTTTTAACTTGTATGAGCGATGATAGAATTTATCGTGTGTGTCGCGATTCAGTAGCTTGTTAATTTTTGAATCTTAGAGTGACTGTCAAATGAGCATTTACAAACTGCAAGTAATTTTAGCAATATGCAGTATAGCTTGATGCATCCTGGCACCAGTGAAGCATATAAATTTGCTTACACAGCTAAATCTTTAATAGCCCACGTCCCGATGTATTCAAAAGAATTAAATAAACTTATTTGTTAATGCATTCCTGTGATTTTTCGATTTAAAAATGTTTACGGGCTTCTATTATTATGTTATATGAATATCTGTAGATCAACTTATATATATATATATATATATATATATATAACAGCAATAAGTATCGGTAGAATGCTGAATCGGCGTGCCGAAGGTAGCTTGATCGCGTGATGCATTTGACTTTAGGGTAGAATTATGTTTTGCCTTTGTCTTTAGTTTAGTTTAATTTGTAATAAAGAACGGATAACTTATCTGAATCTCACTCCGGCACATAGCCGTCAATCTTAATCATTTATTGAAACACATTGCTGAGCCACAAGGCCAGCGATCACCAAAGGGGACGAAGTCAAGTCCTCCAAAATCTTCCTAATTGAATTCTACATTCACTGAAGTCACCGCTGGAACATCGTGGGACGATCGGACCAATATAACTGGCGCCCAACAACAGTTGATCCTGTTGTTTCAATCAGTTTTAAGATAGTTAAAACAAAAAACATGTAAGTTTGACAAGCAAACTCAAGTGCGAAAAATAAAGAAACAGTGAAAATACTATTTTTTTTTGCTTAGTTTTAATTTTATTGCAGCTTTTGTCGTTAACTCTAAAGCGCATTTTTAAATATACCTTAACTATTAAATTGGCTAAATGCCTTTATTGCTACTAAGTCTAGTTTGATTTTAGCTTAAGTCTCTTCTGAGATCCAGGGGTTGCAATCTTTTCAGTCTTCTGTTGATTGTGCTGGTGACTAAATTGGCTGCAAGCTGGTTCGGGTGGGCGGATGAGCTCAGCAATTGTTGGCATCTTAAGGTCAGTGTGCAGGGTTTCTTTTTTTACGAACCATTCGGCTCCGGTCCATTTCCTTAGTGCTTTATTTTGAGTGGTTTGCACTTTGTTAATGTGGGTTCTTGCACCAGACTCCCATAAAGGCATTGCATAAGTAAAGACAGGTGCCACAATTGCGTTATATATTTGTCTTTTGCTGCGTAGTGACATTGGGCTATCGCTTCTTAGCATCCAATCAAGTTTTTTTAATTTAAACTTGCACACTTTTCGCGCGATGAATGTCAAAAGTGACACACGTGCTCTGAAAAATAAAGTGAAATTCCAAAAATAAAGTGAAATTAAGAATAATCATATATAAACAATTCCACAAACCTCACACTAGTGGTGAATTGCTGCTGCAGTGTCTTCTCCAAGATGTGGTGAACGTAGAAACGGCGGAAGTCGCCAAAAACTACTTATGTGCCTGGCAATTACAAAGTGGACCCCGGCCCCAACCGGCGGCCACGAGAAAAACCGTTGAGCTAATCAGCTGGCCTAATCAATTTGGCATTCGCAAGGAAGCTCAAACTGGTTTGTGTCTACGGAATCTTTATCACCCAATAAATAAAGCGAAGTAAAAATTAAAAAAAAAAATAAAAATAAAAGTCAACTAACGCGATGTCCACTGACAATCTAATAACCGAATCCGAAAGAATTAAGGCAGCAATGCAGAGCAGACTGGGTGCACGAATGGATGAAATACATGCTAAAAGCAACAACTCGTCTCTGAAGTGAATTGATGTGGCATCCATCCAAGGACCGAAAACATCCAGCATAAAACGCAAGCAGCTAAGCTCCCCTGAAGCAATTACGAGAAAACTTTCTCTGCCTGATCAACCGAGCACTAGTAAAGCTGTAGGTGATGCAGAGAGACAAAGCAGATTTGCACTTCTTGATAGAGATGACGAAGAAGACTGTGAAATGGTAGTGACCGCAAAATCGAATGAGCAGCAGCCATCTGAAAAACCCAATGCTCGACCGCCTCCTATTTGGTGCCCGGACATTGGATCTGTTGTTAAATTACAACAAGTTATAGACGAAGTCATCGATGCCAAATCTCATGTCATCAAGCCAAAAAGGAATAACATTGGAGTCCTTGCAAACTATAGTGATGACTACCATGCGGTGGTAAAGAATCTTTCAAAGCTAGGTCTGCAGTTCCACTGCTACCTGTTGAAGGAAGATAAGCCCTAAAGAGTCTGCATAAAAGGACTGCACTCAAGTACGAAGGGGGAAGGGGCATACAGTTGTCAACACCTTTAACCCGCTCAGCCGGATCGGCAAAACGCTCTTAAACATATTTTTTGTTGACCTGACGCAGGCCACAAACAACCCGATTCGGGCTTTATTGAGCTACTGCAACAACAGCAGCGAAAATTTGACATTATTAATGCTGAAATGAGAGCAATGCGAGAGCTGCAATCCCAGCAAGCAAACACCATAAGCATCCTTATGACTCTCATCACAAAACTCAACTCCAAATAATGGCCCTACGCGTGGGCATACTAATGGCATGAGCAACAAAGCTCATGAATTAACCATCTTCCTATCACGAAAAAGCATTGATGTTATGCTAATTGCAGAAACACGTGAATGCCCCACGATAAAAATCTTCGGATTTGAACACTATCATGTTCATGGTGGTGGAGCAAACAGTTTTGGAGGATCTTAGCTGCTTATCCGTTCAACTCTGGCACACACACCATCAATTCGATTCTCCGACGCCACACTTCAATTCTCTGCCATTATCCTTCCTACATCAATTGGCGAAATTGAAATCGCATCGATATATTGCCCACCAAATGCAGACCATCATCACATCGCAAAGCTTGTCAGCCAAAGAAAGAAGAAAACGCTAATTGGAGGCGACTGAAATGGTTGACGCCCATTTTGGGGTAGTAACAGAGCGAACCAACGTGGAGAGGTAATATTCGACACAATTCAAAGCGCACAATACTCCATCTTAGCTACGGGAGCCCCCACACGCTACCCAATAAATGGACATTATCTCTCTGCATTGATTTTGCGATCTACAAAGGAATCAGTTACAGACTCTTGAGCATTGAAAAATGCCTCGACTTATCTTCGGACCATCTTCCGCTGATAGTCACTGTCCACGCTCAGCCACAACCTTTTCCAACAAGAAAGGGGCTCTAAAGTCCCTTAAAGATTATCTCTACGGGAATTCTAAAGTCAAAATATTCACAGGCCACCAACATCTTACACATTCCCTTAGTAGTTGGCATGGGAATGACAAAATTAAAAGGTGGAAGGCAATCTTAGAAGAATAGGACTACCAGCTAGTTTATAAACCAGGTAAAGAAAGTATAGTTGCCGATACATTGTCCAGAGCCCCTAGCCAATTAAATAACCAAATCAATTCAATGACAGCCACCGTTCATAGTGCAAATAGTTCAAGCCATCTCAGAAGCCCTTTCCGTTCCCCACCTTCCATAGAAACTACATTGCAAAGAGCAATTCTTAGAAACTGATCTTCTTAGCTTACTAAAAAATATTTAAACCCATCCGTCATAAACGGAATTCTCACAACAGAAGATATCATGACAAGCTAAGAAATATCTTCCCGTTCCACCTTAATAATTTCAAAATACGATTTTATAAAATCGAATCATAGACTTAGAAAAAGACTCAGATCTGGAGAAAGAAATGTTAAAAACGCACAATAGAGCACATAGAAATGCATATGAAAACCAAAAACAGATCGCGGAAAAGTACTTCCCTAGAATGAAAGCTAAAATTACAAAATTACAAATACCGTAAAACAATGTAGGATTTGCAAAGAAGAAAAATACGATAGACGACCAACAAACCCAATTTGAAAGAAATTCCGATACTCGAGTATCCGGGGCACATTATTCACATAGATATCTATTCTAGACAAATTCTCAAAGCTTGCGCAAAGTATAATTTTTGAATCTAAAGCTATAGAAGATATAAAGCAACCATTACACGAAATCCATTTTTACTACCAAAATTCGTAGTAATATATAACGAAAAATTACTTAATTCACCTTCTATATATTTCATGATGAAAGTACCACCATATAAGAGTTCAGTAAACGAACAGATAGAACGTCTACACTCTATCCTATCAGAAATAATGAGATGTCTTAAAAAACAAGGCATAGATAGAAACTTCGCAGACCTCCTTCATAGAGCTATTTACGAGTATAACAATTCCATACATTCAGTCACTAAACAATGCCCAATAGATATTTTCTTTGGCAGAAAGATTACCGTAGACCCCGAACAATACGAACAGGCTCCTTAAGATAACAAAATAAAATTAAAAGAACAACAGATCAATGACCTAAAATATCATAACCAATTTAGAAACCCCATACAAACCTACAAAACTGGACAGATAATTTACGTAAAAATCAAGGCACGACTAGGATCTAAACTTTCCTCCAGGTACAAAAAAGAAATAGTTAAAGAAGACAACTATACAATTTTAAAGACAGAATCAGAGTAGTACACAAAAGCAACATTAAAAATGATTTTTCTCTACAGGATGCTGGGAGTAATCTCAATACAGGCACGAGTGGAAATGACTAACTATACGAAGTGTCATATACATACCCTTCATAACGAAAAAAATTAATAATTCTTCAACTAGAGTAATACTTTTGGTAGACGTAATACAACTTCAAAAAGCATTAGACAAACTTGAAAACCATATAGACACCGAACTAAAATCATCCGATTTATTTTTCGAAATAGAACCAGTCAAAATCAATCTTTCACGCCTTATTGTATCCAAACAATATTAGACACACAAGATCCATAAATGCTTTAGGCACAGCCAGGAAATTCGTGGATGGCTCTCCTGACCATGATGACTTAGTTGCTATAGAAAATAATCTAAATGACCTCATACAGAATACTAACCATCAAACCATCATCAATACACATTTCCAACAACGAATAAACAATCAAACATACCCCACTAACAATCTCGATACAAGCATACAAATAGAAATCCGACTGGTTAAACGGGAAATAACAAATATAAAATACGCCATACAATGGGCAAAATTTAATATAATAAACAGCATCCTCATGAATGATAATGCTCTAAATTTATTCAAATATAAACATAAAAAAATATTAGGATTAAGAAATGACTGTAAAAATTATAACAACATATGTATAAATCTGTAATCAAAAAGATGTAATAGATCTAAGACATGATGATTGTATACCTAAATTCATGTTAGGGAAAAATTCAATATGCGACTACAGCAACGCAGACCACATTGAGAGCTTAAAAGAAATTCAAGAAGATACAATACTGCTTAACAAGTTCCAAGGCAGAATAAAGTGGGAATACACAAACGAAATTGTCCATGGCACTTTACTTATAAAGTACCACAACTGCTCTGTCACAATTGATGATCGAGTATTCTCCAACACAGAAGAAACAGAAATCAACCCCAATTCAACAAGTACTCAGTCTAAAAACATTAGACAATCTACAGATAAATAACACCAAGCACCTAAGTTTGCTACAGACTCATTCCGCAACCAACAGCGTTGGCTTACTGGCATTGCTTGCAGGTTTCTTAATAATAATAGTGTAAGTCTCAAAAACGCGAGCTAACAAGAAAAAAGTGATAATACAAATCACTTCTGAAATTCCAAACACTGTCAATTGCCCAATTACCAACACCTTTGAACATCTTCCGAATTTGCAATTCACCAATATCCCATTCTTCTGTCAAACTAAGGGTGGAAGAGTTAATATAAGCAAAGTCAAAAGCAGTTTATTGCCCCGCTGCAAAGCGCCGCGCCAAAAATGCTGACCTACGGTCTGCATTGCATCCGCTCCGACAAGCAAAATAATTCTTAAGAATTTTTTTTGCGATAGCAACACGCGCAGCCGCTGGCGCGTTCGCTGTAGTTGATATTTAAGTCACCCAATTTTGTAAGTAAAGTTCAATCTCATTTGAATATCGAAATAAATAAGTCGCCTCGCTGCGGCAAAAAAATTTATTTAAAACGTTTATTTTTTTAACTTGTATGAGCGATGATAGAATTTATCGTGTGTGTCGCGATTCAGTAGCTTGTTAATTTTTGAATCTTAGAGTGACTGTCAAATGAGCATTTACAAACTGCAAGTAATTTTAGCAATATGCAGTATAGCTTGATGCATCCTGGCACCAGTGAAGCATATAAATTTGCTTACACAGCTAAATCTTTAATAGCCCACGTCCCGATGTATTCAAAAGAATTAAATAAACTTATTTGTTAATGCATTCCTGTGATTTTTCGATTTGAAAATGTTTATGGGCTTCTATTATTATGTTATATGAATATCTGTAGATCAACTTATATATATATATATATATATATATATATATAACAGCAATAAGTATCGGTAGAATGCTGAATCGGCGTGCCGAAGGTAGCTTGATCGCGTGATGCATTTGACTTTAGGGTAGAATTATGTTTTGCCTTTGTCTTTAGTTTAGTTTGATTTGTAATAAAGAACGGATAGCTTATCTGAATCTCACTCCGGCACATAGCCGTCAATCTTAATCATTTATTGAAACACATTGCTGAGCCACAAGGCCAGCGATCACCAAAGGGGACGAAGTCAAGTGCTCCAAAATCTTCCTAATTGAATTCTACATTCACTGAAGTCACCGCTGGAACATCGTGGGACGATCGGACCAATATAACTGGCGCCCAACAACAGTTGATCCTGTTGTTTCAATCAGTTTTAAGATAGTTAAAACAAAAAACATGTAAGTTTGACAAGCAAACTCAAGTGCGAAAAATAAAGAAACAGTGAAAATACTATTTTTTTTTTGCTTAGTTTTAATTTTATTGCAGCTTTTGTCGTTAACTCTAAAGCGCATTTTTAAATATACCTTAACTATTAAATTGGCTAAATGCCTTTATTGCTACTAAGTCTAGTTTGATTTTAGCTTAAGTCTCTTCTGAGATCCAGGGGTTGCAATCTTTTCAGTCTTCTGTTGATTGTGCTGGTGACTAAATTGGCTGCAAGCTGGTTCGGGTGGGCGGATGAGCTCAGCAATTGTTGGCATCTTAAGGTCAGTGTGCAGGGTTTCTTTTTTTACGAACCATTCGGCTCCGGTCCATTTCCTTAGTGATTTATTTTGAGTGGTTTGCACTTTGTTAATGTGGGTTCTTGCAACAGACTCCCATAAAGGCATTGCATAAGTAAAGACAGGTGCCACAATTGCGTTATATATTTGTCTTTTGCTGCGTAGTGACATTGGGCTATCGCTTCTTAGCATCCAATCAAGTTTTTTTAATTTAAACTTGCACACTTTTCGCGCGATGAATGTCAAAAGTGACACACGTGCTCTGAAAAATAAAGTGAAATTCCAAAAATAAAGTGAAATTAAGAATAATCATATATAAACAATTCCACAAACCTCACACTAGTGGTGAATTGCTGCTGCAGTGTCTTCTCCAAGATGTGGTGAACGTAGAAACGGCGGAAGTCGCCAAAAACTACTTATGTGCCTGGCAATTACAAAGTGGATCCCGGCCACAAACCGGCGGCCACGAGAAAAACCGTTGAGCTAATCAGCTGGCCTAATCAATTTGGCATTCGCAAGGAAGCTCAAACTGGTTTGTGTCTACGGAATCTTTATCACCCAATAAATAAAGCGAAGTAAAAATTAAAAAAAAAAATAAAAATAAAAGTCAACTAACGCGATGTCCACTGACAATCTAATAACCGAATCCGAAAGAATTAAGGCAGCAATGCAGAGCAGACTGGGTGCACGAATGGCTGAAATACATGCTAAAAGCAACAGCTTGTCCCTGAAGAGAATTGATGTGGCATCCATCCAAGGACCGAAAACATCCAGCATAAAACGCAAGCAGCTAAGCTCCCCTGAAGCAATTACGAGGAAACTTTCTCTGCCTGATCAACCGAGCACTAGTAAAGCTGAAGGTGATGCAGAGAGACAAAGCAGATTTGCACTTCTTGATAGAGATGACGAAGAAGACTGTGAAATGGTAGTGACCGCAAAATCGAATGAGCAGCAGCCATCTGAAAAACCCAATGCTCGACCGCCTCCTATTTGGTGCCCGGACATTAGATCTGTTGTTAAATTACAACAAGTTATAGACGAAGTCATCGATGCCAAATCTCATGTCATCAAGCCAAAAAGGAATAACATTGGAGTCCTTGCAAACTATAGTGATGACTACCATGCGGTGGTAAAGAATCTTTCAAAGCTAGGTCTGCAGTTCCACTGCTACCTGTTGAAGGAAGATAAGCCCTAAAGAGTCTGCATAAAAGGACTGCACTCAAGTACGAAGGGGGAAGGGGCATACAGTTGTCAACACCTTTAACCCGCTCAGCCGGATCGGCAAAACGCTCTTAAACATATTTTTTGTTGACCTGACGCAGGCCACAAACAACCCGATTCGGGCTTTATTGAGCTACTGCAACAACAGCAGCGAAAATTTGACATTATTAATGCTGAAATCAGAGCAATGCGAGAGCTGCAAGCCCAGCAAGCAAACGTCATCAGCTGCCTTATGACTCTCATCACAAAACTCAGCTCCAAATAATGGCCCTACAGCAACAACAGCAATAAAGCTCATGAATTAACCATCTTCCTATCACGAAAAAGCATTGATGTTATGCTAATTGCAGAAACACGTGAATGCCCCACGCTAAAAATCTTCGGATTTGAACACTATCATGTTCATGGTGGTGGAGCAAACAGTTTTGGAGGATCTTAGCTGCTTATCCGTTCAACTCTGGCACACACACCATCAATTCGATTCTCCGACGCCACACTTCAATTCTCTGCCATTATCCTTCCTACATCAAATTGAAATCGCATCGATATATTGCCCACCAAATGCAGACCATCATCACATCGCAAAGCTTGTCAGCCAAAGAAAGAAGAAAACGCTAATTGGAGGCGACTGAAATGGTTGACGCCCATTTTGGGGTAGTAACAGAGCGAACCAACGTGGAGAGGTAATATTCGACACAATTCAAAGCGCACAATACTCCATCTTAGCTACGGGAGCCCCCACACGCTACCCAATAAATGGACATTATCTCTCTGCAATTGATTTTGCGATCTACAAAGGAATCAGTTACAGACTCTTGAGCATTGAAAAATGCCTCGACTTATCTTCGGACCATCTTCCGCTGATAGTCACTGTCCACGCTCAGCCACAACCTTTTCCAACAAGAAAGGGGCTCTAAAGTCCCTTAAAGATTATCTCTACGGGAATTCTAAAGTCAAAATATTCACAGGCCACCAACATCTTACACATTCCCTTAGTAGTTGGCATGGGAACGACAAAATTAAAAGGTGGAAGGCAATCTTAGAAGAATAGGACTACCAGCTAGTTTATAAACCAGGTAAAGAAAGTATAGTTGCCGATACATTGTCCAGAGCCCCTAGCCAATTAAATAACCAAATCAATTCAATGACAGCCACCGTTCATAGTGCAAATAGTTCAAGCCATCTCAGAAGCCCTTTCCGTTCCCCACCTTCCATAGAAACTACATTGCAAAGAGCAATTCTTAGAAACTGATCTTCTTAGCTTACTAAAAAATATTTAAACCCATCCGTCATAAACGGAATTCTCACAACAGAAGATATCATGACAAGCTAAGAAATATCTTCCCGTTCCACCTTAATAATTTCAAAATACGATTTTATAAAATCGAATCATAGACTTAGAAAAAGACTCAGATATGGAGAAAGAAATGTTAAAAACGCACAATAGAGCACATAGAAATGCATATGAAAACCAAAAACAGATCGCGGAAAAGTACTTCCCTAGAATGAAAGCTAAAATTACAAAATTACAAATACCGTAAAACAATGTAGGATTTGCAAAGAAGAAAAATACGATAGACGACCAACAAACCCAATTTGAAAGAAATTCCGATACTCGAGTATCCGGGGCACATTATTCACATAGATATCTATTCTAGACAAATTCTCAAAGCTTGCGCAAAGTATAATTTTTGAATCTAAAGCTATAGAAGATATAAAGCAACCATTACACGAAATCCATTTTTACTACCAAAATTCGTAGTAATATATAACGAAAAATTACTTAATTCACCTTCTATCTCTTTCATGATGAATGTACCACCATATAAGAGTTCAGTAAACGAACAGATAGAACGTCTACACTCTATCCTATCAGAAATAATGAGATGTCTTAAAAAACAAGGCATAGATAGAAACTTCGCAGACCTCCTTCATAGAGCTATTTACGAGTATAACAATTCCATACATTCAGTCACTAAATAATGCCCAATAGATATTTTCTTTGGCAGAAAGATTACCGTAGACTCCGAACAATACGAACAGGCTCGTTAAGATAACATAATAAAATTAAAAGAACAACAGATCAATGACCTAAAATATCATAACCAATTTAGAAACCCCATACAAACCTACAAAACTGGACAGATAATTTACGTAAAAATCAAGGCACGACTAGGATCTAAACTTTCCTCCAGGTACAAAAAAGAAATAGTTAAAGAAGACAACTATACAATTTTAAAGACAGAATCAGAGTAGTACACAAAAGCAACATTAAAAATGATTTTTCTCTACAGGATGCTGGAAGTAATCTCAATACAGACACGAGTGGAAATGACTAACCATACGAATATACATACCCTTCATAACGAAAAAAATTAATAATTCTTTAACTAGAGTAATACTTTTGGTAGACGTAATACAACTTCAAAAAGCATTAGACAAACTTGAAAACCATATAGACACCGAACTAAAATCATCCGATTTATTTTTCGAAATAGAACCAGTCAAAATCAATCTTTCACGCCTTATTGTATCCAAGCAATATTAGACACACAAGATCCATAAATGCTTTAGGCACAGCCTGGAAATTCGTGGATGGCTCTCCTGACCATGATGACTTAGTTGCTATAGAAAATAATCTAAATGACCTCATTCAGAATACTAACCATCAAACCATCATCAATACACATTTCCAACAACGAATAAACAATCAAACTCAAATCAGCAACATATTAACCAACGCTATCCAAAAATATTCATACCCCACTAACAACCTCGATACAAGCATACAAATAGAAATCCGACTGGTTAAACGGGAAATAACAAATATAAAATACGCCATACAATGGGCAAAATTTAATATAATAAACAGCATCCTCATGAATGATAATGATCTAAATTTATTCAAATATAAACATAAAAAAATATTAGGATTAAGAAATGACTGTAAAAATTATAACAACATATGTATAAATCTGTAATCAAAAAGATGTAATAGATCTAAGACATGATGATTGTATACCTAAATTCATGTTAGGGAAAAATTCAATATGCGACTACAGCAACGCAGACCACATTGAGAGCTTAAAAGAAATTCAAGAAGATACAATACTGCTTAACAAGTTCCAAGGCAGAATAAAGTGGGAATACACAAACGAAATTGTCCATGGCACTTTACTTATAAAGTACCACAACTGCTCTGTCACAATTGATGATCGAGTATTCTCCAACACAGAAGAAACAGAAATCAACCCCAATTCAACAAGTACTCAGTCTAAAAACATTAGACAATCTACAGATAAATAACACCAAGCACCTAAGTTTGCTACAGACTCATTCCGCAACCAACAGCGTTGGCTTACTGGCATTGCTTGCAGGTTTCTTAATAATAATAGTGTAAGTCTCAAAAACGCGAGCTAACAAGAAAAAAGTGATGATACAAATCACTTCTGAAATTCCAAACACTGTCAATTGCCCAATTACCAACACCTTTGAACATCTTCCGAATTTGCAATTCACCAATATCCCATTCTTCTGTCAAACTAAGGGTGGAAGAGTTAATATAAGCAAAGTCAAAAGCAGTTTATTGCCCCGCTGCAAAGCGCCGCGCCAAAAATGCTGACCTACGGTCTGCATTGCATCCGCTCCGACAAGCAAAATAATTCTTAAGAATTTTTTTTGCGATAGCAACACGCGCAGCCGCTGGCGCGTTCGCTGTAGTTGATATTTAAGTCATTTTGTAAGTAAAGTTCAATCTCATTTGAATATCGAAATAAATAAGTCGCCTCGCTGCGGCAAAAAAATTTATTTAAAACGTTTATTTTTTTAACTTGTATGAGCGATGATAGAATTTATCGTGTGTGTCGCGATTCAGTAGCTTGTTAATTTTTGAATCTTAGAGTGACTGTCAAATGAGCATTTACAAACTGCAAGTAATTTTAGCAATATGCAGTATAGCTTGATGCATCCTGGCACCAGTGAAGCATATAAATTTGCTTACACAGCTAAATCTTTAATAGCCCACGTCCCGATGTATTCAAAAGAATTAAATAAACTTATTTGTTAATGCATTCCTGTGATTTTTCGATTTGAAAATGTTTATGGGCTTCTATTATTATGTTATATGAATATCTGTAGATCAACTTATATATATATATATATATATATAACAGCAATAAGTATCGGTAGAATGCTGAATCGGCGTGCCGAAGGTAGCTTGATCGCGTGATGCATTTGACTTTAGGGTAGAATTATGTTTTGCCTTTGTCTTTAGCTTAGTTTGATTTGTAATAAAGAACGGATAGCTTATCTGAATCTCACTCCGGCACATAGCCGTCAATCTTAATCATTTATTGAAACACATTGCTGAGCCACAAGGCCAGCGATCACCAAAGGGGACGAAGTCAAGTGCTCCAAAATCTTCCTAATTGAATTCTACATTCACTGAAGTCACCGCTGGAACATCGTGGGACGATCGGACCAATATAACTGGCGCCCAACAACAGTTGATCCTGTTGTTTCAATCAGTTTTAAGATAGTTAAAACAAAAAACATGTAAGTTTGACAAGCAAACTCAAGTGCGAAAAATAAAGAAACAGTGAAAATACTATTTTTTTTTTGCTTAGTTTTAATTTTATTGCAGCTTTTGTCGTTAACTCTAAAGCGCATTTTTAAATATACCTTAACTATTAAATTGGCTAAATGCCTTTATTGCTACTAAGTCTAGTTTGATTTTAGCTTAAGTCTCTTCTGAGATCCAGGGGTTGCAATCTTTTCAGTCTTCTGTTGATTGTGCTGGTGACTAAATTGGCTGCAAGCTGGTTCGGGTGGGCGGATGAGCTCAGCAATTGTTGGCATCTTAAGGTCAGTGTGCAGGGTTTCTTTTTTTACGAACCATTCGGCTCCGGTCCATTTCCTTAGTGATTTATTTTGAGTGGTTTGCACTTTGTTAATGTGGGTTCTTGCAGCAGACTCCCATAAAGGCATTGCATAAGTAAAGACAGGTGCCACAATTGCGTTATATATTTGTCTTTTGCTGCGTAGTGACATTGGGCTATCGCTTCTTAGCATCCAATCAAGTTTTTTTAATTTAAACTTGCACACTTTTCGCGCGATGAATGTCAAAAGTGACACACGTGCTCTGAAAAATAAAGTGAAATTCCAAAAATAAAGTGAAATTAAGAATAATCATATATAAACAATTCCACAAACCTCACACTAGTGGTGAATTGCTGCTGCAGTGTCTTCTCCAAGATGTGGTGAACGTAGAAACGGCGGAAGTCGCCAAAAACTACTTATGTGCCTGGCAATTACAAAGTGGATCCCGGCCACAAACCGGCGGCCACGAGAAAAACCGTTGAGCTAATCAGCTGGCCTAATCAATTTGGCATTCGCAAGGAAGCTCAAACTGGTTTGTGTCTACGGAATCTTTATCACCCAATAAATAAAGCGAAGTAAAAATTAAAAAAAAAAATAAAAATAAAAGTCAACTAACGCGATGTCCACTGACAATCTAATAACCGAATCCGAAAGAATTAAGGCAGCAATGCAGAGCAGACTGGGTGCACGAATGGCTGAAATACATGCTAAAAGCAACAGCTTGTCCCTGAAGAGAATTGATGTGGCATCCATCCAAGGACCGAAAACATCCAGCATAAAACGCAAGCAGCTAAGCTCCCCTGAAGCAATTACGAGGAAACTTTCTCTGCCTGATCAACCGAGCACTAGTAAAGCTGAAGGTGATGCAGAGAGACAAAGCAGATTTGCACTTCTTGATAGAGATGACGAAGAAGACTGTGAAATGGTAGTGACCGCAAAATCGAATGAGCAGCAGCCATCTGAAAAACCCAATGCTCGACCGCCTCCTATTTGGTGCCCGGACATTAGATCTGTTGTTAAATTACAACAAGTTATAGACGAAGTCATCGATGCCAAATCTCATGTCATCAAGCCAAAAAGGAATAACATTGGAGTCCTTGCAAACTATAGTGATGACTACCATGCGGTGGTAAAGAATCTTTCAAAGCTAGGTCTGCAGTTCCACTGCTACCTGTTGAAGGAAGATAAGCCCTAAAGAGTCTGCATAAAAGGACTGCACTCAAGTACGAAGGGGGAAGGGGCATACAGTTGTCAACACCTTTAACCCGCTCAGCCGGATCGGCAAAACGCTCTTAAACATATTTTTTGTTGACCTGACGCAGGCCACAAACAACCCGATTCGGGCTTTATTGAGCTACTGCAACAACAGCAGCGAAAATTTGACATTATTAATGCTGAAATCAGAGCAATGCGAGAGCTGCAAGCCCAGCAAGCAAACGTCATCAGCTGCCTTATGACTCTCATCACAAAACTCAGCTCCAAATAATGGCCCTACAGCAACAACAGCAATAAAGCTCATGAATTAACCATCTTCCTATCACGAAAAAGCATTGATGTTATGCTAATTGCAGAAACACGTGAATGCCCCACGCTAAAAATCTTCGGATTTGAACACTATCATGTTCATGGTGGTGGAGCAAACAGTTTTGGAGGATCTTAGCTGCTTATCCGTTCAACTCTGGCACACACACCATCAATTCGATTCTCCGACGCCACACTTCAATTCTCTGCCATTATCCTTCCTACATCAAATTGAAATCGCATCGATATATTGCCCACCAAATGCAGACCATCATCACATCGCAAAGCTTGTCAGCCAAAGAAAGAAGAAAACGCTAATTGGAGGCGACTGAAATGGTTGACGCCCATTTTGGGGTAGTAACAGAGCGAACCAACGTGGAGAGGTAATATTCGACACAATTCAAAGCGCACAATACTCCATCTTAGCTACGGGAGCCCCCACACGCTACCCAATAAATGGACATTATCTCTCTGCAATTGATTTTGCGATCTACAAAGGAATCAGTTACAGACTCTTGAGCATTGAAAAATGCCTCGACTTATCTTCGGACCATCTTCCGCTGATAGTCACTGTCCACGCTCAGCCACAACCTTTTCCAACAAGAAAGGGGCTCTAAAGTCCCTTAAAGATTATCTCTACGGGAATTCTAAAGTCAAAATATTCACAGGCCACCAACATCTTACACATTCCCTTAGTAGTTGGCATGGGAACGACAAAATTAAAAGGTGGAAGGCAATCTTAGAAGAATAGGACTACCAGCTAGTTTATAAACCAGGTAAAGAAAGTATAGTTGCCGATACATTGTCCAGAGCCCCTAGCCAATTAAATAACCAAATCAATTCAATGACAGCCACCGTTCATAGTGCAAATAGTTCAAGCCATCTCAGAAGCCCTTTCCGTTCCCCACCTTCCATAGAAACTACATTGCAAAGAGCAATTCTTAGAAACTGATCTTCTTAGCTTACTAAAAAATATTTAAACCCATCCGTCATAAACGGAATTCTCACAACAGAAGATATCATGACAAGCTAAGAAATATCTTCCCGTTCCACCTTAATAATTTCAAAATACGATTTTATAAAATCGAATCATAGACTTAGAAAAAGACTCAGATATGGAGAAAGAAATGTTAAAAACGCACAATAGAGCACATAGAAATGCATATGAAAACCAAAAACAGATCGCGGAAAAGTACTTCCCTAGAATGAAAGCTAAAATTACAAAATTACAAATACCGTAAAACAATGTAGGATTTGCAAAGAAGAAAAATACGATAGACGACCAACAAACCCAATTTGAAAGAAATTCCGATACTCGAGTATCCGGGGCACATTATTCACATAGATATCTATTCTAGACAAATTCTCAAAGCTTGCGCAAAGTATAATTTTTGAATCTAAAGCTATAGAAGATATAAAGCAACCATTACACGAAATCCATTTTTACTACCAAAATTCGTAGTAATATATAACGAAAAATTACTTAATTCACCTTCTATCTCTTTCATGATGAATGTACCACCATATAAGAGTTCAGTAAACGAACAGATAGAACGTCTACACTCTATCCTATCAGAAATAATGAGATGTCTTAAAAAACAAGGCATAGATAGAAACTTCGCAGACCTCCTTCATAGAGCTATTTACGAGTATAACAATTCCATACATTCAGTCACTAAATAATGCCCAATAGATATTTTCTTTGGCAGAAAGATTACCGTAGACTCCGAACAATACGAACAGGCTCGTTAAGATAACATAATAAAATTAAAAGAACAACAGATCAATGACCTAAAATATCATAACCAATTTAGAAACCCCATACAAACCTACAAAACTGGACAGATAATTTACGTAAAAATCAAGGCACGACTAGGATCTAAACTTTCCTCCAGGTACAAAAAAGAAATAGTTAAAGAAGACAACTATACAATTTTAAAGACAGAATCAGAGTAGTACACAAAAGCAACATTAAAAATGATTTTTCTCTACAGGATGCTGGAAGTAATCTCAATACAGACACGAGTGGAAATGACTAACCATACGAATATACATACCCTTCATAACGAAAAAAATTAATAATTCTTTAACTAGAGTAATACTTTTGGTAGACGTAATACAACTTCAAAAAGCATTAGACAAACTTGAAAACCATATAGACACCGAACTAAAATCATCCGATTTATTTTTCGAAATAGAACCAGTCAAAATCAATCTTTCACGCCTTATTGTATCCAAGCAATATTAGACACACAAGATCCATAAATGCTTTAGGCACAGCCTGGAAATTCGTGGATGGCTCTCCTGACCATGATGACTTAGTTGCTATAGAAAATAATCTAAATGACCTCATTCAGAATACTAACCATCAAACCATCATCAATACACATTTCCAACAACGAATAAACAATCAAACTCAAATCAGCAACATATTAACCAACGCTATCCAAAAATATTCATACCCCACTAACAACCTCGATACAAGCATACAAATAGAAATCCGACTGGTTAAACGGGAAATAACAAATATAAAATACGCCATACAATGGGCAAAATTTAATATAATAAACAGCATCCTCATGAATGATAATGATCTAAATTTATTCAAATATAAACATAAAAAAATATTAGGATTAAGAAATGACTGTAAAAATTATAACAACATATGTATAAATCTGTAATCAAAAAGATGTAATAGATCTAAGACATGATGATTGTATACCTAAATTCATGTTAGGGAAAAATTCAATATGCGACTACAGCAACGCAGACCACATTGAGAGCTTAAAAGAAATTCAAGAAGATACAATACTGCTTAACAAGTTCCAAGGCAGAATAAAGTGGGAATACACAAACGAAATTGTCCATGGCACTTTACTTATAAAGTACCACAACTGCTCTGTCACAATTGATGATCGAGTATTCTCCAACACAGAAGAAACAGAAATCAACCCCAATTCAACAAGTACTCAGTCTAAAAACATTAGACAATCTACAGATAAATAACACCAAGCACCTAAGTTTGCTACAGACTCATTCCGCAACCAACAGCGTTGGCTTACTGGCATTGCTTGCAGGTTTCTTAATAATAATAGTGTAAGTCTCAAAAACGCGAGCTAACAAGAAAAAAGTGATGATACAAATCACTTCTGAAATTCCAAACACTGTCAATTGCCCAATTACCAACACCTTTGAACATCTTCCGAATTTGCAATTCACCAATATCCCATTCTTCTGTCAAACTAAGGGTGGAAGAGTTAATATAAGCAAAGTCAAAAGCAGTTTATTGCCCCGCTGCAAAGCGCCGCGCCAAAAATGCTGACCTACGGTCTGCATTGCATCCGCTCCGACAAGCAAAATAATTCTTAAGAATTTTTTTTGCGATAGCAACACGCGCAGCCGCTGGCGCGTTCGCTGTAGTTGATATTTAAGTCACCCAATTTTGTAAGTAAAGTTCAATCTCATTTGAATATCGAAATAAATAAGTCGCCTCGCTGCGGCAAAAAAATTTATTTAAAACGTTTATTTTTTTAACTTGTATGAGCGATGATAGAATTTATCGTGTGTGTCGCGATTCAGTAGCTTGTTAATTTTTGAATCTTAGAGTGACTGTCAAATGAGCATTTACAAACTGCAAGTAATTTTAGCAATATGCAGTATAGCTTGATGCATCCTGGCACCAGTGAAGCATATAAATTTGCTTACACAGCTAAATCTTTAATAGCCCACGTCCCGATGTATTCAAAAGAATTAAATAAACTTATTTGTTAATGCATTCCTGTGATTTTTCGATTTGAAAATGTTTATGGGCTTCTATTATTATGTTATATGAATATCTGTAGATCAACTTATATATATATATATATATATATATATATATAACAGCAATAAGTATCGGTAGAATGCTGAATCGGCGTGCCGAAGGTAGCTTGATCGCGTGATGCATTTGACTTTAGGGTAGAATTATGTTTTGCCTTTGTCTTTAGTTTAGTTTGATTTGTAATAAAGAACGGATAGCTTATCTGAATCTCACTCCGGCACATAGCCGTCAATCTTAATCATTTATTGAAACACATTGCTGAGCCACAAGGCCAGCGATCACCAAAGGGGACGAAGTCAAGTCCTCCAAAATCTTCCTAATTGAATTCTACATTCACTGAAGTCACCGCTGGAACATCGTGGGACGATCGGACCAATATAACTGGCGCCCAACAACAGTTGATCCTGTTGTTCCAATCAGTTTTAAGATAGTTAAAACAAAAAACATGTAAGTTTGACAAGCAAACTCAAGTGCGAAAAATAAAGAAACAGTGAAAATACTATTTTTTTTTGCTTAGTTTTAATTTTATTGCAGCTTTTGTCGTTAACTCTAAAGCGCATTTTTAAATATACCTTAACTATTAAATTGGCTAAATGCCTTTATTGCTACTAAGTCTAGTTTGATTTTAGCTTAAGTCTCTTCTGAGATCCAGGGGTTGCAATCTTTTCAGTCTTCTGTTGATTGTGCTGGTGACTAAATTGGCTGCAAGCTGGTTCGGGTGGGCGGATGAGCTCAGCAATTGTTGGCATCTTAAGGTCAGTGTACAGGGTTTCTTTTTTTACGAACCATTCGGCTCCGGTCCATTTCCTTAGTGCTTTATTTTGAGTGGTTTGCACTTTGTTAATGTGGGTTCTTGCAACAGACTCCCATAAAGGCATTGCATAAGTAAAGACAGGTGCCACAATTGCGTTATATATTTGTCTTTTGCTGCGTAGTGACATTGGGCTATCGCTTCTTAGCATCCAATCAAGTTTTTTTAATTTAAACTTGCACACTTTTCGCGCGATGAATGTCAAAAGTGACACACGTGCTCTGAAAAATAAAGTGAAATTCCAAAAATAAAGTGAAATTAAGAATAATCATATATAAACAATTCCACAAACCTCACACTAGTGGTGAATTGCTGCTGCAGTGTCTTCTCCAAGATGTGGTGAACGTAGAAACGGCGGAAGTCGCCAAAAACTACTTATGTGCCTGGCAATTACAAAGTGGATCCCGGCCACAAACCGGCGGCCACGAGAAAAACCGTTGAGCTAATCAGCTGGCCTAATCAATTTGGCATTCGCAAGGAAGCTCAAACTGGTTTGTGTCTACGGAATCTTTATCACCCAATAAATAAAGCGAAGTAAAAATTAAAAAAAAAAATAAAAATAAAAGTCAACTAACGCGATGTCCACTGACAATCTAATAACCGAATCCGAAAGAATTAAGGCAGCAATGCAGAGCAGACTGGGTGCACGAATGGATGAAATACATGCTAAAAGCAACAACTCGTCTCTGAAGTGAATTGATGTGGCATCCATCCAAGGACCGAAAACATCCAGCATAAAACGCAAGCAGCTAAGCTCCCCTGAAGCAATTACGAGAAAACTTTCTCTGCCTGATCAACCGAGCACTAGTAAAGCTGTAGGTGATGCAGAGAGACAAAGCAGATTTGCACTTCTTGATAGAGATGACGAAGAAGACTGTGAAATGGTAGTGACCGCAAAATCGAATGAGCAGCAGCCATCTGAAAAGCCCAATACTCGACCGCCTCCTATTTGGTGCCCGGACATTAGATCTGTTGTTAAATTACAACAAGTTATAGACGAAGTCATTGATGCCAAATCTCATGTCATCAAGCCAAAAAGGAATATCATTGGAGTCCTTGCAAACTATAGTGATGACTACCATGCGGTGGTAAAGAATCTTTCAAAGCTAGGTCTGCAGTTCCACTGCTACCTGTTGAAGGAAGATAAGCCCTAAAGAGTCTGCATAAAAGGACTGCACTCAAGTACGAAGGGGGAAGGGGCATACAGTTGTCAACACCTTTAACCCGCTCAGCCGGATCGGCAAAACGCTCTTAAACATATTTTTTGTTGACCTGACGCAGGCCACAAACAACCCGATTCGGGCTTTATTGAGCTACTGCAATAACAGCAGCGAAAATTTGACATTATTAATGCTGAAATCAGAGCAATGCGAGAGCTGCAATCCCAGCAAGCAAACGCCATGAGCATCCTTATGACTCTCATCACAAAACTCAACTCCAAATAATGGCCCTACGCGTGGGCATACTAATGGCATGAGCAACAAAGCTCATGAATTAACCATCTTCCTATCACGAAAAAGCATTGATGTTATGCTAATTGCAGAAACACGTGAATGCCCCACGCTAAAAATCTTCGGATTTGAACACTATCATGTTCATGGTGGTGGAGCAAACAGTTTTGGAGGATCTTAGCTGCTTATCCGTTCAACTCTGGCACACACACCATCAATTCGATTCTCCGACGCCACACTTCAATTCTCTGCCATTATCCTTCCTACATCAATTGGCGAAATTGAAATCGCATCTATATAAACTTTCCTCCAGGTACAAAAAAGAAATAGTTAAAGAAGACAACTATACAATTTTAAAGACAGAATCAGAGTAGTACACAAAAGCAACATTAAAAATGATTTTTCTCTACAGGATGCTGGGAGTAATCTCAATACAGGCACGAGTGGAAATGACTAACTATACGAAGTGTCATATACATACCCTTCATAACGAAAAAAATTAATAATTCTTCAACTAGAGTAATACTTTTGGTAGACGTAATACAACTTCAAAAAGCATTAGACAAACTTGAAAACCATATAGACACCGAACTAAAATCATCCGATTTATTTTTCGAAATAGAACCAGTCAAAATCAATCTTTCACGCCTTATTGTATCCAAACAATATTAGACACACAAGATCCATAAATGCTTTAGGCACAGCCAGGAAATTCGTGGATGGCTCTCCTGACCATGATGACTTAGTTGCTATAGAAAATAATCTAAATGACCTCATACAGAATACTAACCATCAAACCATCATCAATACACATTTCCAACAACGAATAAACAATCAAACATACCCCACTAACAATCTCGATACAAGCATACAAATAGAAATCCGACTGGTTAAACGGGAAATAACAAATATAAAATACGCCATACAATGGGCAAAATTTAATATAATAAACAGCATCCTCATGAATGATAATGATCTAAATTTATTCAAATATAAACATAAAAAAATATTAGGATTAAGAAATGACTGTAAAAATTATAACAACATATGTATAAATCTGTAATCAAAAAGATGTAATAGATCTAAGACATGATGATTGTATACCTAAATTCATGTTAGGGAAAAATTCAATATGCGACTACAGCAACGCAGACCACATTGAGAGCTTAAAAGAAATTCAAGAAGATACAATACTGCTTAACAAGTTCCAAGGCAGAATAAAGTGGGAATACACAAACGAAATTGTCCATGGCACTTTACTTATAAAGTACCACAACTGCTCTGTCACAATTGATGATCGAGTATTCTCCAACACAGAAGAAACAGAAATCAACCCCAATTCAACAAGTACTCAGTCTAAAAACATTAGACAATCTACAAATAAATAACACCAAGCACCTAAGTTTGCTACAGACTCATTCCGCAACCAACAGCGTTGGCTTACTGGCATTGCTTGCAGGTTTCTTAATAATAATAGTGTAAGTCTCAAAAACGCGAGCTAACAAGAAAAAAGTGATGATACAAATCACTTCTGAAATTCCAAACACTGTCAATTGCCCAATTACCAACACCTTTGAACATCTTCCGAATTTGCAATTCACCAATATCCCATTCTTCTGTCAAACTAAGGGTGGAAGAGTTAATATAAGCAAAGTCAAAAGCAGTTTATTGCCCCGCTGCAAAGCGCCGCGCCAAAAATGCTGACCTACGGTCTGCATTGCATCCGCTCCGACAAGCAAAATAATTCTTAAGAATTTTTTTTGCGATAGCAACACGCGCAGCCGCTGGCGCGTTCGCTGTAGTTGATATTTAAGTCACCCAATTTTGTAAGTAAAGTTCAATCTCATTTGAATATCGAAATAAATAAGTCGCCTCGCTGCGGCAAAAAAATTTATTTAAAACGTTTATTTTTTTAACTTGTATGAGCGATGATAGAATTTATCGTGTGTGTCGCGATTCAGTAGCTTGTTAATTTTTGAATCTTAGAGTGACTGTCAAATGAGCATTTACAAACTGCAAGTAATTTTAGCAATATGCAGTATAGCTTGATGCATCCTGGCACCAGTGAAGCATATAAATTTGCTTACACAGCTAAATCTTTAATAGCCCACGTCCCGATGTATTCAAAAGAATTAAATAAACTTATTTGTTAATGCATTCCTGTGATTTTTCGATTTAAAAATGTTTACGGGCTTCTATTATTATGTTATATGAATATCTGTAGATCAACTTATATATATATATATATATATATATATAACAGCAATAAGTATCGGTAGAATGCTGAATCGGCGTGCCGAAGGTAGCTTGATCGCGTGATGCATTTGACTTTAGGGTAGAATTATGTTTTGCCTTTGTCTTTAGTTTAGTTTAATTTGTAATAAAGAACGGATAACTTATCTGAATCTCACTCCGGCACATAGCCGTCAATCTTAATCATTTATTGAAACACATTGCTGAGCCACAAGGCCAGCGATCACCAAAGGGGACGAAGTCAAGTCCTCCAAAATCTTCCTAATTGAATTCTACATTCACTGAAGTCACCGCTGGAACATCGTGGGACGATCGGACCAATATAACTGGCGCCCAACAACAGTTGATCCTGTTGTTCCAATCAGTTTTAAGATAGTTAAAACAAAAAACATGTAAGTTTGACAAGCAAACTCAAGTGCGAAAAATAAAGAAACAGTGAAAATACTATTTTTTTTTTGCTTAGTTTTAATTTTATTGCAGCTTTTGTCGTTAACTCTAAAGCGCATTTTTAAATATACCTTAACTATTAAATTGGCTAAATGCCTTTATTGCTACTAAGTCTAGTTTGATTTTAGCTTAAGTCTCTTCTGAGATCCAGGGGTTGCAATCTTTTCAGTCTTCTGTTGATTGTGCTGGTGACTAAATTGGCTGCAAGCTGGTTCGGGTGGGCGGATGAGCTCAGCAATTGTTGGCATCTTAAGGTCAGTGTACAGGGTTTCTTTTTTTACGAACCATTCGGCTCCGGTCCATTTCCTTAGTGCTTTATTTTGAGTGGTTTGCACTTTGTTAATGTGGGTTCTTGCAACAGACTCCCATAAAGGCATTGCATAAGTAAAGACAGGTGCCACAATTGCGTTATATATTTGTCTTTTGCTGCGTAGTGACATTGGGCTATCGCTTCTTAGCATCCAATCAAGTTTTTTTAATTTAAACTTGCACACTTTTCGCGCGATGAATGTCAAAAGTGACACACGTGCTCTGAAAAATAAAGTGAAATTCCAAAAATAAAGTGAAATTAAGAATAATCATATATAAACAATTCCACAAACCTCACACTAGTGGTGAATTGCTGCTGCAGTGTCTTCTCCAAGATGTGGTGAACGTAGAAACGGCGGAAGTCGCCAAAAACTACTTATGTGCCTGGCAATTACAAAGTGGATCCCGGCCACAAACCGGCGGCCACGAGAAAAACCGTTGAGCTAATCAGCTGGCCTAATCAATTTGGCATTCGCAAGGAAGCTCAAACTGGTTTGTGTCTACGGAATCTTTATCACCCAATAAATAAAGCGAAGTAAAAATTAAAAAAAAAAATAAAAATAAAAGTCAACTAACGCGATGTCCACTGACAATCTAATAACCGAATCCGAAAGAATTAAGGCAGCAATGCAGAGCAGACTGGGTGCACGAATGGATGAAATACATGCTAAAAGCAACAACTCGTCTCTGAAGTGAATTGATGTGGCATCCATCCAAGGACCGAAAACATCCAGCATAAAACGCAAGCAGCTAAGCTCCCTGAAGCAATTACGAGAAAGCTTTCTCTGCCTGATCAACCGAGCACTAGTAAAGCTGTAGGTGATGCAGAGAGACAAAGCAGATTTGCACTTCTTGATAGAGATGACGAAGAAGACTGTGAAATGGTAGTGACCGCAAAATCGAATGAGCAGCAGCCATCTGAAAAGCCCAATACTCGACCGCCTCCTATTTGGTGCCCGGACATTAGATCTGTTGTTAAATTACAACAAGTTATAGACGAAGTCATTGATGCCAAATCTCATGTCATCAAGCCAAAAAGGAATATCATTGGAGTCCTTGCAAACTATAGTGATGACTACCATGCGGTGGTAAAGAATCTTTCAAAGCTAGGTCTGCAGTTCCACTGCTACCTGTTGAAGGAAGATAAGCCCTAAAGAGTCTGCATAAAAGGACTGCACTCAAGTACGAAGGGGGAAGGGGCATACAGTTGTCAACACCTTTAACCCGCTCAGCCGGATCGGCAAAACGCTCTTAAACATATTTTTTGTTGACCTGACGCAGGCCACAAACAACCCGATTCGGGCTTTATTGAGCTACTGCAACAACAGCAGCGAAAATTTGACATTATTAATGCTGAAATCAGAGCAATGCGAGAGCTGCAATCCCAGCAAGCAAACGCCATGAGCATCCTTATGACTCTCATCACAAAACTCAACTCCAAATAATGGCCCTACGCGTGGGCATACTAATGGCATGAGCAACAAAGCTCATGAATTAACCATCTTCCTATCACGAAAAAGCATTGATGTTATGCTAATTGCAGAAACACGTGAATGCCCCACGCTAAAAATCTTCGGATTTGAACACTATCATGTTCATGGTGGTGGAGCAAACAGTTTTGGAGGATCTTAGCTGCTTATCCGTTCAACTCTGGCACACACACCATCAATTCGATTCTCCGACGCCACACTTCAATTCTCTGCCATTATCCTTCCTACATCAATTGGCGAAATTGAAATCGCATCTATATAAACTTTCCTCCAGGTACAAAAAAGAAATAGTTAAAGAAGACAACTATACAATTTTAAAGACAGAATCAGAGTAGTACACAAAAGCAACATTAAAAATGATTTTTCTCTACAGGATGCTGGGAGTAATCTCAATACAGGCACGAGTGGAAATGACTAACTATACGAAGTGTCATATACATACCCTTCATAACGAAAAAAATTAATAATTCTTCAACTAGAGTAATACTTTTGGTAGACGTAATACAACTTCAAAAAGCATTAGACAAACTTGAAAACCATATAGACACCGAACTAAAATCATCCGATTTATTTTTCGAAATAGAACCAGTCAAAATCAATCTTTCACGCCTTATTGTATCCAAACAATATTAGACACACAAGATCCATAAATGCTTTAGGCACAGCCAGGAAATTCGTGGATGGCTCTCCTGACCATGATGACTTAGTTGCTATAGAAAATAATCTAAATGACCTCATACAGAATACTAACCATCAAACCATCATCAATACACATTTCCAACAACGAATAAACAATCAAACATACCCCACTAACAATCTCGATACAAGCATACAAATAGAAATCCGACTGGTTAAACGGGAAATAACAAATATAAAATATGCCATACAATGGGCAAAATTTAATATAATAAACAGCATCCTCATGAATGATAATGATCTAAATTTATTCAAATATAAACATAAAAAAATATTAGGATTAAGAAATGACTGTAAAAATTATAACAACATATGTATAAATCTGTAATCAAAAAGATGTAATAGATCTAAGACATGATGATTGTATACCTAAATTCATGTTAGGGAAAAATTCAATATGCGACTACAGCAACGCAGACCACATTGAGAGCTTAAAAGAAATTCAAGAAGATACAATACGGCTTAACAAGTTCCAAGGCAGAATAAAGTGGGAATACACAAACGAAATTGTCCATGGCACTTTACTTATAAAGTACCACAACTGCTCTGTCACAATTGATGATCGAGTATTCTCCAACACAGAAGAAACAGAAATCAACCCCAATTCAACAAGTACTCAGTCTAAAAACATTAGACAATCTACAGATAAATAACACCAAGCACCTAAGTTTGCTACAGACTCATTCCGCAACCAACAGCGTTGGCTTACTGGCATTGCTTGCAGGTTTCTTAATAATAATAGTGTAAGTCTCAAAAACGCGAGCTAACAAGAAAAAAGTGATGATACAAATCACTTCTGAAATTCCAAACACTGTCAATTGCCCAATTACCAACACCTTTGAACATCTTCCGAATTTGCAATTCACCAATATCCCATTCTTCTGTCAAACTAAGGGTGGAAGAGTTAATATAAGCAAAGTCAAAAGCAGTTTATTGCCCCGCTGCAAAGCGCCGCGCCAAAAATGCTGACCTACGGTCTGCATTGCATCCGCTCCGACAAGCAAAATAATTCTTAAGAATTTTTTTTGCGATAGCAACACGCGCAGCCGCTGGCGCGTTCGCTGTAGTTGATATTTAAGTCACCCAATTTTGTAAGTAAAGTTCAATCTCATTTGAATATCGAAATAAATAAGTCGCCTCGCTGCGGCAAAAAAATTTATTTAAAACGTTTATTTTTTTAACTTGTATGAGCGATGATAGAATTTATCGTGTGTGTCGCGATTCAGTAGTTTGTTAATTTTTGAATCTTAGAGTGACTGTCAAATGAGCATTTACAAACTGCAAGTAATTTTAGCAATATGCATTATAGCTTGATGAATCCTGGCACCAATGAAGCATATAAATTTGCTTACACAGCTAAATCTTTAATAGCCCACGTCCCGATGTATTCAAAAGAATTAAATAAACTTATTTGTTAATGCATTCCTGTGATTTTTCGATTAAAAAATGTTTATGGGCTTCTATTATTATGTTATATGAATATCTGTAGATCAACTTATATATATATATATATATATAACAGCAATAAGTATCGGTAGAATGCTGAATCGGCGTGCCAAAGGTAGCTTGATCGCGTGATGCATTTGACTTTAGGGTAGAATTATGTTTTGCCTTTGTCTTTAGTTTAGTTTGATTTGTAATAAAGAACGGATAACTTATCTGAATCTCACTCCGGCACATAGCCGTCAATCTTAATCATTTATTGAAACACATTGCTGAGCCACAAGGCCAGCGATCACCAAAGGGGACGAAGTCAAGTCCTCCAAAATCTTCCTAATTGAATTCTACATTCACTGAAGCAATATAACTGGCGCCCAACAACAGTTAATCCTGTTGTTCCAATCAGTTTTAAGATAGTTAAAACAAAAAACATGTAAGTTTGACAAGCAAACTCAAGTGCGAAAAATAAAGAAACAGTGAAAATACTATTTTTTTTTGCTTAGTTTTAATTTTATTGCAGCTTTTGTCGTTACCTCTAAAGCGCATTTTTAAATATACCTTAACTATTAAATTGGCTAAATGCCTTTATTGCTACTAAGTCTTGTTTGATTTTAGCTTAAGTCTCTTCTGAGATCCAGGGGTTGCAATCTTTTCAGTCTTCTGGTGTTGTGCTGGTGACTAAATTGGCTGCAAGCTGGTTCGGGTGGGCGGATGAGCTCAGCAATTGTTGGCATCTTAAGGTCAGTGTGCAGGGTTTCTTTTTTTACGAACCATTCGGCTCCGGTCCATTTCCTTAGTGATTTATTTTGAGTGGTTTGCACTTTGTTAATGTGGGTTCTTGCAGCAGACTCCCATAAAGGCATTGCATAAGTAAAGACAGGTGCCACAATTGCGTTATATATTCGTCTTTTGCTGCGTAGTGACATTGGGCTATCGCTTCTTAGCATCCAATCAAGTTTTTTTAATTTAAACTTGCACACTTTTCGCGCGATGAATGTCAAAAGTGACACACGTGCTCTGAAAAATTAAGTGAAATTCCAAAAATAAAGTGAAATTAAGAATAATCATATATAAACAATTCCACAAACCTCACACTAGTGGTGAATTGCTGCTGCAGTGTTTTCTCCAAGATGTGGTGAACGTAGAAACGGCGGAAGTCGCCAAAAACTACTTATGTGCCTGGCAATTACAAAGTGGACCCCGGCCCCAACCGGCGGCCACGAGAAAAACCGTTGAGCTAATCAGCTGGCCTAATCAATTTGGCATTCGCAAGGAAGCTCAAACTGGTTTGTGTCTACGGAATCTTTATCACCCAATAAATAAAGCGAAGTAAAAATTAAAAAAAAAAATAAAAATAAAAGTCAACTAACGCGATGTCCACTGACAATCTAATAACCGAATCCGAAAGAATTAAGGCAGCAATGCAGAGCAGACTTTCTCTGCCTGATCAACCGAGCACTAGTAAAGCTGTAGGTGATGCAAAGAGACAAAGCAGATTTGCACTTCTTGATAGAGATGACGAAGAAGACTGTGAAATGGTAGTGACCGCAAAATCGAATGAGCAGCAGCCAGCTGAAAAACCCAATGCTCGACCGCCTCCTATTTGGTGCCCGGACATTAGATCTGTTGTTAAATTACAACAAGTTATAGACGAAGTCATCGATGCCAAATCTCATGTCATCAAGCCAAAAAGGAATAACATTGGAGTCCTTACAAACTATAGTGATGACTACCGTGCGGTGGTAAAGAATCTTTCAAAGCTAGGTCTGCAGTTCCACTGCTACCAGCTGAAGGAAGATAAGCCCTAAAGAGTCTGCATAAAAGGACTGCACTCAAGTACGAAGGGGCAAGGGGCATACAGTTGTCAACACCTTTAACCCGCTCAGCCGGATCGGCAAAACGCTCTTAAACATATTTTTTGTTGACCTGACGCAGGCCACAAACAACCCGATTCGGGCTTTATTGAGCTACTGCAACAACAGCAGCGAAAATTTGACATTATTAATGCTGAAATCAGAGCAATGCGAGAGCTGCAATCCCAGCAAGCAAACGCCATGAGCATCCTTATGACTCTCATCACAAAACTCAACTCCAAATAATGGCCCTACGCGTGGGCATACTAATGGCATGAGCAACAAAGCTCATGAATTAACAATCTTCCTATCACGAAAAAGCATTGATGTTATGCTAATTGCAGAAACACGTGAATGCCCCACGCTAAAAATCTTCGGATTTGAACACTATCATGTTCATGGTGGTGGAGCAAACAGTTTTGGGATCTTTGCTGCTTATTCGTTGAACTCTGGCACACACACCATCAATTTGATTCTCCGACGCATCGCAAAGCTTGTCAGCCAAAGAAAGAAGAAAACGCTAATTGGAGGCGACTGAAATGGTTGACGCCCATTTTGGGGTAGTAACAGAGCGAACCAACGTGGAGAGGTAATATTCGACACAATTCAAAGCGCACAATACTCCATCTTAGCTACGGGAGCCCCCACACGCTACCCAATAAATGGACATTATCTCTCTGCAATTGATTTTGCGATCTACAAAGGAATCAGTTACAGACTCTTGAGCATTGAAAAATGCCTCGACTTATCTTCGGACCATCTTCCGCTGATAGTCACTGTCCACGCTCAGCCACAACCTTTTCCAACAAGACAATGCATTCTGCCCGCAGGATCGGATCTAGCAATCTTCAACCTCACTCTTCACTCCTCACTGCATCCGGAAATAGAACTCCGCACTGCAGAAGATGTAGAGTACGCAGCAAATAGAATGCTAGATGCCATAGCAAAGGCAGCGCTGCTAGCCGCACCAGCCTCTCATCAAATTCAAAATCATTTGCACTACAGCATTCCTCTCACCCCTCATGTTTAAAATCTGCTCGAATACAAACGATGGCCAAGGAGCCGATGGATCAGAATACGGGGAGCCAGCGATAAAAGTATATACAACGAACCCACCAGAAAACTTAAAGTTAAAAAGCGCCGAAATGTGACCGAATAGATGACAAAGTTCCCAGGGCATGCCCGAATCAACTATAGACTACTTTGTAGTACTATCAGTACGAACCAGAAGGGAAGACTGCCCCGAAGTGACTCTCGGATTGCAAAAGTGATATGCGTAGATATTTGCGCGTTAATACCGATACTCCAGCGAATTAGCCACCGATTGAGGTCGTGCAGGTATATTTGCATCTGAGGCTACTTGGGACGACTTATTGCGACACAGTATAGCGGTATCGTCTGCGTACGTCGCTATAAGCATATCAGTGTTGCAGGGAGGTAACGGCATGTCAGTGGTGTATAGTGTATACAACGTTGGGCCAAGCACACTTGGGACACGCCTGCTCTGACTGGTCGACTCGACGATGTTGCCTGTCCTTTTCGGACCTGAAAGCTTCTTCCTGACAGGTAGGAGATCAGCATCTTGAAGAGGGAGCCAGGTAGGGCTCTTCTTATTTTGTTAAGCAGACCCAGATGCCAAACCCGATCGAATGACTGCTTAACATCAAGAAAGACTGCAGAACAGTATTCCTTATTTTCAAACGCGCCGAGAACGTGGTTGACGACTCGATGCACTTGCTCTGGCGTACCGTGCTGTCTCCTGAAGCCGTATTGAAGATCTGGTATTGTGCTTCTTTGACTCAGCTCATTGAGCACTCTTCGCAACAAAATTCTTTCGAATATTTTGGAGAGTACCGGTAGCAAGCTTATGGGTCTGTAGGAAGCCATTTCCTTCTCGGGTTTTCCAGGTTTCGGGATTATCTCAGCACGTCTCCAGCAGGATGGAAAGTGTTGAATGCGAAGGATGGCGTTGCATAGTACTACAAAGTAGTCTATAGTTGATTCGGGCAGTGCCCTGAGAACTTTGTCATCTATTCGGTCACATTCCGGCGCTTTTTAACTTTAAGTTTTCTGGTGGGTTCGTTGTATATACTTTTATCGCTGGCTCCCCGTATTCTGATCCATCGGCTCCTTGGCCATCGTTTGTATTCGAGCAGATTTTAAACATGAGGGGTGAGAGGAATGCTGTAGTGCAAATGATTTTGAATTTGATGAGAGGCTGGTGCGGCTAGCAGCGCTGACTTTGCTATGGCATCTTGCATTCTATTTGCTGCGTACTCTACATCTTCTGCAGTGCGGAGTTCTATTTCCGGATGCAGTGAGGAGTGAAGAGTGAGGTTGAAGATTGCTAGATCCGATCCTGCGGGCAGAATGCATTGTCTTGTTGGAAAAGGTTGTGGCTGAGCGTGGACAGTGACTATCAGCGGAAGATGGTCCGAAGATAAGTCGAGGCATTTTTCAATGCTCAAGAGTCTGTAACTGATTCCTTTGTAGATCGCAAAATCAATTGCAGAGAGATAATGTCCATTTATTGGGTAGCGTGTGGGGGCTCCCGTAGCTAAGATGTAGTATTGTGCGCTTTGAATTGTGTCGAATATTACCTCTCCACGTTGGTTCGCTCTGTTACTACCCCAAAATGGGCGTCAACCATTCCAGTCGCCTCCAATTAGCGAATTGATGGTGTGTGTGCCAGAGTTGAACGGATATTTATTATTTATCATTATTTGGAGCTGAGTTTTGTGATGAGAGTCATAAGGCGGCTGATGACGTTAGCTTGCTGGGCTTGCAGCTCTCGCATTGCTCTGATTTCAGCATTAATAATGTCAAATTTTCGCTGCTGTTGTTGTAGTAGCTCAATAAAGCCCGAATCGGGTTGTTTGTGGCCTGCGTCAGGTCAACAAAAAATATGTTTAAGAGCGTTTTGCCGATCCGGCTGAGCGGGTTAAAGGTGTTGACAACTGTATGCCCCTTGCCCCTTCGTACTTGAGTGCAGTCCTTTTATGCAGACTCTTTAGGGCTTATCTTCCTTCAGCTGGTAGCAGTGGAACTGCAGACCTAGCTTTGAAAGATTCTTTACCACCGCACGGTAGTCATCACTATAGTTTGTAAGGACTGCAATGTTATTCCTTTTTGGCTTGATGACATGAGATTTGGCATCGATGACTTCGTCTATAACTTGTTGTAATTTAACAACAGATCTAATGTCCGGGCACCAAATAGGAGGCGGTCGAGCATTGGGTTTTTCAGCTGGCTGCTGCTCATTCGATTTTGCGGTCACTACCATTTCACAGTCTTCTTCGTCATCTCTATCAAGAAGTGCAAATCTGCTTTGTCTCTTTGCATCACCTACAGCTTTACTAGTGCTCGGTTGATCAGGCAGAGAAAGTTTTCTCGTAATTGCTTCAGGGGAGCTTAGCTGCTTGCGTTTTAGCTGGATGTTTTCGGTCCTTGGATGGATACCACATCAATTCTCTTCAGGGACAAGCTGTTGCTTTTAGCATGTATTTTAGCCATTCATACATCCATTCGTTTATTAATTTGTCAGTGAACATTGCGCTAGTTGACTTTTGTTTTTTTTTTTTGTTAGAGTTTTAGTTATTACTTGGCACTTGTGAGAAAATAAGAAAATAGTTGAAATGTTCCTGAGAACGGTTATCAGCACTGAATTTACGGCATACTTTTGAGCAGAATGAATAATGTGAAAAATTAATTTGAGAAGAAAAACTATTGTCTACTTTTGAGCTGTTGAGAAAGGAATTTATATATGGAAAATTTTTTTGTGCTTAATTTTAATTTTATTGCAGCTTAGGTGACTTTTATTTTTATTTTTTTTTTTATTTTTACTTCGCCTTAGAAGTATGCTTTATTTATTGGGTGATGAAGATTTCGTAGACACAAACCAGTTTGAGCTTCCTTGCGAATGCCAAACTGATTAGGCCAGCTAATTAGCCCAACTGTTTTGTTAGTAGCCGCCGGTTTGTGGCTGGGGCTCCACTTTGCAATTGCCAGGCACAAAAGTGGTTTTTGACGACTTCCGCCGTTTCTACGTTCACCGTGTCTTGGAGAAGACACTGCAGCAGCAATTCACCACTGGTGTGAGGTTTGTGGTATTGTTTATATATGAATTTCCTTAATTTCACTTTATTTTTGCAGAACACGTATGTCGAATTCACCACTGGTGTGAGGTTTGTGGTATTGTTTATATATGACGTTCCTTAATTTCACTTTATTTTTGCAGAACACGTATGTCACTTTTTTGACAAGCAAACTCAAATGCCAGGTGTGCAATTATGTTTTTCTTTTGTGTAGTAATTTTTTTAGTTTGGTGAAAGTATGCAATATTTTTAAATTGGTAAGGGTATGCAATATTTTTATTTAGGTAAAAGTATGCAACGATATTTTAGCTTGGCTTTTATTAACGCGCAAAAATCTACGCATAGCACTTTTGCAATCAGAAGGGAAGACTGCCCCGAAGTGACTCTCGGAGCTCCTATACCACGAGCAAATAAGGTGAAGTATCTGGGAGTCACTCTGGATAAGAGTAACCTATGGCCCGCACATAAGTGTGAAAGTGCAAGTTTAAATTAAAAAAACTTGATTGGATGCTAAGAAGCGATAGCCCATTGTCACTACGCAGCAAGAGACAAATATACAACGAAATTGTGGCACCTGTCTTTACTTATGCAATGCCTTTATGGGGATCTGTTGCGAGAACCCACATTAACAAAGTGCAAACCACTCAAAATAAAGCACTAAGGAAATGGACTGGAGCCGAATGGTTCGTCAGAAAAGAAACCCTGCACACTGACCTTAAGATGCCAACAATTGCTGAGCTCATTGGCCGACACAGCACAAGGTATGCGGACAGAATATCCGCCCACCCGAATCAGCTTGCAGCCAATTTAGTCACCAGCACAATCAACAGAAGACTGAAAAGATTGCTACCCTTGGATCTCAGAAGAGACTTAAACTTAAATCAAACTAGACTTAGTAGCAATAAAGGCATTTAGCCAATTTAATAGTTATTTAAAAATGCGCTTTAGAGTTAACGATAAAAGCTGCAATAAAATTAAAATTAAGCAAAAAAAAAATATGGGAAACACTTCTAAATGTATTCTCGTATAGTTGTTGACGTTAGATGATGAGTTGGAACGCTTATAGAGAGATTAAAATCGAATACTAAAGTGAGGATAGTATAGAGGAAGAGCAGGTTGGCTGGAGTTTAGAATAACATCGTCAACAGTGCAGGCACGGGCACAGCAGCAAGTCCAGATACAGACCCAAATAAACTCGCTAACCGAGCGAGTAAAATGTCTACAGGTGCAAGGACCACCAATTATCGCATACCAAAAAGTGTCCATTACCCCAAGTGTCAGATGCGTCAGATATACCACTTGACATAATAAAATCAGTGCCAAGGTTTTCTGATGCACAAGACCAATATGTTGCCTGGAGACAAGCAGCACTAAATGCGAACGAACTATTCAGGTCCTTCGTTGGCAGCAGCGCGCACTACCAAGCAGTAGCCATTATTAGGAACAAGGTCACAGGACCAGCTGGAGCTTTGCTCGTATCCTATAATACGGTGCTAAATCTTGGTGCCATCTTGACTAGACTAGACTGTACCTATTCCCCTACTCCCATTACAAGCGCAAAAAGGAGGCTCCACAGGAGCAACCTAGCAAAGACACCCAAGCGCAAGCTCCGTAGCCAATGGAGGTAGACTATTCGTCCAAGTTCAGACAGCGTACATACCATAATCAGTACCACCAAAATTAATCAAACGCTCTCAAGAGGAGAAATTCCTCAGACCGCCAAACAGACCCACGTCTTAACAATATTGTTCAAGAATATACTGAAGAAACAAAGGCAGCGTACGTAAGAGCAGCAAAGGCCGCAGTTGAAGAAATCGACAGCGAGGACGAGTACGCACAATCCGACTCTATCCATTTTTTAGGGAATGTTCCCGGTTGCCGTTCATCGAACGACGGTTGGCTGGGAGAACATTAAGAATGCTAATTGACACAGGTGTGGCAAGAAATTATGTTAAGCCCATAAAGGAGCTAAAAACCATAAAGCCGGTCGCCAAGCCTTTCTCAGTGAATTCGATCCACAGATCCACTGAAATTAAGTAAAAGTGGCTGATGAACATTTTCATGCACTCTTCCCCATTCTTTCTTATAGACACTCTCAGCACGTTTGATGCCATTATAGGATTCGACTTGTTAACACAAGCCGGAGTAAAGTTGAACATAGCAGAGATCTCTCTTGAATATCAGGGCATATCTGAAGAAATTCAATACCAGAGATGCACCGATGTAAATTTCACTGATGTAAACGACATCGTGGTTTCTCACTCCATTAAAAAGGAGTTCAGAAACATGATCGTTAAAAGGAAAAAGGCCTTCTCAACAGCAGGAAAAGCGCTTCCTTTCAACACCTCTGTCTCCGCCACGATTCGCACGGTAGACAACGAGCCTGTATATGCCAGATCTTACCCTAATCTAATGGGTGTTATGGAATTCGTAACCAGCGAAGTCAAGCAATTGCTGAAAGACGGCATCATCAGACCATCAAAGTCACCTTACAAGAGCTCAACGTGGGTTGTTAACAAAAAAGGCACAGATGCCTATGGTAACACAAAAAGAGATTGGTCATTGACTTCAGGAAGCTGAACGAAAAAACCATACCTGACCGTTACCCAATGCCTAGTATTCCCATGATTCTAGCGAACCTGGGAAACGCTAAGTTTTTCAAAAAAAATCAGGGCCATTCAAGAATACCCCGAAACCTTTACAGTGTCAGATCCTTTCTGGGTCTGGCAAGCTACTACAGAGTCTTCATAAAGGACTTTGCAGTTATAGCTCGACCAATAACAGATATTCTGAAACGAGAGAACGGCTCAGTGAGTAAGCATAGGTCCAAAAAGATTGTGGTCGATTTCAATTAAACCCAGCGCAACGCATTTGAACGCCTACGCAACATCTTGGCGTTTGAAGACGTAATTCTCATGTATCCCGACTTTACGAAACCTTTTGACCTGACCACCGAGGCCTCTGCCAACGGAGTCAGTGCGGTACTATCTCAAGAACGTAGACCTTTCACTATGATTTCACGTACCCTGAAAAATCAGCATTAAACAGTAGTGGCTGGCATTCCAGAAGCCCAACTAATTGAATCAAATTACAGGCAGGTAACTATAAGCTCCGAAACTCAGAAACAGATAAATAAATTAACAGATACCATAAACAAAATAATAAAATCTAAAAGAAAACAATTTGGCTGACACCCCACGCCCATACGACGCTTTTAGCAAGGAACAGAATGCTAACCACTGAAATCCAAAATTTGATCCTTACGATAACCTTGTCAAAATCTAACATAGTAAATCCCCCAATCCTCAATCATGCAGACTCGAGTTCACTTGTCAAACAAGACACTCCAATAGTTAGTTTAATAGAGGCCTCAAAAATTAGGGTCCTACAGTCCGATGACATAATTCATACTCTAATGTAAATAGGTCACCATTTACCCTGTATCCCACCATCATACCATTCTATGTCTCGGCGAAAACACACTGGCCGAATGCAAAAGTGACACCTTTGCTGTCACCGAGTGTATCTAGACCATGCACAATAGCTTTTGTGAACGGTCACGACGCGAGACCTGTGGAGTTCACTCCACGCGGGAAACATAGAACGGTGCCACACTCAGCCCAGTCACCTGAAGGAAATAATGCCAATCGATGACGGCGTTATTATTATCAACGAGGCTCGCATCCGCACAGACGACGGTCCAGAGATACTCGCAAATAGAACCTACTTAACATTCGAACGCCTAGCGACCATCAACGGCACCGAATTCGTAAACGAACGAAGGCCCGTGAAAAAGCTGCCTGGCATCGCGAGGTTACCACTCTTAACCATCATTTGCTATGACCCAGCTCCGAGCATTCCATTACTACTCCGAATGAACAACGAAAACTTACGCTCCATCCAGGATGTAAAGGAAGACATTGATGCCGCGGGGTTACCCGAGCTCTGGTTTGTTGTCGGGGTAGTACTAAATATTGGTCTCATTGGCTTACTCATCCTTTTCCAGGGATTAAGGAAGAGACGAGCGTCGATGGAGTTACAACGGGTAATCGACAACTTCAGCATGACCGAGGACGGTCATGATCCTGAAGGGGGGCACACCATAAATAGCATAGCAACTAAGTAGCTTCGCGTAACAATGCTGATGCGCCAAATCGCGGGTTCAGTGTCCTGCGCTGACGACAATAAGTAGCGGTAATCTGACATGTCGTATCCTGAAGTGATATAACGTTTAGAATGATGAATCGGCGTGCCGAAGGTAGCTTGATGGCGTGATGCATTTGACTTTAGGGTAGAATTAGGCTTTGCCTTTGTCTTTAGTTTAGTTTGATTTGTAATAAAGAACGGATAACTTGTCTGAATCTCACTCCGGCACATGGCCATCAATCTTGATCATTTATTGAAACACATTGCTGAGTCACAAGGCCAGCAATCACCAAAGGGGACGAAGTCAAGTCCTCCAACATAATCTTCCTAATTGAATTCCACATTCACGGAAGTCGCCGTGGGACGATCGGACCAATATAACTTATACATACTTGTATACAGTGGGCCCAAAAGTATTGGCACACAAAAAATTATAAAGTTTAAGCACCTATATCTTTTATTCCATTGGGGTTGCAAAAAAACAGATAATGTGATTATGTTCGTATATATATATTAATATTCAATTATTAAAAAAAAACTTCACATTTTAACTATTTTCTACTAGATATACTATAAAAAAGTATTGGCACACTTCCTTGTGTTGCCTGATGCTTTGGTATATTGTAACGGTTAAGTCTCGTTTTTTTCTATGCTTCTCTTATGCACATACACACTGAAAAATTATTCATGTAGTTTCAGCATTCGTTTAACATCCTTAAGCAGTGTGAACCAGTTGCGCCTTAATGGAACCACTAACCATACAAGCGTTTTCAACGCATAGTGAAGTCGTATGGCGAACCAATCAACTTTGTATTTGCTCGTATCGGTCGCTTATCGCTTCAGGCAGTGAAAATATTGTCCGGCATAGTCAGTGCGCTACGAGCGTTCAACCGAAATGGTCAAATTCTCATACGGAGAACGACTGTATGCTATTTTTCCTTGCTCTCTCTCTCTCTCTCTCTCTGCTCTCTCAAATATATATGTATGTACATATATATATGTATGTACGCACAGGCAGCAGCAGCAGCTCACAAAAATTCAAATTTCGCCCAGAGATCGCATTTCTTCCCTTTCGAGAGAAGAGTATACCAAACTGCTGAAAGCGTTTGCCATGCTCATGCAAATTGTTCAGATTTTTATTATTATTTGTGTGAAGGGTATGAAAGCGTTGATGCACATGAAGAATATGTTTTCGCGACGAGCGTGTTTATGTTTTGATGGTAGTGTTATTATTCGATAAAAATAAAATCAAGCCGAAAACCATTTAATCGATAATCAGCATCACAGCACCAACTTCTTACACCTCTAACAACTCACACTATATACATACATACATGATTGCTTAATGAATATCTATTATTTTTAAAATGTTTAAACAAACTTTTAAGCATTATAAAAAAAAGTCCCCATTGTCTGATCTTCATGAAGTTATTGACTTAGACACTTACAAAGCAACCGATTCCTCTAATAATTTGTGTAATGTAAGTATATCAAACCTTTTTATCTATTTAAATATATATACATACATATGTATGTATATACATACATGCTATGTGTTTTCATATAGTGCAAAGAACAACATATGCATGGGTGTACCTTTGTTTTTTTCCTTCCAATAATAAATTAAATCCGAGTAATTCTTTACTCGAAAGTTTAGCGTGCATTTGTTCATATGTATGTATATGCATGTACATGGATAGAAGTTTTCGTAAAAAGGCCGAATATTCCTTCAAGCAACCTCCACCATGCTTGATTTCAAATTTTTTATTTATAAAGTTCGGAATCAATTTTTTTAAATCACTAAACTATTGAGTTTTAAAATAGCTTTGCCTCATATTTTTAGTCCTTACAAATTGAAAGACATGTTGAAAGGTACATACAGTTTGTCTACTAATTGTTTGCAAAATCAAAAAAGTCATACAAGTTCAACTTTGACATCGTATTTTATTAGGAAAAGCACTTTTTTCTGTTTTTTTTTTTCACAATATCTTTCTTTAATGTATTCTTAAATAAAATAAATAACAAAAATAATGAAAAAGCAACAAAAACATAAAAAATTATTAAAAAAAAAAGAAGAAAAGAGAAAATATTAGCTGTCCATTAATTCTTTGCAAAATGCAAATATATTAATGTTCTGAGATCTGTATCTCAATATCCATATGGAATTCGCTAATATTTCGTATGCCCCCCTTTACACCTCTGAGGCGTCGCGACATCGACAATATTAATGCATTTATGTTGGAATATTGGGTTATTTTGCGCCACTCCTCGTTTATGCAACGAATTTAATCATTTTTTGATTTTGGACTTCGTTTGGCCACTTTCTTCTTGAGCAATGCCCACAAATTCTCAATAGGATTGAAATTCGGGCTCTGGGGTGGGCTGTCAATAACTTTCGTGAAGTTATAAAGCAGCCAAGTGAGACAAAGTAGCGATTTGTGCTTCGAATCATTGTCCTGATACAGTTTGTATTTAAGTTTTCTGCTCTTTTCCGGATCAACGAAGCCAAAGTTGTGAGCACTTTCTGTCAATTCATTCTTTAAAATGTCTAAATAAAACTCCTTAGTCATGATATCGTTGAATATCCGGAGCTCTCTTACACCTTTGGAAGAAATACAGCCCCACACCATGACTGAAAGCTTGCCAAACTTAACAGTAGGCACAATGTTTTTGGCCTGGAGGGCTGTTTTTGGATTCCGCCAAACGTTTCCAGCGCCATCATTATAGTAAATCATTATCTTCGTCTCGTCGCAAAAAATGACATTATTCCAATAGTCAAGAGGGTTGTCAACATTAAGTCTAGCGAAGGTCGAGCGTTTCTCAATATTTATAACACACAACAAAGGCTTCTTCCATGCCACATGTGATGAGTATTTGTAGAAATTAAGTACTTTTCTCACAGTCTCTGGACATACTGTCTTCTGAAGGTTTATTTTAATGTCAGTAACCAACTCTCTGAGGCTTAATTGTGGTTTTTTTTCCACGGTCTTTAGTATCGGTGAGCAATTCCGCCGAGAGAGCGTTGCTGGTCTGCCTTTAGAGCTTTTTAATTCCAGTCTGTTTTCTTTTTCCGCCCGATTTATAATATTGTAAACTGTTCTAAGTTTAATATTCAACATTTTTTGCCAACTCCTTGCTGGTCTTTCCGTTGATATAATTAAAATCACTAATTGTATCAAATTATCATCGGTGCGTTTACCAGGCATTGCAAAAAGTCAAATTATATAAAAAGTTGAAGTGATTCCAACAAATAATGAAAACGAATGAATTCACGGAAGACTTGAGAAAAAAGACGCGACGAGTCGTTTTTGGTTTTGATAATCCGTTAGCTGTTTCCCCGTCTTTCAACTAATGTTTGCATTTTGCAGAGTTAATGGACAGCTAATATTTGCTCTCTTTTTTTGTTTTGAATAATTTTTTATGTTTTCTTTTTCATTATTTTTGTTATTAATATTATTTAAGAATACATTAAAAAAAAAATATTGTGAAAAAAATATGAAAAAGTGCTTTTCCTAATAAAATACGATGTCAAAGTTGAATTTGTATGACTTTTTCGATTTTGCAAACAATTAGTGGACAAACTGTATGTATATGTATGTACATACTATTCATATTCATACATATGAACATGCATATGTATGTACGTATGTACACACATGTGGCAGTGATGTTCAATAATGATAGATACACTATACCCAAGTAGGTTTTCTTTTCATAACTGCATTCCATAAAGAACATACATATGTACATGTACATGTTGGATTGTTGCAATTCTATATTGCAAACAAAAGGAGACGGGACATAACCTAGTAAGTATACAAATTTCCCATTAGGACGACGAGCTAAAACGAACCAACTATGTCTGTGAGTATGGTCAGGGTATCTCGTAGCCAGACACTCCCCAGTAGTGCACTTTTGTTTCCATTATATGTCCGTTCTTATACACCTTTTTAGTACATTCCTTTATTCTTCCCAAATCAGGGAATTTCATTCTTTAAATAACGCAAAAGACAATATTTATTGCCAATTTTTCACATCCGCAACGATCGGTAAAAATAATTTATTGGATGATCTTTAAGAAGGTTAGGCAGTAAGTAATATGCATTTACTTTTGAAAAGAGCCATAGTTTTTTCCGATTTGACATGTAATCAGTGATCACAGTTATCACCTCTTCAAAAATTTCTATTTTATTTTTAACTGACATCCAATTATTGTCTGCTTGTGTCAAAATCCTAGTTGGTGAAGCCGAAGGACATCTCCGAAATGCTTATGCATAAAAATCTATATTTACCGGTTGGCTTGCAACCACAGCATATGTGGCGATGTTTCATGCTTGAAAAGCACCCTGGTCTTTTGATCATACGTAATCCGTTTACACGCAGAGGACAGCGTTATTGGATAGCTCGAAGTCTTCGTGATTATCCGCTACCACCCAATATTGTGAACTTGGATTCAAAACATTTTTCGTCTAAGACAATTGCTGACTGGTGGGGAGAGTACCACCACTGTACTGACCCAAATGTAGCTTATCGTCTTAAGACTGCGATGCGCTGGACAACTTTGGGATACCATCACAACTGGGACACTAAGGTTTACGATAAGACAATCCACACTTTATTCCCAAGTGATTTAGGTATCTTGTCGCAATATTTTTCTCTTGCTTTAGGGTTCCCAAGTTTTATTCCACAAGCCGCAATTATTAATTACTATCCGATTGGCACTTCCTTATCGGGACACACTGATCATTCCGAGATGAATCATGAAGCACCGCTATTATCATACAGGTACATATGAAGATATTTTGAAAAATATTTGTTTATTTACTATTTATTACAGTTTCGGACAAACTGCTATATTTCTAATAGGCCACCGTACACTAGAAGAACAACCTAGTGCTCTGTATCTCCGAAGTGGAGATGTTTTAGTTATGTCTAAGGAATCGCGACTATGCTATCATGCCATTCCGCGCGTTTTGAAAGCTTTCGAAGATCCTTGGAATAATTTCTTTTCAAATCCTGAAGAGAAACCTGAGGCTAGATTTACTAATTTAATGAATTTGGAATTATATGATCAGGTCAATGAAGAATTGTTTTGGAAGCCGTTTAACCGTTATGTCAGTGATTGTCGCATAAATATTAATGTTCGTCAGGTCTACCATTCAGATTGTTAAAATTGTTATAGCTTACCTGTTTGTTGCTATGAATGTTTTTATTTTTTATAATATAATATTTTATAATAAGTTATAAGTTTTAAACTAGTAACCTTTCTTTAATAAACAAAAAACTCGTGAAGTAAAATGGATCTTTAGACATTTTTATGGGTTTATTACGCGCACAAGAGTGAACAAAAATACAAATAGTTATGTCTACCAACATTTTTACTTTTATTTGAAATTTTATGCGTTTTTAAATATACTTCATACTCATAAAAATTTTCGAACTCGTACTAAAATACTCGGCATAAAATAAAAACAACGTAAAAATCTGGCATGGCCAGACTCATACTCACTACTGCTCGACAGCACGCATTGCCTCTACCTGTAGATGTGCACATGTATAGGAAAAATGTTTACGTTTGGCGATGCTTGCCACGTGATTCTTCCAAACGTTTTGTTTAATAACTTGTGGGATACTTACCAGATTTTAATTCAATTTACAGCATATGATCTACGTATTCTATTGAATATTTGTCAATTTAGTAAAAACTTCAAATTAAAGAAGTCAAAATGTGAAGCCGGTATCCAAAATAACACAAAAATCTAAATTGTATAAAATACTCATGTATAACTAAATGAAAAATTTAGACACTAGCTTAGCTTCATGGGCGTCCGAGAAATAATTTAACAACTGAATCTTCATTACGAAACAGAAATAGTTATTGATGTGCGCGTTCCATACAGCGGTACCAAAAAGTAACTAGCTCTTATAAGTTCTGAGATCGACACGTATAAATGAGCCCGATAGACGGGTAGATTATACCTCTGCTATGCCTATTATTATTATTATTATTATTATTATTATTATTATTATTATTATTATTATTATTATTATTATTATTATTATTATTATTATTATTAATAATATTATTATTAATATTATTATTAATATTATTATTAATATTATTATTATTATTAATTATTATTATTATTATTAGTAATTAATATTCATAGGTTGGAATTGTATTTTAGTTGAATTTTAATAATTTGACTTTTCTTTGTTTTCTTCGTTGGTAAACTACTTCGTTGTGTACTGCTTCGCTGGTTGCCTGCTTCATTGGGTACTACTTCGCTGGTATACTGCTTTGTTAGTGAACTGCTTTGTTGTGTAGACTTGAGGTTGTGTTTCCTGTTGGATCTCTTCTCCGCTGATGGATCCAGTTATTTGGTTTGTGTCTTCAGTAGGGTGTTTTTGCTGATGGTTGTGTTTTTTGTTGAAAGTCTTCACTGTAGGTTGTGTGTTTTTTCTTGTTTTCTTCTTTTCTGACACGTGGTGCACCGAATTTTGTTTTTTCTTCTTTTTTGAATCAGCTTGACGTGTGGTACACTGAGTCTTGCGTGTGTGTGACTACGGTTTGCTTTTCACTTTCACACTCACTTCTTAAACTTGGGTTTTAATATTTAGAGGATTCGATTTTTTTATGTTGGGCGCCAATAACTTTATTTCTGTTTTTAATACTTAAGTAGATTAACACATACGACGTAGCGGTATTATTACTTAGTATCTGTAGGGGGTTAACACGTGGTGTTGCGCGTAATGAGAAGACTTGAACTGAACTGACGATGCGTAATCAGCCTGAATATTTATGTTCTGCTGGTCAGTTGTGTTAACTTACATGCATTCTTATACCTACATAGACAATAAGTTGATCTACAGATATTGATATAGCATAAAATTACTTTAATAATAGAAGCCCATAAACATTTTTAAATCGAAAAATCTCAGGAATGCACTAACAAATAAGTTTGTTTAATTCTTTTGAATATATCGGGCTATTAAAAATTTAGCTGTGTAAGGAAATTAATTTGCATTCGCATGTGCCAGGATGCATCAAGCTATACTCCATAATGACTTGCAGTTCGTAAATGCTCATTTGACAGTCACTCTACAATTCAAAAATTATCAAACTACTGAATCGCGACACACTCGAAAAATTCTATCATCGCTCATACACACACATATGTATGTAAATGTGTGTATGCAATTCACAAGGTCAAGCAACATCAAACATTGGGTTCTTACAATTTCCACAAGCAGCAAGAATAGAGTTTCGCACACAGGCACACAAATGCTTATACATGTAGGCAAAGGACTGTAAGTGTGTATGCATACTCATCGCGAAAATATATTCTTCATGTGCATCAACGTTTTCATACCCTTCACACAAATAATAATAAAGATCTGAACAATTTGCATGAGCACGAACTGATTTCAGCAGTTTGGTATACTCTTCGCTCGAAAGGGAAGAAATGCGATCTCTGAATTTTTGTGAGCTGCTGCTGCTTGTGCATACATACATATATATATGTACGTACATATATATTTGAGAGAGCAGAGAAAGAGAGCAAGGAAAAATAGCATACAACCATTCTCCGTATGAGTATTCGACCATTTCAGTTGAACGCTCGTAACGCACTGACTATGCCGGACCATATTTTCACTGCCTGTTTTGGTAAGCGACTGATACGAGCAAATACGAAGTTGATTGGCCCGGCAAGCGGACTCGCAATACACTGAAAATGCTGGTTCTACTTGTCTAGTCTGTTGTATGGTTAGTGATACCACAAAAGATGGAAACATCCAATTTACTATGTGGGTTGCTGTATATACAGAATTTGTATTTTTTTGATACTTCCCCGTTCTTTTTTTTTATAGCAAATTTTAGCTTTGTCCATAAAATCAAAGCTACTGATTGCCTTGCATTTCATTGAGCTGCTATAAGCTGATTATAAGTCCATTGTATTTTCAAACATCTGAAAAGCTTTTTACAAATTATTTAATTTTAATAATAATAATAATAATAAAAATCGAACACATACGATGTTCTTAATATGTTGTGATTAGTTTGTGGACGAGAGCTTTGAAAATGAGGTTAAAGTCAATGCGATAAGATAATTAAAAAAAAAAAACCGCTATATTATAAATATAATACCAGGTCGCCTGCAGACAAAATTTTTGAAAATCAGTGAAACAATTATTTTTATTAATTTTTTATAAAGTCTATACAATGATTTTGAACTTTCTATCTATTTATCTTATGGATAATGTGCTTCAAAGCCACGCCTTACATTTAACTTATTTAAAAGAATAAGTTACTTTCGTTTTGGCTATTTGAAAATTTGTTAAAAGTTTGATTTACATTTTATGAAATTAGAGAAGTTTCCAAAGGTATTGGGCATAACATATGTACATGTTATGAATCTACTACGTATTTATGTGGAAAATAAATTCACACTGTTTCAGTTAATAGCAACGTTTCTATTATTATTTTCATAAAAATTATATACATTACTGACACATGAAATTAGATGTGTAAAAAGATAACGCTCGATTGGAATGGTATAGTCTGATTCCACCAGTTCCTAGATTACAGTGTACAGCTATTGCATTTTTGAATTGTTAGCGTATTTTATAGTACCTAAGTATATCTGCAAGTGTAAATATGTACATTTGAGTGTATTTATGTCCTCAAGTTAATTACGTGTAACTTCAATTTCACATATTACAAATAATACAAATGTACTAAGCAGCATATGCAAACCTAAAAATCTAATTTAAACTAATACATTTAAATGAATTTATAAGCTTAAAGTAATTTTTGTATATGCGAGTACGTATGTATGTGCGATTTGTCGTTATGGGTAGACGTTAATGGGAAGCAACTTGTTGCAAAAACTAAAAGCGCACATAATTGAAAAATGTCAAGATAAGGGGAAATGAACCTTCCACTTATAGCTCTTGTTGTTTATTAGATAAATTTTTTAACCTATCGTTTTATTGAAACAGTTGTATCCCGCCACATTAAAATTAAGTTAATAAATATTGAGTTTCATTTTTATATTACAATAGCGTTGCGCTTACTATCTTGGTATTCTCATTCTAGGGGTGTAAGAGATACAGCAAATGAATACAAACATTTATTAATATTGTGTTGGGATGATTGGTTGCAATTTTTAAAATTCATAATATTTAAATTAACCTTTTATACTTTCCTAAAAGGTTATTATCGACTTGGCGTAACTGGAGATGCTGATGGTATCATGCTTCCAGGTACACTGCTATGATTAACATTTGTTCCAGACGCACTTACCGCTATACCCATACTGAGCTCAGTATCTTTTTTGGATGTAACGGATGAATGTATCAAAGGATCACCTGTTATCATGTGCTTTACTGCCAAATTCTTAGTAGGTGGTTGCGGCCCTTTCCCAATTCCAATTGTTGTCAATTGTGTTTGAGGATTTTGCGAAGATGATGCTGCACTTGAAGCAATAATATTTACACCCGCTGGCTGCATTCGAAGATGTGTTGCAGGAGGACCTAAATGACCTACCGACGGTGGCGGTATGGGACTCGGCTCCTTACCTCGCAGATGAGCTGCCGATTGCGCTGCGTACATGCTGAGGGCTTTCTGACGTTCCTCTGCTTCATGTCGAAAAGCTGCTTCCATTATGGGGTTGTATCGCAGAATAGGTGCATAGGGATCACGATAAGGATCAATACCCCACGGAGGCGGGCCAGGTGGACCAAAATGTGTTAGTGGTCCACTGATACCCATTGAAGGTGGCATCATAGTACGAGAAATATGTGATGGTGGCGGTAATCCATGTCGACCCGCTACTAAGAAATTTGCATGGTGATGTGCAGCGGCCACTGCTGCATTTGGTTGAACAGACACTAACGATGGAGGATGATAACGTGGATCCCCGACACTCGCAGCGGCTGATGCCCGCATAAGTAAAACGTCTTGCTCCTCTTTCGTTCGGGTATGTTCATCCTTAATTCGAATTTCTGTATTCATCTCACCAATAATACGGTGAGGTGAGCGATCTCGAGTTGTGGATGAAGAGGATGCAACTGCTGCCTGCTTGTTGCTCTCGTTGATCCGCTGTTGCTGTAGCAAACGTTCACGCTCAATTTCTCGCCGCTCTATTTCACGTCGTTCGCGCTCTTTGCGTTCACGTTCTCGTTCTCTCTCTCGCTCCTGCTGTTCACGTTTTAGTTTTTCTTCTTTTTCTTTACGTTCACGTTCCTCACGCTCCCTTCTTTGACGATCGCGCTCCCGCTGCTCTCGTTCTCGTATCTCCCGCTCTCGATCTCTTTCTTCGGTTTCACGACGAGCATTCTCCATGGCGAGATCGGATTTAATGGGCCAACCACTAGGTCCAGCGGTAGCTGCAGGATGATATGGCATTGAGCGTGGTACTGAACTAGTTCTGAAAGAATATTTTAATTACCACTTTTATTAAAATTATTATTCAATATTTATTTCTACATTTATTTGTATTCTGAAGAGTTTAAGTATTATTTATATGAAAAGAGGTAAAAAGAGTTTGTAATAAACTAAATTTAACAACGAAAATTTTGTTTACGGATGATCGGGAATATAATCGAAGTTAACTCTTTGTACAAAACACTATATAATCAGATCCGATTTGCCACGCCCCAAGTGGACGTTCACATATTTGTAGCGGACAATAACTAACGTGCTAAGTTTTAGGGTTCTAGCTCTAAAACTGTGGAAGATACAGTTTTACACTATTTGCCATGCGCTGAAAAATCAATTATATACTATTGGTCTTGGAATGGTATTGGAAAAAACACACACACACACGCTTTTTAAGACGAGGGTGCCCACGACGAGTACTTATTGCAAAAAATCGAGTCTAGCTTCAATAGCGGTGAAATGGTTCACATGGTTCGCGAATGAGTATAAAAATGTCGATTTCGTCCGATTTACGATTTGAAAAATACTGCTTTGTCTATATGTATACATACAAAAAAGGAAACAACTTTAGTAAGACTTTTTCAATGCGTGCAGGGTATAAAAACAATTAATGCTAGTCAGAGAGCATGTAGTTTCAATCATCTTATGCTTGACTACAATGTATTAAAGGATATTAGTTATGGAGTAACCTATACGGACGGAGAGTCGATCAAAGAGAAAGTTTAATAAAATTTTCATAACATGATCCACAGGATTTTTGTGATGAAATATATTGCAATAAATGCAACGTCTATTTCATATTAGCTATATTTTCAACTTGACTTAGATTATAGTGCTTATTTATAATTCGATATACAAAATATTATAAATCAAAATTGTGTAATCTATACATGATACTAAATGCAAAACTAGGTAATCCTAACTGAAAAGATATGAATCTGGTAACGGGTTTGAATCGATTTCATAAGAACCAGAAATTTATCGACTTAAAATATCTTGCAATGGACTTGCGTAAAATCTGAATTATCTATGTATTATGGGTTCCGTGATCAACGCATTTTGATTTTATGTGACCGAGTTTTATAAATCATTTAATTTATTAATCGGGTGATAAATATGACATTCATTTCGGTAAATGTAACATAGCTCAAGGTTGGAATGGTGGTAAGCCCGAAACCAAATATTGATAGCCTGTGCCTTTATTACAACTGCCTGCTTTTGAGTAGTCTAGGTAAGTTTTTAAAAAGTACAAAATTAAAATTTTATTGCTGAAAAAAAAACTGGAAGTTTACTTTTGAGATCAAATTGTGATACGGCATAATAATTTTTTGTTTACAAAATTTTTGTATATAAAGCTAAATGCATGCCAAATACGTCGTTGCATTGGGCGCTACCGATTTAATAATAATCAATCACGTTAAAAGTTTTTTTTGGTAAAGGAGTTAGAAAAGAGTCTGCTGCGAATTTTCACGCAAGGAATAGACAAATAACTTACCTCCAAGTATCCAAATGTCCACTTAATGAAATATCTCGTCCAAAATGCGTTAGACCAGCAAATCCAAATGACCCTACGTACCGACTAAACTGGGAAACAGCTGTACCTGTCAATTTTTTATTAATAAAATGTCCGTGAAATGAATTCTTTGAGTTAAATCCTACCGATATGATTAGGTGGTGCTCCGATAAAACTTGCAGCTAGTTGCGAAGCATCAAATGGTGACCTGGCATACGTCGCAGCTGTCGTAAGTTCACTCGACCGATGTAAAAGGTGCGGTGATGTTGAACTCATGGTTAACGACGGGGATGGCTTCATATTGATTGCTGCTGCAGATCCACTGGCCACAACCACGCCTCCACTTGTTGCTAAAACAGCACTGTTTCCAGATAAACACACGGCCGATGTATTGTTTATACTCATTGCGTTATTAGGTGCATTAGAAGTGCCTGAGTTACCGTTGCTACCGTTGCTTCCAAGACAAGAACCTCCCGCTATCATGGGCTTTTCAGAATTCTGCTTGTTTTGGTGATAGTAAATTTCCCACGCAATGCGGACATGCATAGCGTTCCAACGACCAGTTTTCTGGTTACGGAAATAGATAAGTCTGTTAGCCTAATGCAGGTATTTTTATATATTTTTTAAGTTTTGAAATGTTAGCTATGCTGATGGGTTGAGACATAGTATTGAAAAGATATTAAAAGGTGAGGCACCCAACTTGCAAAATTGCATAAAATTACTTCAGATTATGTAAAACAATGCAGTGAAAAGTTAAAAGTAAAATAAATCAATAAACTAGTACGTAATATAACAATCATCGCTCTTGAGCCTTATGTCCAAAAAGCAGCAACATCTCCAATAACAGCTTTGCTACCGCTTTACTCCTTTTAATACAATTCAACGCTTGACAAAGAGGGGAACTAAGGATCTATAAAAATTAAAAGTTTAAACCGAACAATCATTCAAAAAGTTAAAGTTACTAATTCTCTTTCAATTGATAATATTTAAAAAACATAAATTTCACTCCACTTCATAATGCTAGATAAACATTTTTATATATATATATATATATTAACATTTAAGTCACAATTCAACAAATAAGAAATATATACAGTTAATCTGATTCGTATTCGTATCTCGTATTGCTTATGATATATACAAGTATACATATAAAAGTTCAGATCTCTATCTCCTATATAGAGCTATAGGTGCTGAGATCGTGGCATTGACACATACGGACAGACAGACTTGGCTATATCGATTCAACTCGTCGATCTGATCAAGAATGGGGTTATGGGCTCTGCCACGGCTTCTTCTGCCTGTTACAAAACCATTATAACCTGATTTCCTATTTTCAATGGGTTTTTTGTATGTCGAGTTTGTTTAAAAAATTCGATAACTTCTCCCGCATTAATAATATCGATTGAAAGTATTATTGAAATTCAGTTATAAAATTATATCTTGTACGTCTTTGAAGCTAGGAGTCTTCAAATTAGGTATTTAGTTTCATATGTATTTTATACAACTTTGATTTTTGTTTACATTTTGAGCACCAGCTCCAAATTTCTCCGAATTCTTTAAATTTTAAGGTTAGTTACAAATATTGAGAATATGTAAATGAGTTGACATTTTTTCTAAATGACATACATATGTATATGTATGTATTCAGTTAAATATATAGATTATACGCTGATTTCATTGAAATCCATAAAGTCGAACAGAAGTGATTAAACAAAACATTTGACCAAAGCAAAGCCACGTGGCCAGCAGTCTAGCATACATTCTCATATATTCTTAGAATTCTCATCTACTACCTTAGTTAAGATTTGGTAAATGTCGCGATAGCAGCCGTTGTTAGAAGCGATGCACGTCAAGTTAAAGTTCTTAGGGTGGAAATTCACCAAAGCAGGGTTGTTTAGAGTCGCACATTTTTACAAGCTTACTTTTTTTTCTGTTTTTATAAATACATACAGCGTGTACATAAAAACGAAAATCCTTTGGGTTTCAGGGTATCTCCTAGTCGGGCACCCTGACTAGAGTTTGTTATACCCTGAACCCATGAAAAATGGGAATTTAGGGTATAATGGTTTTTGGAGATGTATGTAACAGGCAGAGGTGTAGCAGACACCATTAATTTAACGAACACCATAAATGATGACAACATTCAATCTACTAAGGGGATACCCCTACTGTTTCCCCGTATACGCGCAAAAAACGCATTTGATTGAGATAGTCAATCTAGAAGGAAAGTTATTCAACAATTAAGTTTCCTACTATGGCCAATACTGCGAAATCTTTGCGTAAACTGCGCAGTAAGCAGAGCGAGTGCTTATGCGTGCGTGTATATGTATAATAGCATGTTTTGTTAGTTATGAATATATAGAAGCGTAGAATGATAGAAATATCAGCTCTTCGAATGGTTGAGGGGTTCAAGGGTTACTTGATTAAATAAAAATATAAATATTGTTCGCATAATTTAAATATACTTGACTTCTTTGCTCTTACCTTTGGTGCAAATGAAGTTAAATGATTGGGTGGCACAAAGGGCGTTGGCCCACCCAAGCCATTGTGCAAAAGTCCTGTTGGATTATATCCCGTATAACCAGCGGGCATCCCAATGCTTGTACGATAAAACTGTGCGTCGACTGCAGCAATTTTAGGTATATCTTTAAATAACGGTGGAGGAAAAAGCTGTGCTGAAGTCGGCGGCGTAGCCGGAAGTACAGTGGAAGGGGCTGACATTGGTGCTGTCAAGAGCTGTGGTTGTTGATGCAGGTGCGTATGCTGATGTTGATGATGCAACTCTTGTCGCAAATATGTAGAAGAGGACGATGGAGGAGGTTGGGTTATGCCAGAGCGATCCAGAAATCGACTGTCCAGCTCACGACGCAGTAAGTCAGCCTGGTCATCTATTTACAGCAAAATATAAAATAACGAAGCAGTTAAAAAAAACTTTTTTAGTTTTCAAAAGAAACCCACTATTTTGGACATTCATACTTTTGCTTGGTTGGAAAAGAGATTCTGCGGAAAATGGATGTGGTGTAGGTGTAGTAGCTGTGCAAACCGTTGCTACAGTGGATTGTGTATTGCCCACTGTGCTGATAGACGATGTCGTCGTTGTTGCTGTGGTCATCGTCGCAATAACGGCTGTTGTATAAGACACCAAAGGTAAATGAGAAACGGAGCTATTGCTACTACCTGCAACAGAAATGGTCGTAGCTGAAGATGAATGTGGTGGTGCATGGGGAGTGGCAAAAAACGTGGTCTGAAAGTTTGCTATTGGAACATGTCCACTGCCAACAGTGGAATGTACCGCATGAGGTGAAATGGCATTTCCAGAAACTCGACTAGGTGGTCCTATGACACCAGAGCTCAGGGATGAGGGAACTGGTCGTACATTGCCACTGGTCACAATTGGAATGGATGGCGTACACGTCATTGCCGTCTGCATAGCGGATGGGCTGAAATTATATTACAATGTTAAATATAAAATAATTTATTACGAAATAGCATACTTTAACCAAAGCCCTGTCTTAGTAGTATACGTGGATATGTTATGACCCGCAACTACTGGGGGCGACGACGAAACAGATACGGCACTGTATGGTGTCGATGGTACTAAGCTGCAAAATGGCGCGCCTAAAGCAATGCCTGGTGGTCCACTTGACACCGACGCGGTATTGTTTGGACGCACAGCTGTAATGCTGAGTAGAAAATTTTTATTATTATACATATATATATATACGTATATACAGTTTGTCTACTAATTGTTTGCAAAATCAAAACAGTCATACAAATTCAACTTTGACATCATATTTTATTAGGAAAGGCACTTATTTTCATATTTTTTTCTTCACAGCAATTTTCTTTTATATATTCTTAAATAAAATAAATAACAAAAATAATGAAAAAGCATAAAAAATTATTCAAAAAAAAAAAAAAAAAAAAAAAAAATATTAGCTGTCCATTAATTCTTTGCAAAAAACAAATATATTTATGTTCTGAGATCTGTATCTCTTTAATATCCATATGGAATTTGCTAATATTTTGTATGCCCCCCTTTACACCTCTGAGGCGTCGCGACATCGACAATATTAATGCATTTATGTTGGAATATTGGGTTATTTTGCGCCACTCCTCGTTTATGCAACGAATTTAATCATTTTTTGATTTTGGACTTCGTTTGGCCACTTTCTTCTTGAGCAATGCCCACAAATTCTCAATAGGATTGAAATTCGGGCTCTGGGGTGGGCTGTCAATAACTTTCGTGAAGTTATAAAGCAGCCAAGTGAGACAAAGTAGCGATTTGTGTTTCGAATCATTGTCCTGATACAGTTTGTATTTAAGTTTTCTGCTCTTTTCCGGATCAACGAAGCCAAAGTTGTGAGCACTTTCTGTCAATTCATTCTTTAAAATGTCTAAATAAAACTCCTTAGTCATGATATCGTTGAATATCCGGAGCTCTCTTACACCTTTGGAAGAAATACAGCCCCACACCATGACTGAAAGCTTGCCAAACTTAACAGTAGGCACAATGTTTTTGGCCTGGAGAGCTATTTTTGGTTTCCGCCAAGCGATTCCAGGGCCATCATTATAGTAAAGCATTATCTTCGTCTCGTCGCAATGACATTACTCCAATAATCAAGAGGGTTGTCAACATTAAGTCTAGCGAAGGTCGAGCGTTTCTCAATATTTATAACACACAACAAAGGCTTCTTCCATGCCACATGTGATGAGTATTTGTAGAAATTAAGTACTTTTCTCACAGTCTCTGGACATACTGTCTTCTGAAGGTTTATTTTAATGTCAGTAACCAACTCTCTGAGGCTTAATTGTGGTTTTTTTTCCACGGTCTTTAGTATCGGTGAGCAATTCCGCCGAGAGAGCGTTGCTGGTCTGCCTTTAGAGCTTTTTAATTCCAGTCTGTTTTCTTTTTCCGCCCGATTTATAATATTGTAAACTGTTCTAAGTTTAATATTCAACATTTCGGCCAACTCCTTGCTGGTCTTTCCGTTGATATAATTAAAATCACTAATTGTATCAAATTATCATCGGTGCGTTTACCAGGCATTGCAAAAAGTCAAATTATATAAAAAGTTGAAGTGATTCCAGCAAATTATGAAAACGAATGAATTCACGGAAGACTTGAGAAAAAAGACGCGACGAGTCGTTTTTGGTTTTGATAATCCGTTAGCTCTTTTTTTGTTTTGAATAATTTTTTATGTTTTCTTTTTCATTATTTTTGTTATTAATATTATTTAAGAATACATTAAAAAAAAAATATTGTGAAAAAAATATGAAAAAAGTGCCTTTCCTAATAAAATAGGATGCAATTGCAATTAGTAGACAAACTGTATATATATACGTTTATAAATATATATATATATATATATATATATATATATATATATATATATATATATATATATATATATATATATATATATATATATATATATATATATATATATATATATATATATATATATATATATATATATATATACCATTAAAAATGGGAAAGAACTTAATGTGTATAATTGTATACAATACACAGGCGAGTTTTTAAATACGCAAAAAATGTATTCCTATTGCTAGAGACGTGTGAGAGAGACCAATTGTAGTCGATCCCATATAAATTGTGCAGTAGGCAGAGCGCGTACCTATGCGTGTATGTATAAAATAAGTGTTGAATGATTGGAATATCACCGTAGGGATATTTATCTTTTTAATTTTCATAGAATATAATTTCCCGTTCAGCGTATTTTTTAAACTATACGTAATATATTTACTGTAGTTTAACAACTTTTAGTTTATATAATAACCATTCTTAATGTGGCAGTCATTAATATTGTTAGTACAAATAACTATTTGACATACTTTTTTGTTTAATAGTTTTTTAAAGAAACTATAGTTTTGTTAATATATGAATAAAATTTCCAAACATTTACCGACAGGCGAAAAACATTTTTTTTTAAGTTTTTATGGTACAGCTCACACTGACCGAAGCATAACAAGACTCGTACGAAAACAAGTGAGACCCTGGTAGATACGTAGAATCTGACAAATAATGGTAGTTTCATCATTCTAAGCTTCTTTAAATAAATACAATGAAATGTTCTGAGCGTAAAAATGCTATTCATATCAAACTACATATTAGCGTATTTTTATTTAAAATACGTTTTTATGCCCTGAACCCATTGAAAATAAAAATTAAGGAACAACAGGCAGAAGAAAGCTTGACAGACCCCAAGAAATATATGTATTTAAAAATATATTGATCAGGACTGCTAGCTGAGTAGATCAAGACCTGTCCGTAAGTCCGTCCATCTGTCTTTATGAACGTGTCGATCTCAAAATCTATAAGATCCAGAGACTTCTTGTAGTTCCCTTGTTGCACACGCAGCTCAAGTTAAAAAAATTCGGTTTAATGTAATTGATTAAAAACGATACCGCACTTAAGTTATTAAATTAAAGCTATTTATCATTTAAAGCTAGTCTCCAAATGTTGCATTTTGCTTTATGTATATTTTAAAAAAAATTTGTATTCAATTTTTGGATACTAGCCCAATAATTAAACAAAAAAGGTGATCTTGTCGAGACGGTTCGACTCGGAGGTATCCTGAACCCTGCGAAGAGCTGCTAACTGCGCAGTTTACGCAGCGGGTGCGCTTAGGCTTATGTGGGCTTTACTATGGGAAATTAATTGTTGAATAACGTTTCTTGTAGATGTACTTTCGTAATTTAACTTTCAGATCAGGATAATGACTTTAATATGTGTATATTTGTCAAAAAACAAGTCTCTAGTATTTGAAATACATTTTTGTAAATTTGGGGGAACCGGGAGATTGTATCCAAAATCAAATTACAAAATCTATGTTTTGGGATATATACGGACAGACAGACGGACAGAGCTATACCGACTCATTTTCAGTGTATATTTTATTTCAGAGAAATATTTTGTTTCAAAAAATCGAAAACTATATATATACATATAATCATCCGCCCATTGGGGCGTGTCAAGTCAGAATATATTGTTATTTGAAAGAACGTATAACGCAAACGTTTGGCGGACGACCGCATATTTCCTAATTGTTTTTAGATTAACTGTGAATGTGCAATAGCCCATGGAAATTTATTTCAAAATACGCTAAAAAAGGCAAAGTAAAATTTATGATTATATAAATTCATGATTCTAAATATTTAAATATATTAATATATACTTTAATATTTAGAACAAATTTCCATGGGCTATTGCACATTGTTAGTCAGTCTAAAAACAATCAAGAAATATGCGGTCGTCCGCAAACGTTTGCGTTATACGTTCATTTAAATATAAATATATTCTGACTTGACACGCCCCAATGGGCGGACGATTATATGTATCTATATAGTTTTCGAGTTTTTGAAACAAAATCGATCTCGCGTGTCATACAGGAATCTACAACCAATTTTAAGTGTCTAGCTCATAAATTTTTAGATCGACGAGTTCGCACATACGGACATTGCTAGATCGACTTATCTCGTCGTCCTGAACCTAATCTTATACCTGTTACATACATTTTAATAAAAAAATTTTACCCTGATTTCCCATTTTCAATGGGTTCATTGTAAACACAATAACTAATTTTTATAAACACAATAACTAACTATTTACCTAGCGAAAAGAAGGACTAAAAGGTCATTTATTGCTGATTACCAAAATTGTACATATGATAGAAATATATGAATTTCGACAAAACACTTTAGAAAAACATAAAATTTAATTGTTGAGTAGACAGACAGTCTGTCGAATATTGCATCAAATCAATTGTACACTTTTCCAAATTTTTTTTCTCGAAATTATATGTGTATGCATTAAAATATATTTATTTATAGACTAGCAGAAAATAATACCTGTAACTTGTATCGCGATCTCTGCTGTCAATTTTTGGCGAAAGTATTTTTTGAATCACAGATGATGACGCTATAGAGGTGCTTATTGATGATGATGGCGTCGCTGCCATTAAGCTTTGTCCAGTAAGGACTGATGTTTTACTTGTACTGATAGTTGAAGTGGTAGTACAACGTACAAGTGACGGTTGTGATGTTGATGTTGAAGGTGCGAACTGTGGATATGAGTTTGTAGCTTGAGGAAGATGAGTTTGATACAAAGATTGAGAAAGCATTGGTGCAGAGGGTTGCATTTGCGTAGTAGCAACGGCAATTCCTGCGGATGTCGATAATTGTGTTGTTGAAATTGGTGGTCCAATGGTTGAAGGACCGACTGCACTGTTAGCTGGTAAATAATGTGACTGCGTCGAATGTAACGAAGGTATGGTCGTTGTTGTTGTTATTGGAACTGTCCCTAATACCTGCGTTGAATTATTATTGCTAATCACATAGCCAAGTGGTGTTATAGGTCGCAATCCTGCGATGCTATTAACACTATGCTGATTCAGTGTAGTTGCACTTGTTACTGGCACTTTTAAAGATGCTGTTGGCTGCGTCTCCCGACAGTTGCGATTATCCGGACGTTGAGGTAAAGACGAGATATTAGAATTCCCCATTGGTATCATTGATGAAAGGTATTGCCCATGAGTTATGTTATTATAGGGTGTATATAAAGTTGAATAATTGGGAAAAGGAGAACGATATGGCGTTGCTTGAAGTAACATAGGTAACCCAGAACTCGAGTGAGACATTAGTGGGGGTGCCCCATGAAACACCAATGAAGAGCCTGCTGCCCCAACTGGACTGCTTCCTGTACTGAGGGATGTTTTCGTCATGGCACAGGACGCAACTGTAACGGAACTAACTACCGTATTAGGTGGCAAAGTCATAGGAACAGGCAGCACCTTGTTTCCTGAATGTGAAGAAATATTTAGTAGATTTTTTCCAACAGCTGATGTTGTACAACTGACTGATGATTGACCACAAACGAATCCGTTTGTAACTGGGGAAGAAGGTGTAGGTAATGAGACATTTATGTTCTGCGAGTCTACAGCACCAGCGGTTGTTCTCCCATCAATGTTCATCTGTGGATTGTCATTTGTCTTATAGTTAGTTGCAAGCACTACGTTGGATGTTCGTTCCGAAAATGATCCATGTGCTATAGTTACGGGTGTTAAAGAAGTACCCAAAGAAATTGTGTCCATTCCATTTGGTGGTACTATTTTTGTGCTTAGGGTAGTTCCTTTTGTAGTTGTACATGAGGTCAGTTCGAGTCCACAATGTGCTGATTCCGAAGCAAGATACGATTCGCAGCTAGAAATACTTACGCTTGTTACCTATATAATATTAAGAGAATTTTAGAAAAAAAATTCAGATATTATAACACTTACTTACTTGTGTAGAACATGTGGCAGCATTATTCTTTATGGTATGTGATAAATTATCAGTTGCCGTGTTTTGTTGTTGGTTATCCCCATTAGCTGTTGCCGGTTTCGCCGTTAAGACTGTTGTTGGTATTACACTGACAGTTTGTTGAATACCTGTAGATTCGTTTGTAATCTCATTGACCTTTATACGAGATCCACTTGGTTCAGTAACAGGTAAAGAGTTTGATGCAGGACTTGTCTCTGGCGTTGATAAAACCGTTAAATTCGGCATATCGATGTCGCAGACATTTACAGCTACACATTCCGTTCGACTAGTCTGTGGTTGTACATAATTCGTTAAAATTTTTTTAATAATTTTTTTTTTAAAGAGTGGTGTGGCATTTAACGAAAAACAAATCATATTTAGAGTTATAATTCTGCTCAAAAAACATATTTTAAAATACTTAAGTCCATTAAAAACTGAAAGTTATAAAGAACTACAGCTTTACGTTAAAAAATATATATACCATACGCAGTACTAGTTTATCATTTTTTCTTCGACAACTCATCCCATTTCCTTATTATCAACAAAAATCGATAATTTAACTTCGTTTTTTAAGCGTAACTCGTATACCGTTTAAACAAGAGGGTTCAAATTTACAGCATATATTCGTGTAATAAATACAAAGATTTTGTAACTTCTGGATTTTGGATACAACGCCCCTCGCGACAAAATTCGCTAAAATTGTATTTCAAATACTCGACACTTGTGCTTTGACAAATACATACATATAAATGGCATTATCATAATTGTAAAGTTTGATTACGGTAGTCCATCTACAAGAAAAATTATGCAACAAATAAATTCTCATGATATAGGCCTTAAGCAGCCCAAGCACAGCCGCTGCGTTAACTGCGCAGTGTATGTGTTGTTTGCTATGTATATATAAAATAACTCTAAAATGATTATAAAATGGGCTCTACACAGGGCTCAGGATATCTCATAGTCGAGCAGTATTGACAGAGTACTCTTACTTGTTTCTTATTTAGTTATACATTTTTATTATTATGGTATAAGTGCTATAACGGCAGTCGATAAGGTGTACTTGATACTTGTACTTCGGAGGCGCGGGAAATTCTAAATTTTCTAAATTTTCCAAAGTTTAAGAGCCACAACATCGAACATCAAACTACAGGTTTTTACAATTTTCACAATCAGCTAGATTTTTGCATACAGGCACATAAATGCTCTTACATGTGAACAAGGGACTGTAAGTGTGTGCGTGTGTGTTCGTCGCGAAAAAGTATAGGTAATGCACGTCAACGCACAAATAATAATAGTGGAAATATGAAAAATTTAGCATGAGCTTGGTAAACCCATTCATGATTTTGGTATACTCTCCCCTCAGAAGGGAAGAAATGGGATCGATAAGTAAGCAAATAATCTTTGTGCACTGCTGCTTTTTCGCACATACATGTACAGTGTACCCAAAAAGTATTGGCACACCAAAAATTATAAAGTTTAAGCACCTATATATCTTGTTCCATTGTGGTTGCAAAATAAAAAATGTGATTATGTTAATATTCAATTATTAAAAAAACCTAAAATTTTAACTATTTTCTACTAGATATACTATATTTTCTTAAAAAAAAAAAACACAAATTAACGCCAGAAAAGTATTAGCACACTTCAAAAAAGTAGCTATAAAATCATAAAAAATAACTTAAATTTAGGATTAATATTTTGTGGGGCCATCTTTGTCCTCAAAAATGGTTTGGAGGCGTCTGCTCATGCTTCCAACCAATTTGGCTGTCTCCTGCGATGATATTTTATCCCATTCGGTACTAAGTGACGTATTTAGGGAATTCTTGGAGGTTAGTTGATGGGTCCTTATTCTTTTTTTTATCTTATATGACCCACACGTGCCCAATGGGATTAAGATCCGGTGATTGCGGAGAAGTTTTGAGCTGATTACAATGGTAAATCAGCCATTCCTGCACCAAATACGATGAGTGTTTGGGATCGTTATCTTGCTGGAACAGCCACTGTGTTCCATTAAGGCGCCACTGGTCCACACTGTTGGCCAAATTATTCTTAAAAATATCGAGAAAACTATATTTATCCAAGTTTCCATCGATAAAAGCGAGTTGGCCAACTCCAGATGCCGCACAACATCCTCACACCATCACGTTTCCACCGCCATGTTTTATAGTTTTGCGGAGATTCTTCTCCTAAAGCTCTTGGCTTTGCGCCACTCTTTTTGGCTGCCATCAGACCCAAAAAGGTTGAACTTGGACTCATCACTGAAAATTACATTGTTCCAGAATGAGTCCCGGCTGACCAACTTATTTTTTAGCACAATTCAGGCTCTTCGCCTTATTTTGTTTAGAAATAAAATGCCTACGCCGCGGAACTCTGCCATGATACCCAGCCCTATTCAGTGTATTTCGCAAGGTTTGTGGGCAAAACTTGTCTTCAAAAGAATCTTGCAGCTCCTGGCACAGTTTAACTGCAAACTGAATCGGCTACTCGCTCACAGTAGCCACAATAGGCCTTTCCTTTTTTGCGACGCCCAGATCGGCTGTTTGGTTCCACTTTTCCGCTGGAAACATGTTTGATAACATTTCGCATACTCGAGAATGACATATCGACTAGTTTTCCAATTTCCCGATTGGATCTATTTTTGCAGTAGAGATTTATTATAATTTTTCGCGTTTCCAACGAAATTTCTGTTCCGCTGCCCATTTTTAATGATTTATTATGGATATTAAACGAAAACTGACACTAAACGTATAATATTTCAGTGCGTATGTGCATAAGAGGAGCACAGAAAAAAACAAAACAAAAAAAAAACGGGATTTTACCGTTACAATATACCAAAGCATCATCAACACAAGGAAGTATGCCAATACTTTTTTGGCGTTAATTTGTGCTTTTTTTTTAAGAAAATATAGTATATCTAGTAGAAAATAGTTAAAATGTTAAGTTTTTTTTTTTATAATTGAATATTAATATATATATACGAACATAATCACATTATCTGTTTTTTTGCAACCCCAATGGAATAAAAGATATAGGTGCTTAAACTTTATAATTTTTGGTGTGCCAATACTTTTAGGACCCACTGTATATATACATATATTTGAGAGAGTTGAGTGTCACAATAAACCATTTCCATACAATGTTTTCTCTCGCTCTAATTTATGTACTCTGCTGCTCCTATACATTACAGAATTTCACGAGTCATTGATTACTTAACTGAAATAATTCAAAATTCCCTGAAATGTATTACCACAAGTAAATACTGACTAACCTTCTGTTCATTAAATAATTGACTGGTGTTTTATGCCAATATTCAATGAAGCAAGCGAAAATATAGAAAATTAGGATGTCTGAGTCCGGAAGAACAAACTATATTAATCAGATCTAACCAATATAAAGAATTAATATCAGTATTTGTGAAATAAAGCTATACAATAAACAATTTCTATACCATGTTTCTCTCGCTCTAATTTATGTACTTTATTGCCATCCAATAGATGACACAATTTCATATATGTATGTACGTGTCATTGAGTGCTATTCAACTGATGTATTACAAGGAAATACTACTAATAATACAGACTATTCTTCAGTTACACTTAACTTACGGGTTTATTATTGCTTAAGCCTGTGCCGAGCAATGATGTAAAGTCTTAAACAAAAGAATGCGCACATATGTACATACATATCTTTGCAAGCAGGCTTTTATCCTCTTTTTCACTGTGAATATATCGTTTTTTTTATATATATTCAAATACCTTTTAATGGAACCAAAAAAATTAATCGATGATTTGATGATTTTGATTTGTTTGATCTTTAAGGATCAATAGGTAATATTATATAATAAAAACAAACAAAAAGTTTAAGAGAAAAAAAATACAAATATTGTAATCGAGTGTGAACGTTTTGTAAAATGACTAATAGAAGTGGCGGAGTTGGTAGAACATGAACTTGAAGTTGAAGGTATGACACCGGAATCATTAACATCGAATTTTTTTATTTATTTATTTATTTATTTTTTTTTAATTCAATTTGATTGTGAGGGTGCGAGTTCGAATGACGCGGAAGCATGTTGTTTTAGTCGAGCATTTTTTTCTGCTTTAATAAAACCGCAAATCAATAGGGTTCAGATATATATATATATATATATATATATATATATATATATATATATATATATATATATATATATATATATATATATATATATATATATATATATATATATATATATATATATATATATATATATATATATATATATATATATATATATATATCATGAAATTTTCATGGATTCGTACGATGAATTTGGTTTGTTGTGAGCTCACGCCACTTTGTACAGAGCTTTCGCATACCTCCAAACATTATTTCGCGCTACATACAAAAGGTTCTTTTGATATCTTTAGAGCCTCAGCGATTTTGATCACTTCACTTTGCGGCCATCCAAAATTATTTTGTCGACTGTTTTCATGATTTCGTCGGTAACTGCCTTTTTTGGGCGTCCACTATGTGCATAGACCTCGGTGCTCATTTCGCCTCTTTTAAACTTAAAAACCACTTACGAATGGTCGGTTTCCCAAGTGCAAAGTCCAAATAACAATTATCAAACCAAGATTGGGCTGCAACAGTATTTTTTTATACAAAAAGCAATGCTTTAATAAGGCACTAAACTGCTCTTTATCCTCGCTTCGCTCAAAATGCTCTATCTCACAAACTAATATTCCGACAGCTGTACGTACACGTGTTTTTACAAGAATGGGGCTAACTAAAAATTATGAGCTTAATACTTGTAGCGCTTTTTGTGTGTTAGCTTACGAACTTTTTAGCCCACCTGTCACATGTATAATTATATGTATTAAAATGGATGACAAACCTCTAAAACCTAAATCTTCAGTTTTAGAGAAAAGAGAAAGAAAAATGTCGATAGTTAAGTTATTGGTAACCTAATTTATCGGCCTTCGGAGGCGCGGGAAATTAAAATTTTTCTAAATTTTCCAAAGCTTAAGAACCACAACATCGAACATCAAACTACAGGTTTTTACAATTTTCACAATCAGCTAGATTTTTGCATACAGGCACATAAATGCTCTTACATGTGAACAAGGGACTGTAAGTGTGTGCGTGTGTGTTCGTCGCGAAAAAGTATAGGTAATGCACGTCAACGCACAAATAATAATAGTGGAAATATGAAAAATTTAGCATGAGCTTGGTAAACCCATTCATGATTTTGGTATACTCTCCCCTCAGAAGGGAAGAAATGGGATCGATAAGTAAGCAAATAATCTTTGTGCACTGCTGCTTTTTCGCACATACATGTACAGTGTACCCAAAAAGTATTGGCACACCAAAAATTATAAAGTTTAAGCACCTATATTTCTTGTTCCATTGTGGTTGCAAAATAAAAAATGTGATTATGTTAATATTCAATTATTAAAAAAACCTAAAATTTTAACTATTTTCTACTAGATATACTATATTTTCTTAAAAAAAAAAAACACAAATTAACGCCAGAAAAGTATTAGCACACTTCAAAAAAGTAGCTATAAAATCATAAAAAATAACTTAAATTTAGGATTAATATTTTGTGGGGCCATCTTTGTCCTCAAAAATGGTTTGGAGGCGTCTGCTCATGCTTCCAACCAATTTGGCTGTCTCCTGCGATGATATTTTATCCCATTCGGTACTAAGTGACGTATTTAGGGAATTCTTGGAGGTTAGTTGATGGGTCCTTATTCTTTTTTTTATCTTATATGACCCACACGTGCCCAATGGGATTAAGATCCGGTGATTGCGGAGAAGTTTTGAGCTGATTACAATGGTAAATCAGCCATTCCTGCACCAAATACGATGAGTGTTTGGGATCGTTATCTTGCTGGAACAGCCACTGTGTTCCATTAAGGCGCCACTGGTCCACACTGTTGGCCAAATTATTCTTAAAAATATCGAGAAAACTATATTTATCCAAGTTTCCATCGATAAAAGCGAGTTGGCCAACTCCAGATGCCGCACAACATCCTCACACCATCACGTTTCCACCGCCATGTTTTATAGTTTTGCGGAGATTCTTCTCCTAAAGCTCTTGGCTTTGCGCCACTCTTTTTGGCTGCCATCAGACCCAAAAAGGTTGAACTTGGACTCATCACTGAAAATTACATTGTTCCAGAATGAGTCCCGGCTGACCAACTTATTTTTTAGCACAATTCAGGCTCTTCGCCTTATTTTGTTTAGAAATAAAATGCCTACGCCGCGGAACTCTGCCATGATACCCAGCCCTATTCAGTGTATTTCGCAAGGTTTGTGGGCAAAACTTGTCTTCAAAAGAATCTTGCAGCTCCTGGCACAGTTTAACTGCAAACTGAATCGGCTACTCGCTCACAGTAGCCACAATAGGCCTTTCCTTTTTTGCGACGCCCAGATCGGCTGTTTGGTTCCACTTTTCCGCTGGAAACATGTTTGATAACATTTCGCATACTCGAGAATGACATATCGACTAGTTTTCCAATTTCCCGATTGGATCTATTTTTGCAGTAGAGATTTATTATAATTTTTCGCGTTTCCAACGAAATTTCTGTTCCTCTGCCCATTTTTAATGATTTATTATGGATATTAAACGAAAACTGACACTAAACGTATAATATTTCAGTGCGTATGTGCATAAGAGGAGCACAGAAAAAAACAAAACAAAAAAAAAACGGGATTTTACCGTTACAATATACCAAAGCATCATCAACACAAGGAAGTATGCCAATACTTTTTTGGCGTTAATTTGTGCTTTTTTTTAAGAAAATATAGTATATCTAGTAGAAAATAGTTAAAATGTTAAGTTTTTTTTTTATAATTGAATATTAATATATATATACGAACATAATCACATTATCTGATATAGGTGCTTAAACTTTATAATTTTTGGTGTGCCAATACTTTTAGAACCCACTGTATATATACATATATTTGAGAGAGTTGAGTGTCACAATAAACCATTTCCATACAATGTTTTCTCTCGCTCTAATTTATGTACTCTGCTGCTCCTATACATTACAGAATTTCACGAGTCATTGATTACTTCTTAACTGAAATAATTCAAAATTCCCTGAAATGTATTACCACAAGTAAATACTGACTAACCTTCTGTTCATTAAATAATTGACTGGTGTTTTATGCCAATATTCAATGAAGCAAGCGAAAATATAGAAAATTAGGATGTCTGAGTCCGGAAGAACAAACTATATTAATCAGATCTAACCAATATAAAGAATTAATATCAGTATTTGTGAAATAAAGCTATACAATAAACAATTTCTATACCATGTTTCTCTCGCTCTAATTTATGTACTTTATTGCCATCCAATAGATGACACAATTTCATATATGTATGTACGTGTCATTGAGTGCTATTCAACTGATGTATTACAAGGAAATACTACTAATAATACAGACTATTCTTCAGTTACACTTAACTTACGGGTTTATTATTGCTTAAGCCTGTGCCGAGCAATGATGTAAAGTCTTAAACAAAAGAATGCGCACATATGTACATACATATCTTTGCAAGCAGGCTTTTATCCTCTTTTTCACTGTGAATATATCGTTTTTTTTTATATATATTCAAATACCTTTTAATGGAACCAAAAAAATTAATCGATGATTTGATGATTTTGATTTGTTTGATCTTTAAGGATCAATAGGTAATATTATATAATAAAAACAAACAAACAGTTTAAGAGAAAAAAAATACAAATATTGTAATCGAGTTTGAACGTTTTGTAAAATGACTAATAGAAGTGGCGGAGTTGGTAGAACATGACCTTGAAGTTGAAGGTATGACACCGGAATCATTAACATCGAATTTTTTTTATTTATTTATTTATTTATTTTTTTTTTAATTCTATTTGATTGTGAGGGTGCGAGTTCGAATGACGCGGAAGCATGTTGTTTTAGTCGAGCATTTTTTTCTGCTTTAATAAAACCGCAAATCAATAGGGTTCAGATATATATATATATATATATATATATATATATATATATATATATATATATATATATATATATATATATATATATATATATATATATATATATATATATATATATATATATATATATATATATATATATATATATATATCATGAAATTTTCATGGATTCGTACGATGAATTTGGTTTGTTGTGAGCTCACGCCACTTTGTACAGAGCTTTCGCATACCTCCAAACATTATTTCGCGCTACATACAAAAGGTTCTTTTGATATCTTTAGAGCCTCAGCGATTTTGATCACTTCACTTTGCGGCCATCCAAAATTATTTTGTCGACTGTTTTCATGATTTCGTCGGTAACTGCCTTTTTTAGGCGTCCACTATGTGCATAGACCTCGGTGCTCATTTCGCCTCTTTTAAACTTAAAAAACCACTTACGAATGATCGGTTTCCCAAGTGCAAAGTCCAAATAACAATTATCAAGCCAAGATTGGGCTGCAACAGTATTTTTTTATACAAAAAGCAATGCTTTAATAAGGCACTAAACTGCTCTTTATCCTCGCTTCGCTCAAAATGCTCTATCTCACAAACTAATATTCCGACAGCTGTACGTACACGTGTTTTTACAAGAATGGGGCTAACTAAAAACTATGAGCTTTATACTTGTAGCGCTTTTTGTGTGTTAGCTTACGAACTTTTTAGCCCACCTGTCACATGTATAATTATATGTATTAAAATGGATGACAAACCTCTAAAACCTAAATCTTCAGTTTTAGAGAAAAGAGAAAGAAAAATGTCGATAGTTAAGTTATTGGTAACCTAATTTATCGGCCTTCGGAGGCGCGGGAAATTAAAAATTTTCTAAATTTTCCAAAGCTTAAGAGCCACAACATCGAACATCAAACTACAGGTTTTTACAATTTTCACAATCAGCTAGATTTTTGCATACAGGCACATAAATGCTCTTACATGTGAACAAGGGACTGTAAGTGTGTGCGTGTGTGTTCGTCGCGAAAAAGTATAGGTAATGCACGTCAACGCACAAATAATAATAGTGGAAATATGAAAAATTTAGCATGAGCTTGGTAAACCCATTCATGATTTTGGTATACTCTCCCCTCAGAAGGGAAGAAATGGGATCGATAAGTAAGCAAATAATCTTTGTGCACTGCTGCTTTTTCGCACATACATGTACAGTGTACCCAAAAAGTATTGGCACACCAAAAATTATAAAGTTTAAGCACCTATATTTCTTGTTCCATTGTGGTTGCAAAATAAAAAATAATGTGATTATGTTAATATTCAATTATTAAAAAAACCTAAAATTTTAACTATTTTCTACTAGATATACTATATTTTCTTAAAAAAAAAAAACACAAATTAACGCCAGAAAAGTATTAGCACACTTCAAAAAAGTAGCTATAAAATCATAAAAAAATAACTTAAATTTAGGATTAATATTTTGTGGGGCCATCTTTGTCCTCAAAAATGGTTTGGAGGCGTCTGCTCATGCTTCCAACCAATTTGGCTGTCTCCTGCGATGATATTTTATCCCATTCGGTACTAAGTGACGTATTTAGGGAATTCTTGGAGGTTAGTTGATGGGTCCTTATTCTTTTTTTTATCTTATATGACCCACACGTGCCCAATGGGATTAAGATCCGGTGATTGCGGAGAAGTTTTGAGCTGATTACAATGGTAAATCAGCCATTCCTGCACCAAATACGATGAGTGTTTGGGATCGTTATCTTGCTGGAACAGCCACTGTGTTCCATTAAGGCGCCACTGGTCCACACTGTTGGCCAAATTATTCTTAAAAATATCGAGAAAACTATATTTATCCAAGTTTCCATCGATAAAAGCGAGTTGGCCAACTCCAGATGCCGCACAACATCCTCACACCATCACGTTTCCACCGCCATGTTTTATAGTTTTGCGGAGATTCTTCTCCTAAAGCTCTTGGCTTTGCGCCACTCTTTTTGGCTGCCATCAGACCCAAAAAGGTTGAACTTGGACTCATCACTGAAAATTACATTGTTCCAGAATGAGTCCCGGCTGACCAACTTATTTTTTAGCACAATTCAGGCTCTTCGCCTTATTTTGTTTAGAAATAAAATGCCTACGCCGCGGAACTCTGCCATGATACCCAGCCCTATTCAGTGTATTTCGCAAGGTTTGTGGGCAAAACTTGTCTTCAAAAGAATCTTGCAGCTCCTGGCACAGTTTAACTGCAAACTGAATCGGCTACTCGCTCACAGTAGCCACAATAGGCCTTTCCTTTTTTGCGACGCCCAGATCGGCTGTTTGGTTCCACTTTTCCGCTGGAAACATGTTTGATAACATTTCGCATACTCGAGAATGACATATCGACTAGTTTTCCAATTTCCCGATTGGATCTATTTTTGCAGTAGAGATTTATTATAATTTTTCGCGTTTCCAACGAAATTTCTGTTCCGCTGCCCATTTTTAATGATTTATTATGGATATTAAACGAAAACTGACACTAAACGTATAATATTTCAGTGCGTATGTGCATAAGAGGAGCACAGAAAAAAACAAAACAAAAAAAAAACGGGATTTTACCGTTACAATATACCAAAGCATCATCAACACAAGGAAGTATGCCAATACTTTTTTGGCGTTAATTTGTGCTTTTTTTTTAAGAAAATATAGTATATCTAGTAGAAAATAGTTAAAATGTTAAGTTTTTTTTTTTATAATTGAATATTAATATATATATACGAACATAATCACATTATCTGTTTTTTTGCAACCCCAATGGAATAAAAGATATAGGTGCTTAAACTTTATAATTTTTGGTGTGCCAATACTTTTAGGACCCACTGTATATATACATATATTTGAGAGAGTTGAGTGTCACAATAAACCATTTCCATACAATGTTTTCTCTCGCTCTAATTTATGTACTCTGCTGCTCCTATACATTACAGAATTTCACGAGTCATTGATTACTTAACTGAAATAATTCAAAATTCCCTGAAATGTATTACCACAAGTAAATACTGACTAACCTTCTGTTCATTAAATAATTGACTGGTGTTTTATGCCAATATTCAATGAAGCAAGCGAAAATATAGAAAATTAGGATGTCTGAGTCCGGAAGAACAAACTATATTAATCAGATCTAACCAATATAAAGAATTAATATCAGTATTTGTGAAATAAAGCTATACAATAAACAATTTCTATACCATGTTTCTCTCGCTCTAATTTATGTACTTTATTGCCATCCAATAGATGACACAATTTCATATATGTATGTACGTGTCATTGAGTGCTATTCAACTGATGTATTACAAGGAAATACTACTAATAATACAGACTATTCTTCAGTTACACTTAACTTACGGGTTTATTATTGCTTAAGCCTGTGCCGAGCAATGATGTAAAGTCTTAAACAAAAGAATGCGCACATATGTACATACATATCTTTGCAAGCAGGCTTTTATCCTCTTTTTCACTGTGAATATATCGTTTTTTTTATATATATTCAAATACCTTTTAATGGAACCAAAAAAATTAATCGATGATTTGATGATTTTGATTTGTTTGATCTTTAAGGATCAATAGGTAATATTATATAATAAAAACAAACAAAAAGTTTAAGAGAAAAAAAATACAAATATTGTAATCGAGTGTGAACGTTTTGTAAAATGACTAATAGAAGTGGCGGAGTTGGTAGAACATGAACTTGAAGTTGAAGGTATGACACCGGAATCATTAACATCGAATTTTTTTTATTTATTTATTTATTTATTTTTTTTTAATTCAATTTGATTGTGAGGGTGCGAGTTCGAATGACGCGGAAGCATGTTGTTTTAGTCGAGCATTTTTTTCTGCTTTAATAAAACCGCAAATCAATAGGGTTCAGATATATATATATATATATATATATATATATATATATATATATATATATATATATATATATATATATATATATATATATATATATATATATATATATATATATATATATATATATATATATATATATATATATATATATATATATATCATGAAATTTTCATGGATTCGTACGATGAATTTGGTTTGTTGTGAGCTCACGCCACTTTGTACAGAGCTTTCGCATACCTCCAAACATTATTTCGCGCTACATACAAAAGGTTCTTTTGATATCTTTAGAGCCTCAGCGATTTTGATCACTTCACTTTGCGGCCATCCAAAATTATTTTGTCGACTGTTTTCATGATTTCGTCGGTAACTGCCTTTTTTGGGCGTCCACTATGTGCATAGACCTCGGTGCTCATTTCGCCTCTTTTAAACTTAAAAACCACTTACGAATGGTCGGTTTCCCAAGTGCAAAGTCCAAATAACAATTATCAAACCAAGATTGGGCTGCAACAGTATTTTTTTATACAAAAAGCAATGCTTTAATAAGGCACTAAACTGCTCTTTATCCTCGCTTCGCTCAAAATGCTCTATCTCACAAACTAATATTCCGACAGCTGTACGTACACGTGTTTTTACAAGAATGGGGCTAACTAAAAATTATGAGCTTAATACTTGTAGCGCTTTTTGTGTGTTAGCTTACGAACTTTTTAGCCCACCTGTCACATGTATAATTATATGTATTAAAATGGATGACAAACCTCTAAAACCTAAATCTTCAGTTTTAGAGAAAAGAGAAAGAAAAATGTCGATAGTTAAGTTATTGGTAACCTAATTTATCGGCCTTCGGAGGCGCGGGAAATTAAAATTTTTCTAAATTTTCCAAAGCTTAAGAACCACAACATCGAACATCAAACTACAGGTTTTTACAATTTTCACAATCAGCTAGATTTTTGCATACAGGCACATAAATGCTCTTACATGTGAACAAGGGACTGTAAGTGTGTGCGTGTGTGTTCGTCGCGAAAAAGTATAGGTAATGCACGTCAACGCACAAATAATAATAGTGGAAATATGAAAAATTTAGCATGAGCTTGGTAAACCCATTCATGATTTTGGTATACTCTCCCCTCAGAAGGGAAGAAATGGGATCGATAAGTAAGCAAATAATCTTTGTGCACTGCTGCTTTTTCGCACATACATGTACAGTGTACCCAAAAAGTATTGGCACACCAAAAATTATAAAGTTTAAGCACCTATATTTCTTGTTCCATTGTGGTTGCAAAATAAAAAATGTGATTATGTTAATATTCAATTATTAAAAAAACCTAAAATTTTAACTATTTTCTACTAGATATACTATATTTTCTTAAAAAAAAAAAAACACAAATTAACGCCAGAAAAGTATTAGCACACTTCAAAAAAGTAGCTATAAAATCATAAAAAATAACTTAAATTTAGGATTAATATTTTGTGGGGCCATCTTTGTCCTCAAAAATGGTTTGGAGGCGTCTGCTCATGCTTCCAACCAATTTGGCTGTCTCCTGCGATGATATTTTATCCCATTCGGTACTAAGTGACGTATTTAGGGAATTCTTGGAGGTTAGTTGATGGGTCCTTATTCTTTTTTTTATCTTATATGACCCACACGTGCCCAATGGGATTAAGATCCGGTGATTGCGGAGAAGTTTTGAGCTGATTACAATGGTAAATCAGCCATTCCTGCACCAAATACGATGAGTGTTTGGGATCGTTATCTTGCTGGAACAGCCACTGTGTTCCATTAAGGCGCCACTGGTCCACACTGTTGGCCAAATTATTCTTAAAAATATCGAGAAAACTATATTTATCCAAGTTTCCATCGATAAAAGCGAGTTGGCCAACTCCAGATGCCGCACAACATCCTCACACCATCACGTTTCCACCGCCATGTTTTATAGTTTTGCGGAGATTCTTCTCCTAAAGCTCTTGGCTTTGCGCCACTCTTTTTGGCTGCCATCAGACCCAAAAAGGTTGAACTTGGACTCATCACTGAAAATTACATTGTTCCAGAATGAGTCCCGGCTGACCAACTTATTTTTTAGCACAATTCAGGCTCTTCGCCTTATTTTGTTTAGAAATAAAATGCCTACGCCGCGGAACTCTGCCATGATACCCAGCCCTATTCAGTGTATTTCGCAAGGTTTGTGGGCAAAACTTGTCTTCAAAAGAATCTTGCAGCTCCTGGCACAGTTTAACTGCAAACTGAATCGGCTACTCGCTCACAGTAGCCACAATAGGCCTTTCCTTTTTTGCGACGCCCAGATCGGCTGTTTGGTTCCACTTTTCCGCTGGAAACATGTTTGATAACATTTCGCATACTCGAGAATGACATATCGACTAGTTTTCCAATTTCCCGATTGGATCTATTTTTGCAGTAGAGATTTATTATAATTTTTCGCGTTTCCAACGAAATTTCTGTTCCTCTGCCCATTTTTAATGATTTATTATGGATATTAAACGAAAACTGACACTAAACGTATAATATTTCAGTGCGTATGTGCATAAGAGGAGCACAGAAAAAAACAAAACAAAAAAAAACGGGATTTTACCGTTACAATATGCCAAAGCATCATCAACACAAGGAAGTATGCCAATACTTTTTTGGCGTTAATTTGTGCTTTTTTTTAAGAAAATATAGTATATCTAGTAGAAAATAGTTAAAATGTTAAGTTTTTTTTTTATAATTGAATATTAATATATATATACGAACATAATCACATTATCTGATATAGGTGCTTAAACTTTATAATTTTTGGTGTGCCAATACTTTTAGGACCCACTGTATATATACATATATTTGAGAGAGTTGAGTGTCACAATAAACCATTTCCATACAATGTTTTCTCTCGCTCTAATTTATGTACTCTGCTGCTCCTATACATTACAGAATTTCACGAGTCATTGATTACTTCTTAACTGAAATAATTCAAAATTCCCTGAAATGTATTACCACAAGTAAATACTGACTAACCTTCTGTTCATTAAATAATTGACTGGTGTTTTATGCCAATATTCAATGAAGCAAGCGAAAATATAGAAAATTAGGATGTCTGAGTCCGGAAGAACAAACTATATTAATCAGATCTAACCAATATAAAGAATTAATATCAGTATTTGTGAAATAAAGCTATACAATAAACAATTTCTATACCATGTTTCTCTCGCTCTAATTTATGTACTTTATTGCCATCCAATAGATGACACAATTTCATATATGTATGTACGTGTCATTGAGTGCTATTCAACTGATGTATTACAAGGAAATACTACTAATAATACAGACTATTCTTCAGTTACACTTAACTTACGGGTTTATTATTGCTTAAGCCTGTGCCGAGCAATGATGTAAAGTCTTAAACAAAAGAATGCGCACATATGTACATACATATCTTTGCAAGCAGGCTTTTATCCTCTTTTTCACTGTGAATATATCGTTTTTTTTTATATATATTCAAATACCTTTTAATGGAACCAAAAAAATTAATCGATGATTTGATGATTTTGATTTGTTTGATCTTTAAGGATCAATAGGTAATATTATATAATAAAAACAAACAGTTTAAGAGAAAAAAATACAAATATTGTAATCGAGTTTGAACGTTTTGTAAAATGACTAATAGAAGTGGCGGAGTTGGTAGAACATGAACTTGAAGTTGAAGGTATGACACCGGAATCATTAACATCGAATTTTTTTTATTTATTTATTTATTTATTTTTTTTTTTAATTCTATTTGATTGTGAGGGTGCGAGTTCGAATGACGCGGAAGCATGTTGTTTTAGTCGAGCATTTTTTTCTGCTTTAATAAAACCGCAAATCAATAGGGTTCAGATATATATATATATATATATATATATATATATATATATATATATATATATATATATATATATATATATATATATATATATATATATATATATATATATATATATATATAAATTTTCATGGATTCGTACGATGAATTTGGTTTGTTGTGAGCTCAGCCACTTTGTACAGAGCTTTCGCATACCTCCAAACATTATTTCGCGCTACATACAAAAGGTTCTTTTGATATCTTTAGAGCCTCAGCGATTTTGATCACTTCACTTTGCGGCCATCCAAAATTATTTTGTCGACTGTTTTCATGATTTCGTCGGTAACTGCCTTTTTTAGGCGTCCACTATGTGCATAGACCTCGGTGCTCATTTCGCCTCTTTTAAACTTAAAAAACCACTTACGAATGATCGGTTTCCCAAGTGCAAAGTCCAAATAACAGTTATCAAGCCAAGATTGGGCTGCAACAGTATTTTTTTATACAAAAAGCAATGCTTTAATAAGGCACTAAACTGCTCTTTATCCTCGCTTCGCTCAAAATGCTCTATCTCACAAACTAATATTCCGACAGCTGTACGTACACGTGTTTTTACAAGAATGGGGCTAACTAAAAATTATGAGCTTTATACTTGTAGCGCTTTTTGTGTGTTAGCTTACGAACTTTTTAGCCCACCTGTCACATGTATAATTATATGTATTAAAATGGATGACAAACCTCTAAAACCTAAATCTTCAGTTTTAGAGAAAAGAGAAAGAAAAATGTCGATAGTTAAGTTATGGTAACCTAATTTATCGGCCTTCGGAGGCGCGGGAAATTAAAATTTTTCTAAATTTTCCAAAGCTTAAGAACCACAACATCGAACATCAAACTACAGGTTTTTACAATTTTCACAATCAGCTAGATTTTTGCATACAGGCACATAAATGCTCTTACATGTGAACAAGGGACTGTAAGTGTGTGCGTGTGTGTTCGTCGCGAAAAAGTATAGGTAATGCACGTCAACGCACAAATAATAATAGTGGAAATATGAAAAATTTAGCATGAGCTTGGTAAACCCATTCATGATTTTGGTATACTCTCCCCTCAGAAGGGAAGAAATGGGATCGATAAGTAAGCAAATAATCTTTGTGCACTGCTGCTTTTTCGCACATACATGTACAGTGTACCCAAAAAGTATTGGCACACCAAAAATTATAAAGTTTAAGCACCTATATTTCTTGTTCCATTGTGGTTGCAAAATAAAAAATGTGATTATGTTAATATTCAATTATTAAAAAAACCTAAAATTTTAACTATTTTCTACTAGATATACTATATTTTCTTAAAAAAAAAAAACACAAATTAACGCCAGAAAAGTATTAGCACACTTCAAAAAAGTAGCTATAAAATCATAAAAAATAACTTAAATTTAGGATTAATATTTTGTGGGGCCATCTTTGTCCTCAAAAATGGTTTGGAGGCGTCTGCTCATGCTTCCAACCAATTTGGCTGTCTCCTGCGATGATATTTTATCCCATTCGGTACTAAGTGACGTATTTAGGGAATTCTTGGAGGTTAGTTGATGGGTCCTTATTCTTTTTTTTATCTTATATGACCCACACGTGCCCAATGGGATTAAGATCCGGTGATTGCGGAGAAGTTTTGAGCTGATTACAATGGTAAATCAGCCATTCCTGCACCAAATACGATGAGTGTTTGGGATCGTTATCTTGCTGGAACAGCCACTGTGTTCCATTAAGGCGCCACTGGTCCACACTGTTGGCCAAATTATTCTTAAAAATATCGAGAAAACTATATTTATCCAAGTTTCCATCGATAAAAGCGAGTTGGCCAACTCCAGATGCCGCACAACATCCTCACACCATCACGTTTCCACCGCCATGTTTTATAGTTTTGCGGAGATTCTTCTCCTAAAGCTCTTGGCTTTGCGCCACTCTTTTTGGCTGCCATCAGACCCAAAAAGGTTGAACTTGGACTCATCACTGAAAATTACATTGTTCCAGAATGAGTCCCGGCTGACCAACTTATTTTTTAGCACAATTCAGGCTCTTCGCCTTATTTTGTTTAGAAATAAAATGCCTACGCCGCGGAACTCTGCCATGATACCCAGCCCTATTCAGTGTATTTCGCAAGGTTTGTGGGCAAAACTTGTCTTCAAAAGAATCTTGCAGCTCCTGGCACAGTTTAACTGCAAACTGAATCGGCTACTCGCTCACAGTAGCCACAATAGGCCTTTCCTTTTTTGCGACGCCCAGATCGGCTGTTTGGTTCCACTTTTCCGCTGGAAACATGTTTGATAACATTTCGCATACTCGAGAATGACATATCGACTAGTTTTCCAATTTCCCGATTGGATCTATTTTTGCAGTAGAGATTTATTATAATTTTTCGCGTTTCCAACGAAATTTCTGTTCCTCTGCCCATTTTTAATGATTTATTATGGATATTAAACGAAAACTGACACTAAACGTATAATATTTCAGTGCGTATGTGCATAAGAGGAGCACAGAAAAAAACAAAACAAAAAAAAAACGGGATTTTACCGTTACAATATGCCAAAGCATCATCAACACAAGGAAGTATGCCAATACTTTTTTGGCGTTAATTTGTGCTTTTTTTTAAGAAAATATAGTATATCTAGTAGAAAATAGTTAAAATGTTAAGTTTTTTTTTTATAATTGAATATTAATATATATATACGAACATAATCACATTATCTGATATAGGTGCTTAAACTTTATAATTTTTGGTGTGCCAATACTTTTAGGACCCACTGTATATATACATATATTTGAGAGAGTTGAGTGTCACAATAAACCATTTCCATACAATGTTTTCTCTCGCTCTAATTTATGTACTCTGCTGCTCCTATACATTACAGAATTTCACGAGTCATTGATTACTTCTTAACTGAAATAATTCAAAATTCCCTGAAATGTATTACCACAAGTAAATACTGACTAACCTTCTGTTCATTAAATAATTGACTGGTGTTTTATGCCAATATTCAATGAAGCAAGCGAAAATATAGAAAATTAGGATGTCTGAGTCCGGAAGAACAAACTATATTAATCAGATCTAACCAATATAAAGAATTAATATCAGTATTTGTGAAATAAAGCTATACAATAAACAATTTCTATACCATGTTTCTCTCGCTCTAATTTATGTACTTTATTGCCATCCAATAGATGACACAATTTCATATATGTATGTACGTGTCATTGAGTGCTATTCAACTGATGTATTACAAGGAAATACTACTAATAATACAGACTATTCTTCAGTTACACTTAACTTACGGGTTTATTATTGCTTAAGCCTGTGCCGAGCAATGATGTAAAGTCTTAAACAAAAGAATGCGCACATATGTACATACATATCTTTGCAAGCAGGCTTTTATCCTCTTTTTCACTGTGAATATATCGTTTTTTTTTATATATATTCAAATACCTTTTAATGGAACCAAAAAAATTAATCGATGATTTGATGATTTTGATTTGTTTGATCTTTAAGGATCAATAGGTAATATTATATAATAAAAACAAACAGTTTAAGAGAAAAAAATACAAATATTGTAATCGAGTTTGAACGTTTTGTAAAATGACTAATAGAAGTGGCGGAGTTGGTAGAACATGAACTTGAAGTTGAAGGTATGACACCGGAATCATTAACATCGAATTTTTTTTATTTATTTATTTATTTATTTTTTTTTTAATTCTATTTGATTGTGAGGGTGCGAGTTCGAATGACGCGGAAGCATGTTGTTTTAGTCGAGCATTTTTTTCTGCTTTAATAAAACCGCAAATCAATAGGGTTCAGATATATATATATATATATATATATATATATATATATATATATATATATATATATATATATATATATATATATATATATATATATATATATATATATAAATTTTCATGGATTCGTACGATGAATTTGGTTTGTTGTGAGCTCAGCCACTTTGTACAGAGCTTTCGCATACCTCCAAACATTATTTCGCGCTACATACAAAAGGTTCTTTTGATATCTTTAGAGCCTCAGCGATTTTGATCACTTCACTTTGCGGCCATCCAAAATTATTTTGTCGACTGTTTTCATGATTTCGTCGGTAACTGCCTTTTTTAGGCGTCCACTATGTGCATAGACCTCGGTGCTCATTTCGCCTCTTTTAAACTTAAAAAACCACTTACGAATGATCGGTTTCCCAAGTGCAAAGTCCAAATAACAGTTATCAAGCCAAGATTGGGCTGCAACAGTATTTTTTTATACAAAAAGCAATGCTTTAATAAGGCACTAAACTGCTCTTTATCCTCGCTTCGCTCAAAATGCTCTATCTCACAAACTAATATTCCGACAGCTGTACGTACACGTGTTTTTACAAGAATGGGGCTAACTAAAAATTATGAGCTTTATACTTGTAGCGCTTTTTGTGTGTTAGCTTACGAACTTTTTAGCCCACCTGTCACATGTATAATTATATGTATTAAAATGGATGACAAACCTCTAAAACCTAAATCTTCAGTTTTAGAGAAAAGAGAAAGAAAAATGTCGATAGTTAAGTTATTGGTAACCTAATTTATCGGCCTTCGGAGGCGCGGGAAATTCTAAATTTTCTAAATTTTCCAAAGTTTAAGAGCCACAACATCGAACATCAAACTACAGGTTTTTACAATTTTCACAATCAGCTAGATTTTTGCATACAGGCACATAAATGCTCTTACATGTGAACAAGGGACTGTAAGTGTGTGCGTGTGTGTTCGTCGCGAAAAAGTATAGGTAATGCACGTCAACGCACAAATAATAATAGTGGAAATATGAAAAATTTAGCATGAGCTTGGTAAACCCATTCATGATTTTGGTATACTCTCCCCTCAGAAGGGAAGAAATGGGATCGATAAGTAAGCAAATAATCTTTGTGCACTGCTGCTTTTTCGCACATACATGTACAGTGTACCCAAAAAGTATTGGCACACCAAAAATTATAAAGTTTAAGCACCTATATTTCTTGTTCCATTGTGGTTGCAAAATAAAAAATAATGTGATTATGTTAATATTCAATTATTAAAAAAACCTAAAATTTTAACTATTTTCTACTAGATATACTATATTTTCTTAAAAAAAAAAACACAAATTAACGCCAGAAAAGTATTAGCACACTTCAAAAAAGTAGCTATAAAATCATAAAAAAATAACTTAAATTTAGGATTAATATTTTGTGGGGCCATCTTTGTCCTCAAAAATGGTTTGGAGGCGGCTGCTCATGCTTCCAACCAATTTGGCTGTCTCCTGCGATGATATTTTATCCCATTCGGTACTAAGTGACGTATTTAGGGAATTCTTGGAGGTTAGTTGATGGGTCCTTATTCTTTTTTTTATCTTATATGACCCACACGTGCCCAATGGGATTAAGATCCGGTGATTGCGGAGAAGTTTTGAGCTGATTACAATGGTAAATCAGCCATTCCTGCACCAAATACGATGAGTGTTTGGGATCGTTATCTTGCTGGAACAGCCACTGTGTTCCATTAAGGCGCCACTGGTCCACACTGTTGGCCAAATTATTCTTAAAAATATCGAGAAAACTATATTTATTCAAGTTTCCATCGATAAAAGCGAGTTGCCCAACTCCAGATGCCGCACAACATCCTCACACCATCACGTTTCCACCGCCATGTTTTATAGTTTTGCGGAGATTCTTCTCCTAAAGCTCTTGGCTTTGCGCCACTCTTTTTGGCTGCCATCAGACCCAAAAAGGTTGAACTTGGACTCATCACTGAAAATTACATTGTTCCAGAATGAGTCCCGGCTGACCAACTTATTTTTTAGCACAATTCAGGCTCTTCGCCTTATTTTGTTTAGAAATAAAATGCCTACGCCGCGGAACTCTGCCATGATACCCAGCCCTATTCAGTGTATTTCGCAAGGTTTGTGGGCAAAACTTGTCTTCAAAAGAATCTTGCAGCTCCTGGCACAGTTTAACTGCAAACTGAATCGGCTACTCGCTCACAGTAGCCACAATAGGCCTTTCTTTTTTTGCGACGCCCAGATCGGCTGTTTGGTTCCACTTTTCCGCTGGAAACATGTTTGATAACATTTCGCATACTCGAGAATGACATATCGACTAGTTTTCCAATTTCCCGATTGGATCTATTTTTGCATTAGAGATTTATTATAATTTTTCGCGTTTCCAACGAAATTTCTGTTCCTCTGCCCATTTTTAATGATTTATTATGGATATTAAACGAAAACTGACACTAAACGTATAATATTTCAGTGCGTATGTGCATAAGAGGAGCACAGAAAAAAACAAAACAAAAAAAAAACGGGATTTTACCGTTACAATATGCCAAAGCATCATCAACACAAGGAAGTATGCCAATACTTTTTTGGCGTTAATTTGTGCTTTTTTTTAAGAAAATATAGTATATCTAGTAGAAAATAGTTAAAATGTTAAGTTTTTTTTTTATAATTGAATATTAATATATATATACGAACATAATCACATTATCTGATATAGGTGCTTAAACTTTATAATTTTTGGTGTGCCAATACTTTTAGGACCCACTGTATATATACATATATTTGAGAGAGTTGAGTGTCACAATAAACCATTTCCATACAATGTTTTCTCTCGCTCTAATTTATGTACTCTGCTGCTCCTATACATTACAGAATTTCACGAGTCATTGATTACTTCTTAACTGAAATAATTCAAAATTCCCTGAAATGTATTACCACAAGTAAATACTGACTAACCTTCTGTTCATTAAATAATTGACTGGTGTTTTATGCCAATATTCAATGAAGCAAGCGAAAATATAGAAAATTAGGATGTCTGAGTCCGGAAGAACAAACTATATTAATCAGATCTAACCAATATAAAGAATTAATATCAGTATTTGTGAAATAAAGCTATACAATAAACAATTTCTATACCATGTTTCTCTCGCTCTAATTTATGTACTTTATTGCCATCCAATAGATGACACAATTTCATATATGTATGTACGTGTCATTGAGTGCTATTCAACTGATGTATTACAAGGAAATACTACTAATAATACAGACTATTCTTCAGTTACACTTAACTTACGGGTTTATTATTGCTTAAGCCTGTGCCGAGCAATGATGTAAAGTCTTAAACAAAAGAATGCGCACATATGTACATACATATCTTTGCAAGCAGGCTTTTATCCTCTTTTTCACTGTGAATATATCGTTTTTTTTTATATATATTCAAATACCTTTTAATGGAACCAAAAAAATTAATCGATGATTTGATGATTTTGATTTGTTTGATCTTTAAGGATCAATAGGTAATATTATATAATAAAAACAAACAGTTTAAGAGAAAAAAATACAAATATTGTAATCGAGTTTGAACGTTTTGTAAAATGACTAATAGAAGTGGCGGAGTTGGTAGAACATGAACTTGAAGTTGAAGGTATGACACCGGAATCATTAACATCGAATTTTTTTTATTTATTTATTTATTTATTTTTTTTTTAATTCTATTTGATTGTGAGGGTGCGAGTTCGAATGACGCGGAAGCATGTTGTTTTAGTCGAGCATTTTTTTCTGCTTTAATAAAACCGCAAATCAATAGGGTTCAGATATATATATATATATATATATATATATAAATTTTCATGGATTCGTACGATGAATTTGGTTTGTTGTGAGCTCAGCCACTTTGTACAGAGCTTTCGCATACCTCCAAACATTATTTCGCGCTACATACAAAAGGTTCTTTTGATATCTTTAGAGCCTCAGCGATTTTGATCACTTCACTTTGCGGCCATCCAAAATTATTTTGTCGACTGTTTTCATGATTTCGTCGGTAACTGCCTTTTTTAGGCGTCCACTATGTGCATAGACCTCGGTGCTCATTTCGCCTCTTTTAAACTTAAAAAACCACTTACGAATGATCGGTTTCCCAAGTGCAAAGTCCAAATAACAGTTATCAAGCCAAGATTGGGCTGCAACAGTATTTTTTTATACAAAAAGCAATGCTTTAATAAGGCACTAAACTGCTCTTTATCCTCGCTTCGCTCAAAATGCTCTATCTCACAAACTAATATTCCGACAGCTGTACGTACACGTGTTTTTACAAGAATGGGGCTAACTAAAAATTATGAGCTTTATACTTGTAGCGCTTTTTGTGTGTTAGCTTACGAACTTTTTAGCCCACCTGTCACATGTATAATTATATGTATTAAAATGGATGACAAACCTCTAAAACCTAAATCTTCAGTTTTAGAGAAAAGAGAAAGAAAAATGTCGATAGTTAAGTTATTGGTAACCTAATTTATCGGCCTTCGGAGGCGCGGGAAATTCTAAATTTTCTAAATTTTCCAAAGTTTAAGAGCCACAACATCGAACATCAAACTACAGGTTTTTACAATTTTCACAATCAGCTAGATTTTTGCATACAGGCACATAAATGCTCTTACATGTGAACAAGGGACTGTAAGTGTGTGCGTGTGTGTTCGTCGCGAAAAAGTATAGGTAATGCACGTCAACGCACAAATAATAATAGTGGAAATATGAAAAATTTAGCATGAGCTTGGTAAACCCATTCATGATTTTGGTATACTCTCCCCTCAGAAGGGAAGAAATGGGATCGATAAGTAAGCAAATAATCTTTGTGCACTGCTGCTTTTTCGCACATACATGTACAGTGTACCCAAAAAGTATTGGCACACCAAAAATTATAAAGTTTAAGCACCTATATTTCTTGTTCCATTGTGGTTGCAAAATAAAAAATAATGTGATTATGTTAATATTCAATTATTAAAAAAACCTAAAATTTTAACTATTTTCTACTAGATATACTATATTTTCTTAAAAAAAAAAACACAAATTAACGCCAGAAAAGTATTAGCACACTTCAAAAAAGTAGCTATAAAATCATAAAAAAATAACTTAAATTTAGGATTAATATTTTGTGGGGCCATCTTTGTCCTCAAAAATGGTTTGGAGGCGTCTGCTCATGCTTCCAACCAATTTGGCTGTCTCCTGCGATGATATTTTATCCCATTCGGTACTAAGTGACGTATTTAGGGAATTCTTGGAGGTTAGTTGATGGGTCCTTATTCTTTTTTTTATCTTATATGACCCACACGTGCCCAATGGGATTAAGATCCGGTGATTGCGGAGAAGTTTTGAGCTGATTACAATGGTAAATCAGCCATTCCTGCACCAAATACGATGAGTGTTTGGGATCGTTATCTTGCTGGAACAGCCACTGTGTTCCATTAAGGCGCCACTGGTCCACACTGTTGGCCAAATTATTCTTAAAAATATCGAGAAAACTATATTTATTCAAGTTTCCATCGATAAAAGCGAGTTGCCCAACTCCAGATGCCGCACAACATCCTCACACCATCACGTTTCCACCGCCATGTTTTATAGTTTTGCGGAGATTCTTCTCCTAAAGCTCTTGGCTTTGCGCCACTCTTTTTGGCTGCCATCAGACCCAAAAAGGTTGAACTTGGACTCATCACTGAAAATTACATTGTTCCAGAATGAGTCCCGGCTGACCAACTTATTTTTTAGCACAATTCAGGCTCTTCGCCTTATTTTGTTTAGAAATAAAATGCCTACGCCGCGGAACTCTGCCATGATACCCAGCCCTATTCAGTGTATTTCGCAAGGTTTGTGGGCAAAACTTGTCTTCAAAAGAATCTTGCAGCTCCTGGCACAGTTTAACTGCAAACTGAATCGGCTACTCGCTCACAGTAGCCACAATAGGCCTTTCTTTTTTTGCGACGCCCAGATCGGCTGTTTGGTTCCACTTTTCCGCTGGAAACATGTTTGATAACATTTCGCATACTCGAGAATGACATATCGACTAGTTTTCCAATTTCCCGATTGGATCTATTTTTGCATTAGAGATTTATTATAATTTTTCGCGTTTCCAACGAAATTTCTGTTCCTCTGCCCATTTTTAATGATTTATTATGGATATTAAACGAAAACTGACACTAAACGTATAATATTTCAGTGCGTATGTGCATAAGAGGAGCACAGAAAAAAACAAAACAAAAAAAAACGGGATTTTACCGTTACAATATACCAAAGCATCATCAACACAAGAAAGTATGCCAATACTTTTTTGGCGTTAATTTGTGCTTTTTTTTAAGAAAATATAGTATATCTAGTAGAAAATAGTTAAAATGTTAAGTTTTTTTTTTATAATTGAATATTAATATATATATACGAACATAATCACATTATCTGATATAGGTGCTTAAACTTTATAATTTTTGGTGTGCCAATACTTTTAGGACCCACTGTATATATACATATATTTGAGAGAGTTGAGTGTCACAATAAACCATTTCCATACAATGTTTTCTCTCGCTCTAATTTATGTACTCTGCTGCTCCTATACATTACAGAATTTCACGAGTCATTGATTACTTCTTAACTGAAATAATTCAAAATTCCCTGAAATGTATTACCACAAGTAAATACTGACTAACCTTCTGTTCATTAAATAATTGACTGGTGTTTTATGCCAATATTCAATGAAGCAAGCGAAAATATAGAAAATTAGGATGTCTGAGTCCGGAAGAACAAACTATATTAATCAGATCTAACCAATATAAAGAATTAATATCAGTATTTGTGAAATAAAGCTATACAATAAACAATTTCTATACCATGTTTCTCTCGCTCTAATTTATGTACTTTATTGCCATCCAATAGATGACACAATTTCATATATGTATGTACGTGTCATTGAGTGCTATTCAACTGATGTATTACAAGGAAATACTACTAATAATACAGACTATTCTTCAGTTACACTTAACTTACGGGTTTATTATTGCTTAAGCCTGTGCCGAGCAATGATGTAAAGTCTTAAACAAAAGAATGCGCACATATGTACATACATATCTTTGCAAGCAGGCTTTTATCCTCTTTTTCACTGTGAATATATCGTTTTTTTTATATATATTCAAATACCTTTTAATGGAACCAAAAAAATTAATCGATGATTTGATGATTTTGATTTGTTTGATCTTTAAGGATCAATAGGTAATATTATATAATAAAAACAAACAAACAGTTTAAGAGAAAAAAAATACAAATATTGTAATCGAGTTTGAACGTTTTGTAAAATGACTAATAGAAGTGGCGGAGTTGGTAGAACATGAACTTGAAGTTGAAGGTATGACACCGGAATCATTAACATCGAATTTTTTTTATTTATTTATTTATTTATTTTTTTTTTTTAATTCTATTTGATTGTGAGGGTGCGAGTTCGAATGACGCGGAAGCATGTTGTTTTAGTCGAGCATTTTTTTCTGCTTTAATAAAACCGCAAATCAATAGGGTTCAGATATATATATATATATATATATATATATATATATATATATATATATATATATATATATATATATATATATATATATATATATATATATATATATATATATATATATATATATATATATATATATGTATATATATATATATATATATATATATATATATATATATATATATATATATATATATATATATATATATATATATATATATATATATATATATATATATATATATATATATATATATATATATATATATATATATATATATATATATATATATATCATGAAATTTTCATGGATTCGTACGATGAATTTGGTTTGTTGTGAGCTCACGCCACTTTGTACAGAGCTTTCGCATACCTCCAAACATTATTTCGCGCTACATACAAAAGGTTCTTTTGATATCTTTAGAGCCTCAGCGATTTTGATCACTTCACTTTGCGGCCATCCAAAATTATTTTGTCGACTGTTTTCATGATTTCGTCGGTAACTGCCTTTTTTAGGCGTCCACTATGTGCATAGACCTCGGTGCTCATTTCGCCTCTTTTAAACTTAAAAAACCACTTACGAATGATCGGTTTCCCAAGTGCAAAGTCCAAATAACAATTATCAAGCCAAGATTGGGCTGCAACAGTATTTTTTTATACAAAAAGCAATGCTTTAATAAGGCACTAAACTGCTCTTTATCCTCGCTTCGCTCAAAATGCTCTATCTCACAAACTAATATTCCGACAGCTGTACGTACACGTGTTTTTACAAGAATGGGGCTAACTAAAAATTATGAGCTTTATACTTGTAGCGCTTTTTGTGTGTTAGCTTACGAACTTTTTAGCCCACCTGTCACATGTATAATTATATGTATTAAAATGGATGACAAACCTCTAAAACCTAAATCTTCAGTTTTAGAGAAAAGAGAAAGAAAAATGTCGATAGTTAAGTTATTGGTAACCTAATTTATCGGCCTTCGGAGGCGCGGGAAATTAAAAATTTTCTAAATTTTCCAAAGCTTAAGAGCCACAACATCGAACATCAAACTACAGGTTTTTACAATTTTCACAATCAGCTAGATTTTTGCATACAGGCACATAAATGCTCTTACATGTGAACAAGGGACTGTAAGTGTGTGCGTGTGTGTTCGTCGCGAAAAAGTATAGGTAATGCACGTCAACGCACAAATAATAATAGTGGAAATATGAAAAATTTAGCATGAGCTTGGTAAACCCATTCATGATTTTGGTATACTCTCCCCTCAGAAGGGAAGAAATGGGATCGATAAGTAAGCAAATAATCTTTGTGCACTGCTGCTTTTTCGCACATACATGTACAGTGTACCCAAAAAGTATTGGCACACCAAAAATTATAAAGTTTAAGCACCTATATTTCTTGTTCCATTGTGGTTGCAAAATAAAAAATAATGTGATTATGTTAATATTCAATTATTAAAAAAACCTAAAATTTTAACTATTTTCTACTAGATATACTATATTTTCTTAAAAAAAAAACACAAATTAACGCCAGAAAAGTATTAGCACACTTCAAAAAAGTAGCTATAAAATCATAAAAAAATAACTTAAATTTAGGATTAATATTTTGTGGGGCCATCTTTGTCCTCAAAAATGATTTGGAGGCGTCTGCTCATGCTTCCAACCAATTTGGCTGTCTCCTGCGATGATATTTTATCCCATTCGGTACTAAGTGACGTATTTAGGGAATTCTTGGAGGTTAGTTGATGGGTCCTTATTCTTTTTTTGATCTTATATGACCCACACGTGCCCAATGGGATTAAGATCCGGTGATTGCGGAGAAGTTTTGAGCTGATTACAATGGTAAATCAGCCATTCCTGCACCAAATACGATGAGTGTTTGGGATCGTTATCTTGCTGGAACAGCCACTGTGTTCCATTAAGGCGCCACTGGTCCACACTGTTGGCCAAATTATTCTTAAAAATATCGAGAAAACTATATTTATCCAAGTTTCCATCGATAAAAGCGAGTTGGCCAACTCCAGATGCCGCACAACATCCTCACACCATCACGTTTCCACCGCCATGTTTTATAGTTTTGCGGAGATTCTTCTCCTAAAGCTCTTGGCTTTGCGCCACTCTTTTTGGCTGCCATCAGACCCAAAAAGGTTGAACTTGGACTCATCACTGAAAATTACATTGTTCCAGAATGAGTCCCGGCTGACCAACTTATTTTTTAGCACAATTCAGGCTCCTTCGCCTTATTTTGTTTAGAAATAAAATGCCTACGCCGCGGAACTCTGCCATGATACCCAGCCCTATTCAGTGTATTTCGCAAGGTTTGTGGGCAAAACTTGTCTTCAAAAGAATCTTGCAGCTCCTGGCACAGTTTAACTGCAAACTGAATCGGCTACTCGCTCACAGTAGCCACAATAGGCCTTTCCTTTTTTGCGACGCCCAGATCGGCTGTTTGGTTCCACTTTTCCGCTGGAAACATGTTTGATAACATTTCGCATACTCGAGAATGACATATCGACTAGTTTTCCAATTTCCCGATTGGATCTATTTTTGCAGTAGAGATTTATTATAATTTTTCGCGTTTCCAACGAAATTTCTGTTCCTCTGCCCATTTTTAATGATTTATTATGGATATTAAACGAAAACTGACACTAAACGTATAATATTTCAGTGCGTATGTGCATAAGAGGAGCACAGAAAAAAACAAAACAAAAAAAAAACGGGATTTTACCGTTACAATATACCAAAGCATCATCAACACAAGGAAGTATGCCAATACTTTTTTGGCGTTAATTTGTGCTTTTTTTTTTAAGAAAATATAGTATATCTAGTAGAAAATAGTTAAAATGTTAAGTTTTTTTTTTTATAATTGAATATTAATATATATATACGAACATAATCACATTATCTGATATAGGTGCTTAAACTTTATAATTTTTGGTGTGCCAATACTTTTAGGACCCACTGTATATATACATATATTTGAGAGAGTTGAGTGTCACAATAAACCATTTCCATACAATGTTTTCTCTCGCTCTAATTTATGTACTCTGCTGCTCCTATACATTACAGAATTTCACGAGTCATTGATTACTTCTTAACTGAAATAATTCAAAATTCCCTGAAATGTATTACCACAAGTAAATACTGACTAACCTTCTGTTCATTAAATAATTGACTGGTGTTTTATGCCAATATTCAATGAAGCAAGCGAAAATATAGAAAATTAGTATGTCTGAGTCCGGAAGAACAAACTATATTAATCAGATCTAACCAATATAAAGAATTAATATCAGTATTTGTGAAATAAAGCTTTACAAAAAACAATTTCTATACCATGTTTCTCTCGCTCTAATTTATGTACTTTATTGCCATCCAATAGATGACACAATTTCATATATGTATGTACGTGTCATTGAGTGCTATTCAACTGATGTATTACAAGGAAATACTACTAATAATACAGACTATTCTTCAGTTACACTTAACTTACGGGTTTATTATTGCTTAAGCCTGTGCCGAGCAATGATGTAAAGTCTTAAACAAAAGAATGCGCACATATGTACATACATATCTTTGCAAGCAGGCTTTTATCCTCTTTTTCACTGTGAATATATCGTTTTTTTTATATATATTCAAATACCTTTTAATGGAACCAAAAAAATTAATCGATGATTTGATGATTTTGATTTGTTTGATCTTTAAGGATCAATAGGTAATATTATATAATAAAAACAAACAAACAGTTTAAGAGAAAAGAAATACAAATATTGTAATCGAGTTTGAACGTTTTGTAAAATGACTAATAGAAATGGCGGAGTTGGTAGAACATGAACTTGAAGTTGAAGGTATAACACCGGAATCATTAACATCGAATTTTTTTTATTTATTTATTTATTTTTTTTTTTTTTAATTCTATTTGATTGTGAGGGTGCGAGTTCGAATGACGCGGAAGCATGTTGTTTTAGTCGAGCATTTTGTATTTTGTGTATGTGTTGTTTGCTATGTATATATAAAATAACTCTAAAATGATTATAAAATGGGCTCTACACAGGGCTCAGGATATCTCATAGTCGAGCAGTATTGACAGAGTACTCTTACTTGTTTCTTATTTAGTTATACATTTTTATTATTATGGTATAAGTGCTATAACGGCAGTCGATAAGGTGTACTTGATACTTGTACTTCGGAGGCGCGGGAAATTCTAAATTTTCTAAATTTTCCAAAGTTTAAGAGCCACAACATCGAACATCAAACTACAGGTTTTTACAATTTTCACAATCAGCTAGATTTTTGCATACAGGCACATAAATGCTCTTACATGTGAACAAGGGACTGTAAGTGTGTGCGTGTGTGTTCGTCGCGAAAAAGTATAGGTAATGCACGTCAACGCACAAATAATAATAGTGGAAATATGAAAAATTTAGCATGAGCTTGGTAAACCCATTCATGATTTTGGTATACTCTCCCCTCAGAAGGGAAGAAATGGGATCGATAAGTAAGCAAATAATCTTTGTGCACTGCTGCTTTTTCGCACATACATGTACAGTGTACCCAAAAAGTATTGGCACACCAAAAATTATAAAGTTTAAGCACCTATATTTCTTGTTCCATTGTGGTTGCAAAATAAAAAATAATGTGATTATGTTAATATTCAATTATTAAAAAAACCTAAAATTTTAACTATTTTCTACTAGATATACTATATTTTCTTAAAAAAAAAAAACACAAATTAACGCCAGAAAAGTATTAGCACACTTCAAAAAAGTAGCTATAAAATCATAAAAAAATAACTTAAATTTAGGATTAATATTTTGTGGGGCCATCTTTGTCCTCAAAAATGGTTTGGAGGCGTCTGCTCATGCTTCCAACCAATTTGGCTGTCTCCTGCGATGATATTTTATCCCATTCGGTACTAAGTGACGTATTTAGGGAATTCTTGGAGGTTAGTTGATGGGTCCTTATTCTTTTTTTGATCTTATATGACCCACACGTGCCCAATGGGATTAAGATCCGGTGATTGCGGAGAAGTTTTGAGCTGATTACAATGGTAAATCAGCCATTCCTGCACCAAATACGATGAGTGTTTGGGATCGTTATCTTGCTGGAACAGCCACTGTGTTCCATTAAGGCGCCACTGGTCCACACTGTTGGCCAAATTATTCTTAAAAATATCGAGAAAACTATATTTATCCAAGTTTCCATCGATAAAAGCGAGTTGGCCAACTCCAGATGCCGCACAACATCCTCACACCATCACGTTTCCACCGCCATGTTTTATAGTTTTGCGGAGATTCTTCTCCTAAAGCTCTTGGCTTTGCGCCACTCTTTTTGGCTGCCATCAGACCCAAAAAGGTTGAACTTGGACTCATCACTGAAAATTACATTGTTCCAGAATGAGTCCCGGCTGACCAACTTATTTTTTAGCACAATTCAGGCTCTTCGCCTTATTTTGTTTAGAAATAAAATGCCTACGCCGCGGAACTCTGCCATGATACCCAGCCCTATTCAGTGTATTTCGCAAGGTTTGTGGGCAAAACTTGTCTTCAAAAGAATCTTGCAGCTCCTGGCACAGTTTAACTGCAAACTGAATCGGCTACTCGCTCACAGTAGCCACAATAGGCCTTTCCTTTTTTGCGACGCCCAGATCGGCTGTTTGGTTCCACTTTTCCGCTGGAAACATGTTTGATAACATTTCGCATACTCGAGAATGACATATCGACTAGTTTTCCAATTTCCCGATTGGATCTATTTTTGCAGTAGAGATTTATTATAATTTTTCGCGTTTCCAACGAAATTTCTGTTCCTCTGCCCATTTTTAATGATTTATTATGGATATTAAACGAAAACTGACACTAAACGTATAATATTTCAGTGCGTATGTGCATAAGAGGAGCACAGAAAAAAACAAAACAAAAAAAAAACGGGATTTTACCGTTACAATATACCAAAGCATCATCAACACAAGGAAGTATGCCAATACTTTTTTGGCGTTAATTTGTGCTTTTTTTTAAGAAAATATAGTATATCTAGTAGAAAATAGTTAAAATGTTAAGTTTTTTTTTTATAATTGAATATTAATATATATATACGAACATAATCACATTATCTGATATAGGTGCTTAAACTTTATAATTTTTGGTGTGCCAATACTTTTAGGACCCACTGTATATATACATATATTTGAGAGAGTTGAGTGTCACAATAAACCATTTCCATACAATGTTTTCTCTCGCTCTAATTTATGTACTCTGCTGCTCCTATACATTACAGAATTTCACGAGTCATTGATTACTTCTTAACTGAAATAATTCAAAATTCCCTGAAATGTATTACCACAAGTAAATACTGACTAACCTTTTGTTCATTAAATAATTGACTGGTGTTTTATGCCAATATTCAATGAAGCAAGCGAAAATATAGAAAATTAGTATGTCTGAGTCCGGAAGAACAAACTATATTAATCAGATCTAACCAATATAAAGAATTAATATCAGTATTTGTGAAATAAAGCTTTACAAAAAACAATTTCTATACCATGTTTCTCTCGCTCTAATTTATGTACTTTATTGCCATCCAATAGATGACACAATTTCATATATGTATGTACGTGTCATTGAGTGCTATTCAACTGATGTATTACAAGGAAATACTACTAATAATACAGACTATTCTTCAGTTACACTTAACTTACGGGTTTATTATTGCTTAAGCCTGTGCCGAGCAATGATGTAAAGTCTTAAACAAAAGAATGCGCACATATGTACATACATATCTTTGCAAGCAGGCTTTTATCCTCTTTTTCACTGTGAATATATCGTTTTTTTTATATATATTCAAATACCTTTTAATGGAACCAAAAAAATTAATCGATGATTTGATGATTTTGATTTGTTTGATCTTTAAGGATCAATAGGTAATATTATATAATAAAAACAAACAAAAAGTTTAAGAGAAAAAAAATACAAATATTGTAATCGAGTTTGAACGTTTTGTAAAATGACTAATAGAAATGGCGGAGTTGGTAGAACATGAACTTGAAGTTGAAGGTATGACACCGGAATCATTAGCATCGAATTTTTTTTTATTTATTTTTTAATTCTATTTGATTGTGAAGGTGCGAGTTCGAATGACGCGGAAACATGTTGTTTTAGTCGAGCATTTTTTTCTTTAATAATATATATATATATATATATATATATATATATATATATATATATATATATATATATATATATATATATATATATATATATATATATATATATATATAAAACTGATTGTGAGTGGTATTATTTTAATTTTCGCACCTGTCTATATAATAAACAAAATACACGATTTCGTTATGTGCACTTACCTTATTCCCGATTATAGCTTTATCACACTGAAATAAACACGTTTTATATATAAAGATAAATTTCAGTTGTTGAGAGTGAATACATACGATATTAGTTTCTTTTTTGTTGATAATGCAGTGATTAGAAACCTGCCCAAAAAGTAGAAAATAGGATAAAAGAAAATAAATCATATACAAATAAAAAAATGTTAGATTAAAACTTACATCAGTAAAACTTTCGTTTAGATCGGTATCCTTCTTAAGTAGGATACTATCCCTTAAAAGCTTTTCTGTACCGATCGAATAGTCTTCAATTTCTAATTTTAAGCCTCCTGCTACTGCTTCTGCTTTAACAGACACATCAGCTTCGTTGCTTTCCAAATTGATCGGTTTCTGTTGAAAAGTATAATATTAGAAAAATTATTAGCCTCATGTTAGTCGGATTACTTACGTTAATTTTCGAGCATGACGATGATGGTAACATAATGCTTAGACGATTGCTTACAGCGGCAGCATCAGTTGTCTTTGTGCCTTTAATGCTAATATATTCTGTTACCTCGCTTTTTGGTTGGCTAGCATTGTTTATGGTATTTTGTGAAGTACCCCCGGAAATATTTTCATTTCTATTGCCACTTAGATCCACATGCGGCACGACTGCACCAATAGATAACTTTTCATTGTCATCCTCCAGAATGCAGCTGACTGTGACAGTATTGACGGTTCCTGGGATAGGCGTATTGCTTATGTTGATGACAGATGATGCGGAATGATTGGATTGGATTACATGGTTAAAATGCTGACTGCTACTAATTTGAGTTGCCTTGCTGTTAATCCCGATGGTAATATTATTGGCATTACCGCTTAGCTTTTCCTGTTGCTGTCCATATGGATCTCCTACCCATTTTTCTGCTTCCGTATCGGGTATACTTGCCACTGGCACAGTATATACCGAGTTGCTATTGTTATTATTTGTTGAATTATTGTTAGTGCTAATGCTGTTAGTCGTAGCCACAATTGTGCCCCCACTGCCAACATTGGCACCACGGTGGTGATTGGTTTCTTTTAAGTTATTGTTGCTTGCAATTGACAAATTCGAAAGATTTGTGGTACGCAATGGGTGAGGTTGGCCCGTATCGATAATCTTTGGGATTTTCATTTCTTCTATGCTATATGTGCACGTAAGTTCTTCTAATGCCGAAAGGCGTTTTTCCTTGCGCTTTTGTCCCAGTTTAATAGCAAACTGTTTATCAATATTAAAATTAGATATATAGAAACAATGATAAAACAATTAGCCAATATTAACTTATTTTCCTTACCTCTAGATCTTCGTATGTTTTGAACTCTAATATGGCAAATCCGTCAATTATCTCCTCCTCTAAGATAGGAGACCTAGGCAGTTTCCGACGAACTGGAGGTGGTGGTCTTGGTGGAGGCTTATCGCGCGGAAGAAGTAATGTTGATGACGACGATGTTGAAAGAAGATCTTCATCTAGTGATTCACCTTCGCTATCACTAGGAGTCGCCATTAGACCAGAATTGCATTCGGGAGAGTGTGGTGGGTTCAATAGCAGTGATGCAATACTGTCAGTAGGTGGCAGTAAATTGTTACTACCGTTACTGCTACTCGTAAAGTTGCCATTGGAATTATTGCTATCTTCTCCCATACTACCAGCACTATTGAGGTGATATAACATGCTATTACCAGGACCCAATGCGCTACTGTTACCTATTAATATGGTAGGTGTAGTTACAGAACCAATTATACCAGTGCTGCTACTGCCAGTAGCAGCGTTTATACCACCCACACCCACACCTACAGATCCTCCAATCAAAGTTCCATTTAATGCACTTAAAGTGCACCGACTATCGCGCTCTGCCTGCAGGCGCTGGGCTCGTTCACGCCGCCGTTTCTGTTGGCGTTGCTGTTTTGTGATTATACTTAGTTGAGGACAACTACTGGAGGTGTTGATGTTATTGGCGTGTCCGTTTGTAGTTGCTAATAAAGTATTTTGAACAGGTGCACACGTTAATGTTGAAGCGGATGAAATGGGTGATGCGATCGAGTGGTCGATTGTAGACGTAACCACTGTTGCGGCTGCCGCTGCTACAATTGATAATTCCGTGTCTGAATCAAAATCACTCGCACATGGTGCAGGTTTTAGTTGTGCTGCTCCTGTTTGATCTGAAGAATTATGGGGTGGTGGTGGTGTTGAAGTTGCCCTTATTCCTGCATTTGAAAAAGAAGGCGGAGCTGGCAACAAACAACTTAATAAAGCAGCATCCGGGGCTAATCCTGCAACATTTAAATTCGATTTTGGCGGCGGTAGACTTAAACCCACAGCTGATGTCTTTGATATCGCTAACGTGGTAAGTGTTGAAGTATCTGGGAGTTCACTTAGCGCTGGAACAATATTGTGTGGGCTTGCTTCATTTTGTTTTCTATTGTTATTGACACTCACGCCAGCTGAGGTTACCGGAAGAACATCTTGAACTGTGTCTACATTGCGGTGTTGTGTTAAAAGACTCAATGATTCCTGTAGCATGCTACCGTCTGAAAGCGAACTTAATACCGTCTGTGGAATTTGGTTTGTGTTAGTTCCATCCATGTTGAAAACGTAATTTTCGCTGTTATTTCTTATTTTTGATAGCTTGGTCACTCTTAGTGCATTGATAATTTTTCGATTAAGCTATTAATGCTGCGGATGCAATTAAAGTTGTAATCATTGAAATTTAAATCCATGAGTGTCCAATGGTGTCATCATGGCATGGAAATAATCCGCGCTTTCTGTTGTATGGCGAAGTTTATAAAGAATTTAAGGCCGACATATACATATGTATGAATAGTACGATGTAAATACCAGCCAATTTTTTTTTTTCGATCATATATACAATAAATTTAATTTTTAACAATCGATTTGCAATATTAGGTGACCGGAATTTTCAATAATTTCTTATTTAATATTTACTTACACAGCAGGTTACGGAAAGGGAAAGATTGATAATTGGATGTGTTTTCGTACGATATACATATGTATAATTGAACTATAAATATATATATATATATATATATATATATATATATATATATATATATATATATATATATACACACATATATATTTATAGTTCAATTATACATATGTATATCGTACGAAAACACATCCAATTATCAATCATTCCCTTTCCGTAACCCCTTAACACTATTTATAATACAATTTCAGATATATTTTTATATGTATCTTAACATAAATCATTTTTATACACATACATATAATTGAATTTTGAAACCAATATTGTGTGAATTTTGTAATTATTTAATATACATATTTAAATTTTTGTGTGCATATACACACATATCCATACACATTTTCACTCTCGTTTTCATTAAACGCATTTTCTGATTTTTGCATAAGTTGTGTGATTCACATTATTACGATTAAAAGATTTTTTAATAATTTAATTTTTTTTAATTATAATTCTTTATGCTCTGAAGTCGGCTACAACAGTGCTCGCGCGCTACTTGCCTTGTATGTATGTAAGTACATATATGAAAGATGTTGTATACAATGAATCTAGTAGCAATAGCCATCTCGCTTGCACTTGTCTTAAAGATTCACTCAGTATTGCGTGTTTTCTACGCGTTGTGTACGCAGCAACAACTACAGCGCCGCACACATCGGTATATGTTACATACTATTTGTTAAATGTTTGAATAATTTACAAAATCTTTCGCTAATGCATTAGCCATACTCTATATATATATATATATTGCACTTAGCACTTTACTAATTTAGATTTCATTCACTCTCGTGTATTTTAAAAAGTGCATTAACACCATTTGATAATTCTAAAACTTTCTGACTAAAAAATCGAAGAAGAAAACAGTAAAGTAATATAATCGATTTTGGTATTATTGTTAATCGACTAGCTGTACTACTACCTCATTGTAATCGAAAATAATAATAGGCCAACATAACAACAATTGAAAGCAAACGAATATGAAATTGTTTTCGTTGTGGAACGATAACTAAACTATATGAGATAAGTATTATAATCGAAAATTAGTATGAAAATTAAACATGAGTGAGTTACAAAACTAATTTGTTTTCCAAGCAGTTCTATTTCATTAATTTACATATATATATATATATATATATATATATATATATATATATATATATATATATATATATATATATATATATATATATATATATATATATATATATATATATATATAAATTTCGTCTGCTACTCTGTTGCAATATTCGGCATCCGACCCAATTGTGTTATCAGCTTTTTGGTTCACGCGTGATGACTTATATATATATATATATATATATATATATATATATATATATATATATATATATATATATATATATATATATATATATATATATATATATATATATATATATATATATATATAAGTCATCACGCGTGAACCAAAAAGCTGATAACACAATTGGGTCGGATGCCGAATATTGCAACAGAGTAGCAGACGAAATTTACCTCCAGCACGTCAAAGCGGGCTGACCGACTCAGAATTCTGCCGGCAGCGGCGGCTTCAAGACAATTTTTATGTAACGTTAAGTTTTTAGTTTTTAATCTCTTCCCAAACGATTCAGTTGATTCGTAAATAAAAAGAATTTAATTAAAACGAAAAGTTAATTGGCGCCCAACGGACCAAAAGAGCCCATTTCGGAATTATTTTGTAATCGCACAACTCAAACCGCGATTGAAAAAAAAGCTTGTGTGTCAACATCGCGAGTGACAAACATAAAAGTGTTCATTTGAAGCAGAAAATCGTGCGTTAATACCAGGAGTTAAAAACACAAATCGTTTTTAAACTAAAACTCAAAGTGTCCACTTGAAACAAAAAATCTTGCGTTATTATAGCAAACTAAAAACAACACAATCGAAATTAAAAATAAAAAGGAACTAAAAAAAAACCCAGCAAAAAGCAGAACGAGTTTAAATCAACAAACAACCACTAACCATGCAACACATAGCCTGGACAAGTAGAACAAACGTTTTCAACGTTTTGAGAGACTGCTTCCCCGACCACTCAACTTTGTATTTGCTAGTATCGGTCGCTTTAGGTTCAGGCAGTGAAAATATGGTCCGGCACAGTCAGTGCACTACAACCGTTCAACCGAAATGATCGAATTCTCATACGTAGAATAACTATATGCTATTTTTCCTATTTTCCAAAAATTGAAATTTGTTCGTTTAGAGATTCGATTTCTTCTCTTTTGATAGATGAGTATACCAGACCGCTGAAAAGGGTTTGCCATGCTCATGCAAAATGTTGATATTTTCATTACTATTTTTGTGAAGTGTATAAAAGTGTGTGCCTGTGTGCGAAACTCTATTATTGCTGCTTGTGGAAATTGTAAATACCCAACGCTTGACGTTGCATGACCTTGTGAACTGCACACACCTCTTTGAATGTGTGTGTATTGTGTCGTGGCGATCGAATTTGTCGTGCGTCGCGATTCAGTAGTTTGTTAATTTTGTATGGTCGGAATTGTAGAGTGATTGTCAAATGACCCGTTTAACCTGCAGCAGTCATTTTGACAATAATGAGTAGAAGTTGGTGCATTCTGGAATATGTGGAAAGTTAAAAAGGAAGAAGTCGGATGTCTAAGCGAACAAATTTCAATTTTTGAGAGCTGTTGCTGCTTGTGCGTACATACATATATACATATGTCGTATTATGAACGTATTTTGACCACTGTACGTGTCTGTCACATTATGAACATAGTTTGACCACTGTGCATGCAAGACGCAGCTGCGCAATGAGATTGGTATGTTGTGAAACCATTCTTAGAATTAGTCTATTATGTAGAATTTGTGTGGCGCCAAAGTAGCGTACGAGCGAGGCGACGGCGTTGTTGCGCTGTCGCCGAGTGTAGTCCAGCTGGCGTGTGCAAAGAAGCATAGATCGATGCGTGATCAGAAAATACGAGTCAGTCAAGTTCAGACAATTGCACGCACCGGTTAGAATTCGCTTCACTCCGAAAGTTTGTGTGTCAATATGGCAGACCAGCCACAAGAAATTAATGAGTCTACGACACATACATATGTATGTACATATATGAACAAACATATATATTTGAGAGAGCGGAGAGAGAGAGAGAGAAAGGAAAATAAATAGCATAAAGCGGCGCTTTATATGAAATTTCGAGCATCTCGGTCGAGCGCTCGTAGCACACTGACTAGGACCACTAACCATACAACACATAGACTACACCAGAAGAACAAACGTTTTCAACGTTTTGAGAGACTGCTTCCCGGACCACTCAACTTCGTATTTGCTCGTATCGGCCGCTTTATGCTCATGCAGTGAAAATATGGTCGGGCACAGTCAGTGAACGCTACGAACGTTCAACCGAAATGCTCGAAATTTCAAACACCTACATATGTGTTGTATGGTTAGTGCTAGGACGTACCATATTTTTATTGCTCGGGAGGAAGTCGAGTTAATACGAAGATAAATTGAAGCTACAACCTCGCTGCAAATTGTTGAAAAAGTTTGTTCTAGATGTCCGCTCTATGTGTTGTATGGTTAGTGGCCAAACGTTATACCACTAACCATACAACACATAGACTGGAAAAGTAGAACAAGCGTTTTCAGCGCATAGTGAAGTCGTATGGCGAACCAATCAACTTCGTATTTGCTCGTATCTGTCGCTTATCGCTTCAGGCAGTGAAAATATTGTCCGGCATAGTCAGTGCGCGTTCAACCGAAGTGGTCAAATTCTCATACGGAGAACGACTGTATGCTATTTTTCCTTGCTCTCTCTCTCTCTCTCTCTGCTCTCTCAAATATATATGTATGTACATATATATATGTATGTACGCACAGGCAGCAGCAGCAGCTCACAAAAATTCAAATTTCTTCGCCCAGAGATCCCATTTCTTCCCTTTCGAGTGAAGAGTATACCAAACTACTGAAAGCGTTTGCCATGCTCATGCAAATTGTTCAGATTTTTATTATTATTTGTGTGAAGGGTATGAAAACGTTGATGCGCATGAAGAATGTTTTCGCGACGAGCATGCACACACACTTACAGTCCTTTGCCTACATGTGTAAGCATTTGTGTGCCTGTGTGCGAAACCTTATTCTTGCTGCTTGTGGAAATTGTAAGGACCCAGCGTTTGATGTTGCTTGACCTTGCAAATTGCATACACACATTTGCATACATACATATGTGTGTGTATGAGCGATGATAGTATTTTTCGAGTGTGTTGCGATTCAGTAGTTTGATAATTTTTGAATTATAGAGTGACTGTCAAATGAGCATTTACGAACTGCAAGTCGTTTGTTCAATCTTGTATATTTCCAAATCCACTTTATGCATATTTACATACGTACATGCATTCTTATAACTGTATATAAGTTATTCCTATTCGTTCTCCTTTGCTTTCCTCTCTTTGCCTATTGCACTCAATATCTTAGTTTTTGTTTCGATTTTGTTATCATCATATGATTTATTTTCTATTCCGCTTTATTCTCGCAAAGAATGCGTGCACTTATTTTGCGTCATTTGGCGCCGACAAATGCAATTCTAGCTATCTTGCTTATTTCGGCAATTACAGTCACCAAACTTACTTATTATAATACATGTGCGTATAAGTCATTCCGATCTAGATGATCGGATTAGGATGAGACCGTAATGTTAAGAACTAAGCAATCGGATTTATTCAAACGAGCTTTATTTGCGCAGCGCGATCGCGTCTGCTTGAAATCAAATTAAGAACTAAAAGTAAAGACAATTTTTTTCTTATTAGCTAGCCCTAACTTGTCGCCGAGTCGGACGTCGCTGGTAAGAAATGCTGACCTTGCACATTGCGCAAGTGTCGCATTTCATGCTCGTGGGACAGGGAGTCAATGGTCTCGGTGCATCATCAGCACTGTCGTAACACATACAATGCCGGATGCCCAATTTAACTTAGCCATAGTTGGATTAGATTTGGCTTATGTTAACTACTCCCCTACTTAAGTTATGACCGTCCTCGGACATTCTAAGATCTCGTAGAACGACCTGGACGCGTTCCTGTACCCTTTTCTTCTTTCTGTAGTGAATTAGCCATGCGATGACAGGCACCGTTCCGCATATCATGAGGCAGATGGACGAAGCTACAACTGGTCTCTCATTTATCTGGGTCTTTAATTCATTGATGTGCCTTAGGTTGTCTTCACTCATCTGGTGCAGGAAAGGCATGCTCAGTATCTTCTGGTGTTCAATGACGTCAAGCACCGGTGATGAAGAGAAGCCGGGAATCTTCCTAATGGCACCGTTGAAGTTGGTGAACTTGGTACCATTGAGATAAGCGTTACGGTCGAACATTACAAGATAGATTCCAGTGACTTTGACTTCTGGCCCGTCGTCGATGCTTACTCGGGCTGGCCTGTCATTGATTATGATGATTCCCTCTTCAACTACCGATATTGGGGCTAGATGGCTTGGCTGCGTGTTGAAATGGGTCGTGGTGACCGAGTGCAGTTCTTGGGCACACGTGTTAACCGCTGACTCTTTGCAGAAGGGCATGTGTGACGATCGACGGCATGATTGTATTGCAATGATTTTTCCATCGCAGTCAGCTACGGTATTCTCAGGAATTTGCAGTAATATTCCGGCATGAGCGACGGGGAAAACTATGACTTTCTTACATATTAGCTTAGGTTTAGGGAATTTAATTATAAAATGGATTTCCTTATCGTTTGCAAAGACATTAACGCTAGAGACATTTAAAATTTGAGTTACGCTAACCTCTGTGAAATCTTTGCTTAAAATTACCTTTAGGTCAATGTCATTGATAATTAAAGGGTTTACTACGTTAGTGGCAGCCAAAGATATCGCAATTATAAGGTTCAATTTCCAAGGTTATTTCTCGCTAAAAGGGTCTCGTATAAGTGCGCAGAATCTATTTGCTGTGACTTTTTATACTTTAAGATTTCGTTAACAATGACTGTAGTGCATTAATCTGTTTTTGAGCGCTTGAATTTATAATGATTTGCCTGAAGAATTCTAGTTTTCGTTCCCAAATCTGCTTCTATTTTTTCTTCTACAAACAAGGGGCTTAGCTTATTACCTAGCCGCTTATTTGCTTTAACTAATACCATCTCACCTACTTCAAATACCCTATTCTGTCTTGACGGGTTATTTCTGTGCTGCGGTTTTTTCTGCGCTTTTTGCAGTTTGTTTATTATGTCTTCTTTTAATTCATCCGGTGATGAATGGATGACGTCGATCGGGACTCTATCTATGACCGAGTGGAATGATCGGTTATATTCCACCGAGGCTTGCAGCACGGCTTTAACCGGGTCTGTGATACCCCTTTGCTGGCATAAGCATCTTGCCATGTCACTTAGGGTGCTATGAAATCGTTCTATTTGCCCATTTGACGTGCTGTGGAGTGGAAGGGCATTAATAACATCGATGATTTTTTAACATTGACCTTATTGTCTCCGAATTAAATGAAGCCTCGTTGTCGCAGTAGAGCGTCTTGATTGTCGGGAATAAGTTGACTATTAATAATATTGGTCCCTTTCTCTTTCGTTCGTTGCGTAGTTTAACTCTCTATCTTTGAGTGCCTTGGAGATCATTGTTATGGGTCTCCCTCCTTGGGACAACGGTCAAACGGTTTTTTAAAGTCAGGATAATGAAGGATTACATCCTCCGAAGCCAAGATATTTCTGAGTTTGTCGAAAGCATTCAACTGCTTTTCAGTCAATTCTACAGGGATTTTTTGGACCTCAGTTTACTGACTCTACCGTTTTCTCCCTTTAAAATATCTGACAGTGGTTTCGCGATTGCAGCAAAGTCTTTGACGAAACATCTATAATAGCTCGCGAGGCCTAAGAAGGATCTTACTGCAAACAAATTCGTTGGTATTTCAAAGTTTTGAATCGCTTTTACCTTGTCTTCGCTTGTCCTTGTACCGCTGCTGGATACAACAAAGCCTTATAACTCAACACTTTTTTTGAAAAAGTGCGATTTTTCTTTGGCGACCCTTATATTGGCGTCTAGGAGACACCTAAGTACCTGGTCTATATCCCTTACATGGTCGCGCTCGTTTTTTGAAAAAATGATGACATCATCGACAGAGACATAACAAGTCTTGCCAATGTGCTCACGGAGCACGTCATAGATCGCCCTTTGGAAAATACTTCCGGCGTTCTTGAGACCGAACGGCAGTCGGCAGAACTCGTATTTCCCTCCATTCACGGAGAAGGAGGCTTTCTCTCGATCTTGCTCCGCTAGGGTGATTTGGTGGTAGCCTGATTTCAGATCTAATGTCGTGAAATACTGGGCCTTACCAAAGTTTGCCAGTATCATGTTGATACTAGGCATAGGGTACTTATCAGCTATCGTTTTTTCGTTAAGCTTACGAAAATCTATGAGTAACCTTTTTTCTCGCTCCTAAGTCGTCGACCCCTTTATTGCCAACAACCCAGATTGGATTGTTATATGAAGAGCGAGATGGCCGTATGATGCCATTTTTCAACAACTCCTTTACTTCTTTATTGACTAAGTCGGCCGCGCCCATCGGAAACGGGTAAAGCTTCGAATAAACTGGTTCACTATCTTTGGTTCGGATTTTTCCGACAACCGATGTGTTATAAGGCAGCAGCTCGTCTGGGTCTGCAAAAGCCTTTATGTTTTTTTATCATGGTTGTGAACTCTTTTTTAACCTCGATCTCTTCAATCTCAGTGAAATTAACATTTTGACATTTATAGAACTGGATTTTTTCAACTCCATTTTTGTGTTCTATAATCTTATCTCTTAGGTTGATAGTGGCCCTAGTTTGAGTAAGGAATTCCGATCCAATTATGCCGTCGAATGTGGACAATGTCGGTAAAATGAAAAATGGGCTCTCGATCCCAAAAACGGACAGGGTACATTTGTGAGTTATGTTTTCTACACCATGTATCGATTTGACACTGAAAGGATTATGTACGGGAGTGGTGCTAATATGCTCGAGGTTATCGAGGCGCAAGTAGTTTTTCGAGGCTCCCGTATCCACTGAGAACTTCAGACTGACCCTTGTTACTGTTCGCTTTACGAACGGGAGCAGGGACGCACCGTTAAAAAATTAACGTTATCGGTATCGTAATCGTCGTTGTTATCTTCTATTTCCTCAACAGCAGTGGATGCGGCCGCTCATACTCGTCGTCTTGCTGACGTGAGTCATTTTGGGACAGGTGATTCACCCTCTGTCTCCTCTGGTCGGAGTGCCTCTCAGAAGTGTTTGACCTCTTGAGGTGAGGTTAGGCTGGTTCCTATTCTGACCTTGTTTTTGTTTTTGGAAATTGGTTGACTGTCGAAACTTGGATGATGACGGGTCAACATCCATTTTTTTCAACGGGTCGTTGCCGCGGCTTGTCCCTCTGCTCTTTTTTGAAGTAAGGGTTTTTTCCTTTACTCCCTTTATCCATTTGTTCAGCCAGCTTCTGGTACTGTTGATTACCACTATTTCTTTTGTCCCTTTCTTCTAGGCTACTGGCATAATTTGACGCAAAAGCATACCTGTCGTGGTTCGCTTCAACCTCTTGTGCCAGTGCGGCTGGCAAACTGCTGGGTTGAGCTGCGAATAATACATCGGTAAGGCTTTTCTTAAGACCAGAGATAAAGATTCGGAGCGCGTCCGATCTGTATTTCTCGTTCATATGATTGGCAATGGCCGTATCATATGACATAATAGTCTTATTGGTAAGAAGCGTGAGCTTCATTTCCACCTCATCATAAAACTGTAATATTGTTAAATTGCCCTTCCTTAGGGTACTCATCTCCTGTTCGACCAGGTGTATAGGACGCTTGTCCGCGCATGTGAAATCTAGTCTATCTATGATAGCATCAAAGTTTAGCTACGTGTTAAACGAAGATAACGTGAGGTCTGCTTGACCTCTGATCTTGTTTCTTAAGATTAAAACTGCCTGATAGTGACGGGAGCTTCCGTCGTACTCGCTATAGAGCCTGTAAGCAGCCTTTGCCGCTTGGCGCCAAGACACATACTTTTCGTGTATGCCACTAAATTCTGGAACTGACTTAACCGCATCAAGCGGATCGTCACAATTTGTACACGGTACGATCTTTACTTCTTCATATACTTTTATAACCGGCTGGGTTATCGCTGTGTTGCTTAATCTGTCTTTTATTTCGCGGACTTGTGCTTCAAATTCAGCCTTTTGGGTTTGTAATGCAGCGTTAATCGCTGCGTTTAGGAACGCGTTTAACTGTTCTGGGTTCATGTCTGTTTTGAGTTCTGAGTGTTTCTCTGTTAAAACTAATCTGTCCAAGTTCACAAGTATTTCGTCAATTGAGTCGATTTCGTCACTGTTCATCTAACTTCGTCACTGTTCATCTAACTTGGTATGCAAAAGTAATCAAAAACAAATAGCGCGCTCACAATCAAAAACAACATATAAAACGAATTTTCTTTTTGCATATAATAACCAAAACAAACGGAATTAGTATTTCTACGTATGATACACTGAGAATGGTGAATTGCAAGAGATAAGCTGTCCGTTGGCAGCCGACACGCTCACATACAATGTATTGAAAACTTGGCGGGTCGCATTTAACCGCGCATTTACTAGATATATTTTAAGTTAACTTTAACGTCTTCAAGTAATTTTTCTTTTTTATTAAGTGACCACAGGTATATTTTTTAAACAAGGATTTCACTTACATGATTTTCCTCTTCCTCTATTTTCTTTTGATTATCGTTGCCGGCTTCTTCCAGTGGAATTACGTTGACGTAGTCTGACCTTGGTCTTCTTCTCCGCTGCCCAAACCGACCGTTTGGTGTAAAAATTAGTTTTTCAGTTGTCTGTTTTTACACTCGTGGCTGCGAATTTGTTGTTTTTAGCCGTTGGACTGGCTTTTAATATTTTATTATTTTGTTAGCCTTTAAAGAGACTGTGGTTTAGTTTATTTAAGATTTATTTTGCATTGCACTTAAACCGATGTGAGCTCGATTTTAAGTTGGGCGCCAGTTATTCCTATTAGTCCTCCTTTGCTTTCCTCTCTTTGCCTATTGCACGCAATATCTTAGTTTTTGTTTCGATTTTGTTATCATCATATGAGATCTCTCTCATAATGAAACAACGCGCGAGAGAAGATTAAGTAATAGAAGTCCATAAACATTTATAAATCGAAAAATCACAGGAATGCGTTAACAAATGAGTTTATTTAATTTTTTTGAATATATCGGGCCGTGCATTCGCATGTGCCAGGATGCATCAAGCTATACTCCAAATTGCTAAAATGACTTGCAGTTCGTAAATGCTCTACAATTCAAAAATTATCAAACTTCTGAATCGCAACACACTCGAAAAATACTATCATCGCTCATACACACACATATGTATGTATGCAAATGTGTGTATACAATTTGCAAGGTCAAGCAACATCAAACGCTGGGTTCTTACAATTTCCACAAGCAGCAAGAATAGAGTTTCGCACACAGGCACACAAATGCTTACACATGTAGGCAAAGGACTGTAAGTGTGTGTGCATGCTCGTCGCGAAAACATATTCTTCATGCGCATCAACGTTTTCATACTCATCACACAAATAATAATAAAAATCTGAACAATTTGCATGAGCATGGCAAACGCTTTCAGCAGTTTGGTATACTCTTCACTCGAAAGGGAAGAAATGCGATCTCTGGGCGAAGAAATTTGAATTTTTGTGAGCTGATGCTGCTGCCTGTGCGTACATACATGTATATATGTACATACATATATATTTGAAAGAGCAGAGAGAGAGAGAGAGAGAGAGAGAGAGAGAGAGAGAGAGAGAGAGAGAGAGAGAGCAAGGAAAAATAGCTTTTTGACTTTTTCGGTTGAACGCTCGTAGCGCACTGACTATGCCGGACAATATTTTCACTGCTTGAAGCGATAAGCGACCGATACGAGCAAATACGAAGTTGATTGAATCGCCATACGGCTTCACTATGCGCTGAAAACGCTTGTTTTACTTGTCTAGTCTATGTGTTGTATGGTTAGTGGTTATACATCGAAATATTTGCAAATCCATACAGAATTTGAGATGCTCATTTTTTATCTTTTTGACATTTTAATAAACAAAAAAGAGTTATGAGCTGTCTAAGATAAAATAATTTTGAAAATATATGTACATTTTCGAGTAAAAAGAATATTCTTATATTCCTTAAATTTTATAAATAATTATTACTTTTTAAAAAAAAAATTTTAATTAATATTTTATATTGCTATTTATTAATAAATATCGGGATCTTTAAGTGTTAAAAATAAATTCATTGTACGGTAATATCAATTTAATACATTGTAACCACAACAACGATAGAAGCGAAGACGAGCTTATTCCTGCTTACATAGAACATAAGAATATAATAAATAATAAAATGACCGATGAACAATTAGCCCGGCTAGAAGCTCAAATGCTAGCCCTTGAACAGCGAGCAGCAAGTTTTGAGGAAAAAATAACAAATATCACAGAACAGTTCAATAAGCTTAGGGGACAGACCCATCAGATTGAAGTTTATGAGGAAATAAAAATTTTACCAGGGAGAAAAAGTCCATAACAGAATTTGATGGGAAACAAGAAACCTTTAAGGTATTTGAACCTTATGATGGCAGCTCGAGCCTATATCAAACTGTCGGTATCATTCACAATAAGGTCAGAGGTCATACGGTATTTAATTTTAATGCGATTACCGCTAGACTGGATTTCACATTTGCTAACAAGACGCCAGTGCACGTGATCCAGCAACAATTAAGCACGCTTAGTCAAGTATTTTATTGTTGAAATACTAGGATGAGGTCAAAAAAGCGGCTGTCCTGAATGAAAAATTCAGGAACGACGCTCTCTACACTTTCGTTTTGGGACTAAGAAAATCCGGCACAGCCCAAAGACCTTCCCACCGCTTTAGTTTCGGCTCAAGAAGCTGAATCGAAAAATGAAAGGGGCATTTTTCCAGCAAATTATGCAAAGCATACTGAAGTAAAACCCCAAAAGCCTAGTGGCCAAAAGACCCAAAATTAGCGTCAATGGTCAACAAGATAATAAGGATTCTTATCAGTAAAAGAACCCCCATTTCTAGAAAAACAAAGGACGGTAATCAAAGTCAACTAAAATCAGGTAGCTGTAAACAACGATTCCATTCTCAAAAATCACAAGGCAGCGGACCTGAACCAATGGAGGTTGAATCTTCTTCTCGGCTTAGACACCCCACACAGAGTTAAAGAAACAGTCAAAATTATGGAGATCAGTCCATAAGGACACAACAGAATTCAAATCATTTGCCTCAGGAAGAGGGTACTGACTCCAATAATATAATAAAATAAGATCAAGGTATGGAGAAAATCCAATTCACTATCTGCCAGCGAGTGACTCATTTTCAAATTAATGACGCGGAAGTTCCCGCCGCGATCAGACCCACTTTCAATTATATGATTGACAGAATGGTTAACGCCTTCGCAGGCGTTTAAGAATCCTTACCATATAACACCATCGCCACTATCCGAACGGTCGGCGAACCGGTGCATTCCAAGTTATATCCATATCCAATGGATATGTCTAAATTTGTCAACGCAGAGGTTAAACAACTTTCTGGCGAATGGCATGATTAGACCCTCAAAGTCCCCCAACAACAACCCAATATGGGTCGTCGACAAAAAAGGTTTCAACGAATCTGGTAATTGATTTTATGAAATTAAATCAAAAAAACTATTGTCAATAAATACCCAACGATTTCGAACATATTGTCGAACATGGTGAAGCTCAGAATTTTACAACGCTGGACAAGTTCTTCAAAAAGACCGTAGAGTACTTGCGATTCACAGTATGCAGAGGCGGAATCCAAACGTCGGTTGAAAAAGTAAAACCCATAAAGGCTTAGCAAGTTACTACAGGTGTTTTATAAAGGGATTCGCCAACATTGTAGACCACTTACAGACATCTTGAAAGGCGAAAATGACAAAACTCGTGCCAGCCACTCGAGAAGGGTGAAAATAGAAATTAACCGCCAACCACTTAGAGGCTTTTAGCAGACGCTATCATATCCTGACTCCAAGAATCCATTTGACCTGACGAGAGATGCGTCAGGTCAAGGGGTGGAAGACGCTCTCTCTCAAGACGGACGCCCTATTACAAGGATCTCGCATACATTGCGAGACAATGAGATAAGTTTCGCAACAAGTGAGCGAGGGCTTTTGGCCATTGTATGGGCTTTGAAAAATCTCAGAAATTACCTGTAGGGTGCTAAAAATTTGGCAGAATCGGATGCTGCTACAATCCATAGCGAAGAGTCTCTGTCCTATACTATCGAGATGACAGATAAGCCGGTGAATTGCTTTTGAAAGCAGATTTTACTGAGAGAGAGTACTGGTATTTAACACAAGTCTTACATTCTCTTAAAGACAAAGACCCGTCACATTTTTTGATTTTCCGATTGAAACACACTGTTCCAAATTTTTCATGAAGTCGTTAATACCAAGGTAACAAACAGAGGAATGTAGCTATTGCCGAACATAATCGCGATCATCGCGCAACGCAAGAAAACGTCCAACAAATACTTGGAGACTATTTCACTCCGAAAATGGGTCGTTTGACAACAGATAGCTGCAAATTGTAGAGTTTTCGCTATGAGTAAACATAATCGGTACCCAATCCGACAAGAAATAGGAAAGACCCCAATACCGTCATATGCTGGAGAAATGTTATACGTAGATATCTATTCTACAGACAACAAATTCTTTCTGACCTGCATTGACAAATTTTTAAAATTCGCAGTCGTTCAGCCTATTCGTTCATGTGCAATAGCGGATATAAAAGCTCCAATATTACAACTGTTAAATTTTATTCCAAAAACAAAAACAATATATTGCGACACCACAACAATGTTGTCAAATAATTTTGGTATAGTAATCACATATGCACCGCCTCTACACAGTACATCTAATCGACAGGTTGAGCGCTTTCATGGCACCCTGGGGGAAAAAGGTCGTCTTTAAAATGGAAACCACATTGAAGACACTGTGGAAAATACCCTTTTAGCAATGATAAAACATAAAAGGTCTATTCATTAGGTCTCAAACAAAAAACCGATTGAGATCATTCATTCTCTCCCAATAGAAACTGCAGTGCGAGTAAAAGAAAAAATCATAACTGCACCGAAAAAGTTTAGAACAAAAAAATAAGAACAGGGTCCAAAAAATATATTAAGCGTGTGAACAAGTTTGGGTAAAATCAAGCAATAGATTGGGAAATAAGGTTTCGCCCTTATTCACTGAAGCAACAGTGGATGCGGACCTAGATACGACGGTTCTTATTAAAGGGACCCTCCCTCCAAAGGGGCAATATGAAGAAAACTTCCACAGCATTTTTAATCCATTTTACAATTCTCAATTATATTTTTAGGTTAGGATATTTTATAGCTCTGACAATGACAATCATGACCTTGACGGAAGCGACTTCAAGACTCAACGGACGGAGACATAACAATCTGGGCAAGTACGGTTATTGAGACACACAACAAATTTGACTTCACACGACACCTACACCTACACCCTACACCACTCTTAATGTCATCATTGGCAGGCCCCTAGTATAAATATGATTGGTAGTGCCCTTAAGGCAATCGGAGGTACTCCAGATTTTGATGACTGAGAACAGATTGAATTCAAACGTTGTCAGCTAATAGAATAAAAAAATAGACAAATTGAGATCAGCAATAAAATTCCAGTTAAGACTTAACTAAATCTCAAAAGCACTTAATGCAATCTTGAGACTAGATGCTGAAGTTGAGCATCTTGGCGCGACAATTATTGCAAAAAATAGAGTGATAATAACAAATCTTGAAGACCTAATTCTCGCCATAACGCTCGTGAAAATAATTTTAATTAGGCAACTAATCTTGGACAACATCGACGTAAATGAATTGGTTAATAAGCAGCTTAAAAATATAAGCGTAGCAGACCTCTAAGAAGTTTCTAGTATTAAATATCCTAAACCTAATGTAAATTGTAAGATAATTAATACTTACCTCGTTCAGCATAATAACATTATAATAGACCTAGATGAAGGAAGTGTGGTGGCTGGCTGCGAAGCTATTTCTGAACGGGCTGACCGTTTGCAACGCCAACTCAGCATTCTGCCGACGTGCCCGCCGGCAGCAGTGGCTCCAAGACATTAAATATTTCTTCCTATCTGCGGGCCCCTTAATAGGACTTGTATAAGTTAACACATCCGGTCAGACAAAGTCAACGACTGCAGTTCTGCACGATCAGCAAAGCAGTTAACACATCCGGTCAGACAAAGTCAACGACTGCAGTTCTGCACGATCAGCAAAGCTGCAACAATGTTTAATGCCAATTATGCCAAACTCCACAATACGTTGCCGTCAACATTCCATGCGCCGTCGCGACGTTGAAACATAATCCATTCAGCATAATCGCTGACACAGCGATTATAGGTCTGGGCTAGCTTATGTTAAGAATATTTTGTCATTTATATTTGAGTACGGATTTGACCAATAAACGAACAAGTAATAATTCTATTTCGCTGATTTAACTTCGTGCAGAGATCACAAGTAAAAAGTTCGAGTATATTAATTATTATTTGGCGCCCAACTGGCAGAACCTGCTCATCAAAGAAATCTCAAGCAAGGAGTCAACATCGTTGGATCGACATCGTTGGACTTGCAGACGGGATAAACAGACGAAAAAGGAGAGCTACAATAACATATAAAAACCATAGTTTTAAAGAAATGTGAGTAGAGTGCTTATTTAAAGTAAATAAATACAAAAATTTAAACAAAAAGTGTTTGTAAAGTGTCTTTGCGACAGAAAATTTTTGAATTAAATTGAAAATCATATGAGTAAAGAAGAGGTATATGACTTAGAACTAGAGGAACTAATAAAAGATATAAAAAACAAACTAGTGCCGGAACAAACAAAAAATAAAATGGCAGTGAGTGAAGAAAATCTGAAAGCGCTGCTCGAGTATGCAGTAAACAGTGCATTAGAAAATCAAGCGCAATTATTTGAAAGAAAAATGGAGGAAATGAGAAACGAGTTTAGAAACGCAACAGTGTCCGTACCCGAGGTTGAAGTGTTTAAAGATGCAGAAATTATTGTAGGTATTAAGTGTGACGAAACACTGGACATAATAAAATCAGTACCAGACTTTGAGGGAAAAATCGAGACTTATGTTTCGTGGCGGAAAGCCGCACACACTGCATATAAAATCTTTGAAAATTATGTAGGAAGTTCAAAGCATTATCAGGCGCTGGGTATAATTAGGAATAAAATCAAAGGCCCCGCTAATATGGTATTGTCGTCATACGACCCTCCACTAAATTTTAAAGCAATTATCAATAGACTTGACTTTACATACGCCGATAAACGCCCCATCTATATAATCGAGCAAGAGTTGTCCGTTCTATGTCAGGGAACCCTGACAATAACCCAATATTATGAGGAAATTGAAAAGAAATTAACACTACTCATAAACAAAACAATTATGACTTACGATTCTACTTTGGCTGATTTTCTAAACGAAAAATACAGAGCAGATGCATTGAGAGTCTTCATTTCAGGCACAAAGAAATCTCTCAGTGACATTCTATTTTCAGCAAGGCCAAAAGATTTGCCATCAGCACTGGCACTTGCACAGGAAGTTGAATATAATCATGAACGCTTCCAATTCGCTAGTAGTTTTGCTAGGAATAATGAAGAAAGAGCTCAGCGTCAGGAACAGGGACAACAAAGGCAGCCCACTGTAGAAAGTACCCCAAACCAAGTAAAAACTCCATTTTACAAACAAAAAACCCAAAACAATAGCCCGAATATAAAACAAGAACCACCACAACCTATGGACGTTGACACTTCATCTCGGTTTAGGCAAACAACTCAATACCCAAACCAAGGTGGTTCCTACCAAAATCAGGTGCCAAAAAGAGCAAGTAGTGGAACAGCTAGAACTACCGGTCCCAAACAACAGAGAATTAATCATCTCTCACAAGATGAAAATTCTGAAGGTCAATCGGAACAAGAGTACCAAGCAGTAGCGGAGGCTGAGGTATCAGATTTGGAAGATGAGGATCAGATTCAAAAGGTCAATTTTTTAGAAATTGCTCCCTGTTACCGTTTGTAGAGCGAACGATAGCAGGTAGACAGATTAAATTACTTATAGACACAGGCTCTTAAAAAAACTATATAAAACCATTCCCGGAACTTAAAAATGTAACTAAAGTTAAAGAAAAATTTTTAGTTAAGTCACTTCATGGCATTAACGCCGTTCAAGAGAAATGTCTTATGCACCTTTTTAATACAACAACCACATTTTTTTTACTTCCCAGCTTATCAAGCTTTGATGGAATAATAGGACTTGATTTTTTAAAAAAAATTAGCGCAAATCTAGATTTGAACAATAACGTCTTAAAAACAAAAAATGGATCCGAAATAATTCAATATAAAAAAAGCCCAAATGTCAACTTTACCGAAGTAGAAAATATAAAAGTTCCGCAAGAAATTGAAAAAGAATTTAAGAAAATGTTACAAGAAAAAATAAATGTTTTCGCTGACCCTAACGAATCTCTTCCTTACAACACAAATATTGTCGCTACAATTCGAACAGAAGACGAAAAAGCAGTGTTCTCTAGACTTTACCCATACCCATTAGGAGTATCAGAGTTTGTCAATAACGAAACTAATGACATGCTGAGAAACAATATTATCAGACCATCTAATTCACCGTATAATAATCCGGTGTGGGTAGTAGATAAAAAGGGTCTAGACGAACAAGGAAATAGGAAAAAACGCCTTGTAATTGACTTTAGGAAACTTAATTCAAAAACTGTTGATGACAAATACCCTATACCGAACAGTGTAGCTATTCTCTCAAATCTTGGTAAAGCCAAATATTTCACGACACTCGATCTGAAATCAGGATTTTATCAAATACTTCTTGCAAATCTCACTTTTTTAAAGAAAAGGTCGAGTATCTTGGATTTGTGGTCTCCCGGTATAACAACTAATCCCAGCAAAGTTGAAGCACTTAGCAAATTTCAACAGCCTACCAACCTGTTCCAAGTTAGATCATTCCTTGGTCTAGCGAGCTATTACAGATGCTTTATAAAAAATTTTGCATCTATAGAAAAACCATTGACAGACTTGCTAAAGGGTGATAATGGTAAAACAAGTGCAGGACAATCGAAAAAATTCCTGTTAACCTTGATGAAAAGCAGATAGCCACCTTCGAGAAATTAAAGAATATCTTAAGCTCCGAAGATGTAATGCTCCTATACCCTGATTACCAGAAGCCATTCGATTTGACGACAGATGCTTCGTCCTCTGGCTTAGGCGCCGTTTTGTCACAAAACAAGAAGCCGATAACCATGATTTCCAGGACTTTAAGAGACAACGAATTAAATTTCGCCACAAATTAACGTGAGCTACTTGCAATAGTGTGGGCCCTAAAATCCCTAAGAAACTATTTGTACGGTGTAAAAAATTTAAGTATTTATACCGATCATCAGCCACTAACATTTGCAGTCTCAGACAAAAAAACTAAAAATTAAGAGATGGAAATCCTTTATCGATGAACACAACGCTCAAATTTTCTACAAGCCTGGTAAAGAAAATTTTGTCGCCGATGCTCTATCAAGACAAAACCTTTACGCTCTCGAAGAAGATGCTCCATCAGACTTACCCACTATGCATAGTGAGTTGTCATTGACATACACTATCGAGTCTACTGAAAAACCGATTGTTTCAGCACTATAGCTTCTGAAAAAATTATTATTATGTTCGGACATAAAACAAGACATATCATACACTTTTCGAATAGAGAAAACTTAATAGAAAAAGTGTGTGATGCGGTTAAAAAAGAAGTAGTGAATGCAATCAAATGCGACCTGCCGATACTAGCATTTATACAAAACAAGCTAGTTGAGACTTTCCCTTCAACCAAATTTTGTCACTCAAATAAATTGGTCATCGATGTTCATGATAGGAATGAGCAAAAAGAAATCATAGTCGCAGAACATGGCAGAGCACATAGAGCAGCGCAAGAGAATATAAGAGAATATAAAACAAATTCTCCAAGACTATTATTTCCCAAAAATGACCCGTCTAGCAAACGAAGTAGTTGCAAATTGTAAGACTTGCAGCAAAGGAAAATATGACCGACACCTACAAAAACAGTACATTAGCGAAACGCCAGTCCCTAATCAAGTAGGAGAAATTCTCCATATTGACATTTTTTCTACAGATAAAAAGTATTTTCTAACCTGTATTGATAAATTTTCTAAATTTGCCACTGTTCAGCCCATAGCTTCCAGAACGATAATAGATATTGAGTCCCCCATCTTACAGCTCATGAATTTCTACCCTAATACTAAAATTATCTACTGCGATAACGAACAATCACTGAATTCAGAAACAATAAGATCTCTTTTAAAAAACCGGTTTAATGTTAATATTGTAAATTCGCCACCACTACATAGTACTTCAAATGGACAGGTAGAAAGATTTCACAGTACTCTTGCAGAAATTGCCAGATGCTTGAAATTAGAAAAACAATTAAATGACACTACTGATATTATACTTCAGGCAACAATAGAATACAATAAATCAATTCACTCAGTCGTTAATAAAAAACCAATCGACATAATTCATGCATCCCCACCAGAATTTGAAGCAGAAATAAGAGAAAAAATATCTAAAGCGCAAGATCTGCTACTGAAAAGACAAAACGCGGACAGAAGAAATAGAACTTTTCAAATAGGCGACAAGGTACTTATGAAATTAAATAAAAGACTTGGTAACAAGCTAACTCCTTTGTTTGAGGAAGTCATTGTGGAAGCCGATTTGGGGTCCACGGTTCTTATAAAGGGGAGGGAGGTACACAAGGATAACATAAGATAAGAAAAAAATAATTATCCTTCCAGTACTTATTCTGCTCTGTATCCTATCTTTACTAGGGTTTGGATTCTTCGCCTTCTACTTCTAGTAGCAGCAGCAGCTGGAAAGATTATCAATTACTCGAACTCGGACTATATTCCCATCATGGACGGAAACGTAGTTATTTGGGAAAATTTTAAAATTTTAAGACATTCTTCTAATCTCACAATGTACTCGGAAATTGCCGAGGAAACTAATTCACTTATGAAACATTTCCCACAGTCTCATATGAGACAATTTCTAGAATCAGATTTAGGTCATATTAGGACACTGCTAGAAACAGTTAATATTCACCATAGGCAAGCTAGGAGTATAAATATTTTAGGAACAGCTTTAAAGATAGTAGCAGGAACTCCTGACTTTGATGACTTCGAAAATCTGAAATTTCACCAGCAAAAACTAACTGACTCAATTGAACAACAGGCAGTTATAAATACAAAAGTACAAGAAAAAATTAATAACTTAACAGAATCCGTAAATAAAATAATTAGATTTGCAAAAGAGAAACAGATCGATACAGGAAACCTCTACCAAGCATTACTCACAAGAAATAGAATTATAATCTCTGAACTCGAAACATTAATGTTGTCTATTACGCTCGCAAAGATTCAAATTATAAACCCAACAATTCTTGACTCTAATGACCTAAGTCAAATTTTAAATGAGCACTCTACAAATTTAACTATAACAGATTTAATTGAAATAGCCCATGTAAAAGTCTTTTTCGATCATAATTTTGTACATTTTCTTATCAAGTACCCAAATCCTAGCGTAATATGTAAGAAAATAACCATATTCCCCGTTCAACATAATGGAACGATACTTGACCTCGAAGAAAATAACAACGTCGCAGATTGTGGTAACAATATCTTAGCTATTGGGAACTGCACCGCTACTCTCACCTATACATTCTGCAAACAGCTGAAATCAACAACTTGTGCGCAGCAACTACATTCTGGAGGTATAGCACACTGTAAGACTCGTCCCAGCCACCTGCAGCCGCTGATGGTAATTGACGATGGTATCATCGTTATCAACGAAGCTACAGCTACAATACAGATGAATAGCAACACGGATAGAGTCATCCACGGCACACACCTGCTGACGTTTGATGAGGAAATCTACGCGAATGGGTCTCTCTTTGAAAATACCAAAAACATACTCAGGCGTCATCCAGGCCCAGCAATATCGGCAACCCTAAACATAACTGGCCACCGAGAGATTTTAAGCATGCCCTATCTTCAGAGGCTGAACTTTGAGAATCTTTAATATATTGGAAACATCGGAAAAAAAACTGTCAATATGGCCTATGATGTTTGCAGCATCTCTTGTCACTCTGATCATCGGTCTCGTCGTCTTCAAGGTTCATCAAAAATGCAAAGAGAATAAACAACAAATCTCGATACGAGCTGTCATCGACACTTTGAGGAAAACCGAGGACGGCCTTCAAACTAGCGAGGGAGGAGTTAACACATCCGGTCAGACAAAGTCAACGACTGCAGTTCTGCACGATCAGCAAAGCAGTTAACACATCCGGTCAGACAAAGTCAACGACTGCAGTTCTGCACGATCAGCAAAGCTTCAACAATGTTTAATGCCAATTATGCCAAACTCCACAATACGTTGCCGTCAACATTCCATGCGCCGTCGCGACGTTGAAACATAATCCATTCAGCATAATCGCTGACACAGCGATTATAGGTCAGGGCTAGCTTATGTTAAGAATATTTTGTCATTTATATTGCAGTACGGATTTGACCAATAAACGAACAAGTAATAATTCTATTTCGCTGATTTAACTTCGTGCAGAGATCACAAGTAAACAGTTCGAGTATATTAATTATTAACTTATATACATAATTACATAATTGCTCATTTGACAGTCACTCTACAATTCAAAAATTATCAAACTACAGAATCGCGACACACTCAAAAAATTCTATCATCGCTCATACACACACATATGTATGCAAATGTGTGTATGCAATTCGCAAGGTCAAGCAACATCGAACGCTGGGTTCCACAAGCAGAAAGAATAGAGTTTCGCACACAGGCACACAAATGCTAATACATATAGGCAAAGGACTGTAAGTGTGTGTGCATGCTCGTCGCGAAAACACATTCTTCATGCGCATCAACGTTTTCATACCCTTCACACAAATAATAATAAAAATCTGAACAATTTGCATGAGCACGAACCGCTTTCAGCAGTTTGGTATACTCTTCGCTCGAAAGGGAAGAAATGCGATCTCTGGGCGAACAAATTTGAATTTTTGTATACATACATATATATTTGAGAGAGCAAAGAGAGAGAGAGAGAGCAAGGAAAAATAGCATACAGTCGTTCTCCGTATGAGAATTTGACCATTTCGGCTGAACGCTCGTAGCGCACTGACTATGCCGGACAATATTTTCAAGTTCTATGCGCTGAAAACGCTTGTTCTACTTGTCTAGTCTATGTGTTGTATGGTACAAGTTAACAAGTAATCCTCGTTAGGTCCCCTATATCTTAAGTAACCCTCGCTCTTGCATTGCGCTGACGAAGCAGTGCAATGGTAAAGAGTAAGAACAGTAACATGACACTCGCGAATACCGCAAGTTGAACTGTTATCGGCTATGCTGAGTCTTGTGCTGAGTCGGCGCTGCCGGCAATGACTCTGCTCTCTTTTATATTCGGTTTAGCTTTAGTCTTTAGTTTTATACGTATAACCGAACAATAAAGTTGGAATAATTCTGGCACATAGCCATCGAAACATTTGTATTTAATTCATTTAAATTGCTAAGCAACAAGGCTGGTAATAGTTTAAGGGGACGAAGTCAAGTCCTCCAACATAATCTTCGTAAAGGAGTTTACACCCAGATCGGAGTAAAAACCAAACCAGGACCAGAATACATAACTACACCCGGAGCGGAGTAATATATCTACGGCCGGACCGGAAGGCTTAATAATTGGCGCCCAACATGATGCTCGAATTCACATCCTCAAGAAGAGCCACGTTAATTATAGTGCAGTAAATTCACTGTCTCATATCATGTAAGTTCATTCAAATGAACCTTCAAATCGTAGAAGAAAGAAACATTTTTTTGCTTTCAAAGCAAGTGAATGTGAGTATCAAGACACATTCCACAAAAATCACGTAAAGTAGAGCAATACAAAAAATTTTGATATTTGCATATGTCGGAGAGTGGCCTATTTCTTGTGGCTGGTCTGTCATATTGACACAAACATTTTGAGTGAAGCGAATTCCAATTGGCGCGTGCACACATTTTCTGATCACGCATTGATCTATGCTTCTTTACACACGCCAGCTGGACTACACTCGGTGACAGCGCGACAATGCCGTCGCCTCACTCGTACGCAACTCTGGCGCCAGACAAATTCTACGTAATAGACTAATTCTAAGAATGGTTTCACAATATACCAATCTCATTTCGCAGCTGCGTCTTGCATGCACAGTGGTCAAACTATGTTCATAATGTGACAGACACGTACAGTGGTCAAAATACGTTCATACTGCGACATGGCCTTCCTGACGATTACACGTCCTCATGTATAAAGTTAAACATCTTGATTGGAATCATATCTTATTTCTAATCAAAATAAGTCATCTCATTTACATAGTTTCATCATCTAAATTTTCGCATCATTTAAACATCTACATTTGTTCTTATTGACATCATCAAAATAAATCTCTCAGTTCATTACCCACATAATCATTACTTTATCCCATTCTTCAAATGTTAGTTAATACAAATAAACTCAACCCTTTGGATTTAATTTTTATCTTACATCTATTTTACATCATCAAATGTCAGTGTTACGGGATATCTCATTTACATTTCCAAAGTACATCGTACTCTTCCGCAACAACTCGCCCATTTGGCTTTCCATCAAATGTTAGTTTGGCAGGATATCATTCAAATTTAGTAGCTTGTACTCTTCTGCGACAAACCCGACTATTTGGCTTTCCATCAAATGTCAGCTTGGTAGGATATCATTCAAATTCAGTAGCTTGTACGCTTCTGCGACAAACCCGACCATTTGGCTTTCCATTTTATCATACCACAGTTAAACAGGCTCTTGCCGCCACTCTGCGACGATATGTACCACTTGTACCATGATCTCTCACTAGATCAACTGTCCGCTATGAACAATGTCACCCTTCACCTGCATGAGCATTGACACTTGAACCTAGCCCCTGTGTATGATGTCCTCCGCACCTTCTGCGTGACAGAGGTAACCTCTTGACCAGCGTCTTTTTCACAGTGGTCAATATAGTCAAACATTTCTGTTTCGATTTGCTTATCTGGTAATGCTCGTAAATACTTGCGAATACTTGCATTTTCTCTTATTTGTTAATGACCTTAACATGTAATGATCACCTTCTAGTAATTCAGTAACTACAAATGGTCCCCTAAATTTGGAATCCAATTTTGTCTGATGCCGTTCTTCACTCTTTAACAAAACATGGTTACCAATTTTGTGTTTCCTTATTTTTGCCCTATTTTTATTAACTCTATTTTTATCATACTCGGTATTCCTGACCATATTTTCCTTAGCTTGAATTCTCGCTTCACTACGATCAATTTTCGTTTCTTCACTGATAGGTAACATGCCCAAAGGCCTTGCTACCCTACCAATTAATAATTCCAATGGACTAAAGTTAGTTACTCTATTGGTCATACAATTCATGGGCAACTGTACTTCTTTTAACGCTTCTTGCCATGATCGTGAACTTGTTTTTACTGCTGTCATCATACTTTTCTTAGTGTGCATCACGCGCTCCACTTGCCCATTAGCTCTACTAGCGCTTGTTGCTATCAAACGCAAACTTATTTTATTACTTAAGCAAAAGTCTCTAATGCCACTACTTGCAAAGCTTCTGCTCTGATCTGCAATGATATGATTGGGTGCTCAAAAAAGTGATATAGTAGATTTCCTTACATATTTCGTCATACTATAAAACCAATATTACTCAAAAACCTTGTTAAGTGCTTTCTGCCAACCCAAATGCATTATTGCTTCATGCACATGATTATAACAGACCATTTTAAGGCATTCGGAATCACAGGTAGACAACATGTTTTGCCATTTCGCTGAATAATGCGATACAGCAACCCGGCTCTAAATTCGTATGTTCTTAAAACATCATCTTGAGTTTCCCCAGCATTTAATTGCTTGACTATATCCATTATGTCCGAATCGCCTTGCTGCTCCGCCAATAACCAATTATCTGCAATTTCTGCTAAATCCACACGAACTTCTTCTACTTTCTTTATAATTTTGACCTCTGTGCGTAAAGGATTTCGAGACAGAAAATCTACATGGGCCATTTGGCTCCCTTTCCGATATTCTACGTTGAAATCAAATGATTGTAAATACGTCCAGCATTTATGCACTCTTGGCGTCAATTCGGCTTTTTTTCGGCTTGTTTTTAACGAATTGCAATCAGTATATACAGAAAATTTTGTACCATGTAAATAATGTCGAAAGTGCTTCACAACATTGTATACTGCCAGAGTTTCCAACTAATACGAATGATATTTGGATTCTGACGCTGAAGTACACTTGCTGTAATATTCGACAACTCTACATTTCCCTTCGTGCTTATGCATCAGCATAGCACTATAACCGTTCGAGCTCGCATCTGTATGAAGTTCTATTGGGAGTTGAGGATCAAAAATAATAATAACTGGGTCACTTGTCAACACGTCTTGTCTTTTGACGTATTTGTTCCTTCTTCCACACAAATCCGTTTTTTTTTCGCAGTCAGGTGATACAACGGTTTCATTTGTTTAGAAAATCTTAGAACAAATTGTCTAAAATATGAGGCCAGGCCTATAAATTGCCTTAGTTATGTGACACTGTTTGACTTTGGTAAAACGGACTACGCTTCCATTTTTCTTGGATTTGGTTTTATTTCACCATTTTCAATATAAAATACAAGGTACTCAATTCCTGTTCGTAAAAACGCACATTTCTTTATATTGAATGAAAATCCTGCATTTGCCAATGCCTCTAAAACGATTGTTAATCTTTCAAAAGCCTTTGATACTGCCACAATCAAGACTTCGTCAATATAAACAACTGCGTATGCATATGCCAATTACCCAAAGCTTTTACAATCGCACGCTGAAACACTGATGAGGCATTCTTGAGGCCAAACGGCATAGCTAAAAATTCATACTGACCCTCTGGATTCACAAAAGCGGTTCGTTCAATAGAATCTTCGTGTATCGGTATTTGATAAAACTCACTTGCCATGTCCAGACTAGAAAAATATTTTCCGCCTCGTAATCTGCATATCTGATCTGATATCAATGGAAGAGGATATTTATCAGACACTGTATTCGCATTTAGTTTACGGTAGTCTACACACAGTCTATCACTACCATCTTTCTTCTTAACCAATAACATTGGACTAGCAAATGGTGGGCTGCTTGCTCGTATGACATTTTAATCATTTGCTGAATTTTTCCTCTAACAAGTTCCTTCTCATGGACGTCTTTGAACTGTTTTATTTTTATCTAAAAACCGAATTTCTAAAGCACCAGTTGTTACACGTCTATTGGGTATTATATATCTATAAAATCATTAAAATGCTCACCAAGTATTTCTTTTATTCTATGCTTATCACTTTCGTTCAGTTCAAATTTGATTCTCTAGAATTTTAGTATCACTTTCTTTGTAAGTTTCATTAATTTGTTTTATTTTATAAATGTCGAACCTGTCAGCTGCAATTATCACACCAAAACCGAGCTGCAAGATTTCCCGACCAATCATTACATCTTGTTTCAAGCAATCATCTGTCACCACGTGAAATAATATTTCTAGGTTAAATTGAGAAACTTGCACTGTAGCCAAAATTTGCAAATTGCTCTTCACAATATTTTCTTCTATACCTCTCAATATTATCAAGCTATTTATTCGCTTGCCAGACAACTTATTACTTAATGTTTCCTTGATCAAAGAGCACTCGGCACCCGTATCAAAGAAAAAAAAGCTCACCCATTTGGTACATTTTTCCTTTCGGCTTTATTACTGTACACAAGTTTACTCGCTTCTCAGTGCTGCCAGACGGTACTGCCGGTACTGACGGTACTGCTGATGCAATGTGACCAATGACTCCACACTTATAACAAGTCACTCCTGCTCTCTCTCATCCTGGTGTAGCGTGCGGTCGATGTGGCCTTGTATTGGGATTCTCATCCGCTTTCTTCTTACTGGACTCGGCTACTTTGTGTCCATTGATCCTCAGAAAATGCAGGAGGTGGTGCCGAACCCACTTCTGATGTCGGAGAGTGGCCTATTTCTTGTGGCTGGTCTGTCATATTGACACAAACTTTTTGAGTGAAGCGAATTCCAACCGGCGCGTGCAATTGTCTAAACTTGACTGCCTCGCATTTTCTGATCACGCATTGATCTATGTTTCTTTACACACGCCAGCTGGACTACATTCGGCGACAGCGCGACAATGCCGTCGCCTCACTCGTACGCAACTCTGGCGCCAGACAAATTCTACGTAATAGACTAATTCTAAGAATGGTTTCACAATATACCAATCTCATTTCGCAGCTGCGTCTTGCATGCACAGTGGTCAAACTATGTTCATAATGTGACAGACACGTACAGTGGTCAAAATACGTTCATACTGCGACATATACATAAATATATTAATTATATTTCGTACACATGTGGTTCTGAAATTTTACAATTTACAATTTAAAATGAAATTTGTATTTATGAGCTGGTTCAACGGGTTAAGAAATATAAAAATTGAGTGCGACAGCGAAACAGAGTGTGCGGCAGATAGTGATAGCCGAACACAGAACCAAACAAGCTTTACCATGGACACAAACCAAGTGGAAGCTTTAGTCCGAAATGCCGTTGCCCAAGCCTTGAACCAACAAACAGAGAGGTTTCCGGCCCAGCTAAATGCTGTAGCAACCAGAGTAAACAGCTTGTGCATTAAAACGCCACAAGTTGAAGCTTTCCAAAGAATTGCAGTCAACCCAGAGATTAGGTGTGATATTCCACTTGATATCATAAAGTCAGTCCCTGAGTTTAGTGGGGGCTCTGATGAATATGTAGCTTGGAGGCATTCGGCCTGCGATGCCTATGAGTTGCTTAAACCATTTAATGGCAGCTCTACACATTACCAAGTTGTGACAGTTATCAGAAATAAACTCAGAGGGGCAGCAAGGTTCACACAACACAGTGCTAAACTTCGATGCGATAATATCCAGGCTAGATTGCTCCTACGCCGACAAGACGTCGTTACGCCTTTAAGACAGGGACTCGACATGGTCCGACAAGGCGAATACAGCTAAATAGCGAGGTCAGAGCAGACGCACTCCATGCGTTTGTCTCTGGCATGAAAAAGTCCCTCAGAGCGGTAGTTTTTCCGGCACAGTCGAAAGATTTGCCTTCTGTCATGGTATTAGCAAGGGAGGCTAAGGCGAGCATTGAGCGGAGCATATTTTCTGCATCATATGCTAAGGCTGTAGCCGAAAGAGATTACGCTACGAGGGAAAACAAGAGCCGCCCATAAGGTGCGGGTCAAAGGATGAATAGCAGAGACGATCGTAGCCACGAAAAGAATCCCCATTCGGGTCAAAAGCCTGGATGGGAGGATATTAAAAATCCTCATTGACACAGGGGCGGCAAAGAATTACGTCAAGCCCGTAAAGGAGCTAAAAAAGGTAATTCCTGTCGACAACCCTTTCTCCGTGAGCTCAATACATGGCTCAAGCGATATAAAAAATAAATGCGTTATGAACATATTCGGGCAAGTATCCCCATTATTCTGTTGGACACACTCACCTCATTCGACGCCATTATAGGCTTCGGCTTGCTAGCGAAAGCAGGAGTGGCATTGGATTTGCAAAAAAGCATGCTCACTTATAAAAATGGGTCAATACCACAGCTGTGCGGATGTAAGCTTTACAGATGTGAACGACATTGTGGTACCAAACTCTGTAAAAAAGGTATTCAAGACCATAATCCTGAAAAGGCTAAAGGCATTTTAGACCTCTAACGAGTCGTTACCTTATAACACTTCCGTCATCGCCACCATTCAGACCACCGACAATGATCCGGTATACAGAATATTATACCCACATCCTATGGGAGTTTCAGACTTCGTGAACAACGAGATCAAACAGTTACTCAGAGATGGCATAATAAGACCATCCAGGTCCCCATACAACAGCCCAACTTGGGTTCTCGATGACAGCGGAAGCAAAAAGAAACGATTGGTGATTGACTTCAGGAAACTGAATGATAAAACTATAGCCGATACCCATGGCCGAGCATTCCTATGATCCTAGCGAACCTAGGACAAGCTAAATTTTTTACAACCCTAGACTTAAGGTCAGGGTACCAACAAATATATCTTGCAGAAAAGGATCGTGAAAAAACCTCGTTCTCAGTGAACGGAGTAAAATACGAATTTTGCCGATTGGCTTTCGGATTTAAAAAAGCATTTTCAGAGGGCCATCGTTGATGTTCTTAGAGAACATATAGACAAGTTTTGCTATGTTTATGTGGATGATATCATAATCTTCTCCAAAAACGAAACCGACCATGTCCGACACATAGACACGATTTTAAAGTGCCTAATCAATGCCAACATGCGCGCTGCACAGGAAAAGACGAAAATTTTATAAGGAAAGCATCGAGTTCTTGGGATTTGTGATAACAAAGGACGAGGCGAAAACAGACCCTAAAAAAGTTAGGGCCATAAAAGAATACGCAGAGCCAAAAAATCTGTTAAGCCTGCGATCATTTTTAGGTCTAGCCAGTTTTTACAGAGCCTTTATTAAAGACTTTGCGGAAATAGCAAGCCCTTTAACCGACATCCTCGAAGGAGAAAATGGGTCAACAGGCAAACATATTTAAAAAGGTCAAGGTTGAGTTGCTTTTGAGAGATTAAGGAACATCATGGCATCAGAAGATGTCATCCGCATGTACCCAGATTTCAAGCAGGCCTTTGACTTAACCACTGATACCTCAATGGATGGCATTGGTGCGGTTTTATCTCAAAGAGGTAAACCAATAACTATGATTTTCAGCTACGAACGAAAGAGAATTGTTACCGATAGTATGGGCGTTAGGTAAATTAAGGAATTACCTATATGGTACAAGGGGTATAAACATATTCACAGACCATCAACCTCTACGTTTGCTGTTTCAGACAGAAATAATAATGCTAAAATAAAAAGATGGAAGGCGTATTGACGAACATTAACGCGAAAATGTTCTATGGCGAAAAGGACACAGACGTCAAAGGAGGTGCAAAGGATGATCAATAGCTATAAGGTGTCCGAGGACGGACAAGTTTAAGGGCGGAGTAATTATCAAGTAATCCTCGCTCGTTAGGTCCCCTGTATTTTAAGTAACCTTCGCTCTTGCATTGCGCTGACGAATCAGTGCAATGGAAGAGAGTAAGAACAGTAACATGACACTCGCGCATACCGCAAATTGAACTGTTATCGGTTATGCTGAGTCTTGTGCTGAGTCGGCGTTGTCGGCTATGACTCTGCTCTCTTTTATATTCGCTTTAGCTTTAGTCTTTAGTTTTATACGTATAGCCGAACAATAAAGTTGGAATAATTCTGGCACATAGCCATCTAAACATTTGTATTTAATTCATTTAAATTGCTAAGCAACAAGGCTGGTAATAGTTTAAGGGGACGAAGTCAAGTCCTCCAACATAATCTTTGTAAAGGAGTTTACACCCGGATCGGAGTAAAAACCAAACCAGGACCGGAAGACATAACTGCACTCGGATCGGAGTAATATAACTACGGCCGGACCGGAAGACTTAATAATTTACATACATATATGACGTGAAAAATGAAAAATGAGATTGTGAACTTAATATCATACTTCAGAAAATTTTGCGAATATATCCGAAGATTTAACAACTTGTCCCTGATATATGTACATATTTACGTAAACTAATAAAGATGAGTTATTATATGAGATTAAAATATTAAGATTATCCAAGTTATAAGTATCAAAATGCCAAGATGAAATCAATAGTTAAGAGTAAATGGTTCAATAATGCCAGATTCTAAGAGTCGAGTTCGGAGTGACATGATTGCAGAGTTTAGCAAATAGTTCTAACTGTCCAAACACCGCATAACCATTAATGTTTTTATTAAAGGCAGAAATGAATGGTTGAGCGCTAAGATTTACATATGTTAACCAATCCACATATCAGCCACATGGTCTGAAAATTTTATTAAATTAAATCCACCTATAAGAAAAGTTTTTTTAACAATTAATTCTTATAACACAGGCCATAAGCGCAACCCTAGCGCAGTCGTTGCGTTAACAATGTATCAGTTGTTCACAGGGATCAGTGTATCTCTTAATTGAGCAGACCCAATTACGTGGACCAACATTAGTTACGTTGAAAAAACATTGAAATTGTTCACTACGTCACTTAATCTACTTACAATTGAAATACCTGCCTTTAAGTAATTTTTCAATTTAAGCTTTATTGTACTTTTAGGCTGGAAAACTCAAGCATGTAAGCCATTAGGCGAAGCCGCTGGCATGGGCGCTGCTACTTGCTACTTTTGCATTATTAAAATCAATGCGTTCTTACCTATCTCAGCACATACTAATATTCAGCTCGCTGTAGAACTGACTAATATTGCACTGATTTCTGTATTGCAGTATGCAACTTCTCATCATATATATATATATATATATATATATATATATATATATATATATATATATATATATATATATATATATATATATATATATATATATATATATATATATATATATATATATATATATATATATATATATATATATATATATTTATTTATATATACATACAAGTTATGTTTATCCGATCGTCTCACGATGTTCTAGCGGCAACTTCGATGAATTCGTCCCCTTTGGTGATCGTTGGTCTTGTGGCTCACCAATGTGTTTCAATAAATGATCAAGATTGACGGCTATGTGCCGGAGTGAGATTCAGACAAGTTATCCGTTCTTTATTAAAAATCAAACTAAACTAAAGACAAAGGCAAAGCATATTTCTACCTTAAAGTCAAATACATCACGGCATCAAGCTACCTTTGGCACGCTGATTCAGCATTTTAAACGGTACAGCACTTCAGCATATGAAGTGTCAGATTACCGCTACTTTTTGTCGTCAGTGTAGGGCACTGAACACGCGATTTGGCGCATCAGCATTGTTTACGCGAAGCTACTCAGTTGCTATGCTATTTATGGTGTTAACTGCCACGGACCTTCGTTCGTTTTCGGATTCGGTGACATTTTTACATCTGGATTCAACTTTTGGGAAGGCTTTTTTTTATTTCATCGGATTAAACTAACTATTGGAGTGTCTTGTTTGACAAGTTAAGTCAAGTCTGCATGATTGAGGATTGTGGGATTTACTATGTTAGATTTTGCCAAGGTTATCGTAAGGATCAAATTTTGGATTTCAGTGGTTAGCATTCTGTTGCTTGCTAAAAGCGCTTCGTATAGGTGTGGAGTGTCAGCCAAATTGTTTTTTTTTTTAGATTTTGTTATTTGGTATCTGTTAATTAATTTATCTGTTTTTGAGTTTCGGAGTTTATTTCTATCTGCCTGGAATTTGAATCAATTAGATGGGTTTCTGTTACTCTAATTTTCAGGAAGGCAGAAGCATCTGGAATGCCGGCCACTTCTTTCAATGCTCTTCCTAGGAAATCTAAGCTTCTTGCCATTCAATGGTGTACCTTAAGAACGGGCAGCAGTGTTCTTATGTGGTCTGTGTCTACATCTAAAAGCTTACGCATATGCGATTGTGGGAAGGAATCGAACAATTTTTTAGTTTCCTCTATCATGCTAACGAATTTTGAGAGATTACTGGTGTGTCTCAAGCAGTCGCGTTGCTCGAATACCAATACTTTCCCGTCTATTACTGGGATGTAGTCGGCATGCGAAAAGTCGATGATCCGAGTATTTGCTACTGCTAGGATGATGAGAGTCATGAGGGTAAACCTGGAAATTTAATTTTGCGGTGAGATTATGATGCTTTATCTTGATGATCTTAACTTTTAACTAAATAAACATGTAAACCTATTTTAGGTTGGCCTTGTGGACCAAACTCCCTTTAACTAAGACAGACGTTTCCATGTCTGCTTGTATTGTCTGCCTAGTGCAAAGAGGGGTTAGCTTATTTCCTAACCATTTGTTGTAGGGTTTTATTGTATTCTACCGTTGCTCTCAAGATTAGTTCAAACGCGTCTTCGATTTTTTTGTCTATCTTTAGACACATAGCGATTTCGGCTAAGGTACCGTGAAAACGTTCCACTTGGACATTTGACAAACTATGAAGAGGAGGTGAGTTTACAATGTCAATGTCGTATTGGTTTTTCAACATGGATGTGATGGTCTCCAAGTTGAATGTTTTAAATTGGAAACAAATTTACAGTTTGCAACAAGAGGCCTTTTAAATCGACAATTGTTCCGGATATTACCGGTTGTACTAAGGCGAACTTGGAGAACTTGTCTATTCAAGTTAGGAATTGTTTCTTGTCGGTTGTGAAGATGTCTATGTGTAAAATCTAGCCAGTATAGCATGGATTGGGTGTTTCGCTGAGTTGTTTGCAGTTTGCAACCACTTCTTTTTCTAGGTTGCTCATGTTCGGAAAATAATAGTCGCGAAGGACTTGTTTGACATTTTCTTGAGCTGCTCTGTGTGCCTTTTTGTGCTCAATAGTGACAATTTCTAGTTGTTCACTCTTATCGGTTATGTCCCGTACAAAGTTTTTGCAGAACCGAAACTGAGTAGCAGGAAAGTGGGAAACGAACTCGTGCTAGAAACTTGTGCCAATGTGTGGAGGTCGCATTGGATAGCGTTTACGACTTCCGGATTTATGACGTCTTTAAGAATCTTGAATACGGTGTTCTTATCAGTGAAGTTGATCAGGTGGTGGGTTTTGTTTCGGAACAAAAACAAATTGCGTTTTAATGGGAAACGTGCTTCTTCCAGAATGATTTGATTCCTGAAACAATTCAAGGGTTTGTCAGTAGCTTAGACCGTGTAGGCTCGTTTTGTAGGGCATTAAGATTTTGTCTGGATAGAGCATCACCAACAAAACTTTCTTTATCCGGCTTATAACAAACCTTGGTGTTGTGTTGGTCAATGTAGGGTTTCCACCTTTTTATTTTTGCGTTGGTGTTTTTGTCCGCTACTGCAAAGGTGAGTGGTTGGTGGTCTGTGAAAATATTAATTTCCCTGGAGCCATACAGAAAGTTCTGCAATTTATTTAAGGTCCACACGATGGCCAGCAACTCCCTTTCGTTGGTGGCGTAATTCAACCTGGCATTTTTCAGGGTACGTGAAATCATAGTGATAGGTCTATCTTCTTGAAATAGTGGTCAGGTCAAAAGGTTTCTTAAAGTTGGGATACATGAGAATTACGTCTTCAGACGCCAAGATGTTTCGCAAGCGTTCAAATGCGTTGCGCTGGGTTTCATTGAAATCGACCACAATCTTTTTGGATCTATGCTTATCCACTGAGTCGTTCTCTCCTTTCAGAATATCTGTTATTGGTCGAGCTATAGCTCAAAGTCCTTTATGAAGACTGCAAAGTCCTTTATGAAGACTCTGTAGTAGCTTGCCAGACCCAGAAAGGATCTGACACTGTAAATGTATTTGGCTTCGGGGTATTCTTGAAAGGCAATGATTTTTTTGGGTCGGATTTTATCTCTTCCTTACTTACAATGAAACCCAGGTATTCTACGCTTTCCTTAAAGAAGCTAGTTTTCTCCTGGCTTACTCTCATATTGGCTTCGATCAAGCATTTAAGTACTGTGTCGATGTGGTTGACATGGTCTGATTCATTCTTTGAGAAAACTGTGATGTCATCTATGTAGACGTAACATATTTTCCCAATATGTTCCCTAAGAACATCATAGATTGCCCTTTGGAAGATGCTACCAGCATTGTTAAGACCAAAGGGTAGACGGCAGAATTCGTATTTACCGCCGCAAACGGAGAATGACGTCTTTTCGCGGTCATGTTCCGCAAAGTATATTCGGTGATACGCTGACTTTAGCTCGATGGTAGTGAAAAACTTAGCGTTTCCCAGGTTCGCTAGAATCATGGGAATACTAGGCATTGGGTAACGATCAGGTATGGTTTTTTCGTTCAGCTTCCTGAAGTCAATGACCAATCTCTTTTTGTGTTACCATAGGCATCTGTGCCTTTTTTGTTAACAACCCACGTTGAGCTCTTGTAAGGTGACCTTGATGGTCTGATGATGCCGTCTTTCAGCAATTGCTTGACTTCGCTGGCTACGAATTCCATAACGCCCATTAGATTAGGGTAAGATCTGGCATATACAGGCTCGTTGTCTACCGTGCGAATCGTGGCGGAGACAGAGGTGCTGAAAGGAAGCGCTTTTCCTGCTGTTGAGAAGGCCATTTTCCTTTTAACGATCATGCTTCTGAACTCCTTTTTAATGGAGTGAGAAACCACGATGTCGTTTACATCAGTGAAATTTACATCGGTGCATCTCTGGTATTGAATTTCTTCAGATATGCCCTTATATTCAAGAGAGATCTCTGCTATGTTCAACTTTACTCCGGCTTGTGTTAACAAGTCGAATCCTATAATGGCATCAAACGTGCTGAGAGTGTCTATAAGAAAGAATGGGGAAGAGTGCATGAAAATGTTCATCAGCCACTTTTACTTAATTTCAGTGGATCTGTGGATCGAATTCACTGAGAAAGGCTTGGCGACCGGCTTTATGGTTTTTAGCTCCTTTATGGGCTTAACATAATTTCTTGCCGCACCTGTGTCAATTAGCATTCTTAATGTTCTCCCAGCAAACCGTCGTTCGATGAACGGCAACCGGGAACATTCCCTAAAAAATGGATAGAGTCAGATTGTGCGTACTCGTCCTCGCTGTCGATTTCTTCAACTGCGGCCTTTGCTCTGCTCTTACGTACGCTGCCTTTGTTTCTTCAGTATATTCTTGAACAATATTGTTAAGACGTGGGTCTGTTTGGCGGTCTGAGGAATTTCTCCTCTTGAGAGCGTTTGATTAATTTTGGTGGTACTGTAGTGCATTAATCTGTTTTTGAGCGCTTGAATTTATAATGATTTGCCTGAAGAATTCTAGTTTTCGTTCCCAAATCTGCTTCTATTTTTTCTTCTACAAACAAGGGGCTTAGCTTATTACCTAGCCGCTTATTTGCCTTAACTAATACCATCTCACCTACTTCAAATACCCTATTCTGTCTTGACGGGTTATTTCTGTGCTGCGGTTTTTTCTGCGCTTTTTGCAGTTTGTTTATTATGTCTTCTTTTAATTCATCCGGTGATGAATGGATGACGTCGATCGGGACTCTATCTATGACCGAGTGGAATGATCGGTTATATTCCACCGAGGCTTGCAGCACGGCTTTAACCGGGTCTGTGATACCCCTTTGCTGGCATAAGCATCTTGCCATGTCACTTAGGGTGCTATGAAATCGTTCTATTTGCCCATTTGACGTGCTGTGGAGTGGAAGGGCATTAATAACATCGATGATTTTTTAACATTGACCTTATTGTCTCCGAATTAAATGAAGCCTCGTTGTCGCAGTAGAGCGTCTTGATTGTCGGGAATAAGTTGACTATTAATAATATTGGTCCCTTTCTCTTTCGTTCGTTGCGTAGTTTAACTCTCTATCTTTGAGTGCCTTGGAGATCATTGTTATGGGTCTCCCTCCTTGGGACAACGGTCAAACGGTTTTTTAAAGTCAGGATAATGAAGGATTACATCCTCCGAAGCCAAGATATTTCTGAGTTTGTCGAAAGCATTCAACTGCTTTTCAGTCAATTCTACAGGGATTTTTTGGACCTCAGTTTACTGACTCTACCGTTTTCTCCCTTTAAAATATCTGACAGTGGTTTCGCGATTGCAGCAAAGTCTTTGACGAAACATCTATAATAGCTCGCGAGGCCTAAGAAGGATCTTACTGCAAACAAATTCGTTGGTATTTCAAAGTTTTGAATCGCTTTTACCTTGTCTTCGCTTGTCCTTGTACCGCTGCTGGATACAACAAAGCCTTATAACTCAACACTTTTTTTGAAAAAGTGCGATTTTTCTTTGGCGACCCTTATATTGGCGTCTAGGAGACACCTAAGTACCTGGTCTATATCCCTTACATGGTCGCGCTCGTTTTTTGAAAAAATGATGACATCATCGACAGAGACATAACAAGTCTTGCCAATGTGCTCACGGAGCACGTCATAGATCGCCCTTTGGAAAATACTTCCGGCGTTCTTGAGACCGAACGGCAGTCGGCAGAACTCGTATTTCCCTCCATTCACGGAGAAGGAGGCTTTCTCTCGATCTTGCTCCGCTAGGGTGATTTGGTGGTAGCCTGATTTCAGATCTAATGTCGTGAAATACTGGGCCTTACCAAAGTTTGCCAGTATCATGTTGATACTAGGCATAGGGTACTTATCAGCTATCGTTTTTTCGTTAAGCTTACGAAAATCTATGAGTAACCTTTTTTCTCGCTCCTAAGTCGTCGACCCCTTTATTGCCAACAACCCAGATTGGATTGTTATATGAAGAGCGAGATGGCCGTATGATGCCATTTTTCAACAACTCCTTTACTTCTTTATTGACTAAGTCGGCCGCGCCCATCGGAAACGGGTAAAGCTTCGAATAAACTGGTTCACTATCTTTGGTTCGGATTTTTCTGACAACCGATGTGTTATAAGGCAGCAGCTCGTCTGGGTCTGCAAAAGCCTTTATGTTTTTTTATCATGGTTGTGAACTCTTTTTTAACCTCGATCTCTTCAATCTTAGTGAAATTAACATTTTGACATTTATAGAATTGGATTTTTTCAACTCCATTTTTGTGTTCTATAATCTTATCTCTTAGGTTGATAGTGGCCCTAGTTTGAGTAAGGAATTCCGATCCAATTATGCCGTCGAATGTGGACAATGTCGGTAAAATGAAAAATGGGCTCTCGATCCCAAAAACGGACAGGGTACATTTGTGAGTTATGTTTTCTACACCATGTATCGATTTGACACTGAAAGGATTATGTACGGGAGTGGTGCTAATATGCTCGAGGTTATCGAGGCGCAAGTAGTTTTTCGAGGCTCCCGTATCCACTGAGAACTTCAGACTGACCCTTGTTACTGTTCGCTTTACGAACGGGAGCAGGGACGCACCGTTAAAAAATTAACGTTATCGGTATCGTAATCGTCGTTGTTATCTTCTATTTCCTCAACAGCAGTGGATGCGGCCGCTCATACTCGTCGTCTTGCTGACGTGAGTCATTTTGGGACAGGTGATTCACCCTCTGTCTCCTCTGGTCGGAGTGCCTCTCAGAAGTGTTTGACCTCTTGAGGTGAGGTTAGGCTGGTTCCTATTCTGACCTTGTTTTTGTTTTTGGAAATTGGTTGACTGTCGAAACTTGGATGATGACGGGTCAACATCCATTTTTTTCAACGGGTCGTTGCCGCGGCTTGTCCCTCTGCTCTTTTTTGAAGTAAGGGTTTTTTCCTTTACTCCCTTTATCCATTTGTTCAGCCAGCTTCTGGTACTGTTGATTACCACTATTTCTTTTGTCCCTTTCTTCTAGGCTACTGGCATAATTTGACGCAAAAGCATACCTGTCGTGGTTCGCTTCAACCTCTTGTGCCAGTGCGGCTGGCAAACTGCTGGGTTGAGCTGCGAATAATACATCGGTAAGGCTTTTCTTAAGACCAGAGATAAAGATTCGGAGCGCGTCCGATCTGTATTTCTCGTTCATATGATTGGCAATGGCCGTATCATATGACATAATAGTCTTATTGGTAAGAAGCGTGAGCTTCATTTCCACCTCATCATAAAACTGTAATATTGTTAAATTGCCCTTCCTTAGGGTACTCATCTCCTGTTCGACCAGGTGTATAGGACGCTTGTCCGCGCATGTGAAATCTAGTCTATCTATGATAGCATCAAAGTTTAGCTACGTGTTAAACGAAGATAACGTGAGGTCTGCTTGACCTCTGATCTTGTTTCTTAAGATTAAAACTGCCTGATAGTGACGGGAGCTTCCGTCGTACTCGCTATAGAGCCTGTAAGCAGCCTTTGCCGCTTGGCGCCAAGACACATACTTTTCGTGTATGCCACTAAATTCTGGAACTGACTTAACCGCATCAAGCGGATCGTCACAATTTGTACACGGTACGATCTTTACTTCTTCATATACTTTTATAACCGGCTGGGTTATCGCTGTGTTGCTTAATCTGTCTTTTATTTCGCGGACTTGTGCTTCAAATTCAGCCTTTTGGGTTTGTAATGCAGCGTTAATCGCTGCGTTTAGGAACGCGTTTAACTGTTCTGGGTTCATGTCTGTTTTGAGTTCTGAGTGTTTCTCTGTTAAAACTAATCTGTCCAAGTTCACAAGTATTTCGTCAATTGAGTCGATTTCGTCACTGTTCATCTAACTTCGTCACTGTTCATCTAACTTGGTATGCAAAAGTAATCAAAAACAAATAGCGCGCTCACAATCAAAAACAACATATAAAACGAATTTTCTTTTTGCATATAATAACCAAAACAAACGGAATTAGTATTTCTACGTATGATACACTGAGAATGGTGAATTGCAAGAGATAAGCTGTCCGTTGGCAGCCGACACGCTCACATACAATGTATTGAAAACTTGGCGGGTCGCATTTAACCGCGCATTTACTAGATATATTTTAAGTTAACTTTAACGTCTTCAAGTAATTTTTCTTTTTTATTAAGTGACCACAGGTATATTTTTTAAACAAGGATTTCACTTACATGATTTTCCTCTTCCTCTATTTTCTTTTGATTATCGTTGCCGGCTTCTTCCAGTGGAATTACGTTGACGTAGTCTGACCTTGGTCTTCTTCTCCGCTGCCCAAACCGACCGTTTGGTGTAAAAATTAGTTTTTCAGTTGTCTGTTTTTACACTCGTGGCTGCGAATTTGTTGTTCTTAGCCGTTGGACTGGCTTTTAATATTTTATTATTTTGTTAGCCTTTAAAGAGACTGTGGTTTAGTTTATTTAAGATTTATTTTGCATTGCACTTAAACCGATGTGAGCTCGATTTTAAGTTGGGCGCCAGTTATTCCTATTAGTCCTCCTTTGCTTTCCTCTCTTTGCCTATTGCACGCAATATCTTAGTTTTTGTTTCGATTTTGTTATCATCATATGAGATCTCTCTCATAATGAAACAACGCGCGAGAGAAGATTAAGTAATAGAAGTCCATAAACATTTATAAATCGAAAAATCACAGGAATGCGTTAACAAATGAGTTTATTTAATTTTTTTGAATATATCGGGCCGTGCATTCGCATGTGCCAGGATGCATCAAGCTATACTCCAAATTGCTAAAATGACTTGCAGTTCGTAAATGCTCTACAATTCAAAAATTATCAAACTTCTGAATCGCAACACACTCGAAAAATACTATCATCGCTCATACACACACATATGTATGTATGCAAATGTGTGTATACAATTTGCAAGGTCAAGCAACATCAAACGCTGGGTTCTTACAATTTCCACAAGCAGCAAGAATAGAGTTTCGCACACAGGCACACAAATGCTTACACATGTAGGCAAAGGACTGTAAGTGTGTGTGCATGCTCGTCGCGAAAACATATTCTTCATGCGCATCAACGTTTTCATACTCATCACACAAATAGTAATAAAAATCTGAACAATTTGCATGAGCATGGCAAACGCTTTCAGCAGTTTGGTATACTCTTCACTCGAAAGGGAAGAAATGCGATCTCTGGGCGAAGAAATTTGAATTTTTGTGAGCTGATGCTGCTGCCTGTGCGTACATACATGTATATATGTACATACATATATATTTGAAAGAGCAGAGAGAGAGAGAGAGAGAGAGAGAGAGAGAGCAAGGAAAAATAGCTTTTTGACTTTTTCGGTTGAACGCTCGTAGCGCACTGACTATGCCGGACAATATTTTCACTGCTTGAAGCGATAAGCGACCGATACGAGCAAATACGAAGTTGATTGAATCGCCATACGGCTTCACTATGCGCTGAAAACGCTTGTTTTACTTGTCTAGTCTATGTGTTGTATGGTTAGTGGTTATACATCGAAATATTTGCAAATCCATACAGAATTTGAGATGCTCATTTTTTATCTTTTTGACATTTTAATAAACAAAAAAGAGTTATGAGCTGTCTAAGATAAAATTATTTTGAAAATATATGTACATTTTCGAGTAAAAAGAATATTCTTATATTCCTTAAATTTTATAAATAATTATTACTTTTTAAAAAAAAATTTTTAATTAATATTTTATATTGCTATTTATTAATAAATATCGGGATCTTTAAGTGTTAAAAATAAATTCATTGTACGGTAATATCAATTTAATACATTGTAACCACAACAACGATAGAAGCGAAGACGAGCTTATTCCTGCTTACATAGAACATAAGAATATAATAAATAATAAAATGACCGATGAACAATTAGCCCGGCTAGAAGCTCAAATGCTAGCCCTTGAACAGCGAGCAGCAAGTTTTGAGGAAAAAATAACAAATATCACAGAACAGTTCAATAAGCTTAGGGGACAGACCCATCAGATTGAAGTTTATGAGGAAATAAAAATTTTACCAGGGAGAAAAAGTCCATAACAGAATTTGATGGGAAACAAGAAACCTTTAAGGTATTTGAACCTTATGATGGCAGCTCGAGCCTATATCAAACTGTCGGTATCATTCACAATAAGGTCAGAGGTCATACGGTATTTAATTTTAATGCGATTACCGCTAGACTGGATTTCACATTTGCTAACAAGACGCCAGTGCACGTGATCCAGCAACAATTAAGCACGCTTAGTCAAGTATTTTATTGTTGAAATACTAGGATGAGGTCAAAAAAGCGGCTGTCCTGAATGAAAAATTCAGGAACGACGCTCTCTACACTTTCGTTTTGGGACTAAGAAAATCCGGCACAGCCCAAAGACCTTCCCACCGCTTTAGTTTCGGCTCAAGAAGCTGAATCGAAAAATGAAAGGGGCATTTTTCCAGCAAATTATGCAAAGCATACTGAAGTAAAACCCCAAAAGCCTAGTGGCCAAAAGACCCAAAATTAGCGTCAATGGTCAACAAGATAATAAGGATTCTTATCAGTAAAAGAACCCCCATTTCTAGAAAAACAAATCACGGTAATCAAAGTCAACTAAAATCAGGTAGCTGTAAACAACGATTCCATTCTCAAAAATCACAAGGCAGCGGACCTGAACCAATGGAGGTTGAATCTTCTTCTCGACTTAGACACCCCACACAGAGTTAAAGAAACAGTCAAAATTATGGAGATCAGTCCATAAGGACACAACAGAATTCAAATCATTTGCCTCAGGAAGAGGGTACTGACTCCAATAATATAATAAAATAAGATCAAGGTATGGAGAAAATCCAATTCACTATCTGCCAGCGAGTGACTCATTTTCAAATTAATGACGCGGAAGTTCCCGCCGCGATCAGACCCACTATCAATTATATGATTGACAGAATGGTTAACGCCTTCGCAGGCGTTTAAGAATCCTTACCATATAACACCATCGCCACTATCCGAACGGTCGGCGAACCGGTGCATTCCAAGTTATATCCATATCCAATGGATATGTCTAAATTTGTCAACGCAGAGGTTAAACAACTTTCTGGCGAATGGCATGATTAGACCCTCAAAGTCCCCCAACAACAACCCAATATGGGTCGTCGACAAAAAAGGTTTCAACGAATCTGGTAATTGATTTTATGAAATTAAATCAAAAAAACTATTGTCGATAAATACCCAACGATTTCGAACATATTGTCGAACATGGTGAAGCTCAGAATTTTACAACGCTGGACAAGTTCTTCAAAAAGACCGTAGAGTACTTGCGATTCACAGTATGCAGAGGCGGAATCCAAACGTCGGTTGAAAAAGTAAAACCCATAAAGGCTTAGCAAGTTACTACAGGTGTTTTATAAAGGGATTCGCCAACATTGTAGACCACTTACAGACATCTTGAAAGGCGAAAATGACAAAACTCGTGCCAGCCACTCGAGAAGGGTGAAAATAGAAATTAACCGCCAACCACTTAGAGGCTTTTAGCAGACGCTATCATATCCTGACTCCAAGAATCCATTTGACCTGACGAGAGATGCGTCAGGTCAAGGGGTGGAAGACGCTCTCTCTCAAGACGGACGCCCTATTACAAGGATCTCGCATACATTGCGAGACAATGAGATAAGTTTCGCAACAAGTGAGCGAGGGCTTTTGGCCATTGTATGGGCTTTGAAAAATCTCAGAAATTACCTGTAGGGTGCTAAAAATTTAGCAGAATCGGATGCTGCTACAATCCATAGCGAAGAGTCTCTGTCCTATACTATCGAGATGACAGATAAGCCGGTGAATTGCTTTTGAAACCAGATTTTACTGAGAGAGAGTACTGGTATGGAACACAAGTCTTACATTCTCTTAAAGACAAAGACCCGTCACATTTTTTGATTTTCCGATTGAAACACACTGTTCCAAATTTTTCATGAAGTCGTTAATACCAAGGTAACAAACAGAGGAATGTAGCTATTGCCGAACATAATCGCGATCATCGCGCAGCGCAAGAAAACGTCCAACAAATACTTGGAGACTATTTCACTCCGAAAATGGGTCGTTTGACAACAGATAGCTGCAAATTGTAGAGTTTTCGCTATGAGTAAACATAATCGGTACCCAATCCGACAAGAAATAGGAAAGACCCCAATACCGTCATATGCTGGAGAAATGTTATACGTAGATATCTATTCTACAGACAACAAATTCTTTCTGACCTGCATTGACAAATTTTTAAAATTCGCAGTCGTTCAGCCTATTCGTTCATGTGCAATAGCGGATATAAAAGCTCCAATATTACAACTGTTAAATTTTATTCCAAAAACAAAAACAATATATTGCGACACCTCAACAATGTTGTCAAATAATTTTGGTATAGTAATCACATATGCACCGCCTCTACACAGTACATCTAATCGACAGGTTGAGCGCTTTCATGGCACCCTGGGGGAAAAAGGTCGTCTTTAAAATGGAAACCACATTGAAGACACTGTGGAAAATACCCTTTTAGCAATGATAAAACATAAAAGGTCTATTCATTAGGTCTCAAACAAAAAACCGATTGAGATCATTCATTCTCTCCCAATAGAAACTGCAGTGCGAGTAAAAGAAAAAATCATAACTGCACCGAAAAAGTTTAGAACAAAAAAATAAGAACAGGGTCCAAAAAATATATTAAGCGTGTGAACAAGTTTGGGTAAAATCAAGCAATAGATTGGGAAATAAGGTTTCGCCCTTATTCACTGAAGCAACAGTGGATGCGGACCTAGATACGACGGTTCTTATTAAAGGGACCCTCCCTCCAAAGGGGCAATATGAAGAAAACTTCCACAGCATTTTTAATCCATTTTACAATTCTCAATTATATTTTTAGGTTAGGATATTTTATAGCTCTGACAATGACAATCATGACCTTGACGGAAGCGACTTCAAGACTCAACGGACGGAGACATAACAATCTGGGCAAGTACGGTTATTGAGACACACAACAAATTTGACTTCACACGACACCTACACCTACACCCTACACCACTCTTAATGTCATCATTGGCAGGCCCCTAGTATAAATATGATTGGTAGTGCCCTTAAGGCAATCGGAGGTACTCCAGATTTTGATGACTGAGAACAGATTGAATTCAAACGTAGTCAGCTAATAGAATAAAAAAATAGACAAATTGAGATCAGCAATAAAATTCCAGTTAAGACTTAACTAAATCTCAAAAGCACTTAATGCAATCTTGAGACTAGATGCTGAAGTTGAGCATCTTGGCGCGACAATTATTGCAAAAAATAGAGTGATAATAACAAATCTTGAAGACCTAATTCTCGCCATAACGCTCGTGAAAATAATTTTAATTAGGCAACTAATCTTGGACAACATCGACGTAAATGAATTGGTTAATAAGCAGCTTAAAAATATAAGCGTAGCAGACCTCTAAGAAGTTTCTAGTATTAAATATCCTAAACCTAATGTAAATTGTAAGATAATTAATACTTACCTCGTTCAGCATAATAACATTATAATAGACCTAGATGAAAGAAGTGTGGTGGCTGGCTGCGAAGCTATTTCTGAACGGGCTGACCGTTTGCAACGCCAACTCAGCATTCTGCCGACGTGCCCGCCGGCAGCAGTGGCTCCAAGACATTGAGTATTTCTTCCTATCTGCGGGCCCCTTAATAGGACTTGTATAAGTTAACACATCCGGTCAGACAAAGTCAACGACTGCAGTTCTGCACGATCAGCAAAGCAGTTAACACATCCGGTCAGACAAAGTCAACGACTGCAGTTCTGCACGATCAGCAAAGCTGCAACAATGTTTAATGCCAATTATGCCAAACTCCACAATACGTTGCCGTCAACATTCCATGCGCCGTCGCGACGTTGAAACATAATCCATTCAGCATAATCGCTGACACAGCGATTATAGGTCTGGGCTAGCTTATGTTAAGAATATTTTGTCATTTATATTTGAGTACGGATTTGACCAATAAACGAACAAGTAATAATTCTATTTCGCTGATTTAACTTCGTGCAGAGATCACAAGTAAAAAGTTCGAGTATATTAATTATTATTTGGCGCCCAACTGGCAGAACCTGCTCATCAAAGAAATCTCAAGCAAGGAGTCAACATCGTTGGATCGACATCGTTGGACTTGCAGACGGGATAAACAGACGAAAAAAGAGAGCTACAATAACATATAAAAACCATAGTTTTAAAGAAATGTGAGTAGAGTGCTTATTTAAAGTAAATAAATACAAAAATTTAAACAAAAAGTGTTTGTAAAGTGTCTTTGCGACAGAAAATTTTTGAATTAAATTGAAAATCATATGAGTAAAGAAGAGGTATATGACTTAGAACTAGAGGAACTAATAAAAGATATAAAAAACAAACTAGTGCCGGAACAAACAAAAAATAAAATGGCAGTGAGTGAAGAAAATCTGAAAGCGCTGCTCGAGTATGCAGTAAACAGTGCATTAGAAAATCAAGCGCAATTATTTGAAAGAAAAATGGAGGAAATGAGAAACGAGTTTAGAAACGCAACAGTGTCCGTACCCGAGGTTGAAGTGTTTAAAGATGCAGAAATTATTGTAGGTATTAAATGTGACGAAACACTGGACATAATAAAATCAGTACCAGACTTTGAGGGAAAAATCGAGACTTATGTTTCGTGGCGGAAAGCCGCACACACTGCATATAAAATCTTTGAAAATTATGTAGGAAGTTCAAAGCATTATCAGGCGCTGGGTATAATTAGGAATAAAATCAAAGGCCCCGCTAATATGGTATTGTCGTCATACGACCCTCCACTAAATTTTAAAGCAATTATCAATAGACTTGACTTTACATACGCCGATAAACGCCCCATCTATATAATCGAGCAAGAGTTGTCCGTTCTATGTCAGGGAACCCTGACAATAACCCAATATTATGAGGAAATTGAAAAGAAATTAACACTACTCATAAACAAAACAATTATGACTTACGATTCTACTTTGGCTGATTTTCTAAACGAAAAATACAGAGCAGATGCATTGAGAGTCTTCATTTCAGGCACAAAGAAATCTCTCAGTGACATTCTATTTTCAGCAAGGCCAAAAGATTTGCCATCAGCACTGGCACTTGCACAGGAAGTTGAATATAATCATGAACGCTTCCAATTCGCTAGTAGTTTTGCTAGGAATAATGAAGAAAGAGCTCAGCGTCAGGAACAGGGACAACAAAGGCAGCCTACTGTAGAAAGTACCCCAAACCAAGTAAAAACTCCATTTTACAAACAAAAAACCCAAAACAATAGCCCGAATATAAAACAAGAACCACCACAACCTATGGACGTTGACACTTCATCTCGGTTTAGGCAAACAACTCAATACCCAAACCAAGGTGGTTCCTGCCAAAATCAGGTGCCAAAAAGAGCAAGTAGTGGAACAGCTAGAACTACCGGTCCCAAACAACAGAGAATTAATCATCTCTCACAAGATGAAAATTCTGAAGGTCAATCGGAACAAGAGTACCAAGCAGTAGCGGAGGCTGAGGTATCAGATTTGGAAGATGAGGATCAGATTCAAGAGGTCAATATTTTAGAAATTGCTCCCTGTTACCGTTTGTAGAGCGAACGATAGCAGGTAGACAGATTAAATTACTTATAGACACAGGCTCTTAAAAAAACTATATAAAACCATTCCCGGAACTTAAAAATGTAACTAAAGTTAAAGAAAAATTTTTAGTTAAGTCACTTCATGGCATTAACGCCGTTCAAGAGAAATGTCTTATGCACCTTTTTAATACAACAACCACATTTTTTTTACTTCCCAGCTTATCAAGCTTTGATGGAATAATAGGACTTGATTTTTAAAAAAAAATTAGCGCAAATCTAGATTTGAACAATAACGTCTTAAAAACAAAAAATGGATCCGAAATAATTCAATATAAAAAAAGCCCAAATGTTAACTTTACCGAAGTAGAAAATATAAAAGTTCCGCAAGAAATTGAAAAAGAATTTAAGAAAATGTTACAAGAAAAAATAAATGTTTTCGCTGACCCTAACGAATCTCTTCCTTACAACACAAATATTGTCGCTACAATTCGAACAGAAGACGAAAAAGCAGTGTTCTCTAGACTTTACCCATACCCATTAGGAGTATCAGAGTTTGTCAATAACGAAACTAATGACATGCTGAGAAACAATATTATCAGACCATCTAATTCACCGTATAATAATCCGGTGTGGGTAGTAGATAAAAAGGGTCTAGACGAACAAGGAAATAGGAAAAAACGCCTTGTAATTGACTTTAGGAAACTTAATTCAAAAACTGTTGATGACAAATACCCTATACCGAACAGTGTAGCTATTCTCTCAAATCTTGGTAAAGCCAAATATTTCACGACACTCGATCTGAAATCAGGATTTTATCAAATACTTCTTGCAAATCTCACTTTTTTAAAGAAAAGGTCGAGTATCTTGGATTTGTGGTCTCCCGGTATAACAACTAATCCCAGCAAAGTTGAAGCACTTAGCAAATTTCAACAGCCTACCAACCTGTTCCAAGTTAGATCATTCCTTGGTCTAGCGAGCTATTACAGATGCTTTATAAAAAATTTTGCATCTATAGAAAAACCATTGACAGACTTGCTAAAGGGTGATAATGGTAAAACAAGTGCAGGACAATCGAAAAAATTCCTGTTAACCTTGATGAAAAGCAGATAGCCACCTTCGAGAAATTAAAGAATATCTTAAGCTCCGAAGATGTAATGCTCCTATACCCTGATTACCAGAAGCCATTCGATTTGACGACAGATGCTTCGTCCTCTGGCTTAGGCGCCGTTTTGTCACAAAACAAGAAGCCGATAACCATGATTTCCAGGACTTTAAGAGACAACGAATTAAATTTCGCCACAAATTAACGTGAGCTACTTGCAATAGTGTGGGCCCTAAAATCCCTAAGAAACTATTTGTACGGTGTAAAAAATTTAAGTATTTATACCGATCATCAGCCACTAACATTTGCAGTCTCAGACAAAAAAACTAAAAATTAAGAGATGGAAATCCTTTATCGATGAACACAACGCTCAAATTTTCTACAAGCCTGGTAAAGAAAATTTTGTCGCCGATGCTCTATCAAGACAAAACCTTTACGCTCTCGAAGAAGATGCTCCATCAGACTTACCCACTATGCATAGTGAGTTGTCATTGACATACACTATCGAGTCTACTGAAAAACCGATTGTTTCAGCACTATAGCTTCTGAAAAAATTATTATTATGTTCGGACATAAAACAAGACATATCATACACTTTTCGAATAGAGAAAACTTAATAGAAAAAGTGTGTGATGCGGTTAAAAAAGAAGTAGTGAATGCAATCAAATGCGACCTGCCGATACTAGCATTTATACAAAACAAGCTAGTTGAGACTTTCCCTTCAACCAAATTTTGTCACTCAAATAAATTGGTCATCGATGTTCATGATAGGAATGAGCAAAAAGAAATCATAGTCGCAGAACATGGCAGAGCACATAGAGCAGCGCAAGAGAATATAAGAGAATATAAAACAAATTCTCCAAGACTATTATTTCCCAAAAATGACCCGTCTAGCAAACGAAGTAGTTGCAAATTGTAAGACTTGCAGCAAAGGAAAATATGACCGACACCTACAAAAACAGTACATTAGCGAAACGCCAGTCCCTAATCAAGTAGGAGAAATTCTCCATATTGACATTTTTTCTACAGATAAAAAGTATTTTCTAACCTGTATTGATAAATTTTCTAAATTTGCCACTGTTCAGCCCATAGCTTCCAGAACGATAATAGATATTGAGTCCCCCATCTTACAGCTCATGAATTTCTACCCTAATACTAAAATTATCTACTGCGATAACGAACAATCACTGAATTCAGAAACAATAAGATCTCTTTTAAAAAACCGGTTTAATGTTAATATTGTAAATTCGCCACCACTACATAGTACTTCAAATGGACAGGTAGAAAGATTTCACAGTACTCTTGCAGAAATTGCCAGATGCTTGAAATTAGAAAAACAATTAAATGACACTACTGATATTATACTTCAGGCAACAATAGAATACAATAAATCAATTCACTCAGTCGTTAATAAAAAACCAATCGACATAATTCATGCATCCCCACCAGAATTTGAAGCAGAAATAAGAGAAAAAATATCTAAAGCGCAAGATCTGCTACTGAAAAGACAAAACGCGGACAGAAGAAATAGAACTTTTCAAATAGGCGACAAGGTACTTATGAAATTAAATAAAAGACTTGGTAACAAGCTAACTCCTTTGTTTGAGGAAGTCATTGTGGAAGCCGATTTGGGGTCCACGGTTCTTATAAAGGGGAGGGAGGTACACAAGGATAACATAAGATAAGAAAAAAATAATTATCCTTCCAGTACTTATTCTGCTCTGTATCCTATCTTTACTAGGGTTTGGATTCTTCGCCTTCTACTTCTAGTAGCAGCAGCAGCTGGAAAGATTATCAATTACTCGAACTCGGACTATATTCCCATCATGGACGGAAACGTAGTTATTTGGGAAAATTTTAAAATTTTAAGACATTCTTCTAATCTCACAATGTACTCGGAAATTGCCGAGGAAACTAATTCACTTATGAAACATTTCCCACAGTCTCATATGAGACAATTTCTAGAATCAGATTTAGGTCATATTAGGACACTGCTAGAAACAGTTAATATTCACCATAGGCAAGCTAGGAGTATAAATATTTTAGGAACAGCTTTAAAGATAGTAGCAGGAACTCCTGACTTTGATGACTTCGAAAATCTGAAATTTCACCAGCAAAAACTAACTGACTCAATTGAACAACAGGCAGTTATAAATACAAAAGTACAAGAAAAAATTAATAACTTAACAGAATCCGTAAATAAAATAATTAGATTTGCAAAAGAGAAACAGATCGATACAGGAAACCTCTACCAAGCATTACTCACAAGAAATAGAATTATAATCTCTGAACTCGAAACATTAATGTTGTCTATTACGCTCGCAAAGATTCAAATTATAAACCCAACAATTCTTGACTCTAATGACCTAAGTCAAATTTTAAATGAGCACTCTACAAATTTAACTATAACAGATTTAATTGAAATAGCCCATGTAAAAGTCTTTTTCGATCATAATTTTGTACATTTTCTTATCAAGTACCCAAATCCTAGCGTAATATGTAAGAAAATAACCATATTCCCCGTTCAACATAATGGAACGATACTTGACCTCGAAGAAAATAACAACGTCGCAGATTGTGGTAACAATATCTTAGCTATTGGGAACTGCACCGCTACTCTCACCTATACATTCTGCAAACAGCTGAAATCAACAACTTGTGCGCAGCAACTACATTCTGGAGGTATAGCACACTGTAAGACTCGTCCCAGCCACCTGCAGCCGCTGATGGTAATTGACGATGGTATCATCGTTATCAACGAAGCTACAGCTACAATACAGATGAATAGCAACACGGATAGAGTCATCCACGGCACACACCTGCTGACGTTTGATGAGGAAATCTACGCGAATGGGTCTCTCTTTGAAAATACCAAAAACATACTCAGGCGTCATCCAGGCCCAGCAATATCGGCAACCCTAAACATAACTGGCCACCGAGAGATTTTAAGCATGCCCTATCTTCAGAGGCTGAACTTTGAGAATCTTTAATATATTGGAAACATCGGAAAAAAAACTGTCAATATGGCCTATGATGTTTGCAGCATCTCTTGTCACTCTGATCATCGGTCTCGTCGTCTTCAAGGTTCATCAAAAATGCAAAGAGAATAAACAACAAATCTCGATACGAGCTGTCATCGACACTTTGAGGAAAACCGAGGACGGCCTTCAAACTAGCGAGGGAGGAGTTAACACATCCGGTCAGACAAAGTCAACGACTGCAGTTCTGCACGATCAGCAAAGCAGTTAACACATCCGGTCAGACAAAGTCAACGACTGCAGTTCTGCACGATCAGCAAAGCTTCAACAATGTTTAATGCCAATTATGCCAAACTCCACAATACGTTGCCGTCAACATTCCATGCGCCGTCGCGACGTTGAAACATAATCCATTCAGCATAATCGCTGACACAGCGATTATAGGTCAGGGCTAGCTTATGTTAAGAATATTTTGTCATTTATATTGCAGTACGGATTTGACCAATAAACGAACAAGTAATAATTCTATTTCGCTGATTTAACTTCGTGCAGAGATCACAAGTAAACAGTTCGAGTATATTAATTATTAACTTATATACATAATTACATAATTGCTCATTTGACAGTCACTCTACAATTCAAAAATTATCAAACTACAGAATCGCGACACACTCAAAAAATTCTATCATCGCTCATACACACACATATGTATGCAAATGTGTGTATGCAATTCGCAAGGTCAAGCAACATCGAACGCTGGGTTCCACAAGCAGAAAGAATAGAGTTTCGCACACAGGCACACAAATGCTAATACATATAGGCAAAGGACTGTAAGTGTGTGTGCATGCTCGTCGCGAAAACACATTCTTCATGCGCATCAACGTTTTCATACCCTTCACACAAATAATAATAAAAATCTGAACAATTTGCATGAGCACGAACCGCTTTCAGCAGTTTGGTATACTCTTCGCTCGAAAGGGAAGAAATGCGATCTCTGGGCGAACAAATTTGAATTTTTGTATACATACATATATATTTGAGAGAGCAAAGAGAGAGAGAGAGAGCAAGGAAAAATAGCATACAGTCGTTCTCCGTATGAGAATTTGACCATTTCGGCTGAACGCTCGTAGCGCACTGACTATGCCGGACAATATTTTCAAGTTCTATGCGCTGAAAACGCTTGTTCTACTTGTCTAGTCTATGTGTTGTATGGTACAAGTTAACAAGTAATCCTCGTTAGGTCCCCTATATCTTAAGTAACCCTCGCTCTTGCATTGCGCTGACGAAGCAGTGCAATGGTAGAGAGTAAGAACAGTAACATGACACTCGCGAATACCGCAAGTTGAACTGTTATCGGCTATGCTGAGTCTTGTGCTGAGTCGGCGCTGCCGGCAATGACTCTGCTCTCTTTTATATTCGGTTTAGCTTTAGTCTTTAGTTTTATACGTATAACCGAACAATAAAGTTGGAATAATTCTGGCACATAGCCATCGAAACATTTGTATTTAATTCATTTAAATTGCTAAGCAACAAGGCTGGTAATAGTTTAAGGGGACGAAGTCAAGTCCTCCAACATAATCTTCGTAAAGGAGTTTACACCCAGATCGGAGTAAAAACCAAACCAGGACCAGAATACATAACTACACCCGGAGCGGAGTAATATATCTACGGCCGGACCGGAAGACTTAATAATTGGCGCCCAACATGATGCTCGAATTCACATCCTCAAGAAGAGCCACGTTAATTATAGTGCAGTAAATTCACTGTCTCATATCATGTAAGTTCATTCAAATGAACCTTCAAATCGTAGAAGAAAGAAACATTTTTTTGCTTTCAAAGCAAGTGAATGTGAGTATCAAGACACATTCCACAAAAATCACGTAAAGTAGAGCAATACAAAAAATTTTGATATTTGCATATGTCGGAGAGTGGCCTATTTCTTGTGGCTGGTCTGTCATATTGACACAAACATTTTGAGTGAAGCGAATTCCAATTGGCGCGTGCACACATTTTCTGATCACGCATTGATCTATGCTTCTTTACACACGCCAGCTGGACTACACTCGGTGACAGCGCGACAATGCCGTCGCCTCACTCGTACGCAACTCTGGCGCCAGACAAATTCTACGTAATAGACTAATTCTAAGAATGGTTTCACAATATACCAATCTCATTTCGCAGCTGCGTCTTGCATGCACAGTGGTCAAACTATGTTCATAATGTGACAGACACGTACAGTGGTCAAAATACGTTCATACTGCGACATGGCCTTCCTGACGATTACACGTCCTCATGTATAAAGTTAAACATCTTGATTGGAATCATATCTTATTTCTAATCAAAATAAGTCATCTCATTTACATAGTTTCATCATCTAAATTTTCGCATCATTTAAACATCTACATTTGTTCTTATTGACATCATCAAAATAAATCTCTCAGTTCATTACCCACATAATCATTACTTTATCCCATTCTTCAAATGTTAGTTAATACAAATAAACTCAACCCTTTGGATTTAATTTTTATCTTACATCTATTTTACATCATCAAATGTCAGTGTTACGGGATATCTCATTTACATTTCCAAAGTACATCGTACTCTTCCGCAACAACTCGCCCATTTGGCTTTCCATCAAATGTTAGTTTGGCAGGATATCATTCAAATTTAGTAGCTTGTACTCTTCTGCGACAAACCCGACTATTTGGCTTTCCATCAAATGTCAGCTTGGTAGGATATCATTCAAATTCAGTAGCTTGTACGCTTCTGCGACAAACCCGACCATTTGGCTTTCCATTTTATCATACCACAGTTAAACAGGCTCTTGCCGCCACTCTGCGACGATATGTACCACTTGTACCATGATCTCTCACTAGATCAACTGTCCGCTATGAACAATGTCACCCTTCACCTGCATGAGCATTGACACTTGAACCTAGCCCCTGTGTATGATGTCCTCCGCACCTTCTGCGTGACAGAGGTAACCTCTTGACCAGCGTCTTTTTCACAGTGGTCAATATAGTCAAACATTTCTGTTTCGATTTGCTTATCTGGTAATGCTCGTAAATACTTGCGAATACTTGCATTTTCTCTTATTTGTTAATGACCTTAACATGTAATGATCACCTTCTAGTAATTCAGTAACTACAAATGGTCCCCTAAATTTGGAATCCAATTTTGTCTGATGCCGTTCTTCACTCTTTAACAAAACATGGTTACCAATTTTGTGTTTCCTTATTTTTGCCCTATTTTTATTAACTCTATTTTTATCATACTCGGTATTCCTGACCATATTTTCCTTAGCTTGAATTCTCGCTTCACTACGATCAATTTTCGTTTCTTCACTGATAGGTAACATGCCCAAAGGCCTTGCTACCCTACCAATTAATAATTCCAATGGACTAAAGTTAGTTACTCTATTGGTCATACAATTCATGGGCAACTGTACTTCTTTTAACGCTTCTTGCCATGATCGTGAACTTGTTTTTACTGCTGTCATCATACTTTTCTTAGTGTGCATCACGCGCTCCACTTGCCCATTAGCTCTACTAGCGCTTGTTGCTATCAAACGCAAACTTATTTTATTACTTAAGCAAAAGTCTCTAATGCCACTACTTGCAAAGCTTCTGCTCTGATCTGCAATGATATGATTGGGTGCTCAAAAAAGTGATATAGTACATATTTCGTCATACTATAAAACCAATATTACTCAAAAACCTTGTTAAGTGCTTTCTGCCAACCCAAATGCATTATTGCTTCATGCACATGATTATAACAGACCATTTTAAGGCATTCGGAATCACAGGTAGACAACATGTTTTGCCATTTCGCTGAATAATGCGATACAGCAACCCGGCTCTAAATTCGTATGTTCTTAAAACATCATCTTGAGTTTCCCCAGCATTTAATTGCTTGACTATATCCATTATGTCCGAATCGCCTTGCTGCTCCGCCAATAACCAATTATCTGCAATTTCTGCTAAATCCACACGAACTTCTTCTACTTTCTTTATAATTTTGACCTCTGTGCGTAAAGGATTTCGAGACAGAAAATCTACATGGGCCATTTGGCTCCCTTTCCGATATTCTACGTTGAAATCAAATGATTGTAAATACGTCCAGCATTTATGCACTCTTGGCGTCAATTCGGCTTTTTTTCGGCTTGTTTTTAACGAATTGCAATCAGTATATACAGAAAATTTTGTACCATGTAAATAATGTCGAAAGTGCTTCACAACATTGTATACTGCCAGAGTTTCCAACTAATACGAATGATATTTGGATTCTGACGCTGAAGTACACTTGCTGTAATATTCGACAACTCTACATTTCCCTTCGTGCTTATGCATCAGCATAGCACTATAACCGTTCGAGCTCGCATCTGTATGAAGTTCTATTGGGAGTTGAGGATCAAAAATAATAATAACTGGGTCACTTGTCAACACGTCTTGTCTTTTGACGTATTTGTTCCTTCTTCCACACAAATCCGTTTTTTTTTCGCAGTCAGGTGTTACAACGGTTTCATTTGTTTAGAAAATCTTAGAACAAATTGTCTAAAATATGAAGCCAGGCCTATAAATTGCCTTAGTTATGTGACACTGTTTGGCTTTGGTAAAACGGACTACGCTTCCATTTTTCTTGGATTTGGTTTTATTTCACCATTTTCAATATAAAATACAAGGTACTCAATTCCTGTTCGTAAAAACGCACATTTCTTTATATTGAATGAAAATCCTGCATTTGCCAATGCCTCTAAAACGATTGTTAATCTTTCAAAGGCTTGTTCTTTTGATACTGCCACAATCAAGACTTCGTCAATATAAACAACTGCGTATGCATATGCCAATTACCCAAAGCTTTTACAATCGCACGCTGAAACACTGATGAGGCATTCTTGAGGCCAAACGGCATAGCTAAAAATTCATACTGACCCTCTGGATTCACAAAAGCGGTTCGTTCAATAGAATCTTCGTGTATCGGTATTTGATAAAACTCACTTGCCATGTCCAGACTAGAAAAATATTTTCCGCCTCGTAATCTGCATATCTGATCTGATATCAATGGAAGAGGATATTTATCAGACACTGTATTCGCATTTAGTTTACGGTAGTCTACACACAGTCTATCACTACCATCTTTCTTCTTAACCAATAACATTGGACTAGCAAATGGTGGGCTGCTTGCTCGTATGACATTTTAATCATTTGCTGAATTTTTCCTCTAACAAGTTCCTTCTCATGGACGTCTTTGAACTGTTTTATTTTTATCTAAAAACCGAATTTCTAAAGCACCAGTTGTTACACGTCTATTGGGTATTATATATCTATAAAATCATTAAAATGCTCACCAAGTATTTCTTTTATTCTATGCTTATCACTTTCGTTCAGTTCAAATTTGATTCTCTAGAATTTTAGTATCACTTTCTTTGTAAGTTTCATTAATTTGTTTTATTTTATAAATGTCGAACCTGTCAGCTGCAATTATCACACCAAAACCGAGCTGCAAGATTTCCCGACCAATCATTACATCTTGTTTCAAGCAATCATCTGTCACCACGTGAAATAATATTTCTAGGTTAAATTGAGAAACTTGCACTGTAGCCAAAATTTGCAAATTGCTCTTCACAATATTTTCTTCTATACCTCTCAATATTATCAAGCTATTTATTCGCTTGCCAGACAACTTATTACTTAATGTTTCCTTGATCAAAGAGCACTCGGCACCCGTATCAAAGAAAAAAAAAGCTCACCCATTTGGTACATTTTTCCTTTCGGCTTTATTACTGTACACAAGTTTACTCGCTTCTCAGTGCTGCCAGACGGTACTGCCGGTACTGACGGTACTGCTGATGCAATGTGACCAATGACTCCACACTTATAACAAGTCACTCCTGCTCTCTCTCATCCTGGTGTAGCGTGCGGTCGAAGTGGCCTTGTATTGGGATTCTCATCCGCTTTCTTCTTACTGGACTCGGCTACTTTGTGTCCATTGATCCTCAGAAAATGCAGGAGATGGTGCCGAACCCACTTCTGATGTCGGAGAGTGGCCTATTTCTTGTGGCTGGTCTGTCATATTGACACAAACTTTTTGAGTGAAGCGAATTCCAACCGGCGCGTGCAATTGTCTAAACTTGACTGCCTCGCATTTTCTGATCACGCATTGATCTATGTTTCTTTACACACGCCAGCTGGACTACATTCGGCGACAGCGCGACAATGCCGTCGCCTCACTCGTACGCAACTCTGGCGCCAGACAAATTCTACGTAATAGACTAATTCTAAGAATGGTTTCACAATATACCAATCTCATTTCGCAGCTGCGTCTTGCATGCACAGTGGTCAAACTATGTTCATAATGTGACAGACACGTACAGTGGTCAAAATACGTTCATACTGCGACATATACATAAATATATTAATTATATTTCGTACACATGTGGTTCTGAAATTTTACAATTTACAATTTAAAATGAAATTTGTATTTATGAGCTGGTTCAACGGGTTAAGAAATATAAAAATTGAGTGCGACAGCGAAACAGAGTGTGCGGCAGATAGTGATAGCCGAACACAGAACCAAACAAGCTTTACCATGGACACAAACCAAGTGGAAGCTTTAGTCCGAAATGCCGTTGCCCAAGCCTTGAACCAACAAACAGAGAGGTTTCCGGCCCAGCTAAATGCTGTAGCAACCAGAGTAAACAGCTTGTGCATTAAAACGCCACAAGTTGAAGCTTTCCAAAGAATTGCAGTCAACCCAGAGATTAGGTGTGATATTCCACTTGATATCATAAAGTCAGTCCCTGAGTTTAGTGGGGGCTCTGATGAATATGTAGCTTGGAGGCATTCGGCCTGCGATGCCTATGAGTTGCTTAAACCATTTAATGGCAGCTCTACACATTACCAAGTTGTGACAGTTATCAGAAATAAACTCAGAGGGGCAGCAAGGTTCACACAACACAGTGCTAAACTTCGATGCGATAATATCCAGGCTAGATTGCTCCTACGCCGACAAGACGTCGTTACGCCTTTTAAGACAGGGACTCGACATGGTCCGACAAGGCGAATACAGCTAAATAGCGAGGTCAGAGCAGACGCACTCCATGCGTTTGTCTCTGGCATGAAAAAGTCCCTCAGAGCGGTAGTTTTTCCGGCACAGTCGAAAGATTTGCCTTCTGTCATGGTATTAGCAAGGGAGGCTAAGGCGAGCATTGAGCGGAGCATATTTTCTGCATCATATGCTAAGGCTGTAGCCGAAAGAGATTACGCTACGAGGGAAAACAAGAGCCGCCCATAAGGTGCGGGTCAAAGGATGAATAGCAGAGACGATCGTAGCCACGAAAAGAATCCCCATTCGGGTCAAAAGCCTGGATGGGAGGATATTAAAAATCCTCATTGACACAGGGGCGGCAAAGAATTACGTCAAGCCCGTAAAGGAGCTAAAAAAGGTAATTCCTGTCGACAACCCTTTCTCCGTGAGCTCAATACATGGCTCAAGCGATATAAAAAATAAATGCGTTATGAACATATTCGGGCAAGTATCCCCATTATTCTGTTGGACACACTCACCTCATTCGACGCCATTATAGGCTTCGGCTTGCTAGCGAAAGCAGGAGTGGCGTTGGATTTGCAAAAAAGCATGCTCACTTATAAAAATGGGTCAATACCACAGCTGTGCGGATGTAAGCTTCACAGATGTGAACGACATTGTGGTACCAAACTCTGTAAAAAAGGTATTCAAGACCATAATCCTGAAAAGGCTAAAGGCATTTTAGACCTCTAACGAGTCGTTACCTTATAACACTTCCGTCATCGCCACCATTCGGACCACCGACAATGATCCGGTATACAGCAAATTATACCCACATCCTATGGGAGTTTCAGACTTCGTGAACAACGAGATCAAACAGTTACTCAGAGATGGCATAATAAGACCATCCAGGTCCCCATACAACAGCCCAACTTGGGTTCTCGATGACAGCGGAAGCAAAAAGAAACGATTGGTGATTGACTTCAGGAAACTGAATGATAAAACTATAGCCGATACCCATGGCCGAGCATTCCTATGATCCTAGCGAACCTAGGACAAGCTAAATTTTTTACAACCCTAGACTTAAGGTCAGGGTACCAACAAATATATCTTGCAGAAAAGGATCGTGAAAAAACCTCGTTCTCAGTGAACGGAGTAAAATACGAATTTTGCCGATTGGCTTTCGGATTTAAAAAAGCATTTTCAGAGGGCCATCGTTGATGTTCTTAGAGAACATATAGACAAGTTTTGCTATGTTTATGTGGATGATATCATAATCTTCTCCAAAAACGAAACCGACCATGTCCGACACATAGACACGATTTTAAAGTGCCTAATCAATGCCAACATGCGCGCTGCACAGGAAAAGACGAAAATTTTATAAGGAAAGCATCGAGTTCTTGGGATTTGTGATAACAAAGGACGAGGCGAAAACAGACCCTAAAAAAGTTAGGGCCATAAAAGAATACGCAGAGCCAAAAAATCTGTTAAGCCTGCGATCATTTTTAGGTCTAGCCAGTTTTTACAGAGCCTTTATTAAAGACTTTGCGGAAATAGCAAGCCCTTTAACCGACATCCTCGAAGGAGAAAATGGGTCAACAGGCAAACATATTTAAAAAGGTCAAGGTTGAGTTGCTTTTGAGAGATTAAGGAACATCATGGCATCAGAAGATGTCATCCGCATGTACCCAGATTTCAAGCAGGCCTTTGACTTAACCACTGATACCTCAATGGATGGCATTGGTGCGGTTTTATCTCAAAGAGGTAAACCAATAACTATGATTTTCAGCTACGAACGAAAGAGAATTGTTACCGATAGTATGGGCGTTAGGTAAATTAAGGAATTACCTATATGGTACAAGGGGTATAAACATATTCACAGACCATCAACCTCTACGTTTGCTGTTTCAGACAGAAATAATAATGCTAAAATAAAAAGATGGAAGGCGTATTGACGAACATTAACGCGAAAATGTTCTATGGCGAAAAGGACACAGACGTCAAAGGAGGTGCAAAGGATGATCAATAGCTATAAGGTGTCCGAGGACGGACAAGTTTAAGGGCGGAGTAATTATCAAGTAATCCTCGCTCGTTAGGTCCCCTGTATTTTAAGTAACCTTCGCTCTTGCATTGCGCTGACGAATCAGTGCAATGGAAGAGAGTAAGAACAGTAACATGACACTCGCGCATACCGCAAATTGAACTGTTATCGGTTATGCTGAGTCTTGTGCTGAGTCGGCGTTGTCGGCTATGACTCTGCTCTCTTTTATATTCGCTTTAGCTTTAGTCTTTAGTTTTATACGTATAGCCGAACAATAAAGTTGGAATAATTCTGGCACATAGCCATCGAAACATTTGTATTTAATTCATTTAAATTGCTAAGCAACAAGGCTGGTAATAGTTTAAGGGGACGAAGTCAAGTCCTCCAACATAATCTTTGTAAAGGAGTTTACACCCGGATCGGAGTAAAAACCAAACCAGGACCGGAAGACATAACTGCACTCGGATCGGAGTAATATAACTACGGCCGGACCGGAAGACTTAATAATTTACATACATATATGACGTGAAAAATGAAAAATGAGATTGTGAACTTAATATCATACTTCAGAAAATTTTGCGAATATATCCGAAGATTTAACAACTTGTCCCTGATATATGTACATATTTACGTAAACTAATAAAGATGAGTTATTATATGAGATTAAAATATTAAGATTATCCAAGCTATAAGTATCAAAATGCCAAGATGAAATCAATAGTTAAGAGTAAATGGTTCAATAATGCCAGATTCTAAGAGTCGAGTTCGGAGTGACATGATTGCAGAGTTTAGCAAATAGTTCTAACTGTCCAAACACCGCATAACCATTAATGTTTTTATTAAAGGCAGAAATGAATGGTTGAGCGCTAAGATTTACATATGTTAACCAATCCACATATCAGCCACATGGTCTGAAAATTTTATTAAATTAAATCCACCTATAAGAAAAGTTTTTTTAACAATTAATTCTTATAACACAGGCCATAAGCGCAACCCTAGCGCAGTCGTTGCGTTAACAATGTATCAGTTGTTCACAGGGATCAGTGTATCTCTTAATTGAGCAGACCCAATTACGTGGACCAACATTAGTTACGTTGAAAAAACATTGAAATTGTTCACTACGTCACTTAATCTACTTACAATTGAAATACCTGCCTTTAAGTAATTTTTCAATTTAAGCTTTATTGTACTTTTAGGCTGGAAAACTCAAGCAAGTAAGCCATTAGGCGAAGCCGCTGGCATGGGCGCTGCTACTTTTGCATTATTAAAATCAATGCGTTCTTACCTATCTCAGCACATACTAATATTCAGCTCGCTGTAGAACTGACTAATATTGCACTGATTTCTGTATTGCAGTATGCAACTTCTCATCATATATTGGCATATTGCGCGGCGTGCGTGCGAAACAGCGCCAAAGTACAGTGCGCAATGAGGGCAAAAAGCGCTCAAGTGCACGGGCGCATGCACGCTTAACATGATGCACGCGAAACCGTCGAGGAGCCACCGTTATTATTTTATGCGCTTCGCGACGAATTGAGTGAACAGTGGGCCGAGAGCCAAAACTTCGCACTAAAATTTGATTGTGTGACAGTGAGCCGAGGCCAGAAAAAATTTGAAAGAAAAATCAAATTGATGGACGGCGGGCTTCTAGACAAAAAATTCCAAGAGAATATGATTGAGAGACCAAAAATATGATTAAGCCAAGAGCTTCCAAGTAAAAGAAGTGTCAAAAAAAAAAAATAGAAAAAAAATCCGAGTGAACAGTGGATGGCCAGAAAATTAAGAAAGATAACGAACACGTGTACATTGGTACGAGGCTTTTTTTTAGTGATTTTTTTGGGGAAAAAATAAATGAAATTAAAAGTACCATGAAATACAAGCAATAGTGGATGAACAAGTAAACCGTAGTACAAGGCGTTTGTTTATTGAGTGATTTAAAAAAAAAATGGAAAAAAGGAAAGAAAAAATTAAGGATTGATCTTCTTCCGACGAGATTCGTTCCTATCGGCAGCAGGAGGAAGATAATTTCAAGGACTATCTGGTGGAAAGAGGGCTGCTGATGCGTCGTACAGCTTATAGTTGAGCACTGCAGCTGCATCGGGTGTACGAAAAGACCACCCATGAGTATAGGCTGCATGTGAGACGACAAGATTTCACGTCTCTTGCACAGCTGTCTCAGATGGCGGTGGAGTTCAAGAACGAGCGAGATCAAATGAGGGTCGTCGAAAAAGAGCACCGCTTCTGTAGGACAGGAGAAGCTCGCTCGACGACAAGCTCGAGGGAAAAGGATATCAGACCCTAGAGCATCGCGCATTGAGACGGTAACGAAGCAGTTAACGGTGGTGGCAGAGGAGGACTCAAAATCCGACATACGAGACGTGTCGATAGAGGCCGCACCGTCTGGATAGCGAGAGGCGCCTGCTCGACGAAAGGCTCAATTAAGAAAGGAACAGAATGATGTGGTGCATCGTGAAGATACAGGAGCGAGAAAGTTGGAGTCGACGGACGACGAGGGATCGCGGTGACCGGGGAGTGCCAGCCGGAAGTAAGCCGGGTAATAGAATTGAATGAGGAAGCTGAGCATCCCGCAGAACGGGCGGGATGGCCAGAGGACTTGGAAAACGAGCTCAGGGAGTTCTTGAAAGCGGGAGTAAGGAAGTTGGGTGTCAGCCGAGTGTCAGCTGGCAGTAATAGAAATAGAGTTAAACGAGGAAGCGGAAGCTGAGCCACCCGCAGTAGGCGCGGGGTGGCCAGAGAATCGGGAAAACAAACTCAGAGAGTTCTTGGAGACAGAGGAGGTGTTCCGTCGGTTGAGAGCGGCAAACCTCAAGGTAAACAGGAGGAAGTGCAGTTTCTTCAAGGAAGGGCTGGCGTGTCTGGGCCAAGTGATCAGCACGGAAGGAATTTGCACTGATCCAGAAAAGGTCGAGACGATACGAAAACTCCCGGCTCCTACCAACCTAAAAGAGTTGCAACAGTTGAGGATGGCGTAATGGTACCAGCGATTTGTGCTAAGCTTCGCACGTCACTCCTCAAGAAGGGCCAAGCGTGGACATGGAGAGAGGAATAGAAGGAAACTGTGCGAAAACTTAAGGAGCCCCTGGCCATCGTATGCGCAATCAGGAAGGTGCAATGCTACCTCAAAGGCTACAGGTTCGACGTAGTGACGGGCCATCGGGCTTTAGAGTGGCTAAAATTGATAACCGGCAGGATCACCCAGTGGCGGTACCAGTTCGATTTCCATTATTCCATCATTAGCACCGAGAAGACCACCGACGAAGACGGACAGGATGACGACCGCAGCGATTGTGAGCCACATCGATAGGTCAGGATGATGAGCGATGGCGGCCAGTGGAGTGGTGGAGAGTCGAAGCTGAAGAAAGGGAAGGGGGTGTAAGGCGGCCTCAAGAGGAGCCACTTTACATCATATCTTAACAAAAGTTTTTTATATATATATATATATATATATATATATATATATATATATATATATATATATATATATATATATATATATATATATATATATATATACATATATATATATATATATATATATATATATATATATATATATATATATATATATATATATATATATATATATATATATATATATATATATTTATTTATATATACATATAAGTTATGTTTATCCGATCGTCTCACGATGTTCTAGCGGCAACTTCGATGAATTCGTCCCCTTTGGTGATCGTTGGTCTTGTGGCTCACCAATGTGTTTCAATAAATGATCAAGATTGACGGCTATGTGCCGGAGTGAGATTCAGACAAGTTATCCGTTCTTTATTAAAAATCAAACTAAACTAAAGACAAAGGCAAAGCATATTTCTACCTTAAAGTCAAATACATCACGGCATCAAGCTACCTTTGGCACGCTGATTCAGCATTTTAAACGGTACAGCACTTCAGCATATGAAGTGTCAGATTACCGCTACTTTTTGTCGTCAGTGTAGGGCACTGAACACGCGATTTGGCGCATCAGCATTGTTTACGCGAAGCTACTCAGTTGCTATGCTATTTATGGTGTTAACTGCCACGGACCTTCGTTCGTTTTCGGATTCGGTGACATTTTTACATCTGGATTTAACTTTTGGGAAGGCTTTTTTTTATTTCATCGGATTAAACTAACTATTGGAGTGTCTTGTTTGACAAGTTAAGTCAAGTCTGCATGATTGAGGATTGTGGGATTTACTATGTTAGATTTTGCCAAGGTTATCGTAAGGATCAAATTTTGGATTTCAGTGGTTAGCATTCTGTTGCTTGCTAAAAGCGCTTCGTATAGGTGTGGAGTGTCAGCCAAATTGTTTTTTTTTTTAGATTTTGTTATTTGGTATCTGTTAATTAATTTATCTGTTTTTGAGTTTCGGAGTTTATTTCTATCTGCCTGGAATTTGAATCAATTAGATGGGTTTCTGTTACTCTAATTTTCAGGAAGGCAGAAGCATCTGGAATGCCGGCCACTTCTTTCAATGCTCTTCCTAGGAAATCTAAGCTTCTTGCCATTCAATGGTGTACCTTAAGAACGGGCAGCAGTGTTCTTATGTGGTCTGTGTCTACATCTAAAAGCTTACGCATATGCGATTGTGGGAAGGAATCGAACAATTTTTTAGTTTCCTCTATCATGCTAACGAATTTTGAGAGATTACTGGTGTGTCTCAAGCAGTCGCGTTGCTCGAATACCAATACTTTCCCGTCTATTACTGGGATGTAGTCGGCATGCGAAAAGTCGATGATCCGAGTATTTGCTACTGCTAGGATGATGAGAGTCATGAGGGTAAACCTGGAAATTTAATTTTGCGGTGAGATTATGATGCTTTATCTTGATGATCTTAACTTTTAACTAAATAAACATGTAAACCTATTTTAGGTTGGCCTTGTGGACCAAACTCCCTTTAACTAAGACAGACGTTTCCATGTCTGCTTGTATTGTCTGCCTAGTGCAAAGAGGGGTTAGCTTATTTCCTAACCATTTGTTGTAGGGTTTTATTGTATTCTACCGTTGCTCTCAAGATTAGTTCAAACGCGTCTTCGATTTTTTTGTCTATCTTTAGACACATAGCGATTTCGGCTAAGGTACCGTGAAAACGTTCCACTTGGACATTTGACAAACTATGAAGAGGAGGTGAGTTTACAATGTCAATGTCGTATTGGTTTTTCAACATGGATGTGATGGTCTCCAAGTTGAATGTTTTAAATTGGAAACAAATTTACAGTTTGCAACAAGAGGCCTTTTAAATCGACAATTGTTCCGGATATTACCGGTTGTACTAAGGCGAACTTGGAGAACTTGTCTATTCAAGTTAGGAATTGTTTCTTGTCGGTTGTGAAGATGTCTATGTGTAAAATCTAGCCAGTATAGCATGGATTGGGTGTTTCGCTGAGTTGTTTGCAGTTTGCAACCACTTCTTTTTCTAGGTTGCTCATGTTCGGAAAATAATAGTCGCGAAGGACTTGTTTGACATTTTCTTGAGCTGCTCTGTGTGCCTTTTTGTGCTCAATAGTGACAATTTCTAGTTGTTCACTCTTATCGGTTATGTCCCGTACAAAGTTTTTGCAGAACCGAAACTGAGTAGCAGGAAAGTGGGAAACGAACTCGTGCTAGAAACTTGTGCCAATGTGTGGAGGTCGCATTGGATAGCGTTTACGACTTCCGGATTTATGACGTCTTTAAGAATCTTGAATACGGTGTTCTTATCAGTGAAGTTGATCAGGTGGTGGGTTTTGTTTCGGAACAAAAACAAATTGCGTTTTAATGGGAAACGTGCTTCTTCCAGAATGATTTGATTCCTGAAACAATTCAAGGGTTTGTCAGTAGCTTAGACCGTGTAGGCTCGTTTTGTAGGGCATTAAGATTTTGTCTGGATAGAGCATCACCAACAAAACTTTCTTTATCCGGCTTATAACAAACCTTGGTGTTGTGTTGGTCAATGTAGGGTTTCCACCTTTTTATTTTTGCGTTGGTGTTTTTGTCCGCTACTGCAAAGGTGAGTGGTTGGTGGTCTGTGAAAATATTAATTTCCCTGGAGCCATACAGAAAGTTCTGCAATTTATTTAAGGTCCACACGATGGCCAGCAACTCCCTTTCGTTGGTGGCGTAATTCAACCTGGCATTTTTCAGGGTACGTGAAATCATAGTGATAGGTCTATCTTCTTGAAATAGTACCGTACCAATTCCGTTGGCCGAAGCGTCGGTGGTCAGGTCAAAAGGTTTCTTAAAGTTGGGATACATGAGAATTACGTCTTCAGACGCCAAGATGTTTCGCAAGCGTTCAAATGCGTTGCGCTGGGTTTCATTGAAATCGACCACAATCTTTTTGGATCTATGCTTATCCACTGAGTCGTTCTCTCCTTTCAGAATATCTGTTATTGGTCGAGCTATAGCTCAAAGTCCTTTATGAAGACTGCAAAGTCCTTTATGAAGACTCTGTAGTAGCTTGCCAGACCCAGAAAGGATCTGACACTGTAAATGTATTTGGCTTCGGGGTATTCTTGAAAGGCAATGATTTTTTTGGGTCGGATTTTATCTCTTCCTTACTTACAATGAAACCCAGGTATTCTACGCTTTCCTTAAAGAAGCTAGTTTTCTCCTGGCTTACTCTCATATTGGCTTCGATCAAGCATTTAAGTACTGTGTCGATGTGGTTGACATGGTCTGATTCATTCTTTGAGAAAACTGTGATGTCATCTATGTAGACGTAACATATTTTCCCAATATGTTCCCTAAGAACATCATAGATTGCCCTTTGGAAGATGCTACCAGCATTGTTAAGACCAAAGGGTAGACGGCAGAATTCGTATTTACCGCCGCAAACGGAGAATGACGTCTTTTCGCGGTCATGTTCCGCAAAGTATATTCGGTGATACGCTGACTTTAGCTCGATGGTAGTGAAAAACTTAGCGTTTCCCAGGTTCGCTAGAATCATGGGAATACTAGGCATTGGGTAACGATCAGGTATGGTTTTTTCGTTCAGCTTCCTGAAGTCAATGACCAATCTCTTTTTGTGTTACCATAGGCATCTGTGCCTTTTTTGTTAACAACCCACGTTGAGCTCTTGTAAGGTGACCTTGGTGGTCTGATGATGCCGTCTTTCAGCAATTGCTTGACTTCGCTGGCTACGAATTCCATAACGCCCATTAGATTAGGGTAAGATCTGGCATATACAGGCTCGTTGTCTACCGTGCGAATCGTGGCGGAGACAGAGGTGTTGAAAGGAAGCGCTTTTCCTGCTGTTGAGAAGGCCTTTTTCCTTTTAACGATCATGCTTCTGAACTCCTTTTTAATGGAGTGAGAAACCACGATGTCGTTTACATCAGTGAAATTTACATCGGTGCATCTCTGGTATTGAATTTCTTCAGATATGCCCTGATATTCAAGAGAGATCTCTGCTATGTTCAACTTTACTCCGGCTTGTGTTAACAAGTCGAATCCTATAATGGCATCAAACGTGCTGAGAGTGTCTATAAGAAAGAATGGGGAAGAGTGCATGAAAATGTTCATCAGCCACTTTTACTTAATTTCAGTGGATCTGTGGATCGAATTCACTGAGAAAGGCTTGGCGACCGGCTTTATGGTTTTTAGCTCCTTTATGGGCTTAACATAATTTCTTGCCGCACCTGTGTCAATTAGCATTCTTAATGTTCTCCCAGCAAACCGTCGTTCGATGAACGGCAACCGGGAACATTCCCTAAAAAATGGATAGAGTCAGATTGTGCGTACTCGTCCTCGCTGTCGATTTCTTCAACTGCGGCCTTTGCTCTGCTCTTACGTACGCTGCCTTTGTTTCTTCAGTATATTCTTGAACAATATTGTTAAGACGTGGGTCTGTTTGGCGGTCTGAGGAATTTCTCCTCTTGAGAGCGTTTGATTAATTTTGGTGGTACTGATTATGGTATGTACGCTGTCTGAAATTAGACGAATAGTCTACCTCCATCGGCTACGGAGCTTGCGCTTGGGTGTCTTTGCTAGGTTGCTCCTGTGGAGCCTCCTTTTTGCGCTTGTAATGGGAGTTTCTCTCATGGCCGTGTTCATCCCTATTGTTTCTATTAGGTTTTTGCTGTTTTCAGCTGTTTGCGTTCGCTCTTTAACGATTTTAGCGTACGTATTGGTAAACATGCTTCTCTCGATGCTAGCTTCTGCCTCTCTGGGCAGAGCTAGTCTCTGGGTTGTGACAGGAATAAACAGCTCTAATTTGTTTCCGCAGGCCCGAAATAAAGGTGTGCAAGGCGTCGGCCCTAACCTCAGCATTGAGCACATTGACGCTTTCTTGTTCGTGTGACATTACAACTTTGTTTGTCACTAGAGTCAGTCTTTTCTCGACCTCGTCATAATACTGCATGAGAGTCATGTCACCTTGTCTGATCATGTCCAAGTTTTGCCTCAGTAGGCGCAAAGACGCTTTGTCGGAATAGGTACAGTCTAGTCTAGTCAAGATGGCACCAAGATTTAGCACCGTATTATAGGATACGAGCAAAGCTCCAGCTGGTCCTGTGACCTTGTTCCTAATAATGGCTACTGCTTGGTAGTGCGCGCTGCTGCCAACGAAGGACCTGAATAGTTCGTTCGCATTTAGTGCTGCTTGTCTCCAGACAACATATTGGCCTTGTGCATCAGAAAACCTTGGCACTGATTTTATTATGTCAAGTGGTATATCGCATCTGACATCTGGGGTAACGGACACTTTTTGGTATGTGAAAATTGGTGGTGCTTGCACCTGTAGACTTTGTACTCGCTCGGTTAGCGAGTTTGTTTGTGACTGTATCTGGACTTGCTGTTGTGCCAGTGCCTGTCTGGCGGCATTGTCAACGATAGATTGGATTTGAGAGGCGCTTCTTAACTTTAAGTTTTCTAATGGGTTCGTTGTATATACTTTTATCGCTGGCTCCCCGTATTCTGATCCATCGGCTCCTTGCCTATCGTTTGTATTCGAGCAGATTTTAAACATGCGGGGTGAGAGGAATGCTGTAGTGCAAATGATTTTGAATTTGATGAAAGGCCGGTGCGGCTAGCAGCGCTGCCTCTGCTATGGCATCTTGCATTCTATTTGCTGCGTACTCTACATCTTCTGCAGTGCGGAGTTCTATTTCCGGATGCAGTGAGGAGTGAAGAGTGAGGTTGCTAGATCCGATCCTGCGGGCAGAATGCATTATCTTGTTGGAAAAGGTTGTGGCTGAGCGTGGACAGTGACTATCAGCGGAAGATGGTCCGAAGATAAGTCGAGGCATTTTTCAATGCTCAAGAGTCTGTAACTGATTCCTTTGTAGATCGCAAAATCAATTGCAGAGAGATAATGTCCATTTATTGGGTAGCGTGTGGGGGCTCCCGTAGCTAAGATGGAGTATTGTGCGCTTTGAATGAATGGGTGCCAACCATTCCAGTCGCCTCCAAATAGCGTTTTCTTCTTTCTTTGGCTGACAAGCTGTGCCATGTCATTTACGCGAAGGTCTGCATTTGGTGGGCAATATATCGATGCAATTTCAATTTCGCCAGTTGATGTAAGAAGGCTAATGGCAGAGAATTGAAGTGTGGCGTCGGAGAATTGAATCGATGGTGTGTGTGCCAGAGTTGAACATGATGAGCATGATAGTGTTCAAATCCGAAGATTTTTAGCGTGGGGCATTCTCCTGTTTCTGCAATTAGCATAACATCAATGCTTTTTCATGATAGGAGCTGAGTTTTGCGATGAGAGCCATAAGGCTTGCAGCTCTCGCATTGCTTTCATTTCAGCATTAATAATGTCAAATTGTCGCTGCTGTTGCTGCAGTAGCTCAATAATGCCCGAATCGGGTTTGTAAGATGCTAGCTGGGCTTTTTCTCCTCTAGCGGTTGGAGCATATGATAATTTACTAGTGGGCGATGCACGTGTGCGTGTTCTTTGTCGACGTTAGGTGTTCTTTATCAGCCCGGCGCGGGGCAGCGTTGAAGATTAGTGACGGAATTCGTTTTTGCGCTGGAGTCGCTGTGCCTTTAGGAGTCGTTTGTAAACAAGGCAACCTCTGTAATTCTCCGGGTGCTGCTCTTCGCAGTGAGCAGAGATTGGAGGTCGGTCCCTTGGCATTATACACAGCAACGGTGGCATTGAACGAGGTCGTTAAATTTCTTCGGTAGCTCCACGGTGCATCTTTGACGTCAATAATACGCAGGTCGTGATTTTTTTTGTTGTTTGTGGCCTGCGTCAGTTCATCAAAAAATATTTTTAATGGCGTTTTGTCGATCCGGCTGAGCGGGCTAAAGATGTTGACAACTGTATGCCCCTTTAGACCGATCTCTGATTTTATCTGCTCCATATCCGTGCTTGTGTGCAGTCCTTTTATGCAGACTTTTTAGGGCTTATCTTCCTTCAGCTGGTAGCAGTGGAACTGCTGACCTAGCTTTGAAAGATGCTATCACCGCACGGTAGTCATCACTGCAGTTTGTAAGGCCTCCAGTGTTATTCCTTTTTGGCTTGATGACATAAGATTTGGGATCAATGACTTTGTCGATAACTTGTTGTAGTTTAACAACAGATCTAATGTCCGGGCACCAAATAGGAGGCGGTCGAGCATTGGGTTTTTCAGTTGGCTGCTGCTCATTCGATTTTGCGGTCACTACCATTTCGCAGTCTTGTTTTGTCTTTCTGCATCAGCCGCAGCTTTGCCAGTGCTCGGTTCATCAGGCAGAGAAGGTTTTTTCCTAATTGCTTCAGGGGAGCTTAGCTGCTTGCGTTTTATGCTGGATATTTGCGGTCCTTGTATGGATGCCACATCAATTCTCTTCAGGGACGAGTTGTTGCTTTTAGCATGTATTTGAGCCATTCGTGTATTTAGTTTGCTCTGCATTGCTGCCCTAATTCTTTCGGATTCGGTTATTAGATTGTCAGTGAACATTGCGCTAGTTGATTTTAATTTGTATTATTTTAATTTTTACGTCGCCCTAGAAGTATGCTTTATTTATTGGGTGATGAAGATTCCGTAGACACAAACCAGTTTGAGCTTCCTTGCGAATGCCAAACTGATTAGGCCAGCTGATTAGCTCAGCTGTTTTGTTCGTGGCCGCCGGTTTATAGCCGGGGCTCCACTTTGCAATTGCCAGGCACAAAAGTAGTTTTTGACGACTTCCGCCGTTTCTACACTGCAGCAATTCACCACTGGTGTGACGTTTGTGGTATTGTTTATATATCTATCCTTAATTTCACTTTCCGGCTTACTTCGTTGAACAGGAACTGTCAACATTAAACAGGGAACAATGACAATCCTCGAAATAGAAAAAAAACTTACGCTGTTAACTAATAAGACTGTTATGACTTACGAAGCATATATTGCTGACGCAATTAATGAAAAATATAGGGGCGACTCATTATGGGTTTTTATATCAGGATTAAAAATACCCTACGCGATATAGTATTTGCATCTAGACCCTCTGATTTACCATGCGCACTGGCACTAGCAGAAGAAGTTGGGGCAAATCATGAACATTATACTTTTGCCTCGCATTTTGCAAAATGTTCTTCCGAAACGTCTACAAGGAGCAGGCAACCAACTTAAATAATCACTAACGCAGATTCAGTGGCAGGCTTTCGCAATCCACATTTATCTAACAGGCAAACGACTTTAGTTAGTGACACAAACGCCGCTGTAGCACAGACCAATAGGACCGTCGCTGACAACCAGACATTGCTTAAAGGTAACATCATGCCGGTTGTCACTCAATCTTTGAATGAACCAATGGATGTTGACCCTTCTACGTCCCGTTTTAGACAAAACACCGCGTAACCAAGTCGAGGCCAAGTATTCGGCAAACTGATACAATTTTTTCTGTATAACCCATATATGGAATTACATTTATAACACATAAATGCAGAATTAACGTATTTAGTATAAATTTAGATTTTTTTACTCTCCCAAATCTTACATATTTTGATGACGTTATAGGGCTCGATTTATTGAAAAAAGTTAACGCGACGTTGAATTTCAAAACTAAACTTATCACTCATGATTATAATAGTAAAACTATACAGTTTCTGGTAGGCCAGGATGTTAGTCATTTGCAAGTTCGATCTGAGGCAGTGCCGTTTGCCATTAAGCCCACACATTCTAAACTATATCTGTATCCTATGAGTGTTAGATCGTTTGCTAATAATGAAATACAATTGCTGCTTAACGATGGCATTATTAGACCGTCGAGATCCCTATATGGATTGTAGATAAAAAAGGTCTTGATCAAGATGGAATTGGGAAAAAGCGAATGATTTTAGAAAGTTAAATGCAAAAACTATTGAGGACTCATATCCCATTCCAAACATCAAAGTTATTATATGCAATCTGGGCGAGTCCAATTTTTTCACAACGCTCGACCTTAAATCAGGGTTCCACCAAATCGAGCTGGCACAGCGAGATCGAGAAAAAACAGCGTTTTCGGTCAGGATTAAAATATGCTCCCAGTGTGTTTCAAAGAGCGATTGATGTTCTGCGGGAACATATTGGGAATTATTGCTTTATTTATATTGATGACGTCATCATCTTTTCTAAAACAATGGAGGAGCACCTAAAACATGTGGAGTTTATACTATCAGGCCTTTATGCCAATAGGACCAATAGGACCGTCGCTGACAACCAGACATTGCTTAAAGGTAACATCATGCCGGTTGTCACTCAATCTTTGAATGAACCAATGGATGTTGACCCTTCTACGTCCCGTTTTAGACAAAACACCGCGTAACCAAGTCGAGGCCAAGTATTCGGCAAACTGATACAATTTTTTCTGTATAACCCATATATGGAATTACATTTATAACACATAAATGCAGAATTAACGTATTTAGTATAAATTTAGATTTTTTTACTCTCCCAAATCTTACATATTTTGATGACGTTATAGGGCTCGATTTATTGAAAAAAGTTAACGCGACGTTGAATTTCAAAACTAAACTTATCACTCATGATTATAATAGTAAAACTATACAGTTTCTGGTAGGCCAGGATGTTAGTCATTTGCAAGTTCGATCTGAGGCAGTGCCGTTTGCCATTAAGCCCACACATTCTAAACTATATCTGTATCCTATGAGTGTTAGATCGTTTGCTAATAATGAAATACAATTGCTGCTTAACGATGGCATTATTAGACCGTCGAGATCCCTATATGGATTGTAGATAAAAAAGGTCTTGATCAAGATGGAATTGGGAAAAAGCGAATGATTTTAGAAAGTTAAATGCAAAAACTATTGAGGACTCATATCCCATTCCAAACATCAAAGTTATTATATGCAATCTGGGCGAGTCCAATTTTTTCACAACGCTCGACCTTAAATCAGGGTTCCACCAAATCGAGCTGGCACAGCGAGATCGAGAAAAAACAGCGTTTTCGGTCAGGATTAAAATATGCTCCCAGTGTGTTTCAAAGAGCGATTGATGTTCTGCGGGAACATATTGGGAATTATTGCTTTATTTATATTGATGACGTCATCATCTTTTCTAAAACAATGGAGGAGCACCTAAAACATGTGGAGTTTATACTATCAGGCCTTTATGCATCAAATATGAGAGTATCGCCTGAGAAATCAACATATTTTGAACAAGAAGTTGAGTATCTGGGCTTTGTAGTTAGTGGAATTAAAACTTGTCTCAAAGAAGTTGAAGCAATCAAAGTCTTTCCGGACCCATGTACGCTAAAATTTCTGCGATCCTTCTTAGGATTATCCGGTTACTATAGGCGATTTTTAAGGGATTACTTAAAAATTGCAAAACTTTTCACTAGTATTCTTAGAGGCGAAAATGGTAGTGTCCCAGGGTCGCAGTCCAAAAAGATAGTAATTTCATTAGATAGGAGTCAACGAGAAGCGTTTAGTAAACTAAAGCAAATTTTGATCTCAGAGGAAGTTATGCTCGCGTTTCCAAATTTTCGTAAGCCTTTTGAGCTTACAACTTCCTAAATGCGTGGGGTGCAGTCATGTCACAAGATGACCGTCCCGTCACAATGATTTCAAGAACTCTACAAAAAGCTGAAGAGCATTATGCAACCAACGAGAGATTGCTATTGTTTGGGCTATAAAAACGTTAAGAAATTATCTTTACGGAGTAAGATCTATACGGATCACAAGCCCCTCACTTATCAGATCGGAATCTGAGTTCAAAAATACAAAGATGGAAAGCGTTCATTGAAAAATATGATGCCATACTTCTCTATAAGCCCGGAAAAGAAAATCAAGTTGCAGACGCATTATCTCGTCAACATTTAAATTATACTGAAGAAGATAACAGTTCGGGCATGGCAACAATTCATAGCGAGGGATCTTATTCAAATACTATAGAATCTGTTACCAGACCAGTCAACTGCTACGCCATCCAAATAATTCTTGAGCAGAGAAAGTCACCTACTAAGCGAACTATCATTTTGTTAGGTAGGAAAATGAGGCATTTTATAGTTTTTACCGATTTTCGGACCTTAATTAACACAGTGCATGACTCCGGTAAATTGGGAGTAGCTAATCAAATTAAGTGTGAATTGTCAGTTCTTGGTAAATTTCAGGTTCGGCTAGTTGAGCTTTTCCCTAAAACTTTTTTTCAACACACTGAAAATATGGTTACTGACGTCTTTAACCCAAACGAGCAGCTCGAAATTATTAATCAGGAACATCATAGAGATCATAGAGCTCCTTAAGAAAATATAAAGCAAATTATTTGAGATTATTTTTTCATAAAATAGAGAAAATGGCAAAGGAGGTTGCTTTAAACTGTATGATTTGTTTGCAGGCAACCCAGCGAAGCATCCAATCTGCGAGACTCCTTTTCCAACTTATGCCGGGGAACTTTCGCACATTGACATCTAATCTACGGACTCAAATTACTTTCTAACTTGCGGGGACAAGTTATCTAAATTTGGAGTAGTGCAAAAAATAACATCTCGTACAATATTGGATGTAAAAATAAATCTTCTACAGCTGTTAAATGTATTTTCTCGAACAAAAACGATTTATTGTGACAACGAGCGGTCTTTAAACTCTAATGCTGTTATGTCCTGCCTTCGCGATTTTGGTATAACAATTGCAAATGCTCCACCTATGCATAGTACATCGAACGGGCAGGTCGAGAGGTTTCACAGCACCCTGAGCGAAATTGGTACAAAGACACAGCATATGTAATTTTACTAGCTACTATTGAGTACAATAGAAGTGTTCATTCGGTAACAGGGCAGAAACCTATCGACTTATTTAATTCAAATGTCGAAAAGTTTGAAGCAGCTATGAATCAGGTTAAGAAAGCTCAAGAAACTGAATTATTAAGTCATAATAAAAAAACTGTTGATCGTAAATATGAAAAAAGGTTATGGTGAAATCCAAAAAAACGACTTAGTAACAAATTAACTCCCTTATATACAGAAGCTATAATCGAGGAAGACTTAGGATCAGCTGTTAAGGTTTACGGAAGAGTTGTGCCCAAGGATAATATCAAATAAATATAAAAAACTACCAAAAGAAAACAAAAAAAAACCAAAACAAAAAAAATAAACAAAAAATATTAAAAACTAAAGAATAAACAAAAAAAAAAACAAATATTAGAGTAGTTATCATGTAAAGCTTTGTAACTCCAAAGTTTTATCAAAACAATTGATATAGAGGCTTAAAAGTTATCACTCGAAGCTTTGGTTCCTCAAAGCTATCCTCAGCTGATAACACAAAGCTCAAAGCTCCATGTGGTTGCTGACGTGGCGTCCGATTATTGGCAGAAATGCAAAAGCTTTACGATGGGCAACCTTTATCTCTTGGAGTGGATCGTGTGACCGGCAGTATCAAAAGAACTTACTCAAGAACAACACGCATAAGCTGTTGTTAATAATTTTTAATTAAAACAAAAACAACCTTACAGTAAATCTTTTGTGGATCGCTAAACAAAGCCTCCACAGCACAAAATAAAATAACATATTTGAGACAGCAGAGAGAGAAGGTATGAAAAAAATAGCATAGGCGACACCTTATACAAAATTCGAGCATATCGGTCGAGCGCTCGTAGCACACTAACTGGACGTACAATATTTTCATTGCTCGAGCCTAAAGAGAGAGAGCCGAGTAAATACGAAGATAAATGGGAGCTACAACCTGCAAAGTGTAGAAAAAGTTTGTTCTACATGTCCGGTTATTGATTTTATCAGATGCAATAATCGATTAATAATTTTTATTTGCCATCACTACCAGCGAAAGAAAATATTTACATATGTATATCGGAGGCATACATATGCATTATATGTTCTTGATAGTTTGCGATACTTTTGACAAATTACTAGCACATATGTGCTAGACTTGTTAATACAATCTAATTTATTTGATGTTTAACATAAATTTTGGCTGCGCCAAAATAGAAATTTTTATGCGATACTCAATGATAAGCATATTGTTCAATAAACTAAGCAAAACAGCAGCAACAAAAGTATAATCTATTAGAGTGGCAGCAAAGGCGGCAGAAATTATTTTGCGCATTATCAGAATAAACAATTTAGAAATAAAGGACTTTAACCACGAGATCATCGATAAAAGTAAGTAGTATCATCAAACTTTTATATTTTTCGCAGCTAACAATCGTGATATGTACATTAAACAAGCAAAAACAATCTCATTTTGTACATACAGTGTACCCAAAGAGTATTGGCACACCAAAAATTATAAAGTTTAAGCACCTATATCTTTTGTACCATTAGGGTTGGAAAAAAAAAAATAATGTGATTATGTTCGTTTATATATATAAATATTCAATTATTAAAAAAAAACCTAACATTTTAACTATTTTCTACTAGATATACTATATTTTCTTAAAATAAGCACAAATTAACGCCGAAAAAGTATTGGTACACTTCAAAAAAGTACCTATAAAATAAAAAAAAATTAACTTTAATATAGGATTAATATTTTGTGGGGCCACCTTTGTCCTCAATATCGGCTTGGAGGCGTCTCTTCATGCTTTCAACCAATTTGGCTGTCTCCTGCGATGATATTTTATCCCATTCGGTACTAAGTGACGTATTTAGAGAATTCTTGGAGGTTAGTTGATGGGTCCTTATTCTTTTTTTTATCTTATATGACCCACACGTGCCCAATGGGATTAAGATCCGGTGATTGCGGAGAAGTTTTGAGCTGATTACAATGGTAAATCAGCCATTCCTGCACCAAATACGATGAGTGTTTGGGATCGTTATCTTGCTGGAACAGCCACTGTGTTCCATTAAGGCGCAACTGGTCCACACTGTTGCCCAAATTATTCTTAAAAATATCGAGGAAACCATATTTATCCAAGTTTCCATCGATAAAAGCGAGTTGGCCAACTCCAGATGCCGCACAACATCCTCACACCATCACGTTTCCACCGCCATGTTTTATAGTTTTGCGGAGATTCTTCTCCTAAAGCTCTTGGCTTTGCGCCACTCTTTTTGGCTGCCATCAGACCCAAAAAGGTTGAACTTGGACTCATCACTGAAAATTACATTGTTCTAGAATGAGTCCCGGCTGACCAACTTATTTTTTTAGCACAATTCAGGCTCTTCGCCTTATTTTGTTTAGAAATAAAATGCCTACGCCGCGGAACTCTGCGCCATGATACCCAGCCCTATTCAGTATATTTCGCAAGGTTTGTGGGCAAAACTTGTCTTCAAACGAATCTTGCAGCTCCTGGCACAGTTTCCTTTTTTGCGACGCCCAGATCGGCTGTTTGGTTCTACTTTTCCGCTGGAAACATGTTTGATAACATTTCGCATACTCGAGAATGACATATCGACTAGTTTTCCAATTTCCCGATTGGATCTATTTTTGCAGTAGAGATTTATTATAATTTTTCGCGTTTCCAACGAAATTTCTGTTCCTCTGCCCATTTTTAATGATTTATTAGGGATATTAAACGAAAACTGACACTAAACGTATATTTCAGTGCGTATGTGCATAAGAGAAGCACAGAAAAAAACAAAACAAAAAAAAACGGGATTTTACCGTTACAATATACCAAAGCATCAGGCAACACAAAGAAGTGTGCCATTACTTTTTTGGCGTTATTGTGTGCTTTTTTTTTAGAAAATATAGTATATCTAGTAGAAAATAGTTAAAATGTTAAGTTTTTTTTAATAATTGAATATTAATATATATACGAACATAATCACATTATTTTTTTTTTGCAACCCCAATGGAACAAAAGATATAGGTGCCTAAACTCTATAATTTTTGGTGTGCCAATACTTTTTGGGCCCACTGTATATACTTGAATGGGTGCATTTGTAAAACGGTGTATTGTGCTGATAGGTACACGCATATACTACATATGTAAATACATACATATGCATGCACATAAGTAAAAGTATGCACATACATACATATGTATGTAAGTAAACACGAAGTTGGTCATATTAACTGTGTTTAGTATCTTTATTAATTTAAAAGATTATTTTTATGTATGTTGTTAATTAATTTAATATTAATTATATCAATCGTTATCGTTAGATTTTAGAAATATGAACGTACAGCGATCCAAGTTGTATTTGTCAATGTACATAGCTTAAGGTATGTTTTTGAAACTACCATTGTAAACATATTTATGTATGTATGTACATTTACAATTAATAAATTATATCTTTTATGAAAAATCAGCATCACCAGCTAAATAACTTTATTAAATACATACATATGTACATACGTACATGTACATAAATTATTTTGATAAAATTTGTATGGTCTGTTAAAATAGTGCGAATTAACTAAATACATACTATGTACATGTGTATATTTAGAAAGGACTTTTTAGCTCACAAATTAAAGTATGTAAATTAAAATATGTACACACATTGAAAATCGTACACATCAATATATTACAAATATAAAATAAATAGCATACATAGATTCATTAACGTATTACTCCAATAAAAAACAAAAAAATTTATTCCAAAGAAAATATAACAAAAAAGTAATAACTTAATATTCTGACATCAAAAATCTATCTCTTACCTCAAATCGTACAGTTAACGTTTTTTTTGGGTAACAAGTTAAAACTAAAGTTAGGAACGCCTGTTTTATTATTTAACTGTTTCGCTTTTGGTAAGAAGCCTTCAATGGAAGCCTTCTTGAGGTCATCCTTGTTCGACATTTTATGTGTTTGAACTTTTTGTACCTATAGAACCATACTGGATCATAATTCCGTCAATAAATACCAAATTACTCACGCCACTAGCTGACATATAGACATCCCGACATCCACCATGCTTCACAGTATGGCGTAACTCGGCTATATCCATTCCAGTATTTGGTTTTCTCCATGTTATTTGCTTGCCATCGGATGAAATCAGTTTTATTTGGATCCATCCGTAAAAACATTTTACTGTTCCTTGGGCTTACTTTGGTACTGCAGCCGTCTTTGCCTATTTCGCTTATCGATGTTTGCCGCGTTGTCAGATAGTGGCGTCGGTACTGTATTTCGATAAAGTTTTGAATCGATAATAATAAAACGAGAACAGTTTTTAATTTTTTGAAGCAAACTTAATCGGCGTGTGCTACACACGGACCTACAAACAAAAATTCATGTCTTTGGCTCTTTAGGCTCTGAGATCACATTTTCAATGCTTTTTCAAAATAGACGAGTTTGAATAAATGTGTGCACAGGTAGAATTGCAATGTAACTGATTTTATAGAGCAGGTGTCCAAAAAACCAAAAATCCTATTAAAGAATATAAATACCTAATGACATCAAGCATTCTTTTTTACTCATTACCAAAGTGGTTTTGTGAAATCTCCGTCCTTTCAAGTGTAAACTATTTCGCCGGTATTGAAGGAAGAATGGAATTTGAAATATATAATCGTGGGTATAAGTAATAAGTGCTAAGATTTTCCTGATTCGCCCACTAGGGACGTGACACGTCGGGAAATACTTTATCTGGGATAACAGAAACGCTTTTTTATTTAAGGATTTCATATTGAAATGCATACTCGTGTTGACAACCCAAGGCTAATAAAGTAGAATAAGTAGTAGAATTGTGGATATCTACGCCCTTTGGAGTGTGGCAAATAGCTGTATATTGTACAGTTTCAGAGCTAGGAAAAATTTGGCACTTGAGATATTGTTAAGATCCTATACAGATCGATCAGAATACAAGTAAAAAAAGTAGTCGGTAGTGCCAGACTCGAAAATCCCCTGAATCCCGTCCGATCTTCGTTTTTAAAATACACTGTACACGGTTTCGGCAGCTCCAGAACTGTTGACAGATATTTAAAAGATCGTGAGGCATATGGAACACATTTCAAAGCTCGAACAACAGCACTAACTTTACTAGATTGTTGTTGGATTTGCTTCCTATTCGACTAAATCAGCAGCTAATATTAAAAAATTAGCCATTATAAACGCAAGATTATCAACCGTTCAGCGTACAATGAGAAATACAATTCATCTTAAGCGTTTAAAAATTAAGAAAAAACACCTTTGCATGCTCTACGTAAAGAAAAACGGCTTTAATGTATAAAAAAAAGTGTATGACGTGGACTGTTCAATCTGACACTCGACTTTATAATTTGCTTTCGGTTGTCTTTACTGGTGAAAACCGTTCTAATTTAAATGACTCAGATGGTTTCAATACTAATATCATGATTTGCAAAAATGTGAGCGGTATTTAAGTCGTCATCACAGCCGTGAAGGTGGCTATGATGAGGAATACCATCTCGTTTTATGGAACAATATATTTAAATTTTATAAATCAGATGATAAATGGTGAGCGCTTCAAAACTTTGTTTGAGTTCGTATTTCCAAAGCTAAATAATCTCTTCGGACTATTACCATGAATTTTCCAACAAGATAGCGTTCCTATCCATAACGCTCGAGTAGAAAATCCGTTTTTTTTTCAAGTGAAAACGTCCATATCATGACTTGACCACCGTATTCTCCAGAACATAATTGAACATGTCTGGGAATGGATATCACGGAGAGTATACAAAGGAGGGAAGCAATACGAAGATAAGGAAACACTAATTGCAGCAATTCAACTTGCTTGGAGCGAGATTTCGCCGTTATTTAGTTTATATGATCTCATTTCGAACAAAGGAGGCAGTACTCATCAATGAAATTATTTTTTATTTTCTTCTAAGTCAAAAATATCATTAACTAAAAATTAAATATGAAAATTAGTTAATTTTCTCCACCAAAATTATTTAATTGAAGTGCGTCTATTCTATTGACTAAAAAAGTTCCCTATTTTAAGCAGCTTTAATAAAATGATTGAAAGACACGATTTTGTTAAACTTAATTTTTTTGTATTGTATACTTGAAGTCATTGAATAACGAAGGGTTTTGTATATAAACTCAATTGTTTTTAAAACAAAAGTTATAAGACCAATTTTAAAGTGTGGGTGCGTATTGACAAGCAGTGTATGTATTATATATCAATACTTACACATCCGCCATCATGGACATATATAATTTATATGGGGCAAATATACGAAATGCAAATAGCTTATTACATTTAAGGGTGGATGTTAATTTATTGCTCCAAATACCTTCGAGTCACATATATCATTAGTGATCATATATGCCTTCAATGACGACATACTACATTAACCTCAAGTATCTAGCAGGATCCATATTTACTTAACACAATTAAATTTCTTACGCATTGTTCATAATGCAGAGTCAACTGCTTCATCATTAATAGTACATATGTATGTATTTAAGCAAAATGTATTTTTGAGTTTTTAATGTAATTTAAACATGAACATGTATTTTTCTTTTCGATATCTATTTGTTTATTGATAATACCTTAAGCATTTGGTTATTGGTTTACTTTCTTTCTTGATGAATTCAGCTAATTACAGACATTAAAGATATTTATTACTTTTGATTTTTGATTAAATTGTACATAAAAATCATAATAAAAATACAATACTTTACGTATGCATATGTAATGTGGCAAATACACATAAACACAAGGAAAAATGTAATGTAAGTATATTTAAATTTATATATAAACATAAATATGTATGTATAGATTTTGAAATTAACATGGATTTATGGTAGATTCTAGTAATGCATTTATATAAACCAGAAAACATTCAAACTAGTTTTTTTTCTTAAGCATCTTTAGCTTTAACGTATAGTCAAAACATAACGTATCAAATTTGACTGATCTACGCACTTGTACATTTTATTTTTGCTTTTAATCGTAAAATTGATTTTATGACCTGTTTTGGTATGCATATTTAAAAATTTCACACAATGTCACTTCCCGTACATTTTTCCAAAATTAGTAGATTTTCAATTTTGGTAAAAGCAAATAATGCTTTAAAGGGAAGTTTTTTTTTCCAGAATTCCCCATTTTCTTAATATTGTGCGAAATTTTAATAATACAAAACGTACTGATACAAGATCAATATTCGAAATAAAATTATTTCCATTTTTTCCGCACATCAGCATTTGAATTATGTTTTTTTTTAATTCTTTTGGGATCCGATCTTTACATTTTAACAAAGCGTAGCATTGTGTATATATTGAATTGTAAGCTTTTCTGTTCCAGCTACTTTAAAAAAAAATAAATATAGTATTTAAAAAGTAGAAAATAAAGTGCTGTTTTATTTCGTTTTTATCTATACCCATTGCGCTTTCTATATATGATTGGTTTTTAGTAGACTAAATTGCGTGCATGTACAAAGAAAATTAGTTTACATATTGGGCATAATTTAGAAGCTCATAATCAACCTTCAAACCTTTCTATGAAAAATCCTCAAATACACTTATCCTGTAATAGTTGAAAAAGCTAATCTACCCATTACGAACGTTGTTGCTACAGTGACTTTTACTTTAACGATCGTTACTTCTGTTAGTCTATATGTTAAGATTTCGTTAAACATTTATAAGTTTCATTATAGGTTAAAAGTTAATTTTACCATTTATTGTTGTAGCTTATATTGCCGTCAATTAGTTATGTAAGTAGTAGTATGTTATTTTAATCATTCTTATTTTGTTTGTATATAAATTAAGGACTTAAAAGTTATAAGAAAACTTTATAATTATATATATATATATATATATATATATATATATATATATATATATATATATATATATATATATATATATATATATATATATATATATATATATATATATATATATATATATATATATATATATATAATTTGTTTTTTATATTTATCAATCCAATAGTTATAAAGTTGGCCAGACCCGCATTATGATGCTTAAACTATATTATTGTTTTATTTAATGAAAACATATGTAATTTGTAAATATTTTTTTTCACACATTTTTAGAATCTTAGTACATAACGAATATCGCATACGTAAGAAACCCTAACTATTTGGGTTGATGGACAAAATCGTTTTTGGTGAGTTGTTTTTCTGATTACTATATTCTGCAAATATTGGATATATTTATTTGTTTTGTATTCCAGACTTTCTACACAACACTGTTGTAATTAGTCAGGATGTCAAGCTGAATAACAACAATCTTATATTAAGTCGATTAATTGTAGCTTAAGCAAATAGTGGCACGTTCAAATATATTATTTTTAAAGAACTTTGTAAGTGGTGACAAGTAAATCTGTTGTTGAAATATTGAAGATCTTAACAATGAAAACTATATGTCAATTGCGCTTAGAGTAGAACGAATGATATATGTAAACGTAACTTAGACAAAGTCATATTATATTATATTTTTATTAGACGGTGTATAGACTTAGGCGTATTTCCAGGGAGAATCCACGAGAAGACTTGTACAGTAAAATCTCTTAAATTTAAGAATTAATTTTAATCATGAATGCACGTTCACAGATATTTGATTTTACCATGGAAGGTCGGCAGGTGGATGAAGCAGTGGCTAGCATCTTTCATACAGTACTTTTCCATCGCTGTTCGGGTAAATATATGTATACTGGAGATGCACAATATTCTATAGGTACCGTGGGTTATTCCGATGTTGATTGTGATTTTATTGACTTCACCTATGTTTGTTGTACTTCGGAAAGCCTTATGCGCAAAGTGAAGCGTGCCATTAATGTTTTTAGCGAAAAACTACGCTCAAATGATAGCTGTGGATCCGGTCAGATAAGTTTGGAATTTTTTCAAAAAAAGAAAAATCGCTGGCTTTTTACACAGGAGTCTATTCCCTGGGAGGTGTGGACAGTACATCTGGATTTAATTAAATACGAGAACGAAGATGATCGTCAGCTTTCCCGCGAAAATGTATCTGACCTACTCACTGACAAAGTTATATACATTACAGAACTAATGAACCGTCACGATTATGTACCCAAGACTCCAAGTCAAAGCGAGTTAGATCTTATTTTTGATACCTCGTTTCCCGATATACAACCTTATTTGTTTAAATTCGATTTTTCGACCTCTGGATCGACAGCGCCTTCAATGGGAAATGCAATGAAAAAGATAATAAAAGAAACACTTTCGATGTGACTGCCACAAAAATTGGGTGGAATGTGAAACATAATTTTTTGTTTAACCGAAAAATGTTGGGATAACTTTTTAATATACTTATTAATTTTCTGCATTTTTTTGCTCAATTGAAACTTGGGACTTTAAACTTCATTATACATCTATGCTAAGAACTGTAAAGATTATTTTGAAACGACATGTTTAGAATCAATATCTTTGAGTTTAGATTGGAGTCTAGTAATGAGTTATTCTCAGGTGTCTATTATATATTTATATATCAAGAAATCAATATCTTAATAAATTTATCATGCTGATGTTTTTAAGCTTTTATTGGATTGTAAATAATTTTTAAATTGGGAGTTATTTGGTCAATACTACTTAAAAAATTGTTTGCTTTTGTATGGAAAACATGTAACAAACGACACTTACACAGCTTTCGCCTATACCAAACATGAAAAACATCTGTATATACTAATTGATTTGTAAATGTATTATAAATTTATTTAGATTCAACAAATTTGGTCCGGTTATGTGGTCAAATCAAAAATGTTATTTTTGCCTTCGAATTAAATAATATTATTTACAATCCTTACCTTTCAGTTGATTTGTTATTTTTTTTATATCAAAAGCAATGCATTTTTTAAATTTATTAAAACTGTTTATTGTATATTCAAAAGAAATGAAATATTTGAAAGCTATTAACGAATCACTGATTTAATGATTTTATTATAAAATTAACCGGCACACATGCATAAGTACGCATCAGATTGTGTTAAATATTTTTTTCAATATTTTGTGTGTGCAGTAAGTTGATGATAATCCATCTGTCAGTTGCCTGTATTTCGTAATGGATTAAATCGTATTTTTTTTAAAGAACAGAAAAAAGTCATTGGTTACAAAAATATCCCAAAAAAGCAAATTGCGAATTGAAAAATATTTAAAGTTTTTGCCATTTATTTACAGGAGACTATATCAAATCAAAAAAATGTACATATAGCATTAAGCATATAAATTTACACTGATATGTATTTGACGTTGTAACAGTAAATTAACTTAGGAGGAATAAATTTTTATTTAATTGTTAAGATTAGGTTTAATAAATCAATAAAAAATACTATTTAAAAATCAAAACTATTGAATTAAAACAGGAATTTTAGCCTGTAAACAGATGAACTTTCCGTTTTCCGACGAATAAGTAAATACATGATTTTTTTTACAATTTAGAGACCACAAGTTGTAAGACAGGAAACCTTCACTTTGAAAATCATGTTTTCATAAAATATACTTCGCTAAATAAATGAGACGCGTAAACAGAATAGAGTAAAATGAGCATCTCATTGAAAATTTGAGTTCAAATGAAATTTAAAATTTTATTTATTCTCGTTAGCCGCACGTAGTCTAAAAAGATTTTATTGGCCTATACTTAAAACAGTAGTATATTGAACAGCTCGACGAGCTGAGTCGATATATCAATATGCGTCTGTTCGTCCGTCCGTATGAAGGCAGCGATCTCTCTCTAAACAAAAGCAAGATATCTGAAAATTTTAATGTACACGCAGTACTAGTTTATCATTTTTTTTTTCGATAATTCATACGATTTCCTTATTACCGATAAAAATCGGTAATTTGACTTCGTTTTTAAGCGTAACTTGAAAACCATTAAAGTAAGAGGGTTCAGATTTATAGTGTATATTTAAGTAATGAATACAAACCTTTTTGAATTTGAGCTACCCCACGCCTTCCGCCAAATTTACAAAAAACGTATTTCATATTCTAGAGACTTGTCCTTTGGCAAATACATATGTACATATGAATGTCATCACGCTCTATGTATATATGTATGTGTAATTGTTTAGTAATCATAGTTTTTTTAAATATCGGCTCTTCGCACGGTCCAGCAGTCTCGATTAGAGCACTCTTACTTGTTATAATTCTTTTGGATTAGTATTCGTTCGGAATAGGATAACTATTAAAAAATGATATTTCCGAGGCCAAACACCATAATTAGCGAATACTAAGAAACACAATAGTTCTTTCAAAAGACTGAATCGACATGTATGTCAAGTTTGAAACGGAGTGCCTAACTTTCATTATATTAATTATTAACGATGGTGCGACCGAGAAGATCTGATCTTTCCTTACAAAGCCGTTAGGCAATTTGGATTCGAAACATCGAAATTAAATCACTGAAGAATAAGAAATTGCACGAGAAAGACGCCGCTTTAGTGTGGGCAGATTTGAGGTACCTAAGTAGCTGGAAGTATCGATCATTGCAATACCCATCCCAGTCATCTAAAGCCATAAGACGCAGTGGACGATGTGATCATCGTAGGGAAACAGCCACAGTAAGAATTTTCAATGAAGGAGAAAAATTTATCTATGGCACGTTCCTGCTGATCTTCAGCGATGAAGTTCACATAAGTGTGTCACTATTCAAGAACATGAAAAACATCGTCCGAAGATATCCGACTCTTGACATCGACATCTAATATTACGGGCCACGCGAAATTCTGAGTCTTCCGTAACTTCGGAGATTGAATTTGAAAAATCTACGATACATAAACAACGCGTTTTAATGCCGAGAAAAGGCTGATAACATGGTCTATGATGTTCAGCGTACTCTCAGTCATTACTATGGTTAACGGATTCTTTCTTTACTAGATGTATCAAAAATGGAAAACAGTCCTCCCTATTGTCCTAGATACTTTAAGGAAAACCGAGGACGTCTTTCATTTCGGTGAGGAAGGATGAGACATCTAGAAAAAACTTTTTCAACTCATAAAATTTGATCATTATACTCTGTTCCAAAGGGAAAAAAGTATATTGGTTTTGTGCAAGAAAAATGTTTTGCTGTCCGACTGTCCGTAAGAACGCAAACCATTTGAACGCTATTGAAGCTGTCTAGGTTTTCTTGAACCGCTCACAGGCGTAGTTAATTTGGAAAATGCCTTTTTCGGTATGGCAGAAACCATGAAAGTTGAAATGCTAGAGTTCAAATTTGGAATGAATTACGATCATATAAAGACATGCAATAATATATATCTGCGCCTACTGTGGGCGAGGCAAATAGGACCTGACTCTATGGTGATTTTACAAAATCTTATATATCTTGCGCCCTATTGATGCTGATATATACTCGGGTTGACAACCCAAAATCAAAAAAATATGGCGGAAATATCCTATAGGGTGTGTTGCAAGCCGCAAAGCTCATATCTTCTAAAGTATTATAGCTACAATTGAGTTACTGGAGGCCTTCTCTATCGACGCCCCAAAAATAATTTTTACGCCCCTTACGTACATACATATTTTTGAGCGTAAGCTGCCAAATTTTACGTGACCTTACCTCTTAAGGACTGGCCAAAAATTATTTGTCTACGCCTACTGGGGTGGTGGCAAAAAATTAAATTTTCTTGAAATCTGAAAATAATGATCAGAATATATTTAACATGTTTGGGAACAGAGCCCGACTGCAACATTCTTACTTGTTGATGTTCCATTGTATACCATGTTTCCTAACTGTCTCTCTCTCCTTGCTCACTTTAATATATATAAAAGTATACTAGCGGACACGGCGAATGACATTCCACATAACAATGTGTTATAATAAAACGCAACAGGAGCATATTCATGCATATGACGTTGACTAGCTATGTACATCGCTGGCAGAATAGTCAATTGACCAATATTATGTTCATTGCCTTCCTTCAATCCTAATTGCATTGCGTAAATGGATATACTCTTCTGAACGTTGTTCAGAAACATGAACATGACAACTTCATCTTTTGTTGGAGCTTTAAATGTGCGCTCGTGTGTTCTAGCTGGTCGTTTATCCGCTCTGATCACGACTTTGTAGTCATCAGTTGGTATGCGCTCTAAAGCAGTCTTGAACATCTAATGACCAATACATGATGTTCTTGAAGTAGTTATTGCAGATCTTGATGAATAACTGTTTTTATTGCTGTGTTGATCTCTTCACGTTGATTAAGATCCTCCATGTTGCCTATGAAATATGTTGGTAAAAATATATGCTGTGCATCTTCGAGAGGCTGCAATGATCTAATTCGATGGTGAATATGTCCTAGAATCTTGAATGTTAGAATAAAATATATGCCCAAACAATTATTTTATATCTGAGTATTCGTTAAAAAATGTTGTGACTCTGGTGTCTCGCCACGAAGCAATGAATGCAATGGCTCAGGTGCCGGAGTCAAAATTGGCAGTTTCATTTTGCCACCAAGACAGCACAATGCTGGCATTTCTCCCGAATACTTTAATGCTCCACAATGCTCGCAAACAACGTCCATTGGTCTAATGGGAAAGAAAGCATGCGTACTGTGATTAATGTTAAATTCTTGTTAAACGTTCAATACGTGAATAATTTCCTCTTGCTCGGCGACATTTATCTAGTTGTTGATCTCTTAGGTTTGCTCGACTAATTAATTACTAATTACTTTGTATGGAAAGATCAGATCTTCTCGGTCGGTAATCAGTAATAATAAAAATAACGAAAGCTAAGCACTCCTCTTCAAACAATTATTGTGTTTCTTAGTACTCGCTAATTATGGTGTTTCGCCTCGAAAATTTAAATACAAAAACACAAAAATTATACAAATCGGTCCCGTCGCTCTCGAGATATAAAGTATATAAGATAAATTTGTAAAACTTTTAACTTATTAAATTATTATTTTTATTATTTTTATTTATGGCAACATCTGGCGGCAAAGGAAGTAGTTAAACTGCTAGGCTTTTACAAACGGCATAGAATGTGCACTGATTGCATTGTTTATGCAGTTGATGTTGATTTGTTTTCTTTTTTTCCAAAAGATTTTTTTTGTGAAATTTTTGTTATTGGCGATACAAATGAACGATTGAACTGGTTGTGGCTCATGGACGCTAAAGGTATTATAATAACGCCGCCGTATATGGTGGAGTAAGTGCAGCGAGAAAAAATTAAAAGTATTAATTTTGAGTTTTCCTTTTTTCACAATTCTAGTTGTACCCTCTCTTTTGGCTAATGAGTATGTCCGATGCTTTGAGCTTCTGAACAATATTTAACGTTGCAGCGAAACTGAAAAATGTAACTTTTCTAAGTTACTGCTCCTTTTTTTTGTTAGTCAGCGTTAACCTGCGCTAGTTCACCCTAGTATCCTCAGCGAGTTATCTACTTTTGGGGAATAGAATTGTTCTCTTTTTTATGAAGAAAATATATCTATGAACATTGGGGCGTGGTAAATCGGAAAATGAAACTGTTAGCGTTTGGACCATGGATGAGTATTCTGCGGTCGGTAGCGTCCTATCGCAACATTCTTATTTGCTTCTATTTATTTACCAACCAGCGCAACTATTCTACAAGTCTTTGAGGATTTATTTTATATTTTTCAGCGACTATTTTTTCTCTTTGCTCGTTTTTATAATGAACATCAATCACTAACTTATCAAAATTCTAAAATTACGTTGACGGAAAAGCTTCGAACAATTTGTTTTGAATAAATGCTGTTGGTAGATCGAATTTTATTGCGTTCATTATGTCATTTTTAACCACTTCACATACTTTTAATACCCTGAACCCATTGAAAATGGGAAATCAGGGTATAATGGTTTTGTTAAAATGTATGTAAGAGGCAGAAGGATGCTTGGCAGACCTCATAAAGTATATATATTCAGGCCGTCGCCCCACTCCTACGGTACTTTGGTGCCAGTCATATTTAATGTTGTAGGCAAATTCTAGGAATGATTTCACAATATACCAAACCCATTGCGCAGCAGCGTCTTGCAAGCACAGTGGTCAAACTATGTTCATAATGTGACAGACACGTACACTGGTCAAAATATGTTCATAATGCGACACGATCTTCCTGACAAAACTCACGTACTCGTGTGTTGTCTTAACTCAACCACATAAGTCACAATACTTCAGGATTCGAAGGCATTCTGGATATTTCAAAGAATTTTTATTAGATACTCTTAAATCAGATTTTTTTTTTCTTCTTTAAACCAAACAAATTTGTGTAGTTCCTTTTACACATAATTAACTTATCATATGTGTAGTTCCTTTTACACATAATTAGCTTATCATTTGTGTAGTTCCTTTACACATAATTAACTTATCATTTGTGTAGTTCCTTTTATACATAGTTAACTTATCATTTGTGTAGTTACACCTACGACCCCCGCCATAACATGTCTCTTCTGCTATGGTGCGGTCTTCAGTTTCATTGGGCAATAGACGCAACTTCCATTGCGCTGCCTCTATCTTTACATAACTCATTGGGTATCTGATTATTTGGTATTGCATTTAAACATTCATGAGAATACTTATACTTTCGATTACATGTTTAAGATTTTAGTAAATATCTATCTCCAACCAATACTTCAATTACCTTAAATGGCCCTTTAAATTTAGGATTAAGTTTAGTTTGATGACGTTCTTCGTTTTTGAGCAAGAAGTGATCACCGTTTTTGAAATTTACTATCTTAGCTTTATTTTCATCAAACCAATTTTTGTCGTATTTTGCTTGAGTTTCCATATTTTTTTAGCCTCCTTTCTAAAATTTTCTTTGCCTACTTCATCATTACTATCCTCGTTTATCGGCAACAAGCCAAAAGGTTGAGCTTCCTTACCAATCGATAATTCTATAGGGCTAAACTTAGTCACACGATGAATCGTGCAATTCATTGCTAGCTGCACTTCAGCCAGCAGCAGTCAGCATGCCTTTCAGGGTACTAATGACCCGCTCTACCTGACCGTTTGTTCTACTTGCACCAGTAGCAATTAAATGTAGATTAATTTTTTGAGAGGAACAAAATTTTCGAAAACTTTTACTTGCGAAATGTCCTTGATCTGCTATAATTCGAGTGGGTAAACCAAGTAAGGTTACGGCTGATTTGATAGCCTTAATGCAGTTTTCAGAATCTATTTGTAGTGTGTGATAAAAATAAACAAACTTGGTTAAGGCATCTATAACGACGATGACGTATTCTTTCAAATAACTTTTTTCTTAACTTATTTCTATTTTCGGAATAGGATGCAGCTCGGCCTGTACTCTTCCCATTAGTGACTTAGATACTTTCCATGTGATACAATTTTCTACAAATCTACGCACATATTTGGACATCATTTCGAACCAGTAATAACCATAGACCTTGTCCAGCGTTTTTTCCCATCCCAAATGAATAATAGCTTCATGGATGTATTACATTTGTTCTTACTATTTCGATTCATTTTTCTATGTAGTAGATTTCCTGGTAACACATTACTTTTTAACTTTAAAATTATTTCTTGTATCTCGAAATCTCGCTGTTCCGAAACCAACCAGTTGTCAGATACCTCAGTCAAATCGATTCGTAATTCAGGTATTTTATTTAGACTTTTATGTTGTTCAAGCACTGGATTCAGAGAAGAAAGTCAACATGCGCCATTCGCTCACTCTTTCTATACTCTATTTCGAAATCAAATGCCTGTAAAAACGCCCACCATCTATGCACCCTCGGTGTTAAATCTAGTTTTGTGCGGTTGGCCTTTAATGAATTACAGTCAGTATAAACTATAAATTTACGTCCCTGCAAATAATGTCGGAAGTGTTTAATAGCATTTACCACTGCTAACGTCTCCAGTTCGTATGAATTGTATTTAGATTTGGCAGGAGACGTACACTTACTGTAGTACTCTACCACATGAGCTTTATTGTCGATTTTATGTAACAGGATCGCTCCATACCCAATAAAACTTGCGTCAGTATGTAGCTCTATTGGGTTTTGCGGATCGAATATGATTAAAACTGGCGTCTGAATCAATAAAATTATTATTCTTATTCGTATCTGTTCATGGACTGGTAACCAAACAAAGTCAGTGTTTTTCTTAGAGGTGACAAGATACAGAGGTTTAAGTGTTTGGGAGAAATTTGACACAAATTGCCGAAAATATGAGGCTAAACCAATAAATTGGGTGGTGGTAATCCATTTAGAGCTTGAATTTTTCGTGAATTTGGCCTGAATTTGGTAAAACCCACTTGCCAGATCTACGTACTTGTCAGTCACTGTGTTTTCGTTTAGCATGCGATAGTCCACACACAGTCGATCGTTGCCATTTCCCTTTTTAACTAGCATCATGGGACTAGTGAAAGGTGAACAGCTTGGGCGGATAATTTTAGCCTTTAGTAATTCGTCAACTTTACCACCCCCCCCCCCCCACTGTTTTTCTCTTCTTCACTAAGCCTATATGGCCGCCGTTGTACTGTCGTTTGCTGATCTATTAATCTAATTTCCAACTGCCCTGTAGTGACCCTTGTCTTTGGTATTCCATCAATAAACCAATCTGAATAACATTTTAAAATATTTATCAAGGCTGCCTTATCAAGATCATCAAGTTCACTATCGATTCTATGACATCTTTATAATTGGTAATTATTAACGATTCTACTCTTTTGGTTTTGTAAATTTGATAGTTGTCAGCGTCCATGGTTACGCCAAAGCCCTGACTAAGAATTTCACGACCAATTAGTATGTCATATTTCAAATACTTGTCCATAATAACATGTAACAAAATTTCAAAATAACATTGATCAATATTTTTATTTAATAATAGTTGTTAAGTGCTGTATATTGAATCATTTCTTATGCCGTTCAACTTAACAATATTATTAATTATTTTACCACTAAACTTATCGGCTACAATTTCCTTAGCTAAGGAACATTCAGCTCCAGAGTCAAAAAATGGAACGGACCCACCGGTTAAACTACTTATTGTTCCTGATGGGTGAGCTACAGTACAGATGTCTACACGTTTCTCGGTTACTCGGTTGTTTCCTCGTGATGACCTTTTGGACAAGCGGATGCGAGGTGCCCAAGCTCGTCGCATTTGAAACATTTGACAGTTGACCGGTCTTTTGATCCTTGCGTTGAACTTCCGTAGTGGCTTTTTCCTTGAATTGGTGTCATCTGCCGAGCACGACATTCGGCATATTTATGACCAGACTTTCCACAATAATTGCATTTCACTTGAGAGAAATACTTATACGTTTTACGCTCCGAGCCTGTTGTAGATGCATCGTCATCTAGGTTCCGTTTCTTAAAAGTGTGTGCTTGTAGCTGTTGCTGCATTTCATTTCAGGTTTTAATATTGTTTGCGCAACAATTTGTCATCAAGTTGTGCCATGTGGGCCAGAGCTAGTGAAACCGCGATTTCCTACAGATTTAGATTTAAATTTTGACATTAAAAAGTGACAATTCGGCTGCTATATTCGGTGTAACTTTCTCAAGACTTTGGTCGCCCGTTTAGAATTTTTATCAGTATGGCAGCAGACGTTTCGATGCCAACAAAGAGTTGAACCAAGAGTTCTTTAAATTGTTACCATGTGATGCCAGCAAAGCGTATTTGGGACCACCATTGTGATGCATTTCCCTCAAGCGCCTTACTTAAATTTATCATCAGACTCCTACCTTTGGGTATTTTATCAGCAAAAATGAGATCCACTGTTGTACACCAAGCTGAGGCATCTGCACCAGCTCCCTCAGGATTAAATTTTGGCAGAGTTATATGTTTTCCCTTTTCATCAGTTGCCGATGCCCTTGGTGTCTGCATATTTTTGATGATCTCCAAATTCCAAATTCTAAGAATGATTTCACAATTTACCAAACTCATTGCGCAGGAGCGTCTTGCAAGCACAGTGGATAAAATACGTTCATAATGCGACACATACCTATGAATGTCATTATCATATTCAACAAATAAGTTCTTATAATATAAAGATATAGCCCTTACTGCAGCCCAAGCGTTAACTTCGCAGTAGGCACAGTGCCTGTTATGCGTTCGTGTGTATGTGTGGGTGTGTGTTGTTCGCTATTTATGTTAAAAGAACCCTAAATGCATTATAAAATCGGCTCTTCGCAGGGTTCAGGGTATCTCGCAGTCGAGCAATCTCGACCAGAGCACTCTTGTTTTATTATTCACTCGTGTTATTTAAAAAATTGTTGTTGTTGGGTGTGTAGTTTTTCTTAAATATTTGCTTATAGCTATTTATCCGCACATAATCAGCCACATAAAATCGTAAGCCAATAAATATTATTTATTGTTGTATACACTGTTCAACAATTCCTTTATATTTTTCTTAAATAGTATTAAATAAATAAAACTTTAAGTACAAGTGTCCGCAATTATAGCTCTGAAACTTTTGAGCTCTATGACTTCTTGGCTGAAAGCTTCTAAAACTATCAAAATAATTTATTTAATTAGCATTTGCTGTATTTGCTCGCTAGTGTGCACCGCCTCCCCTTGATGAATCGAAATTTATGACTCCACATTAATTTTTCATTTGATCTGTGCTCGAGGTTAGGGTATTCCTTATAAATATATCCCTAAAGTTCGGCATGTGCTAACGATCGAATTTCAAAATATCAATATTCAAAAGAGGTTGATTGGATAGCTGCCTTAAGAGTTTTTTTTTTGACTGCGAGTGTAATACTGCTATATGTCGCTTGTTAAGCGATTTGTTTCGTGAGTAGGCGATATCGTGCATTCTGCAGGCAGCCTCCATTGGGTTTACACCCTTATAACAACGTTCTAAGCGGTTCTTTAATTTGGTGCCTAGCCCACAGAACTGATAGCCAGGCAAATGCAGTTCGGTGTTTAGACTATTAATTAGATTATTCATTAATCCACCACCTTCACAATAATGGGCTTTTAGTTTGCGACTGATTTTATTATAAAACATTATCGAAATAAAAAAATTCCACAAAGAAATGTGAACAAACAGTCCCACCATGTTCTCTCTCTCTCTCTGTCGTCATTACATATACACCATCTCCCATTTCTAATAACGCCACTTGCGCCCCAGAGCATACATTTCCTTACTACTCACAAAGTTTGTTTAATTTGATCCTATTAATTTTATATTATATCACTTAATTTCACTTGTACATATGTTTGAGTCTATTGCAGTCGGTTTACATTTTTGTAATATGCAAAAAGACCACCACTCTCCATGATTGCCAATACAACAATACGTCTTCAGACCTACACGATAGATACTTAAGATAGACACTTATCATGAAGACTTAATACTAGACACATATCGAAATACAATTCGCATTAGTTAATTAATTTTACAATACTGAAAGCCACGAAGGGTGGCCAATTTTAATTACAGATTTATTTGTGGACGGGGTTGCTACAGCAGTTTTAACTGAAGAGCCCAATTTTTTCCAATTTCCAATAATTTTGGCCATTCCTTAGAAGACGTTAAAGGTAACGTAACTGCAAAATTTGCTAGCTTACGCTCCTGCTATATGCAACGACTCGTCTCCTATAATGCACACATGTACACAGGATCGTAGATTATGCCTTCCGGCTGTACGAGCGACTATGCCTTTTCTTGGTTAGCTTAAGATTCTCATGACCACTCCAGGTTACGCCAGGACTCGCGCTGTGTTCTCCGGTGGTTCGCTCGGATAAACTACAGATCACTCCTACGGCTGGATTCGCATTTGGCACACCTAAGGTTGACCTGAGGATCAGCACTACACTCTTTTGCATGGCTACGTGAACTCTACTCACTCCTTTCCCAGTTTCCGGCAATTCCTTGATATCGATATCCTTCGATATCGGTGTCATTCAATGTCTGTCGATGTCCTCTTAAGTTGATTCACTTGCTCTTTGTATAAATTTTTCCGAATCCCTGTACTAAGCTTTTGCGGTTTACCACGCCCCCTATGTTCGTAGATATATCCACCATTTTCGAATTTCAACTCTCTAGCACTTTCTTGGTTGATAGTGGGTAATTCGATGGCGTCGAAATGGTTTGCGTTCATACGGAGAGACAGATGGACAGACGGACGGACAGCAAGATGCAGATTGCACAAAACCAATATACTCTTTTTCTCTTTGGGAACAGAGCATAATAAAGAATCAGATTGGAAATGCACATAAGACTGAGCTGACGTTCTGTTCATAAATTAATTATTTACCTTCAATCTTCAAATTGCGACCGGGACATATGTCAGGAATATGTGGAAGATCAGCTTCGGCAAAAATCATTTGAAACATATTCATGGTTGACCATTAAAGGTTCAACAAAAGATGAAAGAATAAAGCGAGCAGCATAAGGATACAAACACTAACCATACAACACATAGACTAGACAAGTAGAACAAGCGTTTTCAGCGCATAGTAAAGCCGTATGACGAACCAATCAACTTTGTATTTGCTCGTATCGGTCGCTTATCGCTTCAGGCAGTGAAAATATTGTCCGGCATAGTCAGTGCGCTACGAGCGTTCAACCGAAATGGTCAAATTCTCATACGGAGAACGACTGTATGCTATTTTTCCTTGCTCTCTCTCTCTCTCTCTCTGCTCTCTCAAATATATATGTATGTACATATATATGTATATGTATGTACGCACAGGCAGCAGCAGCAGCTCACAAAAATTCAAATTTCTTCGCCCAGAGATCGCATTTCTTCCCTTTCGAGAGAAGAGTATACCAAACTGCTGAAAGCGTTTGCCATGCTCATGCAAATTGTTCAGATTTTTATTATTATTTGTGTGAAGGGTATGAAAGCGTTGATGCACATGAAGAATGTGTTTTCGCAACGAGCATGCACACACACTTACAGTCCTTTGCCTACATGTATAAGCATTTGTGTGGCTGTGTGCGAAACTATTCCTGCTGCTTATGGATATTGTAAGAACCCAGCGTTTGATGTTGCTTGACCTTGCGAATTGCATACACACATTTGCATACATATGTGTGAGTATGAGCGATAATAGAATTTTTCGAGTGTGTCGCGATTCAGTAGTTTGATAATTTTTGAATTATGGAGTTTGGTTTGGTATACTCTTCTCTTGAAAGGGAAGAAATGCGATCTCTGGGCGAAGAAATTTGAATTTTTGTGAGCTGCTGCTGCTGCCTGTGCGTACATACATATACATATATATGTACATACATATATATTTGAGAGAGCAGAGAGAGAGAGAGAGAGAGAGCAAGGAAAAATAGCATACAGTCGTTCTCCGTATGAGAATTTGACCATTTCGGTTGAACGCTCGTAGCGCACTGACTATGCCGGACAATATTTTCACTGCCTGAAGCGATAAGCGACCGATACGAGCAAATACGAAGTTGATTGGTTCGTCATACGGCTTTACTATGCGCTGAAAACGCTTGTTCTACTTGTCTAGTCTATGTGTTGTATGGTTAGTGATACAACTGAAGCCGAAAGCGCTACATAGAGCGCACAACGGCAGAAAAATAATTAAAAAAGGTAAGAAAACTCTAGTTGAGGTGCCTGAGTAGGAAATATGCGCTGTTATGTATTTATAAACACAGAAAAAGTGTAAGTGTAAAAAATATGTTTCTGATTCGAACCTTCATTATCGAATCTTTATAAAAAAGAACAAGTAAGAGTTCTCTAGTTGAGACTGCTCGACTTGGAACATGCATAGGCACGCGTTCTGCTAACTGCGCAGTTAACGTAGCGACTGCGCCTGGGGTGCAGTAAGTGCTATAATACGGAAAATTCTTTGTTGAATAAGTTTTCTTCTAGATTGATTTTTGTAATCAAATTTTTAGAGTGTGATCATGACATTTAAATGTATATGCCAAATCACAACTCTCTAGTACCTTAAATACGTTTTTTGATAATTTGGGGCGAAGAGGGCGTGGCATCCAAAAAATAACAATAATCGAAATTGCGTAAAATACACATAGCACTAAATACAAAATTTGGCGACTCTAGCTCTAAAGAACACATATAATTTAAAAACTGCATTTCGATAAAGCTTTTAATCGATAACATTAAAATGGGAACAGTTTTCGAATTTTAGAAACAAACTCGATCTGAGCGTGATATTCAGGGACCTACAAGTCTCTAGCTCTTATAGGTTCTGAGATCGACGCTTTCATACATAAGGACAGATAGGCAGACAGACAGACGGGCATAGCTTAATCGACTCAGCTCGTCTTCCTGATCAAGAATACACGCCTTTTTCAGCATGTTACATACATTTTCATCAAATCATTATATCCTGATTTCTTATTTTTAATGGGTTCAGGGTATTAAAAATCTAAAAAAGATATATATGTATATATCCGACATATAGGACATTAATATTACTTTGAGACATTGTATTAGCGAAGTGAGTTTTGATCACGCAGAAGTTCTCAACTGAACTAACTTGCGTCTCACACTTCTTTCTTGTGCGTCATACCGAGCCACGCTGTCGCCTCACTAAAACAGTACTTTCTAGTAGCAACAGCTCAATCAACCTATCACAGCCTTAAAAAAGGGTGATGGAATATCAGCGTCGTACTGCAAACATAATTATTGTGAATTATTGCCAATATAAGAGTTACACAATCAAATAGCCCACACGCCATGCTTAAAACAATATTAGTTATTTTGAACTTGTGCTTGTATTGTGAGTTGAGTACTCTGCCATTTGCTTTTGTCAACAACAACAATAACCCTTATTGGTTAACTTAATTTTTTTTTCAGTGGCTTCAAGATTCTCAATATCTTGGTTTTCACACTCTTCACCATTACAAATGATTTTTTCGCTCTCAACAATATTATTATAATCGTCATACACATTCAACTCAACGTTCACTTTTCCGTCTGGCAATTTTCTTAAATCTTCATGGGCATACTCATAACTTCTTTATTGGTTAAGGATCTCAAATTGTACCTGTCACCTTCTAACTTCTATTATTTCAAAAGGCTCCCTTAATTTTAGACTCAACTTGGTTTGATGCCTTTCTTCGTAAGCAAGTAAAAATAGCATACAGTCATCATCCGTATGAGAATTTGACCACTTCGGTTAAACGCTCGTAGCGCACTGACTGTGCCGGACCATATTTTCGCTGCCTGAAGCGATAAGCAACCGATACGAGCAAATACGAAGTTGATTGGTTCGCCAAACGGCTTCACTATGCGCTGAAAACGCTTGTTCTACTTGTCTAGTCTATGTGTTGTATGGTTAGTGGTAATACAAAATCTCCAACTTTGTGTCTCTCTACATTTGTCTTTTTTTATCGGACCGAGCCTTGTCTTAAACAGCTGTGTAAACATTCTAAGCAGCCTATGCTCTTACTTCTCTCAGATCAACATCAATTTCTTTGCACCTCTCCCAACATACTCCTCCAGGACTGAGTTCCAGCTTCAACCGCCGTTAACATGTTATTTAACGTACTCATGATACATTTCAGTAGATCATTTTCTCTACTAGCTCCAGTGACAATCAAATATAAGTTAATTTTTTGATCTCGAGAAAATTGGCTAAAGCTTGCTCCCGTAAAACACCTTCCTTGATTATTATTCGGCTTGGTACTCCAAACAACGAAACAGAAGACTTAACAGCATTAATGCAACTTTCACAATCTAATTTAAGAGTATGACTTAGATACACAAATTTCGTAAAAGCATCTGCTTACATACTTCTTTCAGTCACTCTTGCTACTTAGTTTTCCGGTTTTATCAACATGGATGGCGTGCCAAGGAACATTTACTTTGGGAATTGGGTGCAATTCAGCTTGTATCCCAGAGGTTGGACATTTTAAAAGTTATGCAGTTATCAACAAATTTTATGCAGTTATCAACAAATATTTTTACATATTAGTAAACCAGTAAAAATCATATACCTTATCCAGTGTCTTCTTCCAACCTAAATGTATTATCGACTCGTGTTTACGACTGACCACCTGAAAGCATGTAGTACCATTGGTAAACAACGTGTTCTGCCGTTTCTCTGTATCTTTCGGTAAAGAATTTCTGCTTTCAATTCATAGTTCTCGTTGCTCGAAATTTCGGCTAGGTTAACTCTCTTTTCAACAATCGCCCTTTCTGCAGAAATGGATTTGGGTAAAAGGGGATTTCTTGACAAAAAGTTAACATGTGCCATTTTTTTCTCTTCTCTGTATTGAATGTCGAATGTAAAGGACTGCAAAAAGCCAATCAACGCTGTGTTCATGAAAACAGATCCTCTTTTTTCTTGAATAAATTACAGTCGGTGAAAACGACAAAATTCCTGCCCAACAGATAGTGACGAAAATAGTTTGGTATACTCTTCTCTCGACAGGGAAGAAATGCGATCTCTGGGCGAAGAAATTTGAATTTTTGTGAGCTGCTGCTGCTGCCTGTGCGTACATACATATACATATATATGTACATACATATATATTTGAGAGAGCAGAGAGAGAGAGAGAGAGAGCAAGGAAAAATAGCATACAGTCGTTCTCCGTATGAGAATTTGACCATTTCGGTTGAACGCTCGTAGCGCACTGACTATGCCGGACAATATTTTCACTGCCTGAAGCGATAAGCGACCGATACGAGCAAATACGAAGTTGATTGGTTCGTCATACGGCTTTACTATGCGCTGAAAACGCTTGTTCTACTTGTCTAGTCTATGTGTTGTATGGTTAGTGATACAACTAAAGCCGAAAGCGCTACATAGAGCGCACAACGGCAGAAAAATAATTAAAAAAGGTAAGAAAACTCTAGTTGAGGTGCCTGAGTAGGAAATATGCGCTGTTATGTATTTATAAACACAGAAAAAGTGTAAGTGTAAAAAATATGTTTCTGATTCGAACCTTCATTATCGAATCTTTATAAAAAAGAACAAGTAAGAGTTCTCTAGTTGAGACTGCTCGACTTGGAACATGCATAGGCACGCGTTCTGCTAACTGCGCAGTTAACGTAGCGACTGCGCCTGGGGTGCAGTAAGTGCTATAATACGGAAAATTCTTTGTTGAATAAGTTTTCTTCTAGATTGATTTTTGTAATCAAATTTTTAGAGTGTGATCATGACATTTAAATGTATATGCCAAATCACAACTCTCTAGTACCTTAAATACGTTTTTTGATAATTTGGGGCGAAGAGGGCGTGGCATCCAAAAAATAACAATAATCGAAATTGCGTAAAATACACATAGCACTAAATACAAAATTTGGCGACTCTAGCTCTAAAGAACACATATAATTTAAAAACTGCATTTCGATAAAGCTTTTAATCGATAACATTAAAATGGGAACAGTTTTCGAATTTTAGAAACAAACTCGATCTGAGCGTGATATTCAGGGACCTACAAGTCTCTAGCTCTTATAGGTTCTGAGATCGACGCTTTCATACATAAGGACAGATAGGCAGACAGACAGACGGGCATAGCTTAATCGACTCAGCTCGTCTTCCTGATCAAGAATACACGCCTTTTTCAGCATGTTACATACATTTTCATCAAATCATTATATCCTGATTTCTTATTTTTAATGGGTTCAGGGTATTAAAAATCTAAAAAAGATATATATGTATATATCCGACATATAGGACATTAATATTACTTTGAGACATTGTATTAGCGAAGTGAGTTTTGATCACGCAGAAGTTCTCAACTGAACTAACTTGCGTCTCACACTTCTTTCTTGTGCGTCATACCGAGCCACGCTGTCGCCTCACTAAAACAGTACTTTCTAGTAGCAACAGCTCAATCAACCTATCACAGCCTTAAAAAAGGGTGATGGAATATCAGCGTCGTACTGCAAACATAATTATTGTGAATTATTGCCAATATAAGAGTTACACAATCAAATAGCCCACACGCCATGCTTAAAACAATATTAGTTATTTTGAACTTGTGCTTGTATTGTGAGTTGAGTACTCTGCCATTTGCTTTTGTCAACAACAACAATAACCCTTATTGGTTAACTTAATTTTTTTTTCAGTGGCTTCAAGATTCTCAATATCTTGGTTTTCACACTCTTCACCATTACAAATGATTTTTTCGCTCTCAACAATATTATTATAATCGTCATACACATTCAACTCAACGTTCACTTTTCCGTCTGGCAATTTTCTTAAATCTTCATGGGCATACTCATAACTTCTTTATTGGTTAAGGATCTCAAATTGTACCTGTCACCTTCTAACTTCTATTATTTCAAAAGGCTCCCTTAATTTTAGACTCAACTTGGTTTGATGCCTTTCTTCGTAAGCAAGTAAAAATAGCATACAGTCATCATCCGTATGAGAATTTGACCACTTCGGTTAAACGCTCGTAGCGCACTGACTGTGCCGGACCATATTTTCGCTGCCTGAAGCGATAAGCAACCGATACGAGCAAATACGAAGTTGATTGGTTCGCCAAACGGCTTCACTATGCGCTGAAAACGCTTGTTCTACTTGTCTAGTCTATGTGTTGTATGGTTAGTGGTAATACAAAATCTCCAACTTTGTGTCTCTCTACATTTGTCTTTTTTTATCGGACCGAGCCTTGTCTTAAACAGCTGTGTAAACATTCTAAGCAGCCTATGCTCTTACTTCTCTCAGATCAACATCAATTTCTTTGCACCTCTCCCAACATACTCCTCCAGGACTGAGTTCCAGCTTCAACCGCCGTTAACATGTTATTTAACGTACTCATGATACATTTCAGTAGATCATTTTCTCTACTAGCTCCAGTGACAATCAAATATAAGTTAATTTTTTGATCTCGAGAAAATTGGCTAAAGCTTGCTCCCGTAAAACACCTTCCTTGATTATTGTTCGGCTTGGTACTCCAAACAACGAAACAGAAGACTTAACAGCATTAATGCAACTTTCACAATCTAATTTAAGAGTATGACTTAGATACACAAATTTCGTAAAAGCATCTGCTTACATACTTCTTTCAGTCACTCTTGCTACTTAGTTTTCCGGTTTTATCAACATGGATGGCGTGCCAAGGAACATTTACTTTGGGAATTGGGTGCAATTCAGCTTGTATCCCAGAGGTTGGACATTTTAAAAGTTATGCAGTTATCAACAAATTTTATGCAGTTATCAACAAATATTTTTACATATTAGTAAACCAGTAAAAATCATATACCTTATCCAGTGTCTTCTTCCAACCTAAATGTATTATCGACTCGTGTTTACGACTGACCACCTGAAAGCATGTAGTACCATTGGTAAACAACGTGTTCTGCCGTTTCTCTGTATCTTTCGGTAAAGAATTTCTGCTTTCAATTCATAGTTCTCGTTGCTCGAAATTTCGGCTAGGTTAACTCTCTTTTCAACAATCGCCCTTTCTGCAGAAATGGATTTGGGTAAAAGGGGATTTCTTGACAAAAAGTTAACATGTGCCATTTTTTTCTCTTCTCTGTATTGAATGTCGAATGTAAAGGACTGCAAAAAGCCAATCAACGCTGTGTTCATGAAAACAGATCCTCTTTTTTCTTGAATAAATTACAGTCGGTGAAAACGACAAAATTCCTGCCCAACAGATAGTGACGAAAATAGTTTGGTATACTCTTCTCTCGACAGGGAAGAAATGCGATCCCTGGGCGAAGAAATTTGAATTTTTGTGAGCTGCTGCTGCTGCCTGTGCGTACATACATATACACATATATGTACATACATATATATTTGAGAGAGCGAGAGAGAGAGAGAGCAAGGAAAAATAGCATACAGTCGTTCTCCGTATGAGAATTTGACCATTTCGGTTGAACGCTCGTAGCGCACTGACTATGCCGGACAATATTTTCACTGCCTGAAGCGATAAGCGACCGATACGAGCAAATACGAAGTTGATTGGTTCGTCATACGGCTTTACTATGCGCTGAAAACGCTTGTTCTACTTGTCTAGTCTATGTGTTGTATGGTTAGTGATACAACTGAAGCCGAAAGCGCTACATAGAGCGCACAACGGCAGAAAAATAATTAAAAAAGGTAAGAAAACTCTAGTTGAGGTGCCTGAGTAGGAAATATGCGCTGTTATGTATTTATAAACACAGAAAAAGTGTAAGTGTAAAAAATATGTTTCTGATTCGAACCTTCATTATCGAATCTTTATAAAAAAGAACAAGTAAGAGTTCTCTAGTTGAGACTGCTCGACTTGGAACATGCATAGGCACGCGTTCTGCTAACTGCGCAGTTAACGTAGCGACTGCGCCTGGGGTGCAGTAAGTGCTATAATACGGAAAATTCTTTGTTGAATAAGTTTTCTTCTAGATTGATTTTTGTAATCAAATTTTTAGAGTGTGATCATGACATTTAAATGTATATGCCAAATCACAACTCTCTAGTACCTTAAATACGTTTTTTGATAATTTGGGGCGAAGAGGGCGTGGCATCCTAAAAATAACAATAATCGAAATTGCGTAAAATACACAGCACTAAATACAAAATTTGGCGACTCTAGCTCTAAAGAACACATATAATTTAAAAACTGCATTTCGATAAAGTTTTTAATCGATAACATTAAAATGGGAACAGTTTTCGAATTTTAGAAACAAACTCGATCTGAGCGTGATATTCAGGGACCTACAAGTCTCTAGCTGTTATAGGTTCTGAGATCGACGCTTTCATACATAAGGACAGATAGGCAGACAGACAGACGGGCATAGCTAAATCGACTCAGCTCGTCTTACTGATCAAGAATACACGCCTTTTTCAGCATGTTACATACATTTTCATCAAATCATTATATCCTGATTTCTTATTTTTAATGGGTTCAGGGTATTAAAAATCTAAAAAAAATATATATGTATATATCCGACATATAGGACATTAATATTACTTTGAGACATTGTATTAGCGAAGTGAGTTTCGATCACGCAAAAGTTCTCAACTGAACTAACTTGCGTCTCACACTTCTTTCTTGTGCGTCATACCGAGCCACGCTGTCGCCTCACTAAAACAGTACTTTCTAGTAGCAACAGCTCAATCAACCTATCACAGCCTTAAAAAAGGGTGATGGAATATCAGCGTCGTACTGCAAACATAATTATTGTGAATTATTGCCAATATAAGAGTTACACAATCAAATAGCCCACACGCCATGCTTAAAACAATATTAGTTATTTTGAACTTGTGCTTGTATTGTGAGTTGAGTACTCTGCCATTTGCTTTTGTCAACAACAACAATAACCCTTATTGGTTAACTTAATTTTTTTTCAGTGACTTCAAGATTCTCAATATCTTGGTTTTCACACTCTTCACTATTACAAATGATTTTTTCGCTCTCAACAATATTATTATAATCGTCATACACATTCAACTCAACGTTCACTTTTCCGTCTGGCAATTTTCTTAAATCTTCATGGGCATACTCATAACTTCTTTATTGGTTAAGGATCTCAAATTGTACCTGTCACCTTCTAACTTCTATTATTTCAAAAGGCTCCCTTAATTTTAGACTCAACTTGGTTTGATGCCTTTCTTCGTAAGCAAGTAAAAATAGCATACAGTCATCATCCGTATGAGAATTTGACCACTTCGGTTAAACGCTCGTAGCGCACTGACTGTGCCGGACCATATTTTCGCTGCCTGAAGCGATAAGCAACCGATACGAGCAAATACGAAGTTGATTGGTTCGCCAAACGGCTTCACTATGCGCTGAAAACGCTTGTTCTACTTGTCTAGTCTATGTGTTGTATGGTTAGTGGTAATACAAAATCTCCAACTTTGTGTCTCTCTACATTTGCCTTTTTTTATTGGACCGAGCCTTGTCTTAAACAGCTGTGTAAACATTCTAAGCAGCCTATGCTCTTACTTCTCTCAGATCAACATCAATTTCTTTGCACCTCTCCCAACATACTCCTCCAGGACTGAGTTCCAGCTTCAACCGCCGTTAACATGTTATTTAACGTACTCATGATACATTTCAGTAGATCATTTTCTCTACTAGCTCCAGTGACAATCAAATATAAGTTAATTTTTTGATCTCGAGAAAATTGGCTAAAGCTTGCTCCCGTAAAACACCTTCCTTGATTATTATTCGGCTTGGTACTCCAAACAACGAAACAGAAGACTTAACAGCATTAATGCAACTTTCACAATCTAATTTAAGAGTATGACTTAGATACACAAATTTCGTAAAAGCATCTGCTTACATACTTCTTTCAGTCACTCTTGCTACTTAGTTTTCCGGTTTTATCAACATGGATGGCGTGCCAAGGAACATTTACTTTGGGAATTGGGTGCAATTCAGCTTGTATCCCAGAGGTTGGACATTTTAAAAGTTATGCAGTTATCAACAAATTTTATGCAGTTATCAACAAATATTTTCACATATTAGTAAACCAGTAAAAATCATATACCTTATCCAGTGTCTTCTTCCAACCTAAATGTATTATCGACTCGTGTTTACGACTGACCACCTGAAAGCATGTAGTACCATTGGTAAACAACGTGTTCTGCCGTTTCTCTGTATCTTTCGGTAAAGAATTTCTGCTTTATCCTCAGATCCTCTTTTTTCTTGAATAAATTACAGTCGGTGAAAACGACAAAATTCCTGCCCAACAGATAGTGACGAAAATACTTTATCAAGTTTACAACGGATAAAGTTTCCATTTCATAAGAGCGATATCTTGATTCTGCAGGAGAGGTGGTTTTACTATAAAATTCTATCACATGTGTTTTGCTAACAAAAAAGCACCTTGCCACTTCCACTTACATCTTTATGCAATTCGATTGGATAACTGGGGTAAAAAATAACAAGAACCGGCCTATCTGTATGGGCAGAAGTGCCATTTTTGCGTATTTGCTCATGATCTGCTTTCCAAACAAATAGGTTTTTCTTCAAAGCTAAGAAATATAACGGTTTCAGAGACAATAAATTGTCTAAGTGATGCTTCAATTTTCTAGGGGTTTGGACGAATCACATCATACCATCACTAACCTTGTAGCCTAAATATTGGACTGACGTTTTCAAAAAGGAAAATTTTGTAATGTTAAATAGAAGCCCTGCCTTTGTAAAAATATCTAGAAAAATCTTTAATTTTTCCTTAGCTTCGCAATTTATTGAGGCAACTATCATAATGTTATCCATATAGACAATGACAAGTGTTTTCTGGATACCCTAGCGCCTGCATTAATAATCGTTGAAAGATAGATTAGGCCCAAACAGCATAGATTAAAATTCATATTGGCCATCTGATATGACGAACGTTGTATAGAATCTGTATGCAAGGGAGTTTGATAGTATCCGCTAAGCATTTAATTTAAAAAATGGCAAAGTGTATTTATCGGCGACAGTATTCGAATTTAATTGCCTCTAGTCAACGTATAATCTATCAGATCCATTTTTCTCTTTTAGTAATAATATGGGACTTGCGTAAGGTGAGCAACTTTCATTTTGCCAACATTGACTTTAGTAGAGGGGAAACCTTTCATAAACGAATTTGAGTATTATGCCAACAATGAATGAAGTTTTATGTTAGCTTGTCCATCAAGTTAACGATGACTCATTACTTGTTTGTACTCTTGAACCCTTAAATTGGCCTGATGATACGACAACATCGATTTAAAATCTCTCGACCAATAACAATATCGTTTTGCATATGATCATCGCTTATTACAACAAAACAAAATCTCAATACAATTATCATCAATTTTCACGTAACTTAATATTTATACAGTACCACATATACCATTACTGCCTATACCTTTTAACATTGCAATATTATTATATCTTTTACCAAAAAATTGTATACTTATATTTAATTTTAAAAAAAATGAGCGAGGCCTGAGGATATATTCGATACTCGCGTTCTTTACTCTACCCTACCATGGTATTTCTATGAATGTTTGGAAAAATCCCAATGCAAAACTTCCTATTCCATTCTGTTAACAAATCACTGAAGAATAAGCACATTATATTATTCGATAATAACCTTACAAATGAATTTAAATGTTCGTTTCATCATCGTAGCCAAGTACCAGTTCTTTTATTCTTAACATTCTATCCACCTAATTCTTAGTAACAATTAATTGAGAGCTAAAATTTTATATATACAATGGAACAAAAGATATAGGTGCTTAAACTTTGTAATTTTTAATGTGCCAATAATTTTTGGGCCCACTGTATATATTTTTTTCTTTTATTTATATTTTGTTAATATAATTTATAGTAATTAATCAGGGTTCACTCACATATTTTTTCAGTGTAGGTTGCCTATGGCGATTTCAAATTGCCACCACATGGTGCATGTTTATTTGTTTTTCACTTCTACTTTCTGCACAATACACTGCTTTTGCTGTCACTCTTCTGAAAATTTATCGTTGTTTGGCATATTACACTTCCATTGACTGATGTTTTACAATCCTTTCCTCCAAGACTTTCCAAGACTGGTTGGGTAATAAAAACGGCGACGAACAAAATCATGCATCCTAAAATTCGCACCACCTGATTAGGTGCTACTTTTCTTTTGGCGGACGGAATACATATGTAGAATGCGGTCCCAACTAAGAAAATATATAAAACTTTAACTGCACTCTAACTGAATTCTCATCACATAAGTACCTTGTCCCATTTTTCGTGGTGCCCAGCAAGAATTAATGTCGGCACCAGCGAATTTTATTTATGCCCAATGGCAATTATATAATGCACCTTGGATCTTATTCTGATTAATTTTTTGTTTTTCTTTGACGACTTTTGTACTTCCCTTCAAAGCTTTTGGCTGGAAATTGTAGACTTACAATTGTTTAATGTCTTTGACATGAAAGGTGTCAACCTCTTTTCCTTTAAAATTTTCCAGCAGATAAAACAACTTCCCAATTTTCTTTTAATTGTGACAAATTTCGGCGATAGACCTCCTGACCTTCCTGAAGTGAAACAGCCTTACAACGGAAGTTATACTGCTTTTCATTTCAGTCATATGTTTTTTTTTATATTTGCCAGAATATCTTTTTGAAGCAAAGCTTGTTTGCTGAATCGGAATAAAGGCATCAACGGTTCTTCTAATAGCGATAACTGCATCATCAACTTATAGTCTGTGCCATGAGTAATCATATCCAAACTATTGAAGGAATAAGGGGAGTTGAAACTAATGCCTTATTAAATAGATCAAATTTATTTCAAACTGTCCTTATGGACCACCCTCCCTTTAATTAGAACAAACGTTCCCAGGTCTGCTTGGATAACCTCTTCAGTGCATAAAGGAGTTAGCTTATTTCCGAGCCAAGCTGTGCTTGTTGGGCTTTGTTAATTCGGGTTTTAATATTTTCTTTATCGCCATCGGTAAAGGAATGTATGACCTCTATTGGTTTCCTGCCCGTCACTGAATGCAGGGAGCGATTGTATTCTAATGTAGCAAGTAAGATTAGTTCGACTGTGCCGTCAATCTTTCTGTCCAACTTGAGGCATCTGGCAACTTCTGCCGAAGTGCTATAAAAACGCTCCACTTGACCGTTGGAAGTACTATGTAGGGGCGGTGCGTTTACTACAACGGATCTGTTTCTCAACATTGAGGTACTTGTTTCAGAATTGAAAGATGCCTCGTTATCATAGTATACGGTCTTAGCGTCAGTTATTCTGCGTGATACTATTGGTTGCACAATGGCAAACTTGGAGAATTTGTCAACACACGTCAGAAACTGTTTTTTATCTTTTGAGAACACATCAATGTGGAATATTTCCCAATGAGTTGACGGAATCGGTGTTTCGCCCAATAATTGTATATTTTGGGTGCCTAATATATTTGACTCTAGAACAAGTTTTGCAGTTTGCTACCACCTCCTTCGCTAACCTGGCCATTTTTGGGAAAAAGCATTCCTCTATATCATATTAAATTCTCCTGGACTGCTCTATGCGCGCGGTTGTGTTCTGCTCTTACAATTTTCCTTTGCCCGTATCTGTCTACTATGTCAGTGACGATATGCTTGCAATGCCAAAATTTTGTTGACGGGAAACTTTTCACTTACTCATGCTGAATAAACGCTAATACTAACAATTCGCAATGTATTGCGTTCACTACATCCTGTTTAATGACCGGCTTTACTTCTTCCAAAAGTTCTTTTTCATCTGTGAGGTGGATCATATGTCGGATCTTTTCTCTGAAGAGTATGAAATTCCGCTTGAGGGGAAAGGATGCCTTCTCCAAAACTATTTGGTTTCTGTAACAATGTATGTGCTTTTCTGTGGACTCTATAAAATATGACAAATATACCTTCACTATGGACAGTGGCATGTCCGATTGTGCTTTTTTATATATGGTATGGATATGTGCCGTGATGGAGCGTCAGCTACTTCATTTACTTTCCTTGGCTTATAATGGATTGTGGTATTGTGCTCGTCAATATAATCCTTCCATCTTTTAATCTTGGCATTGGCATCTGACACCGCGAATGTTAAAGGTTGATAGTCTGTTGAATATGGATATCACGAGTGCCATATAAGAAATTCTGTAGCTTCCATAAGGCCCATACTATGGCCAGTATCTCTCTTTCCTTGGTAGCGTAATGAGATTCGTTATCCCTAAGCGTTTGGAATATCATGGGGATTGGTCTGCCATCTTGTGACAGCACCGCGCCAATGCCAGAGGCGGAGGTATCCATCGTCAAATCAAATTTAAAATCAGGGTAACTAAGCATAACATCTTCAGATGATAATATATTTTTTTAGTATGTCAAAAGTGTCCCTCTGTATGTCGTCAAATGCAATGACATTTTTTCTGACAAATGTTTGCTAACGGAGTCATATTCCCCCTTTAATAGAGTCGTCAGTGGCCTTGCAATTGCAGCAAAGTCTTTTACGAAACACCTGAAGTAGCTTGCTAGTCCTAGGAAAGACCTCAGCTCGAAAAAAGTTTTCGGCTCCGGGTATTCCTGAATTGCTGGTACTTTTTCTGGGTCTGTTTTTGCATCACCCCTAGTTACTATGAACCCGAGTTACTCTACGCGATCTTTAAAAAATTGTGTTTTTTCTTTGGGCACTTTTATATTAGCATCACAAAGCCTCTTCAAGACCCAGTCTAAATGTTCTATATGGTATTTTTCACTTTCTGAAAAAATTATAACATCATCGACATAAACATAGTGTGTTTTGCCAATCTGACTGCAGAATTCATATTTCCCCCATTTACTGAGAAGGAAGATTTTTTCTCCGTCCTGCTCGGCCAGGTAAATCTGGTAAATTTAAATCGAGTGTTGTAAAATATTTGGCCCTACACAAGTTAGCCAGAGTCATTGGTATGTTTGGCATTGGGCAAGTATTGGCAACAGTTCTCTCGTTTGGCTTTTGGAATCAATGACACGTTGGGCTGTTATATGACGATTTTGAGGGTCTTATGATTTCTTGTTGCAGTAGCTCGTAGATTTCTTTTTTGACGAAATCGGCTACCCCCAAAGGATGTGGGTATAATCTAGAGAAAAAAGGGTTATCATCAATTGTGCGGATTGTGGCTACTACTGATGTATTAAAGGGCAGTGCCTCATTAGAGATCAAAAACGCCTTTATCCTATTTAAAATTACCTGCCTCAATTTCTCTTTGACCGATTGCTGTACAACAATGTCATTGATGTTGGTAAAGTTCACGTTATGACACATGTCATGTGTTGATTACGTCATTTTTTGTGTCATTGGTTGCTCCTACACGTTTAAAAAAGCGGAAGGCAATTAAGGCGTCAAATGGTGTTAAGACGTCAATCAAAAAATGGCGCGTTCTCCCTAAAAATGATCATGAAGCATTTTTGGTTGGCGTAGTTAGAACTGTGTATGAAACTAACCTTGAAAGGAGATTGGACTGGTACCATTTTTCCTTACTCTTTTACGGGTTTACTGTAGTTTTTAGCTGCCCTGTGTCAATTAGAACTTTTAGTCTTCTCCCAGCCAACTGCCAGTCAATGTACGGCAGTCGAGAGCGTCCTCTAAAAAATTTAAATTGTCACTACAGTTTTGTAAGTCTGAGTCATCATGACCCTTTACCAACTCTTCAACACCTTTGGGCTCCTCACCTCGAGTATCAACGACTTTCTGCACTGTTTTATTTACCCTATGGAGTCTCTGGTCAGACACGCGTTCCGACTCGTTTCGCCTTTCGTAAGTTCCACTACCACTCTGACCCTTTCTGAAAGTCGTCTGTTGTCTTAATTTAGACACCGAAAGATCCACCTCCAGTGGCTCGGGTGCTTGGTCATGATTCTGATTATTATTTTGGCCATGGCCATTATTGGAATTTTGGTACTTTCCCTGCTCCTTGACATACTGAGGAGTTCTTTCATGTTCCTGTTCCTCCTTTGGCTTTTTCTGATACCCATTACTGTCGCTAGACTGAGCTTTCCCTTCTAATGCTTTGGCATACGACGCCGCGAAAGAACTTCTCTCTAACTTGGCTTCAGAGACTAATGCATGGAACTCATCGTCTTTGACATCATCATTAAGCACTTTTGCTTTGTCTGGCTCACAAGACATGATAACTTATTTATTGCTCTATTTATTGCTCTATTTATTAAAACGGAACTAAATACAAATGAATTCTTACTAAAAAGATCCAATACAATCAACAGTCCGACGCGACCGTTTTTGCTTCTTGGATATGGCCGCAGGAAGTCTATATAGAGCTTTTGAAAATGCCTACATGTCAGACTTTGTGCTCCCATTGGTGGACGAAGAATATAATTCGGAGCCTTGGATTGCTTACATACAGTGCAATTACGTACTCAATAACGGATATTTTTAACTAATCCTGGCCAATTATCTTCTGGATTCCCGAGTGAGATGAGGTTAAGCTATCATGGGATTGCTTTAGCACTTCGCTTTTAAGTTGCTCTTTCCATGACAACTTGTCCTGAACTTCATCTCCGGTTGAGTGTTCCGTTCGGATATGTATATGCTTGTCCGCATTCTTGAATTCGGGAAATCTAATTTTATTTTGAAACATCTTAGCCATTAACTGAATGTAATCTTTTTGTAGAAACGCCGCAGATTCTAAATCAATTATAAGACTCATATCTAAAGAAGTAATCTCATTCTCATGCAAACGGGATAAGGCGTCCAGCACATTTTGATATTTACCCTTATGATGCGACATGGTGAATTTATACTGTTGCAGCCTGAAAATCCATCGATCTACTCGTCCAGAAACGAATTGCTGTCTCATCAGCCACAAGAGACTAGAATGCTCAGTTATAACTTCAAACTCTTAAAGTTCTAAATAGCTGAGAAACTTTTTTATAGCAAGGAAAATGGCATATGACATATGCTGCGATCAACTGCGCTTTTTAGACATTAATGCTACTGTTTTTTTTTTCATCCTTATCAGAAAGCTGAAATTCCACCAATTCCAAAATCATTCGCGGCACAATGCAAAAAGAATTACTTTTGGAAATTTGGGTTCTATAAGATTGGGGAAAAGGTTAAAACTGATTTTAGCTTGTCCATAGAGTTTGAGCTTCTGAAGCCCATTGAAACTTTTTCTTCGTAACCAGATCATATATTATGCTATTTAAAGCTATTTATAAAACGACGATAATACCAGCCACAAAGCCTCTCCCCTGCTTTAAATTTTTCTGAGGTGGCCAATTTAAATACAAAAGATTTTTTCTGGATCAGTACATATGCCTTTGCTATCAATAACATAGCTAAGATAATTAACTTTCGTGACTGCAAAGTAACTTTTTTCAATATTTAAGGTCACGTTGGCATTCCTAATTTGTTCTGCAACTGTAATCAAGACGGATATATGGGACTCGACATCTTTCGACATTATGCACAGGTCATCTAAATATGAGAAGACACAGTAACGTAGGTCCGGGGGTATAATTTCATCAATTAATCGGCACATGGTTGATAGAGCGTTACACAGACCGAACGGAATGAACTTGAATTGATATAGAGGTCTTCCCGGTACTGTGAATGCTGTAAGTGGCTTTGACTCATTCGATAGTTCTATTTGCCAATTAGCATCCCTTAAATCGAGTTTCAATATAATTTCTAGAAAAGATTCCATTAATGCTAGGCAATTTATATGCGTCTTTTTTCGTTCATGCGTTAAGCTTGCTTGCATCTAAATAAAGGCGAACTTTGACTGGTTTGAGAACAAGTCTCATTGGGAGCTCCTCGTTATACAGTAGTTGTTCCACTGTAGGACTAACAGGGTAAAAGCGTTGCTTTATTGTTGATTGCTAGTTAACGGATATTTTCCCGACACCCTTGGTCAATTGCATCGGTCTCTGCTTCCGAAGCAGCAATAACATTTATAGCAACTGCAAATGTTTTCCAAAAGTCATGACCAAAAACAAGATTCTATTTAATGTTGAGGATAACATACATTTTCATAGTCATCGACTCACGACGACCTGCAATTTTTACAGATGATTTCATTTCGACTTGAGCGCAGGACACTTCGAAAAGTCATTCTTCGCTAGTGCAGCTCCAATGCAACTGATGTTTGCACCAGTATCTAAAAGACCTAGTAACTTAAAATTCAATTCATAATTACGCATAACAATAAGGTAACTAAATATGGTATATTTATAATATATATATATATATATATATATATATAGTCTTTCTAATATTTTTAAATATTTGTACAATTTCTCGGTATACGGAAGAAATCGAAGATCATTGTCTCGTATACTGTTTTTTTTCGGAACATGGTAATTGTTCTGGGAAGTTTTCCTTATTTGGATCTTTTGTTTAGGGGGCTTCTGATTTTGGGGGGATGCGCGCTTCTTCCGGTTTTCCGACAACCCACAAATGCAAATTTTGCACTGTGACTTGTACACATTTCGTGTGCCACAACCATAACAAAAAAATCTAGGATCCTGCAAGCAATTTTCCCAAATGTGTCCCTTTTCCTCACAATGCCAGCATGTAAGACCAGCACGGGCCTTTTGCATCGGTGCAATTTCCATCTCAGCTGTGCCTTCGTCAACATCACTCTCTGGGCAAACGTCGATTTCATAAATTTGACGTCGAGGAGCAACAGGCTTTGGTCGAGACAAAGTATATTGACGATAGTTGAGGTCATTGGACAAATTTTCTGTAATGTGCACAACTGCGCAAATGACCGACTGAGGTAATCGTTTGATAAAGTAATTTGTGACGCATTTCAGTAAACAAGTTTTTTTCTAAAATCTCTAACAATTCTTCATTGCCTATTTAAAGACCAAATTTATCGATTAACGATGCAATGGAGTCATAAATCGAAAGTTTGCCAACCTTTTGTTTCTTAGCTCGAACCAATTCCTTAGGCATAAGTTCTGGGCGATAGTCTTCTTGGCGAATGCGCAACAGGAATGGGAACGAACGGAAGTTGTTCAAATGGAGCCTGTTCGCGAAGGAACTTGAAGAGCCGACTGACTGCGCGTGGCGGACTGCTCTATCATTCTTTGGATTATAGTTTAGTCCACGACAGGATCTCGACGATTATATCCGGCTCGATTGCGTCTACCTCTCCGCTTATCACCCAGACATAATTACCTCACTGCCTTTAAGGATCGTTCTGGAGGATTATCATTATCGTCAGTTTGAGCTACATTCAACGATTTAGCTAAGTTACACGTTACTACACGTGAACTCATTTGCGCTGTGGAAACAGAAGCCTGTTTCGGGTCAATTGCCGATAACCAACCTAATTGCTCTGGAGTCTAAGACAACCTGATACTTAGGACATTCCTGATTATTTTCCAGCCACTGTTCCATACATAGATTGTGAAAATTGTGCTTGTAAAGTGAAGAACATTGCTGTGTATTACTCATACCTTGATGACAAATTTTACACGAACTGGCAGGTTTCTCCTGTGCTTGAGAAGCTTGAGGAAAAAGGTATGTTAAATTTCTAATAACAATTTCTTTGTGACATTTGTTGTTAACATATATGTGGACGAACTTTCTTTTATTTTTTATTTCTTGGTGTAATAGACAAATACAGAGAGTGTGTAACTAACTGGGCTATTGAATTGAATTTGGGTATAGAATATTTATGTACAAAGCATATGCGTTAGTTGCAGACAATAACAAACATTATATCCCTGCACAGAGAACATCTACGAACCAAACTAAATCTGGCTTACTATATTGTTATACAAAAGCTTTCATAAAATATTATTGGTCGGCAAAGATACGCCAATGCAGCATATACGCTATTTCAAGACAACAACTATAAAATATTTTTCCTTTTTTTCACAGAACCAAACCAGTATGATTTTAAAATTTGCCAAAATAAATATTTATTGTGAGAGTAACAATTTTTAGAGGGACATTTTTCAAGATACAATATTCTGAAATTGTATATAAGAAAGGTACAGCACACAATATAATACCAATGTTTTTTAACAATAAACCATACGAAAACAAATAAGCAAGGTGTGCAACAGAATCTGTACATATAACTGGTGTTAAATGCTACATGAAAACTAAATTTATTTAATTCTGCAAGATATAATAAGAATCTCAGTTTGGCCTTTGTATTCAAAGCAATCCTTAATAATTCAAACTTAATTACCAAATTGCAGCAATATAATGTACATATGTGGAAGCCATACCGACAGTACATCCTCTACGATTAGTACCATAGGGATATTTCACGTTGTAATGATCTACAGTTCTGTGAAGTAACAACTTAAGTAAACAACCTATAAAGTTGTCCCAATTTGACTATAACGATTGATTCATGTCCACTCATTGTGGATCATGTACACAAACAGATTCATGCAAAACGTTGGGCGCCAAAAATGTATGTAAATGTATGAATGTAGTGTACACGAAGGACACATATGACGATAGTGAATTGGACCCCTTTTGGGATCCAAATAAATGTTGGTAACAACCACGAGACGAGGAGGCAAGGAGGAGTGATACTCATAAATGTGATCACTAAAAACCAACAAAGACAGTAAAGGAACACTGTATGTCGAAGAAAAAAAAGAGCGAGGCCTGAGGCGGTAGTTGACACTCGCGTTGTTTACTCTATCCTGACATGATATTTTTATGAATGTTTGGAAAAATCCCAATGCAAAACTTCCTATTCCATTCTGTTAACAAATCACTGAAGAATAAGCACATTATATTATTCGATAATAACCTTACAAATGAATTTAAATGTTCGTTTCATCATCGTAGCCAAGTACCAGTTCTTTTATTCTTAACATTCTATCCACTAAATTCTTAGTAACAATTAATTGACAATTAAAAATTTTACAAAAAGTTTGAAAATGGGAAATCAGGATATAGTGGTTTTGTTAAAATGTTTGTAACAGGCAGAAGGTGGCCTGGCAGACCCCATAAAGTATATATATTCATGATCAGGACAACAAGCTGAGACGTCCGTCTGTCCGTGCTTTCGTCTGTCCGTCTGTCCTTCCGTCCGTATGTGTGAACGCGTCAGAACATGTGAGAGCTAGAGACTTGAATTTTTTGTAGGTTCGTCTGTAGCAGGCGCAGTTCGAGTTTGTTTCAAAAATTCGATAGGTATTACAGTTTCACTGTTATTGATTAAAAGCCGTATCGTAAAGCCGATTCAGTAATAAATTTATATCTCGTACATCTTTGGAGCTATAGTTGCCAAATTTTTTCATTTAGCTTTATGTGTGTGCTGCGTAAGCTGCGCAGTAAGCAGAGCGCGTGCTTATGCGTGTGTTGCTTGCATATATATATATATATATATATATATATATATATATATATATATATATATATATATATATATATATATATATATATATATATATATATATATATATATACATATATAATGCTCGTAAATACAATATCCCGCCGGGTATGCTGACTTTTTACGACCATTACAACTTGCCAGCAAAGCAAGAGTCACAAAGACAGCAATTTCTTCGTTTTTTATTTGACGCCGTTTTATTGTCAGTTCTGTAGCCATGCGGCTTGCATGGACTGCAAGACACGTGCAGCCAGTCGGTCGATTTGACAACATATTTAGAAAAATGTCCTCTGGAGTTTCTATTGTATTAAAGCTTAGTATATTGCCCCTTTTAATGTTGACCTTAGAGCGACGACTAGCGAACTTCCTTTTAACGCGTTTTCTTTCAAAATAATTTCCATAGTAGTACACCACGATGAAGCGTTGGCACCTGCAGTCAGGATTGAATTTGGGTAGTTGTACCGATCGGCTTTGTCTAGCATCAAACGATGTTGTTTGTATCGCCCGCACACGTTCAATTACATTTTTATTTTGTTATTTCATGATGGTTCGCCATGATTCATCCACTGTGGAAGGTAGAGGGTTAGACCGCACTTCTGATGTCGGAGTAATAATATTATTTTGAGACATTGTCTTAGCGTAACTTGTGTCACACACTTCTTTCTTGTGTCTCACACCGGCGATAAAACTCAATCAACCAATCACAGCCCCTACAAAGGCTGATCAGCGTCATACTGAAATCAGACTTATTGTGAAATACCTAAAGACGCACCAACACCCACTCAGTGTAACTGTCTAACACACATTCTCAGCACGCGCCGGCACGTTCATATACAATACGCACTCACACAGTAGGATCCGACATATGTATAAGTTAATTTTCAATATTTGATGTTTCTTTATTGAGAAATATTTTAAGACTAACTTTAACAAACTTAGATTTATCCCTAAGTGGCGGTCTTATATTGGCGACGTCGGCAGCGACGTCGATTATGTGTGGGTGACAAGCAGTGCTGCAGCGACAGAGCCGTTGACATAAGTGGCCTGATCGTATTGGTAATGCGTGATCCGCACTTATTGTTACGAACACCTGGCTTTGTTTAGAATAAGTCCGGATATCTGGGTAGGGTTTATTTAATTAATTGTTGCACTTTGTTGCAACAGTCGCTGTGGGAATTTTGGGAAGCTTGGGTTGATGATTTTGATTGAGTTTAAGCATTGGGGTCCATAACTTTTATACTTTTAATAAAACAAAATGATTGAAAATATAGTTGTAAATAAACTGTATAAAAACACACGAAACACAAATATATATAAAAAATTTTTCAATTAAAAATTTAAAATTAAAATTTTGAATGAATATTCTCTGCATCTGTTGTAGTTTTAACTGACATGTTGACATGTGTTTACCGATCTTTTGGGGCATGGTGAACTGAGGAAATCTTTTAGTGAAGCCCATGACAACCTTGAGGAGCTGGACTTTTCCAATATGGGCAGTGAGTTACGTATGAATTTTGACGAAATAATAATAATACAAACGACCTCTACATAGGCTTCCGCTCCTAAGCTTTCTTCCGCACCTGCACTGCCGTCATTAAAACTACCTACGTTCAGCGGTGGATATGAAAATTGTGCTGACTTTTACTCAATGTTTTCAACACCCATTGATAGCCAATAAGAAGTCAGCAACATGAAAAAGATTTAGCATCCACGGTCTTATTTAGATGGCGCAGTATTGGACACAGTTCGCTCTCTGAAAATTACCAAAGATAATATAAAACAGCAATACGATAACCAACGTTTAGTATTTCAGGCACACATCGTCAAGATCTTGGGGCTAAAAAGAGTAGAGAGCGGATCTACAAGCAAGCTTCGAGATCTATCAGACAACTTCAATGTCCAAATGCGATCACTTAGTACCCTGGGTACAACGGAGCAGATAGCCAGCGCCATGATAGCTCAGGTGCTGCTACAGAAGTATGATATCCCCTCACAAGCTAAGTGGGAAGAGAAATTGGAGGACTCGGAGATGGTATCCCATATACCTGCGCATGGAGAAGTGTCCTCGTTTCTTGAGCTTCGTTGCTGTACTTTAGAATGGATGGAATTTGCTCTGACGAAATACCAGCAGGTCAACACTACTCATAATGGATCACAGTGCACACAGTTGCAATGATACTGAGCATACAATCTACAAATGCTCAAGATTTGCAAACTTGTCTCCTAGTCTTCGCCTAAATGAAGTCAAAATGGCTGGAATATGTTTGAATTGCATGAAGGAAGGCCATCAATGTGGCTCTCGACTGTGGTTGTCGGGAAATATAAGCAATTGGAGCATACCGCCAAATATAGATTTGGCAGATCCAGCTTTCCATAGGCCGCTTTCTATATGGCCTGTTCTGTGTTGGTCAAATCAAGTTGTTGCCTACACTTCAATTGTTACAAAAGACTCGTCTTGTTTGAATTGTATAGGGGGGACAGATAGACAGTCTAGTCTCAGCGATTCCGGAGAGAAATTCAGTGGAGAGTAGAAAGGCTGTTCATCTCGTGAAATGCTCAGTTCATGACGTTTCTATGGACTGCAAGTATACGAAGTATCGAGGTTCATTCATAAGATTCGTGGTCCCGGAATTAATCTAACCAATATCCGTACCGACACGTATATACTATTGCGAATAATTCAGCGAGCTCAGCAACAAAAGAAACGATTCCATCGAGCATGTTGCGTCCCTATTGCCATTTTTCGATGAAATTGGTCTGCTACGTATAGATAGTCACCTCAAGAACTCTACGCTGTGTTTCGATAGTCATAATCCAATCATCTTACCCAGAAATCATCCATTATCACGGACCATTATGCATTACCATCTACGAAACTCGTATGCTCGTTGGTCCTCAAGCAGTGCTAGCTTTAGTTCGATAACAGTATTGGCCAATTGATGGCAGGAAAACTGTAGCTAGCGTGATTCAGAAACGTCTGACTTGTGACAAGCCAAGACTAGTTGAGCACATAACGGTAGATCCTGCCAAGGATTGAGTTGAAGCTTGTCGTGCTTTTGGAGTGACTGGAGTTGATTTTTGCGGACCCCTTTTTTACAAGCCTGAGGGCCGAAATAAGGCTCCTTTAAAATGATACGTCCGTCTCTTTATTTGCTTTGCGACGAAGGCTATATGGATATAGCTGCGTTTTTGCATGCTCTTCAGCGGTTTATATGCACAAGAAGAAATTTAAATCAAATCTGGCCATCAGAATGCAGTGAATGATTTCTGTCTGGCGGACTTAATTGAATGGCATTTCATCCCGCCATGATCTCCTCATTTTGGTGGCTTGTGGGAGGCTGCAGTGAAGACAGCAAAACAACATTTCCTAAATAGTAGCTCTCCCTCATCATTCAGCGAGCCTACCCTCATTAGGCTTGATTTCAATCGCTTGGATGCCTGGAAACATGTGAGCTATCTCGAGTAAGTTTTCAACAATGAGCAAAATGGAGAACTTTCCAATTCGGTCCAGAAGTCAACGACATAGTGTATTATGTTGTATACAAAATGAGCATATGCCCACCGTATTGTAGTGTATAAAATATCGGACGCTGACCTATGCCCAGCTTAAAGCTAAAGTATTACGCTCACAAACATGTCGCTGTGTTTAAATAACAGAACCGCACAGAAATACGATCAGTCACTTATATCTGGACCGGCCTGCAGCGTGAGATCTGCAGCGTAAGCAGTTTGACGTTTGCAGTCAAGTGGTGGTCTGAAGCCAAATTCCAAGTATGTGCCTTCTGCATGTACATATATATGTCTCAGAGTCGTGCATTTCTTGTGGCTGGTCTGCCATATTGACACACAAACTTTTTGAGTGAGGCGAATTCCAAGCGGCGCGTGCAATTGTCTGAACTTGACTGCCTCGCATTTTCTGATCACGCATCGATCTATGCTTCTTTGCATACGCCAGCTGGACCAAACTCGGGGACAGCGCGACAAAGCCGTCGCCCCACTCGTACGGTACTTTGATGCCAGTCATATTTAACGTTGTAGTCAAATTCTAGGAATGATTTCACAATATACCAAACCCATTGCGCAGCAGCGTCTTGCAAGCACAGTGGTCAAACTATGTTCATAATGTGACAGACACGTACAGTGGTCAAAATATGTTCATAGTGCGACACGGCCTTCCTGACAAAACTCACGTCCTCGTGTGTTGTCTTAACTTAACTACATAAGTGACAATACTGCAGGAATCGAAGGCTTTCTGGATATTTCAAATGAAGCAAATTTGTGTAGTTCCTTTTACACATAATTAACTTATCATTTGTGTAGTTCCTTTTACACCTACGATCCCCGCCATAACATGTCTCTTCTGCTATGGTGCGGTCTTTCTCTTACACATACAGTAAACAGCAACGCGCGCATAGAGTGCTAGCAAACAGTACGCTCCGACACGTCCATTCTGACCATTACACGACCTCGTGTAGATATACTTAATTCATCATTTTTTTCAAACTTTTTCTTAAAACAAAAGATTTAAAGATTCCAATAAAAAGAATTTTCTTTTCTTAGTTCATAACAATTCTTTAAAATAATATCAAGTGTCTGCACATTACTTCAACATAATTAATAAGATTTTCATTGCTTTTCTTTCTTCTTTTTTTTAATATGAGAGTTGCGCAATCACGTCATAATCACAACATTAGTTATTTTGCACTTGTGCTTGTATTGTGACTTGAGTACTCTGCCATTTGGACGGACCATCGTCTCACTTGGACGGATAACACCAAATATTGCCATGGCACAACAATGCGTCAATTATACATTCGCCAGGCTATTTCCATTTGAATTCTTAAACACCATCTCTTTGGTCTTCCGCCAGTCACAAAAAGTACCATGTCCAAGGTTATTGCAGCTTCATTGCAATTAACCACATCATAAAAGGACAATTTCATCACACAACATTCTCTTACTATGCAATGACTTCAAAATGTATCTGTCGCCTTCTAAAACCTCAATAACCAGAAGTGGTGCGCTAAATTATTGCATCCAACTTAGTCTGATGTTCTTCATTTTTCAATAGAACATAGTCACCAATTTTGTGTCTAATGACATTTGATTAATTTTTATCGAATCTTGTTTTGAAGTAAATAGCTTAGTTATTTATGTTTTCTAATGCTCTGCCTCTAATATCTACTTTATCAATCTCAATCTCTGTATCGCATGGTGGAATCAAGTTCAGTGGACGTGCCTCCTGGCCGATTAGCAATTTTAGAGGACTTGCTTTGGTTACACTACTAACTGTGCAATTCAACGCAAGTTGTACCTTGCCTAGAGCATCCTGCCTAGACCGGGTACTCGATTTAACCGCGGACAAAAGATTTTTAAGAGTGCTCATAACGCGCTCAGCGTGTACATTCGCGCGCCTTCTTCCTGTGGCTATAAAATGAAGTTTAAGCTTCAGTGACGCACAAAACTCTGCAAGTTTTCCACTGGTGAAACATCTACCTTGATCAGCAATTATTTTGGTCGGAACTCCAAGTAAAGAAATAGATGATTTCATTCCTCCTTAAGGTCATTCTTTCTACTAAGCCTTCACGTAATGTCGATATGCACCGTATGCTACGGAACGTTCGACTTTGGGATTGGGTGTAACCCTGCCTGCATTTTGCCTCACTGTTTTACATGTGATGCAACTATCGACAAATTTTCTAACATATTTGTTCATCTTAGCAAACCGTTAATATTCGTAAGTCTTGTCAAGAGTCTTCTTCCACCCCAAATGCATGATCGATTTGTGAACTTGATTTATCACGGACCATCGAAATGCATGCGGTACCACGGGCAAACATCGTGTTCTTCCATTCCATTTGATAAGTTTGAGCAATATCGTCTGTTAATTTATTACTGTGAAGTTTATTTATAATGTCAGTAATTTCAGAATCCTGTCGTTGTTCAGCAGCAAGCCAATCACCAGAGACTTTAACCAATCTTACACGCTTTTCGAGTACTTTACACTGTTCGTTTATAGTCGTCTGCTGTACATGATGTCTGGATAAAAAATTTACGGGCGCCAATGCGCTTTCCTTCTCTATATTCTATCCCGAAATCATAGACTGTAAATACGCCCACCAGCGATATACCTTTGGCGTTGGATCCATATTTGTTCGCGATTCTTTGAGATTATTGCAATCTGTATACACTATAAACGCAAGTGTTCCAAATTAATTTAAATTATTATACTCAGCACTCAGCGCTTCACACACTTATTTCATAAACACTTTAGTCAAGAACGGCCATTTGCCCAATGTATTAGAATGTAAGAGAATTAGTACATTCTAAAGAGATTACGGTCATCTCATTCTGTTTTGCTCTCTACTTTTGTTTAGCCGGCATGCGTAGATCACACATTTTGGAGAAACTAATTATCGCCCACTCGCTCACCCCGTGCGTTGACAGCTCTGCAAGTAAATCTAGATTGACTATTACATACAAATATAAATGAACTCTGTAAAGTGAGCTCTTAGCGTTAAAAGTTATTGTTTAATTTTCTCCCTAAAAGCTATTCGAAAAATCTCGGTAGCTCAACAAAGGGAAAGTGGTAGGTTAGGTTAGCAATTTTGCTCAACGCAACCGGGATGTCGCCTCGAAAAGTTTTTGCAGATTTCTACAGGTTTCTACCCACTGGCGAGGAACATACAATGCGTTGCCGCCGACGTTCTGTTCTGGGTTTATCTACACGACGAACGGGTCTTTACCACGCTCAGACTACCATGTAGTAACTACTTGCTGTTCTCTTTCGATGGGGTTCAGCACGCCGATCTACTGCTATAAGTTTTGTGAAGATTTATCGTCTAGGTTCGCTACAGAATAAAAATAAACTCGACACTTTTTGCTTATCAACATTAGAGTTTATTCCTAGCTTAAAGTTAAGCTATCCTTTTTACTCTTAGAAGCACCCTTCTTTTTTGCGTGCCGAAAACTTACTCCTTATCTAGTGCCGAAAACTAACTAACTACCCTCTCTTCTCTTTGGGCCGCTCGCCCGGGAAAGGTTGCATTGCCGATCGTCGATGTTACGTAACATCAGCTTGCGATACCAATTTGGCAGAGAAGTCAGGACACGCAAACACGGGCGCTTTCGTTAAGTTCTCCTTGAGTTTCGGCAAAGCTTCCTTCTGTTCCTTACCTCATGACGTCATTGGCTGGACTAGCGATGCGAAGTTTAGAACAATTCGCCGGTACCGGGACATCTTTTCAGGTTGGTAGGAGCTGTGAGTTTCTGTATAGCCTCTATCTTAGCTGGATAGTTGCAAATTCTCTACCTGCTGATCACGTGTCCCAGACACGCCAGCCTTTCATTGAAGAAACTGCACTTCCTCCTGTTTACCTTGAGGTTTACCGCCCACACCTCCTCTGACTCCAAGAGCTCCCTGAGTTTGTCTTCAGCTTCCTCTTCCTTGTCAAACTCTATTACCCTTACGTCCGGCTGAGCCTCCCTGGTCATCGAGATCGTTCCCTCGTTCTTCGCCGACTTAAGTTTCCTTACTCCTCACGCTGCTCCTCATCATCCTGTTCCTTAATCCTTTCCTTACCTTGTCGATCGAGCATCTCCTGTACTCCAGACCGGGTTCTCTCTGTCAACACGTTTCGTGTGATGGATGACTCTTTCCCTGTCTGCATCTCCTCCGTCGTCATAATCGACCCCGCGTTGGCACAACTCACCGTTGTGCCTACGCACTGTTATACTCCTAATGGCCACCTCTCTATCCCACAGTTGGTTAGTTGGTGCTGTTCCGCTACTGTAGAGGACGCCCCTGTTCTTTTCCCGCGTCTGCGCGATGGCATCACTTCTGTGTGTTTCTTCCAGTCCTCCCGCAAAGTCTGCAAAACATTTCTTGCGCGTTCGGACATTCTTTGGTGAAGTGTCCTGCCTACGCGTATCTGTTACATACCTGGAGCGGATCAAATCCAGATACCCTCTTCGCTGCCTGAACTTGACGTCGAGCGAGCATCTTCTGTTCTTCAGACGTGGTGCCTTCTATCGACGACTCTGGTTTGAGCTGTCACCTTTTCGAACTCCGCCGCCATCTGAGTCAGCTATGCAAGAAACGTGAAATCACGTACAGCCTGTACTCAGGATCAGCATTTACGTACACCCGATATAACTTTTGTGCTGAGCTTTAGTCTGCGCGACGTATAAGCACCCTTTTCTCCACCAAATAGTCTGCGTTTTGCTGGCGACGGGAACAAATCTCGTTCTCGAGACGTTCAAAGTATTGTGGCGGCAAGAAGAAGTCCAGAGATCCACTTCTAAGTTCCGTCCAGTCAGTGTCCCTTAATCCGCTAGTAAGAAACCATCTAGCGGCCTTATCTAGCACCGGGGCCTTATAGCACCTTATCGCCACCCTAGGCATACAGTCGAGGTCGATGCCGTAGGTGATGGCTTCCTCTTCCAGGATTTCCAAAAATTCGAGTGGATCCGATTGACCGTCGTACCTTATTCTCTACTTCCTTCCCGGACGCCTCGGTGATCGTCGGAATACCCTACTTTCGCGACTGTCTGGATGGGCTCGTGTAGTTGAGCCGTTCGCAAATTCGGTTTGGACTTCTGCTGATCTGATACATCCAGCACACGCCTGCGCCATGATCTTGTCACTTCCACTTATACTGTTCCCCTATTTTTTTTCTCCGTGGTTGTATTCTTGACGTACCTCGGCCTGTGTCTAGTTCTGTCGCTGCTGTTTTCTTGGTTTCGTTGGTTTTATTCTTCCTTTTTTCTTTTCTGCTTTCTTTTTGCTTTTTTCTGTATTTTTTCCCCAAAAAGGAAACTTGTCCACTGTCCACTTGTTCGTTCGACTGTTGTCTATTTTATTTTCATTACATTACAAGTATTTCGTTGTATTTTAATTTCTTCTTCTTTTTTCTCAAGAATCACTCGAAAAAACGCCCTGTGCCACTTTTCGGATTTTTTTTGGCATTTTTCAGACCCTTGGCCCACTGTCCGTTATTTAGACTTACTTAGAGATTTTGCTCTCGGCCCACTGTCAAATCAATCTGATTTTTATTTGTAGTTTTTGGCTCTTGGCCCACTGTCGCTTAATCAAATTCTCTTCGAAACATTTGGTTCTCGGCCCACTGTCACTTAATCAGATTCTCTTCAAAATGTTCGGTTCTCGGCCCACTGTCCCCTCAATCTGATATTTCTCTCTCCAATTTTCTCTGGCCTCGGCACACTGTCACTTCATCAGATTTTAGCTCCAAATTTTCAGCTCTCGGCAAACTATTCACTCAATTCGATTTTACTTCGAAGTTTTCAGGTATCGGCCCACTTTTCACTCAATTCGTCGCGACGCGCACAAACGAATAACGGCGATTCTTTGGTGGTCTGACCAGGGCCGGCACACAAGACATATGTAAGTTGCTGGGATGTGGACTTTAGGGAGGGAAATTATTTGGTTAAGCGCGTCACTCGCTCGACACCCTTCTTTTTTCGTGAATCGAAAAATTTCTCCTTATTTTGTGCCGAAAACTAACTAACTACCCTCTCTTCCCCTTGAACTGCTCGCCCGTCAAAGGTTGCATTGGCGATCGTCGATGTTATGCACGCTCAAGCTACTATCAAAGTAATTAACCGGCGCTCCTTGTGCTATTTTCACTTAATGCTATCTTATATATTAACAATAAACATAACTTCCTAATTAGCTGAGTTATTTGCGCATCTAACAACTATCTTAAAATATTATGTAAGGCGACTCCTCTTGACTGCCTTACTTGTACATTATTATTACATTATATTACATAACAAAATTATAAGAATTTTTATACCCTGAACCCATTGAAAATGGGAAATCAGGGTATAATGGTTTTGTTGAAGTGTATATAACAGGCAGAAAGAGGGGTGGCCGATCCCATAAAGCATATATATTTAATTATCAGGAAAACGAGCTGACTTGATTTAGCCCTATCCGTCTGTCTGTCTATCCGTATGTGTGAACGAGTAAATATCAGAACCTATAAGTGAGTAGAGACTTAAAATTTTTTATAGGTGCATGTATATCAAGCGCAGATCGAGTTTGTTTCAGAAATCGATAACGGTTACCGTTGTTATCGACTAAAAACTTTAGTAATAAAATTTAGTAATAAAATTATATCTCGAACATCTTTGGAGTTAGAGTCGCCAAATTTGGTTTCAGTTTTATGTGTATTTTATTCAGTTTCGATTTTTGTTATATTTTGGATACCACGCCCCCTTCCGCCCATTTTACAACAAACGTGTTTAAAGTACCAGCGACTTGAGACAAATACATATGAACGTCATTATTACGTTCTAAAAATTTGATTACGAAATTCCATCTAGAAAAAAACTTATTTAATAATTAAGTTTTTATAATATAGTCTATACTGCAGCCCAAGCGCAGTCTGCGTTAATTCGTTTTATATTCATATATTTTAAATAAGCAATATATGTAAATCATATGCTGAAAATTTCATTGAAATCCATTAAGTAGATCAGAAGTTATTAAACAAAATGTTTGGCCAAAGCAAAGCCACGTGGCCAGCAAATCCAGCTAAACCCTCATATATTTTTAGAATTCTCAACTGCTTCTTTAGTTTAGTACCAGCTTCTATCTCGTATATTCTTAGAACTCTCAACTGCTTCTTTAGCTTAGATTTGGTAGATGGCGCTATAGCAGTGAATGGCGCTGTTGGTAAAAGTGATACATGTCAAGTAAAAGTTCAAGGTTCTAAACTCGGCTATCAATTATTTTCTTTTTTTTTTACAAATATTTGATAATGAAGGTCCAAGTCAGAATCCCGTGGAAACATTTTGTTTTAGTCAGCATTTTTTTTAAGCTGTAAGGCGGCTCTAGAGGAGCCACCTTACATCATATCTTAAGATAGATTTTAGAAGCGCAAGGAGCGCAGCAGATTAGTTGGAAATTATGTTAATTATTAGTATGTAAGATAGTATTAAGTGAAAGAAGCGCAAGGAGCGCAGTTTAATGAGGTTTAAAGTAGCGGCTTGCGCGTGCCCAGTGTGGTGAAAGCTCAGAAGTGAAGAGCGAGCGCTGTGGTGAATTAGAGTGTAGAGGAGAGGAGAGTTAGTGAGTTTTAGGCACGCGATAAGAGGAATTTAAAACGAGTGACGCGAAACGTCATGAGTACCAGCTTGCGGGAGTAAATGGGGAGCAAGAGGCGTCGAAAGAGATGTGTTAACTCCTCCCACGCTAAGATGAAGGCTGTGTCCGGACTTTTTAAAGTTGTCGATGGCGATCTGCAGAGAAGCTGAATTTCTGTCTGTCTATTGGCTCAATTAAAGTTTTCTAATTAAATTTCAATTTTACGAAATCATTTAAATCCGGAGCTACTGCTACCACTCTTAGAGCGGTACCAAGAATGTTGATGCTTCTAGCTTGTTTATGGTGTATTTTTACTGTTCATTAGTAATTTCGTCTCCTCATAGTCATTCCAGATGACTACGTTTCCGTCCATAAGCGGGATGTAATCCGAGTTTGAGTAATCGATGAGCTTATTGTTACCAGAAGTTGCACGATTTAAATCCTGAATGTAAATATTGATATATAATTAATCGAATGACATTTCTAAAAATTTATCTTAAATTGTCTTACTGGATTAAACTTTTCTCTGCTTCGAATTCTGGCGCAAAAGAATGTATTATCTCAATTGGTTTTTTGTTGATTACAAAGTGAATTGTTTTATTGTATTCGATTGTAGACTGAAATATCAGATCAACTGTGTCACTCAGATGTTTTTCTATTTTTAGACACCGATCAATTTCTGCAAGAGTGCTGTCAAATCTTCCTACTTACCGTTTGATGTGCTATGCAATGGTGGAGCAGTTGCTATTTGGACATTGAAACAGTTATTTAGAAACGATTTTATTGTACCATAATTTAATGAGGGCTAATTTTCATTTTGCTTTGCTTACAAACTTTTTCAGTTCGCTACGGCTTCGTTTTCTAAACAAGTCATCTTAAAAAAAAAAAAACAAGTTTGCTCTGGACAAACGCCAGAATTGGTTGCTCTTACACGATTGCGTTCAGTACGTCCTTATTTACCGCATCACATACGAACTCTAACAGTTGTTTGTCAGAAAAATGAATGATATACCTTGTGTATTGACCTATTGCTGAAAGCGTTTGCCATACTCATGCAAATTGTTCAGATCTTCATTATTATTTGTGTGAAGGGTATGAAAACGTTGATGCGCATGAAGAATATGTTTTCACGACGAGAATGCACACACACTTACAGTCCTTTGCCTACATGTATAAGCATTTGTGTGCCTGTGTGCGAAACTCTATTCTAGCTGCTTGTGGAACCCAGCGTTTGATGTTGTTTGACCTTGTGAATTGCATACACACATTTGCATACATATGTATGTGTGTATATGAGGATGATAGAATTTTTCGAGTGTGTCGTGATTCAGTAGTTTGATAATTTTTGAATTGTGGAGTGACTGTCAAATGATCATTTACGAACTGCAAGTCATTTTGGCAATATGAATTATAGCTTGATGCATCCTGACACCTGTGAATGCATATAAATTTCCTTACACAGCTAAATCATGAATAGCCCACGGCCTGATATATTCAAAAGAATTAAATAAATTATTTGTTAATGCATTCCTGTAATTTTTCGATTTAAAAATGTTTATGGGTTTCTATTATTAAAGTAATTATATGCTATATCGATATCTGTAGATCAACTTATATATATATGCAGGTATAAGAATGCATGTACGTATGTATGAAAATATGCACGAAGTGGATTTGGAAATAAGTTAACAAGTAATCCTCGCTTGTTAGGTCCCCTATATCTTAAGTAACCCTCGCTCTTGCATTACGCTGACGAATCAGTGCAATGGAAGAGAGTAAGAACAGTAACATGACACTCGCGCATACCGCAAATTGAACTGTAATCGGTTATGCTGAGTCTTGTGCTGAGTCGGCGTTGCCGGCTATGACGCTGCTCTCTTTTATATTCGCTTTAGCTTTAGTCTTTAGTTTTATACGAATAGACGAACAATAAAGTTGGAATAATTCTGGCACATAGCCATCGAAACATTTGTATTTAATTCATTTTAATTGCTAAGTCACAAGGCTAGTAATAGTTTAAGGGGACGAAGTCAAGTCCTCCAACATAATCTTCGTAAAGGAGTTTACACCCGGATCGGAGTAAAAGCCAAAGCAGGACCAGAAGGCATAACTAAACCCGGGTCGGAGTAATATAACTACGGCCAGACCGGAAGACTTAATAATTGGCGCCCAACGTGGTGCTCGAATTCACATCCTCAAGGATAGCCACGTTAATTATAGTGCAGATAATTCACTGTCTCATATCATGTAAGTTTATTTAAAATAACCTTCAAATCGTAAATGAAAAGAAAAATTTTTTGCTGGCAAAGCAAGTGAATGTGAGTGTCAAGACACATTCCACAAAAATCACGTTAAGTAGAACAATACCAAAATTTTTGATATTCGCACATAAATTTATAAATTATACTGCGTACACATGTGGTTCTGAAATTTTACAACAATTTACAATTTAAAATGAAATTTAGGTGTGATATTCCACTTGATATCATAAAGTCAGTCCCTGAGTTTAGTGGGGGCTCTGATGAATATGTAGCTTGGAGGCATTCGGCCTGCGATGCCTATGAGTTGCTTAAACCATTTAATGGCAGCTCTACACATTACCAAGTTGTGACAGTTATCAGAAATAAACTCAGAGGGGCAGCAAGGTTCACACAACACAGTGCTAAACTTCGATGCGATAATATCCAGGCTAGATTGCTCCTACGCCGACAAAACGTCGTTACGCCTTTTAAGACAGGGACTCGACATGGTCCGACAAGGCGAATACAGCTAAATAGCGAGGTCAGAGCAGACGCACTCCATGCGTTTGTCTCTGGCATGAAAAAGTCCCTCAGAGCGGTAGTTTTTCCGGCACAGCCGAAAGATTTGCCTTCTGTCATGGTATTAGCAAGGGAGGCTGAGGCGAGCATTGAGCAGAGCATATTTTCTGCATCATATGCTAAGGCTGTAGCCGAAAGAGATTACGCTACGAGGGAAAACAAGAGCCGCCCATAAGGTGCGGGTCAAAGGATGAATAGCAGAGACGATCGTAGCCACGAAAAGAATCCCCATTATGTCAGAAAACAGCAGACCAACAGCGGTAGCCACGAAGAATATTAAAAGGGGGATTCGGGTCAAAAGCCTGGATGGGAGGGTATTAAAAATCCTCATTGACACAGGGGCGGCAAAGAATTACGTCAAGCCCGTAAAGGAGCTAAAAAAGGTAATTCCTGTCGACAACCCTTTCTCCGTGAGCTCAATACATGGCTCAAGCGATATAAAAAATAAATGCGTTATGAACATATTCGGGCAAGTATCCCCATTTTTCTGTTGGACACACTCACCTCATTCGACGCCATTATAGGCTTCGGCTTGCTAGCGAAAGCAGGAGTGGCGTTGGATTTGCAAAAAAGCATTCTCACTTATAAAAATGGGTCAATACCACAGCTGTGCTGATGTAAGCTTCACAGATGTGAACGACATTGTGGTACCAAACTCTGTAAAAAAGGTATTCAAGACCATAATCCTGAAAAGGCTAAAGGCATTTTCGACCTCTAACGAGTCGTTACCTTATAACACTTCCGTCATCGCCACCATTCGGACCACCGACAATGATCCGGTATACAGCAAATTATACCCACATCCTATGGGAGTTTCAGACTTCGTGAACAACGAGATCAAACAGTTACTCAGAGATGGCATAATAAGACCATCCAGGTACCCATACAACAGCCCAACTTGGGTTCTCGATGACAGCGGAAGCAAAAAGAAACGATTGGTGATTGACTTCAGGAAACTGAATGATAAAACTATAGCCGATACCCATGGCCGAGCATTCCTATGTTCCTAGCGAACCTAGGACAAGCTAAATTTTTTACAACCCTAGACTTAAGGTCAGGGTACCAACAAATATATCCTGCAGAAAAGGATCGTGAAAAAACCTCGTTCTCAGTGAACGGAGTAAAATACGAATTTTGCCGATTGGCATCGTTGATGTTCTTAGAGAACATATAGGCAAGTTTTGCTATGTTTATATGGATGATATCATAATCTTCTCCAAAAACGAAACCGACCATGTCCGACACATAGACACGATATTAGAGTGCCTAATCAATGCCAACATGCGCGCTGCACAGGAAAAGACGAAAATTTTATAAGGAAAGCATCGAGTTCTTGGGATTTGTGATAATAAAGGACGGGGCGAAAACAGACCCTAAAAAAGTTAGGGCCATAAAAGAATACGCAGAGCCAAAAAATCTGTTAAGCCTGCGATCATTTTTAGGTCTAGCCAGTTTTTACAGAGCCTTTATTAAAGACTTTGCGGAAATAGCAAGCCCTTTAACCGACATCCTCGAAGGAGAAAATGGGTCAACAGGCAAACATATTTAAAAAGGTCAAGGTTGAGTTGCCTTTGAGAGATTAAGGAACATCATGGCATCAGAAGATGTCATCCGCATGTACCCAGATTTCAAGCAGGCCTTTGACTTAACCACTGATACCTCAATGGATGGCATTGGTGCGGTTTTATCTCAAAGAGGTAAACCAATAACTATGATTTTCAGCTACGAACGAAAGAGAATTGTTACCGATAGTATGGGCGTTAGGTAAATTAAGGAATTACCTATATGGCACAAGGGGTATAAACATATTCACAGACCATCAACCTCTACGTTTGCTGTTTCAGACAGAAATAATAATGCTAAAATAAAAAGATGGAAGGCGTACATTGACGAACATAAAAACTAGGGAAGGAGAACTTCGTGGCAGACGCCCTCTCCAGACAAAACTTAAACAATTTAGAAAATGACACACACTCAGACGCTGCAACTGCTCACAGCGAAATTTCTAACACTCATACGATTGAAACAATAGAGAAGCCATTAAACCGCTTCAAAAACCAAATCGTGTTACAAGAAGCAAGGTTCTCTCTAAAGCAAAACATTATACTCTTCCGAAATAAAATTCGACATATCATCAGCTTCACAGACAGAGAACCACTAATTATCCAGAACGTGGTAAATTCAATCCATTGCGATTTCCCAACATTAGCCAAATTTCAACCCGAATTAATAGCAAATTTTCCTGCAACAAAGATATGGCATTGCAAAAACTATGTAACCGACATTACTAACAGAAACGAGCAAATAGAAGTAATCACGATGGAAAACGACCGTGCGCACAGAGCTGAACAGGAAAATGTGAAACAGGTCCTTAAAGACTATTACTTCCCAAAAATGACGAACTTAGCAAACGAAGTAGTTATAAATTGTAAGGTGCGCACTAAATCAAAATATGACAGGCATCCCAGAAAACAAGAGATGGGGGCTATACCCATTCCCTCATATTCAGGCGAAAGACTGCATATCGACATATTTTCCACAGACAAAAGGTTGTTTTTAACATGTATTGACAAATTTTCCAAATTTGCCATTGAGGTAAAAGACCCCATCATTCAGCTTGTAAATTTCTACCCGAACATCAAAACAGTATACAGCGATAACGAAGCCTACTTTAACTCGGAGACAATCGTATCTATGTTAAAAAATAACTATAACATAGATATCGTAAATGCCCCTCCACTTCATAGTATATCGAATGGTCAGGTAGAACAATTCCACAACACTTTAGCAGATATTACGAGAGGGCTCAAGGTGGATGGAAAATCTAGTGACACAAATGAGTTAATTTTGAGGGCAACAGTAAAGTATAACAGATCAATTCACTCTGTCATAGACCAAAAACCAATTGATGTAATACACGCCACATCAATCGATTTTAGACAATCTCTTAGAAAAAAAATCGAGAAAGCACAACAAGCTTGGAAGATGCAACCAAAGCAGACAGAACAGGATATTTGAAATAGGAGAACAGGTATTCATAAAAAACAACAAAAGGTTAGGTAAAAAACTGACACCACTCTGTTCTGAAGGAATAGTTCAAGCAGACCTAGGGACGTCTGTTCTCGTAAAAGGGAGGGAAATTCATAAAGATAACATAAGATAGTGAAAGTTAAGAGCACAAAGTAGGTTGAGTTCACAGTGGAAAGCACGCAACAGTCTCACCCTATCTTCCCTATTTTTGTCACAGGATAAAAGTTTCAATCCTGTTATTGGTAGTAAAGGCGCAAGGTCGGATCATCGACTATTCCCACTCCAACTACATTCCCGTAATAGATGGGTAAGTGTTAGTATGGGAACAAAGAAATTATTTAACCCACTCGAGCAATTTGACTGACCTTGATAACATCGCAGATGAGACCGCAAGAATAACAAAGTTATTTCCTCAATCACATATGCAAAAGCTCCTAGAGGAAGATGTAGAGCATATTAGAAACCTGTAAAATGGCGCGAAGCTTAGATTTTCTAGGTACAGCTCTTAAAGTAATAGCCGCACACCATTAAAGCATGAAAGGTGAATTTCTGGACACACCACATTTGTACCAAACATTGTTAACAAGAAACAGAATGTTAATAATCAACTATCAACATTGATACTCACAATCACATTAGCAAAGTCAGGGATAATAAATCCCACTGTTTTTGACCATAACGATTTGAAACTATTTTAAATGAACACCCCATAGAAATACCAAGAGTAAGCTTAACAGAAGCATCTAAAAATTAAGGTCCCACAGTCCGAGAATATAGTCCACATAATAATAGCTTATCCTAAGGATAAATTCATCTGCAAAAGGGTCACCATCTTTCCGGTATCCCATCATCATATCACGCCACAACTACAAGAAGACACCGTAGCCGAATGCAAGGATACAGTTCTCGCAGTCAACGAATGCGTGGTAACAACTTTCGCCTCAATTTGCAAACTAACAACGCAAGACACCTGTGCAGAAGCATTACACGCCAGCGGCAGGGCTAACTGTCGCACACAGCGAAGCCACTTGGATCCGGTCCTACAAGTCGATGACGGAATCATGATTATTAGTGAGAGCACAGCAAGAATCACCACAGACGACGGACCCGAGATATCCGTACCTCGTCACTTATCGCATCTCAGCTGTCGAAGGTACAAAGTACGTTAACCAGCGCGAAGCCTTCAACAATGCACAGGCATAGCGGGGTCTCCCTTAATCAATATCATAGGCCACGACCCAGTACTAAGCGTACCCCTGCTGCACAGGATGAACAATAACAATCTGCGTGTGATCGAAAACCTCCAACAAGAGTTGGCATCCGAAGGATCATCAAGGATCTGGTTCATAATAGGCACTGTTCTCAGTATCAACTTTAGTGGCATCATTGTCATCTGGCTCGTGGCAAAAAGGATACAAACGTCAAAGCAGGTGCAAAGGATGATCGATAACTATAATGTGTCCGAGGACAGACAAGTTTAAGGGGGGTGTAGTTAACAAGTAATCCTCGCTTGTTAGGTCCCCTACATCTTAAGTAACCCTCGCTCTTGCATTGCGCTGACGAATCAGTGCAATGGAAGAGAGTAAGAACAGTAACATGACACTCGCGCATACCGCAAATTGAACTGTAATCGGTTATGCTGAGTCTTGTGCTGAGTCGGCGTTGCCGGCTATGACGCTGCTCTCTTTTATATTCGCTTTAGCTTTAGTCTTTAGTTTTATACGAATAGACGAACAATAAAGTTGGAATAATTCTGGCACATAGCCATCGAAACATTTGTATTTAATTCATTTTAATTGCTAAGTCACAAGGCTAGTAATAGTTTAAGGGGACGAAGTCAAGTCCTCCAACATAATCTTCGTAAAGGAGTTTACACCCGGATCGGAGTAAAAGCCAAAGCAGGACCAGAAGGCATAACTAAACCCGGGTCGGAGTAATATAACTACGGCCGGACCGGAAGACTTAATAATTGGCGCCCAACGTGGTGCTCGAATTCACATCCTCAAGGATAGCCACGTTAATTATAGTGCAGATAATTCACTGTCTCATATCATGTAAGTTTATTTAAAATTACCTTCAAATCGGAAATGAAAAGAAAAATTTTTTGCTGGCAAAGCAAGTGAATGTGAGTGTCAAGACACATTCCACAAAAATCACGTAAAGTAGAACAATACCAAAATTTTTGATATTCGCACATAAATTTATAAATTATACTGCGTACACATGTGGTTCTGAAATTTTACAACAATTTACAATTTAAAATGAAATTTAGGTGTGATATTCCACTTGATATCATAAAGTCAGTCCCTGAGTTTAGTGGGGGCTCTGATGAATATGTAGCTTGGAGGCATTCGACCTGCGATGCCTATGAGTTGCTTAAACCATTTAATGGCAGCTCTACACATTACCAAGTTGTGACAGTTATCAGAAATAAACTCAGAGGGGCAGCAAGGTTCACACAACACAGTGCTAAACTTCGATGCGATAATATCCAGGCTAGATTGCTCCTACGCCGACAAAACGTCGTTACGCCTTTTAAGACAGGGACTCGACATGGTCCGACAAAGCGAATACAGCTAAATAGCGAGGTCAGAGCAGACGCACTCCATGCGTTTGTCTCTGGCATGAAAAAGTCCCTCAGAGCGGTAGTTTTTCCGGCACAGCCGAAAGATTTGCCTTCTGTCATGGTATTAGCAAGGGAGGCTGAGGCGAGCATTGAGCAGAGCATATTTTCTGCATCATATGCTAAGGCTGTAGCCGAAAGAGATTACGCTACGAGGGAAAACAAGAGCCGCCCATAAGGTGCGGGTCAAAGGATGAATAGCAGAGACGATCGTAGCCACGAGAAGAATCCCCATTATGTCAGAAAACAGCAGACCAACAGCGGTAGCCACGAAGAATATTAAAAGGGGGATTCGGGTCAAAAGCCTGGATGGGAGGGTATTAAAAATCCTCATTGACACAGGGGCGGCAAAGAATTACGTCAAGCCCGTAAAGGAGCTAAAAAAGGTAATTCCTGTCGACAACCCTTTCTCCGTGAGCTCAATACATGGCTCAAGCGATATAAAAAATAAATGCGTTATGAACATATTCGGGCAAGTATCCCCATTTTTCTGTTGGACACACTCACCTCATTCGACGCCATTATAGGCTTCGGCTTGCTAGCGAAAGCAGGAGTGGCGTTGGATTTGCAAAAAAGCATTCTCACTTATAAAAATGGGTCAATACCACAGCTGTGCTGATGTAAGCTTCACAGATGTGAACGACATTGTGGTACCAAACTCTGTAAAAAAGGTATTCAAGACCATAATCCTGAAAAGGCTAAAGGCATTTTCGACCTCTAACGAGTCGTTACCTTATAACACTTCCGTCATCGCCACCATTCGGACCACCGACAATGATCCGGTATACAGCAAATTATACCCACATCCTATGGGAGTTTCAGACTTCGTGAACAACGAGATCAAACAGTTACTCAGAGATGGCATAATAAGACCATCCAGGTACCCATACAACAGCCCAACTTGGGTTCTCGATGACAGCGGAAGCAAAAAGAAACGATTGGTGATTGACTTCAGGAAACTGAATGATAAAACTATAGCCGATACCCATGGCCGAGCATTCCTATGTTCCTAGCGAACCTAGGACAAGCTAAATTTTTTACAACCCTAGACTTAAGGTCAGGGTACCAACAAATATATCCTGCAGAAAAGGATCGTGAAAAAACCTCGTTCTCAGTGAACGGAGTAAAATACGAATTTTGCCGATTGGCATCGTTGATGTTCTTAGAGAACATATAGGCAAGTTTTGCTATGTTTATATGGATGATATCATAATCTTCTCCAAAAACGAAACCGACCATGTCCGACACATAGACACGATATTAGAGTGCCTAATCAATGCCAACATGCGCGCTGCACAGGAAAAGACGAAAATTTTATAAGGAAAGCATCGAGTTCTTGGGATTTGTGATAATAAAGGACGGGGCGAAAACAGACCCTAAAAAAGTTAGGGCCATAAAAGAATACGCAGAGCCAAAAAATCTGTTAAGCCTGCGATCATTTTTAGGTCTAGCCAGTTTTTACAGAGCCTTTATTAAAGACTTTGCGGAAATAGCAAGAAAATGGGTCAACAGGTAAACATATTTAAAAAGGTCATGGTTGAGTTGCTTTTGAGAGATTAAGGAACATCATGGCATCAGAAGATGTCATCCGCATGTACCCAGATTTCAAGCAGGCCTTTGACTTAACCACTGATACCTCAATGGATGGCATTGGTGCGGTTTTATCTCAAAGAGGTAAACCAATAACTATGATTTTCAGCTACGAACGAAAGAGAATTGTTACCGATAGTATGGGCGTTAGGTAAATTAAGGAATTACCTATATGGCACAAGGGGTATAAACATATTCACAGACCATCAACCTCTACGTTTGCTGTTTCAGACAGAAATAATAATGCTAAAATAAAAAGATGGAAGGCGTACATTGACGAACATAAAAACTAGGGAAGGAGAACTTCGTGGCAGACGCCCTCTCCAGACAAAACTTAAACAATTTAGAAAATGACACACACTCAGACGCTGCAACTGCTCACAGCGAAATTTCTAACACTCATACGATTGAAACAATAGAGAAGCCATTAAACCGCTTCAAAAACCAAATCGTGTTACAAGAAGCAAGGTTCTCTCTAAAGCAAAACATTATACTCTTCCGAAATAAAATTCGACATATCATCAGCTTTACAGACAGAGAACCACTAATTATCCAGAACGTGGTAAATTCAATCCATTGCGATTTCCCAACATTAGCCAAATTTCAACACGAATTAATAGCAAATTTTCCTGCAACAAAGATATGGCATTGCAAAAACTATGTAACCGACATTACTAACAGAAACGAGCAAATAGAAGTAATCACGATGGAAAACGACCGTGCGCACAGAGCTGAACAGGAAAATGTGAAACAGGTCCTTAAAGACTATTACTTCCCAAAAATGACGAACTTAGCAAACGAAGTAGTTATAAATTGTAAGGTGCGCACTAAATCAAAATATGACAGGCATCCCAGAAAACAAGAGATGGGGGCTATACCCATTCCCTCATATTCAGGCGAAAGACTGCATATCGACATATTTTCCACAGACAAAAGGTTGTTTTTAACATGTATTGACAAATTTTCCAAATTTGCCATTGAGGTAAAAGACCCCATCATTCAGCTTGTAAATTTCTACCCGAACATCAAAACAGTATACAGCGATAACGAAGCCTACTTTAACTCGGAGACAATCGTATCTATGTTAAAAAATAACTATAACATAGATATCGTAAATGCCCCTCCACTTCATAGTATATCGAATGGTCAGGTAGAACAATTCCACAACACTTTAGCAGATATTGCGAGAGGGCTCAAGATGGATGGAAAATCTAGTGATACATATGAGTTAATTTTGAGGGCAACAGTAGAGTATAACAGATCAATTCACTCTGTCATAGACCAAAAACCAATTGATGTAATACACGCCATATCAATCGATTTTAGACAATCTCTTAGAAAAAAAATCGAGAAAGCACAACAAGCTTGGAAGATGCAACCAAAGCAGACAGAACAGGATATTTAAAATAGGAGAACAGGTATTCATAAAAAACAACAAAAGGTTAGGTAAAAAACTGACACCACTCTGTTCTGAAGGAATAGTTCAAGCAGACCTAGGGACGTCTGTTCTCGTAAAAGGGAGGGAAATTCATAAAGATAACATAAGATAGTGAAAGTTAAGAGCACAAAGTAGGTTGAGTTCACAGTGGAAAGCACGCAACAGTCTCACCCTATCTTCCCTATTTTTGTCACAGGATAAAAGTTTCAATCCTGTTATTGGTAGTAAAGGCGCAAGGTCGGATCATCGACTATTCCCACTCCAACTACATTCCCGTAATAGATGGGTAAGTGTTAGTATGGGAACAAAGAAATTATTTAACCCACTCGAGCAATTTGACTGACCTTGATAACATCGCAGATGAGACCGCAAGAATAACAAAGTTATTTCCTCAATCACATATGCAAAAGCTCCTAGAGGAAGATGTAGAGCATATTAGAAACCTGTAAAATGGCGCGAAGCTTAGATTTTCTAGGTACAGCTCTTAAAGTAATAGCCGCACACCATTAAAGCATGAAAGGTGAATTTCTGGACACACCACATTTGTACCAAACATTGTTAACAAGAAACAGAATGTTAATAATCAACTATCAACATTGATACTCACAATCACATTAGCAAAGTCAGGGATAATAAATCCCACTGTTTTTGACCATAACGATTTGAAACTATTTTAAATGAACACCCCATAGAAATACCAAGAGTAAGCTTAACAGAAGCATCTAAAAATTAAGGTCCCACAGTCCGAGAATATAGTCCACATAATAATAGCTTATCCTAAGGATAAATTCATCTGCAAAAGGGTCACCATCTTTCCGGTATCCCATCATCATATCACGCCACAACTACAAGAAGACACCGTAGCCGAATGCAAGGATACAGTTCTCGCAGTCAACGAATGCGTGGTAACAACTTTCGCCTCAATTTGCAAACTAACAACGCAAGACACCTGTGCAGAAGCATTACACGCCAGCGGCAGGGCTAACTGTCGCACACAGCGAAGCCACTTGGATCCGGTCCTACAAGTCGATGACGGAATCATGATTATTAGTGAGAGCACAGCAAGAATCACCACAGACGACGGACCCGAGATATCCGTACCTCGTCACTTATCGCATCTCAGCTGTCGAAGGTACAAAGTACGTTAACCAGCGCGAAGCCTTCAACAATGCACAGGCATAGCGGGGTCTCCCTTAATCAATATCATAGGCCACGACCCAGTACTAAGCGTACCCCTGCTGCACAGGATGAACAATAACAATCTGCGTGTGATCGAAAACCTCCAACAAGAGTTGGCATCCGAAGGATCATCAAGGATCTGGTTCATAATAGGCACTGTTCTCAGTATCAACTTTAGTGGCATCATTGTCATCTGGCTCGTGGCAAAAAGGATACAAACGTCAAAGCAGGTGCAAAGGATGATCGATAACTATAATGTGTCCGAGGACAGACAAGTTTAAGGGGGGTGTAGTTAACAAGTAATCCTCGCTTGTTAGGTCCCCTACATCTTAAGTAACCCTCGCTCTTGCATTGCGCTGACGAATCAGTGCAATGGAAGAGAGTAAGAACAGTAACATGACACTCGCGCATACCGCAAATTGAACTGTAATCGGTTATGCTGAGTCTTGTGCTGAGTCGGCGTTGCCGGCTATGACGCTGCTCTCTTTTATATTCGCTTTAGCTTTAGTCTTTAGTTTTATACGAATAGACGAACAATAAAGTTGGAATAATTCTGGCACATAGCCATCGAAACATTTGTATTTAATTCATTTTAATTGCTAAGTCACAAGGCTAGTAATAGTTTAAGGGGACGAAGTCAAGTCCTCCAACATAATCTTCGTAAAGGAGTTTACACCCGGATCGGAGTAAAAGCCAAAGCAGGACCAGAAGGCATAACTAAACCCGGGTCGGAGTAATATAACTACGGCCGGACCGGAAGACTTAATAATTGGCGCCCAACGTGGTGCTCGAATTCACATCCTCAAGGATAGCCACGTTAATTATAGTGCAGATAATTCACTGTCTCATATCATGTAAGTTTATTTAAAATTACCTTCAAATCGGAAATGAAAAGAAAAATTTTTTGCTGGCAAAGCAAGTGAATGTGAGTGTCAAGACACATTCCACAAAAATCACGTAAAGTAGAACAATACCAAAATTTTTGATATTCGCACATAAATTTATAAATTATACTGCGTACACATGTGGTTCTGAAATTTTACAACAATTTACAATTTAAAATGAAATTTAGGTGTGATATTCCACTTGATATCATAAAGTCAGTCCCTGAGTTTAGTGGGGGCTCTGATGAATATGTAGCTTGGAGGCATTCGACCTGCGATGCCTATGAGTTGCTTAAACCATTTAATGGCAGCTCTACACATTACCAAGTTGTGACAGTTATCAGAAATAAACTCAGAGGGGCAGCAAGGTTCACACAACACAGTGCTAAACTTCGATGCGATAATATCCAGGCTAGATTGCTCCTACGCCGACAAAACGTCGTTACGCCTTTTAAGACAGGGACTCGACATGGTCCGACAAAGCGAATACAGCTAAATAGCGAGGTCAGAGCAGACGCACTCCATGCGTTTGTCTCTGGCATGAAAAAGTCCCTCAGAGCGGTAGTTTTTCCGGCACAGCCGAAAGATTTGCCTTCTGTCATGGTATTAGCAAGGGAGGCTGAGGCGAGCATTGAGCAGAGCATATTTTCTGCATCATATGCTAAGGCTGTAGCCGAAAGAGATTACGCTACGAGGGAAAACAAGAGCCGCCCATAAGGTGCGGGTCAAAGGATGAATAGCAGAGACGATCGTAGCCACGAGAAGAATCCCCATTATGTCAGAAAACAGCAGACCAACAGCGGTAGCCACGAAGAATATTAAAAGGGGGATTCGGGTCAAAAGCCTGGATGGGAGGGTATTAAAAATCCTCATTGACACAGGGGCGGCAAAGAATTACGTCAAGCCCGTAAAGGAGCTAAGAAAGGTAATTCCTGTCGACAACCCTTTCTCCGTGAGCTCAATACATGGCTCAAGCGATATAAAAAATAAATGCGTTATGAACATATTCGGGCAAGTATCCCCATTTTTCTGTTGGACACACTCACCTCATTCGACGCCATTATAGGCTTCGGCTTGCTAGCGAAAGCAGGAGTGGCGTTGGATTTGCAAAAAAGCATTCTCACTTATAAAAATGGGTCAATACCACAGCTGTGCTGATGTAAGCTTCACAGATGTGAACGACATTGTGGTACCAAACTCTGTAAAAAAGGTATTCAAGACCATAATCCTGAAAAGGCTAAAGGCATTTTCGACCTCTAACGAGTCGTTACCTTATAACACTTCCGTCATCGCCACCATTCGGACCACCGACAATGATCCGGTATACAGCAAATTATACCCACATCCTATGGGAGTTTCAGACTTCGTGAACAACGAGATCAAACAGTTACTCAGAGATGGCATAATAAGACCATCCAGGTACCCATACAACAGCCCAACTTGGGTTCTCGATGACAGCGGAAGCAAAAAGAAACGATTGGTGATTGACTTCAGGAAACTGAATGATAAAACTATAGCCGATACCCATGGCCGAGCATTCCTATGTTCCTAGCGAACCTAGGACAAGCTAAATTTTTTACAACCCTAGACTTAAGGTCAGGGTACCAACAAATATATCCTGCAGAAAAGGATCGTGAAAAAACCTCGTTCTCAGTGAACGGAGTAAAATACGAATTTTGCCGATTGGCATCGTTGATGTTCTTAGAGAACATATAGGCAAGTTTTGCTATGTTTATATGGATGATATCATAATCTTCTCCAAAAACGAAACCGACCATGTCCGACACATAGACACGATATTAGAGTGCCTAATCAATGCCAACATGCGCGCTGCACAGGAAAAGACGAAAATTTTATAAGGAAAGCATCGAGTTCTTGGGATTTGTGATAATAAAGGACGGGGCGAAAACAGACCCTAAAAAAGTTAGGGCCATAAAAGAATACGCAGAGCCAAAAAATCTGTTAAGCCTGCGATCATTTTTAGGTCTATCCAGTTTTTACAGAGCCTTTATTAAAGACTTTGCGGAAATAGCAAGAAAATGGGTCAACAGGTAAACATATTTAAAAAGGTCAAGGTTGAGTTGCTTTTGAGAGATTAAGGAACATCATGGCATCAGAAGATGTCATCCGCATGTACCCAGATTTCAAGCAGGCCTTTGACTTAACCACTGATACCTCAATGGATGGCATTGGTGCGGTTTTATCTCAAAGAGGTAAACCAATAACTATGATTTTCAGCTACGAACGAAAGAGAATTGTTACCGATAGTATGGGCGTTAGGTAAATTAAGGAATTACCTATATGGCACAAGGGGTATAAACATATTCACAGACCATCAACCTCTACGTTTGCTGTTTCAGACAGAAATAATAATGCTAAAATAAAAAGATGGAAGGCGTACATTGACGAACATAAAAACTAGGGAAGGAGAACTTCGTGGCAGACGCCCTCTCCAGACAAAACTTAAACAATTTAGAAAATGACACACACTCAGACGCTGCAACTGCTCACAGCGAAATTTCTAACACTCATACGATTGAAACAATAGAGAAGCCATTAAACCGCTTCAAAAACCAAATCGTGTTACAAGAAGCAAGGTTCTCTCTAAAGCAAAACATTATACTCTTCCGAAATAAAATTCGACATATCATCAGCTTCACAGACAGAGAACCACTAATTATCCAGAACGTGGTAAATTCAATCCATTGCGATTTCCCAACATTAGCCAAATTTCAACACGAATTAATAGCAAATTTTCCTGCAACAAAGATATGGCATTGCAAAAACTATGTAACCGACATTACTAACAGAAACGAGCAAATAGAAGTAATCACGATGGAAAACGACCGTGCGCACAGAGCTGAACAGGAAAATGTGAAACAGGTCCTTAAAGACTATTACTTCCCAAAAATGACGAACTTAGCAAACGAAGTAGTTATAAATTGTAAGGTGCGCACTAAATCAAAATATGACAGGCATCCCAGAAAACAAGAGATGGGGGCTATACCCATTCCCTCATATTCAGGCGAAAGACTGCATATCGACATATTTTCCACAGACAAAAGGTTGTTTTTAACATGTATTGACAAATTTTCCAAATTTGCCATTGAGGTAAAAGACCCCATCATTCAGCTTGTAAATTTCTACCCGAACATCAAAACAGTATACAGCGATAACGAAGCCTACTTTAACTCGGAGACAATCGTATCTATGTTAAAAAATAACTATAACATAGATATCGTAAATGCCCCTCCACTTCATAGTATATCGAATGGTCAGGTAGAACAATTCCACAACACTTTAGCAGATATTGCGAGAGGGCTCAAGATGGATGGAAAATCTAGTGATACAAATGAGTTAATTTTGAGGGCAACAGTAGAGTATAACAGATCAATTCACTCTGTCATAGACCAAAAACCAATTGATGTAATACACGCCATATCAATCGATTTTAGACAATCTCTTAGAAAAAAAATCGAGAAAGCACAACAAGCTTGGAAGATGCAACCAAAGCAGACAGAACAGGATATTTAAAATAGGAGAACAGGTATTCATAAAAAACAACAAAAGGTTAGGTAAAAAACTGACACCACTCTGTTCTGAAGGAATAGTTCAAGCAGACCTAGGGACGTCTGTTCTCGTAAAAGGGAGGGAAATTCATAAAGATAACATAAGATAGTGAAAGTTAAGAGCACAAAGTAGGTTGAGTTCACAGTGGAAAGCACGCAACAGTCTCACCCTATCTTCCCTATTTTTGTCACAGGATAAAAGTTTCAATCCTGTTATTGGTAGTAAAGGCGCAAGGTCGGATCATCGACTATTCCCACTCCAACTACATTCCCGTAATAGATGGGTAAGTGTTAGTATGGGAACAAAGAAATTATTTAACCCACTCGAGCAATTTGACTGACCTTGATAACATCGCAGATGAGACCGCAAGAATAACAAAGTTATTTCCTCAATCACATATGCAAAAGCTCCTAGAGGAAGATGTAGAGCATATTAGAAACCTGTAAAATGGCGCGAAGCTTAGATTTTCTAGGTACAGCTCTTAAAGTAATAGCCGCACACCATTAAAGCATGAAAGGTGAATTTCTGGACACACCACATTTGTACCAAACATTGTTAACAAGAAACAGAATGTTAATAATCAACTATCAACATTGATACTCACAATCACATTAGCAAAGTCAGGGATAATAAATCCCACTGTTTTTGACCATAACGATTTGAAACTATTTTAAATGAACACCCCATAGAAATACCAAGAGTAAGCTTAACAGAAGCATCTAAAAATTAAGGTCCCACAGTCCGAGAATATAGTCCACATAATAATAGCTTATCCTAAGGATAAATTCATCTGCAAAAGGGTCACCATCTTTCCGGTATCCCATCATCATATCACGCCACAACTACAAGAAGACACCGTAGCCGAATGCAAGGATACAGTTCTCGCAGTCAACGAATGCGTGGTAACAACTTTCGCCTCAATTTGCAAACTAACAACGCAAGACACCTGTGCAGAAGCATTACACGCCAGCGGCAGGGCTAACTGTCGCACACAGCGAAGCCACTTGGATCCGGTCCTACAAGTCGATGACGGAATCATGATTATTAGTGAGAGCACAGCAAGAATCACCACAGACGACGGACCCGAGATATCCGTACCTCGTCACTTATCGCATCTCAGCTGTCGAAGGTACAAAGTACGTTAACCAGCGCGAAGCCTTCAACAATGCACAGGCATAGCGGGGTCTCCCTTAATCAATATCATAGGCCACGACCCAGTACTAAGCGTACCCCTGCTGCACAGGATGAACAATAACAATCTGCGTGTGATCGAAAACCTCCAACAAGAGTTGGCATCCGAAGGATCATCAAGGATCTGGTTCATAATAGGCACTGTTCTCAGTATCAACTTTAGTGGCATCATTGTCATCTGGCTCGTGGCAAAAAGGATACAAACGTCAAAGCAGGTGCAAAGGATGATCGATAACTATAATGTGTCCGAGGACAGACAAGTTTAAGGGGGGTGTAGTTAACAAGTAATCCTCGCTTGTTAGGTCCCCTACATCTTAAGTAACCCTCGCTCTTGCATTGCGCTGACGAATCAGTGCAATGGAAGAGAGTAAGAACAGTAACATGACACTCGCGCATACCGCAAATTGAACTGTAATCGGTTATGCTGAGTCTTGTGCTGAGTCGGCGTTGCCGGCTATGACGCTGCTCTCTTTTATATTCGCTTTAGCTTTAGTCTTTAGTTTTATACGAATAGACGAACAATAAAGTTGGAATAATTCTGGCACATAGCCATCGAAACATTTGTATTTAATTCATTTTAATTGCTAAGTCACAAGGCTAGTAATAGTTTAAGGGGACGAAGTCAAGTCCTCCAACATAATCTTCGTAAAGGAGTTTACACCCGGATCGGAGTAAAAGCCAAAGCAGGACCAGAAGGCATAACTAAACCCGAGTCGTAGTAATATAACTACGGTCGGACCGGAAGACTTAATAATTAATATACAGTATCGAACAAATGACTTGCAGTTCGTAAATGTTCATTTGACAGTCACTCTACAATTCAAAAATTATCAAACTACTGAATCGCGACACACTCGAAAAACTCTATCATCCTCATACACACACATACATATGTATGCAAATGTGTGTATGCAATTCACAATGTCAAGCAACAGCAAACGTTGGGTTCTTACAATATCCACAAGCAGCAAGAATAGTTTCGCACACAGCAACACAAATGCTTATACATGTACGCAAAGGACTGTAAATGTGTGTGCATGCTCGTCGCGAAAACATATTCTTCATGTGCATCAACGCTTTCATACCCTTCACACAAATAATAATAAAAATCTGAACAATTTGCATGAGCATGACAAACGCTTTCAGCAGTTTGGTATACTCTTCTCTCGAAAGGGAAGAAATGCGATCTCTGGACGAAGAAATTTGAATTTTTGTGAGCTGCTGCTGCTGCTGCCTGTGCGTACATACATATATATATGTAGATACATATATATTTGAGAGAGCAAAGAGAGAGAGAGAGAGAGCAAGGAAAATAGCATGCAGTCGTTCTCCGTATGAGAATTTGACCATTTCGGTTGAACGCTCGTAGCGCACTGACTATGCCGGACAATATTTTCACTGCTTGAAGCGATAAGCGACCGATACGAGCAAATACGAAGTTGATTGGTTCGTCATACGGCTTTACTATGCGCTGAAAGCGCTTGTTCTACTTGTCTAGTCTATGTGTTGTATGGTTAGTGCTGTGATCAAAAACAAGTGGCCAGCAAGGTTTAGTAGCGATACATTTCTCCTATACATGTGTACGCATACATATGTACATTAAGAAATTCAAACGTGTTCATACTTGTCTGTTCTCAGAATCATAAGTTCAGACTTCCTTATAATTGCTGGGATTGTGCGGTGGCGGTGTTGATAACAGCAGTGCGCGCCAAAGTTTCTTATGTTTTTTTTTCTTTACACACAAGACGTGGCGTTGCGGTAGAGGTGATAAGCTTTGATAAGTAGATGTTGGTTCGACTTCAGGTGCGCTGGGCATAATGTTTTTCTCAAAATGTATGTAATAGGCAGAAGGATGGTGGCAGACCCCATAAAGTATATATATTCATGATTAGGACGACGATATAGCCATGTCCGTCTATCCGTCTTTATGTATGAACGCGTCGTTCTCAGAACATATAAGAGCTAGAGATTTGAAAGTTTGTAGGTTGTTTAAAAATTCGATAACTATTACCGTTTAATTGTTATCGATTAAAACCCCTATCGAAATATGGTTATAAATTTTATCTTGTACATCTTTGGAGCTAGAGTCTAAAAGTTTTACATTTAGTTTCATTTATATTTGATACAATTTTGATATTAGTTACATTTTGGGACACCGGCTATTGGATTCTGAAGGTCCGAATTTATTTATTTACATGTTTTGTTTTTTAGTCGAAAATTTTTATAAGCTTACACTTTTATCTGTGTCAATAAATACATAACAGCGCATATTTATAAAACGAAGATCCTTCTGGGCTCAAGGTATCTCTTAGTCGGGTATTTATACATTTGTCAACCAAAGTCATTCATCTTAAAGTAGTAAGTGATCACACAACAGATGCCTTCCTACCTGTATTCAGATGGTTTTTTTTGCAAGAAGGGAAAAATGTCCAAAAATTTACTTGGACAAAGGAACAAACTTTGCAGGTGCTTCCAAAAAACTAAATGAGGAATATAAAAGAGTTTTTATGGATAATGTCAAAATTAACTCAATCTCAAACAAAGATGGCACTTTACCCCCCCGGCAGGACCTCACTTTGGAGTGAAATCGGATATAAATACCATTTGAAAGGAACAATCAACTTAAATAAGAAAAAATGTCGATCCTCTTTTAATGAATTGAAGCTGTGTTGAATTCCCGACATTAATATACAACTGGTAACGCCATGGACTCTTTCTACTAGGAAGAATAAACATTGAATTAGTTGAATCCATAAGTAATGAGGAAATCGGAAATTTAGATAGATGGAAATTGATTCTTAAATTAAAACGAGAATTTTGAAGTAAATAGAAAGAAGATAATTTTTAAACTCTACAATAAAGAAACAAATTGAAAAAAGAAACTTAAAATATTGAAAAAATCCATTATCAAAATGTGTAAATTGTCACCCAGCCACATTGCCGCTAGGAAAAATTGAAAAAGTACATAAAGGCGGGGATAACAAAGTCAAAGTAGTAAAATATAGAGTTTTAGAAGGCATAGTTACACGATATGTCCATTCATAGGAATTCAAGAATCAGAGAAAGAGTCTGAAGAAAAAGAATACAATTGAAGAAGATCTCAGATTCCAAAGATAGGAGACATGTAAGCTATGCAGTTTTAATGTTAGTTTGCCAAGCGCAGTTTCCGTAAAAAAAGAAAACAAACAAGAGTGCTCTAGTCAAGATTGCTTAGCTAGGAGATACCCTGGAAAGTACCGATTTTATAATCAATTTAGGGTTCTTTTATACATACATAGAAAAACAACACATGGACATACACTTACACAAGTATGCGTAAGCACGGACTCTGCTTACTACGCAGTTTACGCAGTAGCGGCTATATTATGAGAATTTATTTGTTGACTAATTTTTAATGTAGATGGACTCTCCTAATCAAACTTTCAGAACATGATAATGATATCCACATGTATGTAATGGCCAAAACACAAGTATTAGGAACTTTTAATAAAAATGAAAACTGTATAAAATTCCCTTGAAACCAAATACCTAATTCGGTGAGTCTAGCTAAAAAGACGTAAGAGATAAAATATAATAACTGCATTTCGATAACGTTTAAATCGATAACATTAAAACGGGAATAGCTATCGAATTTTTGAAACAAACTCGATTTGCGGATGCGAAATTTTCTAGCTCTTATAAAAAGACACACGGACATGGCCAAATCGACTCAGCGCGTATTTCTGTATATATATATATATATATATATATATATATATATATATATATATATATATATATATATATATATATATATATATATAGTATATATATACTTTATGGAGTATGTCACTCCTCCTTCTGCCTGTTACATACATTTTAACAAAACCATTATACCCTGATTTCCCATTTCCAGTGGGTTCAGGGTAAAAAAAATTTATATAAAAATTCAAACAAGCCATTAAATAACTCCATAAATATATATGTATAAATATAAATATTACTTTTTTCCTTTAAAGAGGGATGAGGAAGAGATAGTAACATAGTAACACTTTGTTGTTACTTATATATAACGTAATCATGTAAGCACAAATACATATTATATCCGATCAACCACTTATGTGTGGACCATTTAGCAACAAAGCAGAGAACTGCCGCGTCCGCCATTAGCGCCAGCACTCAATGTATAAGAGCCTTAGGTATTGAGGTTAAGCCTCAATTTTATACAGGATAAAGAATCAGATTGGAAATGCACATCAAACTGAGCTGACACTCTGTTCACAAATTAATTATTCGTCTGTGATCTTCACACTAGAGTTAACTTCGCACAGTTGTCAACGCTTGAGCATCTGCACTGAAGGAGTGATAATTTCTCAGTAACTACGAGCGTCGACTTAGAAAGATCGTAAAGCGTGAAGAGCAAAACAAAAAAAAATGACCGAAATGTCTGTACATATTAAGCTCTTGTGTGAAGCGCTGATTGCTATGTTCGACATCCTCCATCCGTTTAAGACCTGAATGTAAAATAGTTCTTAAGAGCAGCAGACACATTTTATTTGTAGCTGTTCTAACTTTGCCAGCATCAGTTTTAAGGACGACGACTCATGCGATACCATCACTTCTAGGGATGGGTTCAATTATCCTGGCTAGAGGTAATTTAAATAGTAGGAGAACTCATCCCTTATGAGAAATACTGCTCTGACCTCTAAACCAGATTGGGAAGTTCTCCGTTTTGTTTGCCTGAACATCTGCTTTAGATAGCTTACATGCTGCCAGGCATCCAAGCGATATAAGTTTAACTTTGTGAAGTTATGCTCGTAAGACGAAGATGAGTCACTATTTGGGAAATACGCAGGCGTCAGTATGTGAATGATAGCTGGGTTCTCCGAAATTGAAACTAAATGTCGTGAATTAATGATAGCAACGATGTTGTCAGTGTGCGAAGCTCATCATAGGCAAATACAGAGGAGCCAATAAATCGGTAGAAATGATGTTTTGCAGTCCTCACTGTAGCCTCCCACAAGCCAATAAAAATCCAGTGATGGCTAAATCCAACCAGATTATTTTGTAACTGAGCAAATGAATATTGACGTAGCATGTTATAAGAGTTTTATTCCATGCCTTAAGTTTGTAAAGGTTCGCAAAAGTCTCGTACCAAAACATGGCAGCCTTCGATGCGATCCTTGTGAAGATCAGTCATTAAATGCTCCACTAGTCATGGTTTGGAGCGGAATCATGCCTTGCATTTCTGGATAACATTGGCCACAGTTTTTCTACCATCAATTGGGCAATACCATTAACCGAGCAAACCAAAGATAGGGTTGCTCGGGGACCACAGTGAAAGTTTGGCTGATAACAATGTATGATGATGGTCCGTGATACTGGATGATTTCTGGGTAAAATGATTGGATAGCAACTATCGAAGTTTCGTGTAGAGGTTTTGAGGCGACCATATACGCGTAGCAATGCAACTTCATCAAAAAATGGGGACAGGGAGGCAAGACTGGTGGATGAAAAAATCTTTCGTTTAGTTCCAAGCGTATTGATATCATCCCAAGGCTGAACTCTCTGAATTTTTAAAAATATATGCGTTCTGGTTCGAATGTATACGAGAGTAACTTCTGTCGCTTCATTTTTATAAATGAGCTTCGATACGTATGCAAAAATACACTTCAGTTGACCAAAGGAGTTTGCATACTTGCGGTTCACAGAGAAAACACTGCTTATGCATTTTACGAAAAGAACAGGCTTTCGACGCTTGTGTTTTCATATGCGGCAATCTTTTAAATAGAAAAGTCGACGACCTCATTGTTAATATGAATCACACAAATGCTCACAGTTAACCGCAACAGGCAACCGTACTGACTATTGGAAACTGGCCAACCGACTAAAATCAAGTAGCTGCAGCTCTCAACCTCTCAGAAACGCAGAGCAAGAGTGTTCATTAAATATCAGTGCTGAACTCTGTATCCGGCTTTGAAGGTACCTTCGAAGTCACGAGTACGGTGTTGTGGCTACAAACTTCTCTGCCCGATACAAGACAACTGTTCGGCGCAGCAGCTAATAATTTCTCTTAGAATAAGATCTCTTCAATTTATCTTTTCTTTTCATCTTTTGTTTACTTGTCGTTCTCATTTACTCTTAATGCACTCATGCACATAAGCAAGCATAACATACATACATATGTAAATATGTAACTTGTAACTTCTATTATTTTGACAGAAACTTGACATTACCTACACTAATGCTACGGACACGGCATTAAATTAATAAAAATTTAACTACTTAAACTAAATAAACAAGCTTTTATAAATTATTGGAGTCAAAGTTGCTAAAAAAGCTCTTGCAGTGCCTTAAAAGTTAATAATCAACTTTATCGTAACACGTCAGTGTAAAACATAAGCATTCGCGCAAAAAATAGTGCAGTTAAACTGATAATCAATTTCAACATAACACATCATAGTGTAAAACATAAACATTTTTGCACAGATTGTTGCGTGCAAAGTTCATACAAGTGCGTGCATTAACTCGTGTGGGCGTGTTCTCTGCAGCGTCTGCATAGAAATCCAAAAAAAAAGGCTATGTCGCTTGTCTGGAAGTATATAAGTGGAACGATAAGTTTTATCATGAATTTTGTAATTGAATGTGTTTTAAAGTAAAATGAATAATTCCGAATCTAATGCTTATTAAATGTCTGCAGCTCAGACTTCGTTCTTGAAGCTTAATACTAGAGCTATTTTCGAAAGACTTGAAAGTATATTTGCCAAATTGGATGTCGACAAACTAAGCCAGATTGATAGCTGTGAGCTACTTGTGCTTTGTATATGCCAAAATTTAGTGGAATCTTTACTGAGTGGGGAAACATATATTTTATTCTCAAAACAGTTATTGGTACGGATCATGATCTCAACCCCATTAAAAAGTTTCAGCGTATCCGTTCCTGATCCAAATATAGTCAGTCAACATGGGATCTTTGACTACTGATGGAATATACCCTCGAACGAACAGCTAGCTTTTCCATAGATCATAACGCATGGATCTTCAGACAAATTCAGTTTGCACTTATATTACCAGTTCTGTAGAAAACACAAACACGGTTGCATCACTTCAGGTGGCGGGAAAGTTTCGTCGTTTATCGCCCAAAGGGCATCGGACGACGTGAATCAGAACATTCTCCTTGACTGAATTGTTTGGGTAACAACGCAAGAGATCTATTGCGAACAACATTTCGTACAAAATCATCGTCGATTACCCTCAGGGGAATATTTAATTTGATTGCCAAATAAGCAAAGCGTGCAATCCATTCCTACTTGCAAGCCAACCGTTCACTCGAAAATCTAGAGCGTAAGCTTTCTTGAAATACAATGTTTATGGAGAAATACTCAATATTTTTAAAAGAATATATTGATTTCAACCACATATCATTGGTCCTTGATAAGGGGATCTGTAAATGTAAATATATCTTACCTCATCATTGTGTAATAAAAGAGGATAGCTCTACAACAAAGCTGATAGTGATATTCGACGGTTTGGCCATTAGTGGTAACGGATCTGTGAATCTGGACTTTCACTAAATGATTTGCTTGTGACACGGCCGATTATTCAAGCTACATTGTTTCACACATTCATTTGCTTAAGCACATTTTCTATTGCTTTTACTGGTGACATTGGTAAAATGAATAGGTGTGTAAGAGTCTCACCGCCGGATTCGATGCTAGAATGCATTTTATAGCGAGAGTCCCCAGACAATGATATTCAGATTTTCACCTATAGTAATAACCCCGCTTAGTTCTTGGCTAACGGAGCAATAAATTAACTAGCAATCGATGAGTCGTCGTTATATCCATTGGGGTCTAAAACTGTCCTGCGAGATTTTTATGCTGAGGATCTGATTTCTGGAGGCAATAAAGCTGAGAAAGTACGTACATAATGCATGAAACGACAAATCTTCATGCTCGAGATAGTTTCAAATTGAAAAAATGATGCTCCAATTCTCTGGACACACTTTGCGGACTTCTAGAAAACGAGCAGGAAAGTTATCTCAAGCTCGACGACGGCAGCAGTGTGACCTAAGCACTTGGGCTCTGAAAACCTCGAAAAAATGCTTTGTGTTTACTTTTAAGTCCAAAAATAGTATTGGAAAGCACACAAAGCGCTCGGTTTTATAACCATTGTGCGATGTTACGATCCACTAGGTTTGATCGGACTTACCCTAATCAGCTTGAGTTATGCGCTACATTTCTGCTTCCAAACTTGGTAAGCGAAATAAACAAACTAAAGTTGTTTGGATGTGAAGTGCATTGTTGGTCAGACTCAGTCGTGATCCTGTGTTGGTTGAAAGAGAAGCCATCAGAATTTAATGTATTTGTCGCCAACAAGGTTTTTGCTATACAGCATTATTTGCCAACTGACATGTATCCAGCGGTTATGTTATTAAACAGAGCAGCACCGTTGGAATTTTAGGTACATTCATAGATTCATCACTAGAACAAAGTCATCTGATCTGTCAGCTGAATTCAGTTGCATCCAAAATACTCTCCTCTGAAAAATAGAAAGACTATACAATCGTCGATCACTATTCACTATCAAACAGCATCCCTTAACCTTTGCTATCATTTCGCACTTTCATTAAGAAGCATCATAAATATGTAAATTTCGGCTGCGTACTTGTAATTATTTTTCTTTTGACTTTGTAATGCTATTTAAAATTGGTCACTAAGCGCGCAAATACTTTCGGGCATTTCACAACAATATTAATTAAATTTTCCAATTTTAAACAGCATTACAACATGGCCATCCTAACCGTTCACTGCCTCATGCAAAGCAGGCAACCATTTAAGAATCTTTTCTTTTTTTATTTATTTATTTTTTTTTTTCACAAACAAAAGATAAAGTAATCTATAACAAATTCCAATTTCCATTTATTTCTTGAATACTCAATTCACTTTGGCCAGCAGTACAACATCATTATTTACCCTTATTGGTGTACTTCACTTTTCTTTTCTAACGCCTTAATCATTCTCAACATTGATATCAAAATCATCACACACATCAAACTTCTTCGGGCGTGCGACCTTTCCCAATAACATTTCAAGAGGACTTTGTACGCGATTAGTCGTACAATTGATTGCCAACTGGACCCCACCTAACATATTCTGCCAAGGCTGAGTTCCTGTCTCGACCGCCGTTCGCATATTTTCCAACGTGCTCATGGTTCGTTCGACTTAACCATTTGCTCGACTAGCACCAGTGGCAATTAACTGCAAGTTTATTTTCTGATCTGAACAAAATTGAGCAAACTTTGCGTCCGTGAAACAAAAAGCCCCACGAACGTTGGGTTCTGGGAGTCAATTCTTCCTTATGTGTTGATGCCTTTAGCGAGTTACAATCGGTATAAGCAATTTCCTGCCCAACAGGTAATGTCTTAAATGTTTAATCGACTTTACAATTTCTAACGTTTTTAACTCATACGAGTGGTACTCTGCAGTTTTGAACTTTTTTTTGAACTGATATTTTCAAAAAGATACACTACAATGTTGAATGAAATCCCAACGAATTAATATATAGAACTATTTCCAATCTTTCTTTCTGAAACACTTATCATGATGTCATTAATATAGACGATATCACAGAAATTGGCTGGTTCTCCTATCGCCTGCATTACTAAACGTTGAAAGACCGAAGGTGCGTTTTTACGTCTGAGCGGTATAGATAAAAATTCATATTGACCAACTGGGGTCACAAATGCTGTATACTCAATGGTATTTGCATGTAGAGGCATTTGATAATATCCACTTGCCGAGTCTAAAAATGTAAAATATTTAACACCCCGAAGTCTATTTCTTTGATCTTGTATAAGTGGCAACGGATATTTATTGGCGACAGTATTTGAATTCAGCTCTCATAGTTAACACAAAGTCTGTCCGAACCAATTTTCTTCTTAACCAATAATATAGGGCTTGCAAAAGGTGAAAAGGCTCAGAATCACTGCCGGTACACAATTTAATTATTTTGGCTCTTGAAATTGACTTGATGAAACAACAACATCAAATCCATGATTCAGTATCTTCCGACCAATATAATATCGTTTTGCATATGATCGTCGCTTATTACGTAGGACAATATTTCAATCCAATTCTCATCAATTCTTACGCTACATACTATTTGTACATTACTACATAATCCATTATTACCAATACCTTTCAGCATGACAATATTGTTAAATCATTTACCAGAAAAATTTTTTGTCTATTAAAAGTGGAATAACGGCGCACATGAATGGTATGACTCTGAATTTTTGATATTGTAGTCTGAAGGACTATTATTAACTCATCAAAATTCATGCGCAAATCACTGTTCAACCTGGCAAATTCCAATTCCTCTAGGCTGTCATGGGCTTCACTAAAGGAATTGTTTAACTTGCCAACATGATTCAAAAGAACCGTTAAAGTACTGTAAGTCAGATAGCGAAACGTCTCAGCTCAGAAAATAGTTGCATTTAATTGTCTTATTGCAAGTCAAAATGAATGTGTATGTGACTTTGTGAGAAGTAGCGGCACTGATGTAAAATTGCATCAACTTGACACAAGAGGCGTGCTATTTTGGCCACCTACGTACTGGGTTATCCACGCGGTTAACGGTCACAACTTCTGGTCAGTGAGACGCCAACATCTACTCAAGCTGCGAGTATATTGGAGAAAACAAAGTTCAGTTACTTTCGAAAGGGAAAGTGCTCGTTTCAAGATTCTGATCATCCACAAGTAGGAAACGAAAAAGAGCAGTAAATACAACTTAGCCTACCCGTTAAGCTAAGCTGCCAAATATTGATAAGCTAAAGGCGCCACTCAAAGTTACATCAACTTAATTAACTGAGTAACAATCGCTTTTCAGCCTTAACTGAACAAGCTGACAACATTCTGGAGCAAGACTTGCCAGAAATTGATTCTAATGGAGAGACATAACTTCAGCTGCACTCAATATGTTCCGTAAAGCCTCAAAAAGCTCCACAAAGCCTCCAGCTGTGTATATTCCAAATGTTAACACACAACACAAAAGGCGTTGAACTCGTGTGCTGGTGCCAATAACTAAAGTATACGCATCAGCAAATTTGTGTATCTCGCATATAAATTATGGGATCGCGGCCATCCTCGACTTAAGTTATGGTCCCACGATGCTGCAATACATTCCGGCGGCGTAGCCGTCTAGGTCGGCTACTCAGTTGGATTGGTCTTGTGGTGAAGTTTAGGATGGAGAACTAACTTCTACTCCCAGATTACTGGCCTTGTGGCTCAGCAATTATTAATATGTGATTAATAAGAATTGATTTACGGCTAAGTGCCGGAGCAATGTGACTTTATTACAGTCAGTTCAGTTCTAGTACAGAACTGACTTATTAAACTAAGGCCTAAGCTAAAGACTGACGTCGTAAGCTACAAAGCTACAGTCGGCGAACCGACTCAGCACAAACGATAACGCGGGCACTTGCAGAATAGTCAAGTGTCGGATTTGCCGTTGCCAACAAATGCTATCGGGGCACTGAACTGAACACTGAACATGACAAAGTATTAATGCTTATATATCTACTTTCCCCTCAAGTTCCTGACTGTCCCCGGACACGTTGTAGCCGTTGATGATTCCTTGCACCTTCCTTGAAGTTTGCCATTTTCTTAAACCAAATGATGATAAAGCCACTGAAGATGCCGACCGAAGCCAGGTTATTGGAGGCTTCTGCAGATGCCAACTCGCTCCTAAAGCTCTGAATGACTTGGAGATTGTGGTTGTTCATCCTGTGGAGGTGGGGTATGCTCAGCAATGGGTCATGACCGATGATGTTAGGTAACGGTGACCCCGCAATGCCTGGAGCCTTCCTTAAAATTTCACGCTCGTTCACGTATTTCGTGCCATTGATGGTTGCGGAGAATTGGAACATGATGAGGTGTGTTCCATTCATGATGACTTCTGGGTTGTCTTCGGTGGTCACCTTTGTTGTGCTTTCGTTAATGATAATCACACCATCATCTACCAATGTGCCTGGTTGGAGGCGGCTTGGCTGTGTTCGGCCAGAGGCAACGCTACCAGCGTGCAGCACTCGGAAGCGTACGTCGTTGTTAATCATTCGTTGATTGCTAGGATGTCGTTGTTGCATTCGGTTACGATGTCGTCTTGTAGTTGTAGTGCGACGTGTTGGTGGGATACCGGGAAGATAGTAACCTTCTTGCAGATAAATTTTACCCTGCATAAGCTATTAATATATGAACAATGTTTTCGGACTGGAGGACCTTAATTGTAGACGCTTCTGTAAGACTAACTATGGGAACCTCTACGGGGTGTTCATTTAAAATTGGTTTCAGATCATTGTTTCCAAAAAATGGTTGGGTTTATTATGTCGGCTTTTGCCAATGTAATTGTGAGAATCAAGTTTGATATCTGCTTAATTAGTATTCTATTTCTTGCTAACAGTGTTTCATACAAGTGCGGTGTGTCGACTTAATCGTTCTTTTTAGCTTTTATTATTTTATTTATTGTGTCAGTTAGTCTATTGATTTGTTTTTGTGTCTCTGAGTTTATAATTAGCTGTTATTTGAGGTTGTCTTTATGGACCACCCTCCCTCTAATGAGAACAGACGTTCCCAGGTCTGCTTGGATCTTTTCCTCCGTGCAAAGCGGTGTTAATTTTTTGCCTAACCTTCTATTATTCTTAGCAAATACTTTCTCGCCCACTTCGAATAATTTGTTCTGTCTGTCTGCGTTACATATTTGAAGTACAGCTTGATGTGCTCTTTCTATTTTCTTTTGAATGTTTTGTCTAAATTCGATTGATGTGGCGTGTATGATATCCATCGGTTTTTGGTTCGTGACCGAGTGAATTGATCTATTATACTCCACCGTTGCCCTCAAAATTAATTCCACTGTGTCGCTAGCTTTTTTTATCCATTTTAAGGCTTCTGGCTATGTTTGTGAGTGTGCTATGCTATGGAACCTTTCTACTTGGCCGTTGGAGACACTATGTATTGGTGGCGCGTTAACAATATCTATATAGCTATTTTTGAGAAATGATACTATTGTTTCTGAGTTAAATGTTTGTTTTAGTTTTAGGGAACAAATCAACTATCTGGATAATGGGCATTTTTAAGTCAACTATTGTTTGTGACGGGATTGGTTGCACGACCGCAAATTTAGAGAACTTGTCCACGCAAGTAAGGAAAAGCTTTTTATCGGTAGAGAAAATGTCGACATGCAGCATTTTGCCAGCATAAGACGGGATTGGTGAGGCTCCCAATTGTTGTTTTGGTGGATGCCTGTCATATTTGGATTTGGTGCATATTCTGCAATTTATTACCACTTCTAAGCTGCTCATTTTTGGAAAATAGCAGTCCTGAAGGACTTGTTTTACATTTTCCTGCGCGGCTCGGTGCGCGAGGTTGTGCTCTGACGTGATAATTTCAACTTGCTCGTTTTTGTCAGTGATATCTGAAACATAGTTTTTACAATGTCAAAATTTTGTGGATGGGAACTTTGAAATAAGTTCATGCTGGAAACTAGCTAGTATGGGGAGATCGCAGTGAATTGCATTAACTGCGTCTGGAATGATAAGTAGTTTCAATTTTTCCAAAAGGGACTCTTTATTAATGAAGTTAATGATGTGACGAATTTTGTTGCCGAAGATTATAAACTTTCTTTGCAGCTGAAATTGTGCCTTTTATAAGACGATTTGGTTTTTGAAGCAGTTCAGTGGTTCGTCAGTTGTCTCTACCGTGTAGGTTAGTGAGATCTTGCTATGTATTGTTGCAACGTCTGACGAAGGTTCATCTTGTAGGGCGTTTAAGTTCTGCCTAGAGAGGGTTTCTGCCACAAAATTTTCTTTCCCTGGTTTATAGAAAACTTTTGCATTGTGCTCGTCAATGAATGCTTTCCACCTTTTGATCTTTGTATTTGTGTTCCTGTCGGAGACAGCGAAGGTAAGGGGTTGATGGTCAGTGAATATGTTTATTTCTCTGGTTCCATATAAATAGTGCTGTAGCTTTCCTAAGGCCCAGACAATAGCTAATAACTCCCTTTCATTGGTAGCGTAATGTGATTTGCTATCCTTTAACGTTCTCCAAATCATAGTGATCGGTCTACCTCTTTGCGATAAAACAGCGGCAATGCCATTCATAGAAGCATCAGTGGTCAAATCAAAGGGTTTCTTTGAGTCGGGATACATGAGGATGACGTCTTGTGACGCTAAAATATTTCTTAGGGGCTCAAGAATTCTATGCTTTCCTTAAAAATATTTGTCTTTTCTTGAGCGACACGCATGTTGGCATTGCACAAACATTCCAACACTGTGTCTATGTGTCTAACATGATCGGCTTCGTTTTCGGAGAAGATTGTTACGTCATCGACATACACATAACAAATCTTTCCGATGTGTTCTCTGAGAACATCATCGATTGCCCTCTGGAAGATGCTTCCCGTATTTTTTATTCCGAAAGGCAATCGGCAAAATTCATATTTTTCACCATTGACTGACAATGATGTCTTTTTGCGATCATGTTCAGCTAAATAGATTTGGTGGTAACCCGATTTTAAATCTAAGGTTGTGAAATACTTTGCCTTTCCCAGATTCACTAGAATCATGGGAATGCTCGGCATTTTCTATGCTCGGCTCATTATCTATGGTTCGAATGGTGGCAATGACAGAGGTATTGAAGGGTAGTGCCTCGTTAGAGGTCGAAAATGCCTTAATCCTTTTCAAAATTATAGCCTTAAATTCTTTATTAACAAGTCGGTATTTCAATGTCATTGACATCTGTATAGTTTACACTTTCACAGTTGATTTACTGTAACTGCTCGGATTTATGTTGATAACTGAGCGTGCTCTCCATCAAATGTAAAGCCACTCCTGCTCGCGTTAGCAAGTCGAAGCCTATAATGGCATCAAATGAATTGAGAGTGTCTAATATGAAGCATGCGGAAACCTGGCAAAATATTTTCATAAGACATTTTTCCTTTATTTTGCTCAAACCGCGTATTGAGCTCACGGTGAAGGGGTTTTCGACGGGAACTACTTCTTTACGGATTTGACGTAGTTTTTGGCCACCCCTGTGTCTATCAGGATTTTTATTGTCCTACCACCCATCTGCCGCGTGATGAAGGGCAACCGGGAGCGTTCCCTGAAAAATGAAGTGAGTCATGGTCACTGGCTGCCTCACTGTCATCTTCAATACCATGGCTACCATGGCATCTGCCACTTTTGTATATTTGGTATTTTGAGCTTCAGGGGCATTTTGAACAATGTTGTTCACGCGTTGGCGTCTCTGCCCTGTGACTCGATCGGACGTATTTGGCCTTTTCAGTGCCTGCTCTGCTCCTGCTTGGGTTTTCCCGTAGCTAGTACGCTACCTGAATTTGGATGAGGAGTCAACTTCCATTGGTTCAGAGATTTGGTCCGCCTCCTCCCCTGTATTTTTTCCTTGGGAGTTACTACTATTGTTGGTCTGTTGTTTCTTAACATAGTGCGGATTTTTTTTTTTATAAACATGTTCATGTTTATTGTACTTCCCCTGTTTCGAGCCTTGTGGGTGATTCCTATTTCCTTCCCTAGCTTGTTCTCTTTTGGCTATAGCCTTAGCATACGTGACCGAAAGCGTGCTTCGCTCTATGCTTGACCAAGCTTCCCTGGCCAGTGCCAATGCGGATGGCAAGTTTTTCGGCTGTGCTGGGAAAACTGCAGCTCAAGAGGTTTCCTCAAGCCCGAGATGAATACGTGAAGCGCATCTAACCTTATTTCTTCATTGAGCCATGTAGCTTGCTCGTGACATGACGATCTTTTTTGTGACAAGGGTTAACTTCTTTTCGACCTCGTCATAATATTCCATAAGGCTTAAGAGCAATCTAGTCTAGCTTTTATTGCGTCAAAGTTAAGCACTATGTTGCGTGACACTAAAACTGCCCTTGCTGCCCCCCTGACCTTGTTTCTAATTATTGTGACTGCTTGGTAGTGAGCGCAACTGCCATTAAAAGGTTTAAATAGCTCGTAAGCATCGTAGGCTGACTGCCTCTATGCTACATATTCGTCGGAGCCCCCATTAAATTCAGGGAGATATTTTATTATATTGAGAGGGACATCGCATTTAATTTCTGGTTGGACTGAAACTCTTTGAAAGCTTTCAATCTGCGGAGTTTTAATGTATAATCTTTCTGTCTTTGTTGTCTCAGCGTTTAGCTGAGACTGGAACCTTTCTTCTGCTGGGCCAAGGCTTGGCTAACAGCATTTACGATCAAAGATTGAACCTGGTTTGCGTCCATGATTGCTTGGTTGTATGCTTGGCTGTGAGACACTGGGTTCTGAGCTTGACTAAAGCTGGGCTCAGGATCGTGTATCTGATTATCGTTTTCTGTTTCCCAGTCTGTTTCGTTATCACTGTCGCACTCCACTTTTATGCGTTTTGCTAAGTCAAACTTGTTCATATGTTTGCTATTTTAACTATGTCGGTAGTCCGCACAAGTATGTAACACTAACTCAGTTTTAGCAAGCGATTTTCAGATTTAGAACGCTTTAATTTTGATTGTAAATTTTTCAAAATTTCAATATTATGCATTTATCCAATTTTATTTTTTGAATTTTTATATTTTTTTTCTTTTATTTATGAATGATTTGAAAACTTTTTTTAAATTAACTTACATGATATTAGAGACCATATACTAATCTATAGAATGATAATAGGTGTGAGTCCTGATGCGTTGGGCGCCAATTATGTGATCGCGGCGATCCTTGACTTAAGTTATGATCCCACGATGCTGCAATATATTCCGGCGGCGTAGTCATCTAGATCGGCTACTCAGCTGGATTGGTCTTGTGGTGAAGTTTAGGATGGAGAGCTAACTTTTACTCCCAGATTACTGGTCTTGTGGCTCAGCAATTATTAATATGTGATTAATAAGAATTGATTTACGGCTAAGTGCCGGAGTAATGTGACTTTATTACAGTCAGTTCAGTTCTTGTACAGAACTGACTTATAAAACTAAGCCCTAAGCTAAAGACTGGCGTCGTAAGCTACAATGCTACAGTTGGCGAGCCGACTCAGCATAAACGATAACGCGGGCACTTGCAGAATAGTCAAGTGTCATCAGTGCGATCGGGGTACTGAACTCATATGTATGACAAAGTATATATCTAATTATGTATTAACTTATACACGACCAACGCCGAGTCTTTCCGTGCAGTGGTGCGACAATTGACTATGCTGAATTTTCAATTCTGGTATTATCAGCTAAGGGAAGATAAGCCTTGACTGTGGTCATTAAAGACATCCATGCAAACGTGCCAAAATCACAAATTAAAGATGCATTTGCTGAACATGGTTTTGAAACCGTCAACATATAGTGCCTACAGAAAAACTCATTATTGAAATGCTCAGATCAGTGTTAATGATGTTGAAGCGATTGTTAATTTCAAAACGAGGCAATATCTCTTTTATGTCAAAATCCAACAAGGACCAAACGCATCGAAAGCTTTGAAAAAAAAACTAACTAGGCAGTTACATAGGCACTATGGAACGACAGCGTCGTCGAAAAGAACTGCTGCTAAGGTGTCATAATTTAAGACATTCCCGGGTGAAAGGATCCCATATGTGCTAAGTGCCCACACGAGTGACTCTCAGCTTTGCACAATTGACAACCCTATATGTATCAATTGCGGTGGTAAACACGCTGCAACTGATGAGGACCGTCTACTTAGGATCGAAAAATTTAAGAAGCTAAGGCCTAAGCCTTTGCTTGCTGTCACCAACGTTATCAACCAAATATTAAAGCATGAGTCCTCTTCACATGGCTTTATAGCGGCTCAAACTGTCCGAGGCAGTATGTCGTACGCTGATAGTGCTCGCACTAATAAGCCACAATTTGTATCAACTGCTGTTACGCACTCTTAGTTAAAGTCTAATTTATTACCCATACTTAATGGCGATAAGCTGAGGACAACGGAAAACTCCTTTCGAGTAATTAAGTCTAGAATGGACCAACTATTAAAACTGGTACAGGAGACTGTGGGAGCAAACAAGGCCTTCCGAGAACTGGTCCATCATAAAAATCGCATTATGGAACGCACGTGGCTAGAGGCTCAAAAAAACCCACATGCGAGAGGGTCACCTTTCTACCTGGTTATTCCATTTAACAGCAGAGGTGGTGCCACAATTATAGTGCGGGCCAGCATCAATCCCATTATCCAGCTTCCGATCTCTACCAATATCAGGCAGCTAGCGATCGTAAGAGGCAAAATATTGCAAGAAGTCGTTGCGAATAATCAGTACCAAATTTTAACAACAGAAGAGCCGACATTGTTCTCATACAATCCTTGAATACCAGCCGCGCTTGATTTCTTTTTTTGCCAATGGATACCATATAAGAAATGTTCGAACGCTTCATCGGACCATTCTCCTATTCTAACTGAATTTTACGCAACATCGATAAGCAGGCCGCAGTCAATCTTTTTTCTTGCTTTCTGCGCAAGGCTCACCTGACGCAACCTACCGACCTAAACATGGATATTTAAGGAGGAGACGGTATTGATAACGCCATCAACACCTTTATGGATAAATTAAAACAAGCAGTAACATTACCTGCACCAAGAAACTATCAAAATCCTGCAGTTTATAGATAACATCAGGTAACCTCTATAATAGGTAATCTAATTCGATTCAAACGCAAAGTCAGAAAAGAATATGCGAGATCAGGCGATGTCTGAAACAAAAATTGATAAATAATGGCCTCAGCCGTATAGTCGCTTGAATCCCCTTTTCAAATGGTATTGAATGCGGGTCCTGACACTCGTGATCAAGTAAAGCTGCTGTTTAAGTGGAACGCAAAAAGGCCACGGGCGAGGACCTTGTTGACAACAAAACAGTACGGCTTCTCCCAGATCAAGCTACGCGGTTTCTGGTATTAATTTTCAGCAGAATACTAAGAGTGGAATTTTTTCCGAAAGTGTGGAAGTCGGTAAGTACTATCATGATTCTCAAACCAGGATACCAACAAACTGGCGTGGGTTCTTACAGACTGATCAGCTTACTCCCTTTACTGGGCAAAATGATGGAAAGGTTTACACTTAATATAAATGGAAACATTGAGACTCATGCAATGCCAAAATTGCAGTTAGTTTTCCGGTTGTAGCATGGACACCAGAACAACTGCACAGAGTTATGAATTTTAGACTACAAGCTTTGGAAATAAAGAATATAAGATCGCAGATTTTTTGGATACTAAGCAAGCTTTCGATAGAATGTGGCACTCTGGCCTTTATAAAGCCAAGTGCCTCCTATCTTTACAGCAGTTTCAGAGTTTCTTGATTGGGCGCACATTCTGCGTGAACGCCGATGGATGCAAGTCCTCTGCCGAAAATATAGAGGCCAGCGTTTATACTCTTGATTCACTGCAGATATGGAAACTAACACTGCAATAACTAGTCTCGACGACAGACTTGGACAACAAGGTCAGAAACTATAAGAGAATCCTAGCTCCTGACCTTTTCTATGCCATCCAAGTTTACGGATTTGCGGGTAAGACTCATCTGAGCAAACTTCGTGCTATTCAAGAAAATAAAGAAAATAATTTATTGATTTGTCTTTAGATTAAGTTGCCTTAAGGGTAACAGTACATCTGTAAATATTTCATCAAATAATAATAATAAAAAAAATATAACTTTCAGCTTTAAACAAAATTGCTACCATTCTCAGTGAGCTCGGGTAGTGGGTATTGGTGTTATTGCTGAACATCACATGCAAGACGGTGACGATTTCCGGGATCGCAGAATATTGCGTTTTATCCTGCGACGTGAAATAATGTGTGGTTTAGAATTGTTCCATGGTTCAATTTTCCAATTTTTAAGCTTCTTCCTCTAAAATTAAGGAAATAAAAACTTTTGCGGTTTGTCACGCTTGTAATGGCGTTGATATATCCGCTTTGTCATTGATTTTGGGCTGTCAATCCGAGTATATATAAAAAAATTTCAAGTCTCTAAAACGTCATATATCTAGGTTACTGAGATACCGAAAGCAGCATATTCCACCTTGTCAAGCCCCAAACGGGTGTATCGGCAGAATCTTAACACTTTATCAGACGACGGTATACTCGGTTATATACTTATTTTAAGTCTCTAGCTTCAATAGCGGCAAAATGGGTTGCATTCATACGGACAGATGGACAGAGATACAAACGGATGGATACTGTTGCATGAAACCAATGTTTCACTCAGTGAATGACTATAAAAAAAGAAAATTAATTAGGAACCCGGTCAAGCTACCTTTTTGTTCTCAACTGAGTGTAGGTGTGTCCAGATATTGTTGATAATGTACGTAGACATATAACAAGCGTAGAATGATTGTAAAATTAACTTTTCTCAGGGATCAAGGTTTCTCCTAGTCGGTTCGACCCGACTAGAACACTTTTACTTCATTTATTTTTGTCGGGTACATCTCTTAAAAAATATAAGCTAGTTTCCAGAATCGTTCTGGATCAGAGTTAAATGTGCTATATTTAGTGAAAACCCATTAAGGTCGAATGATTGCTGTAAGAAATGCAATCTTAATTTGGTGATCCTAATGTTATCATTAAATGTATAAGTCAGATTTCAGAATATCAGATTTATATAATATTCGTTAAAATAACTTAAAACTTTTTGAAAAGGAGATCACAAAATCGAAAGTCGTTATTTTGCTGATTCGAATTTTTGAACTGTTTAAGATATTAATCACATAGAAGATTAACAGTTATAAGGTATATTGATACTTGTTAATCCTTAGCATTGTAAATATTATAAATAAACTAAAAGTTAATCACAGATATATGTCAAAAATAAAAATGTTTACATTTTAAAGGCTTTCCAATTTGATGTCTGTGGTGAAATCTCGGAGATGAAGAGCAAAAGCTGCGGTGAAGTTGCATTGCCTAAGTGTGCGGGCCACTCAAGCCGAGGAGTTCAGAAATGGCGAGCGTACAAGACGGACTAGAGAGTTAGAAAACGGCTGGCAAAGGGAAGAGGGACTAGAGAGTTAGAAAACGGCTGACAAAGGGAAGAGGGACTAGAGAGTTAGAAAACGGCTGGCAAAGGGAAGAGGGACTAGAGAGTTAGAAAACGGCTGGCAAAGGGAAGAGGGACTAGAGAGTTAGAAAACGGCGAGCGAACAAGACGGACGGGAGACGGCAAAGGGGAACGATAAAGAAGAGCCGTGAGTAATGTAAGGAGCGCTAGGGCTCCGAAGAACTGTTGTGGCAGGGTCGCTTAAAATGATAACGTGGGTAGTAAATAAAATTTAATATATATATATATATATATATATATATATATATATATATATATATATATATATATATATATATATATATATATATATATATATATATATATATATATATATATATATATATATATATATATATATATATATATATATATATATATATATATATATATATATATATATATATATATATATATATATATATATATATATATATATATATTAAATTTTATTTACTACCCACGTTATCATTTTAAGCGACCCTGCCACAACAGTTCTTCGGAGCCCTAGCGCTCCTTACATTACTCACGGCTCTTCTTTATCGTTCCCCTTTGCCGTCTCCCGTCCGTCTTGTTCGCTCGCCGTTTTCTAACTCTCTAGTCCCTCTTCCCTTTGCCAGCCGTTTTCTAACTCTCTAGTCCCTCTTCCCTTTGCCAGCCGTTTTCTAACTCTCTAGTCCCTCTTCCCTTTGCCAGCCGTTTTCTAACTCTCTAGTCCCTCTTCCCTTTTCCAGCCGTTTTCTAACTCTCTAGTCCCTCTTCCCTTTGCCAGCCGTTTTCTAACTCTCTAGTCCCTCTTCCCTTTGCCAGCCGTTTTCTAACTCTCTAGTCCCTCTTCCCTTGGCCAGCCGTTTTCTAACTCTCTAGTCCCTCTTCCCTTTGCCAGCCGTTTTCTAACTCTCTAGTCCCTCTTCCCTTTGCCAGCCGTTTTCTAACTCTCTAGTCCCTCTTCCCTTTGCCAGCCGTTTTCTAACTCTCTAGTCCCTCTTCCCTTTGCCAGCCGTTTTCTAACTCTCTAGTCCCTCTTCCCTTTTCCAGCCGTTTTCTAACTCTCTAGTCCCTCTTCCCTTTGCCAGCCGTTTTCTAACTCTCTAGTCCCTCTTCCCTTTGCCAGCCGTTTTCTAACTCTCTAGTCCCTCTTCCCTTGGCCAGCCGTTTTCTAACTCTCTAGTCCCTCTTCTCTTTGCCAGCCGTTTTCTAACTCTCTAGTCCGTCTTGTACGCTCGCCGTTTCTGAACTCCTCGGCTTGAGTCGCCCGCACACTTAGGCAATGCAACTTCACCGCAGCTTTTGCTCTTCATCTCCGAGATTTCACCACGCTAGACAAGGTTCACGCTCAAGCCGCTATTTTCGAATAACATCAAATAAACCCTAATATATCTTATATTCTATTGCAAATTCAACTACGCTTCTTGCGCTTAACTAACTTATATTGTATGCGACTTATATTCTATTAGGAACTAACTTGCGCTTCTTGCGCTTAACCGACTTATATACTACACAATTTATATTCTATTATGAGTTTAACTGCGCTTCTTGCACTTAACTGGCTTATATTCTATCTTAACATAACCTGCGCTTCTCGCGCTTACATGTAAGGCGGTTCGTCCAGGGGCCGCCTTTAACCCCCCCCCCCCCTTACTTTAGCTGTGACACGACCACCCCTCCGATGGGTGCACCCTCTTCGACGTCATTGGAAGCCACCACACCCTCTCATCTTTTCCCTCGTCGCTCCCGTCGTCGCCCTGGTGAAATCGCTTCAGCTGCGATATGTTAGCCACTCTTTTCTTGCGTTTGCCCTGCTTCGCAAGGCGCACGACGTTGGGGGAAATGAAGTTGACAACCTTGTAGAGGTCGTCAAATTTGGGTGCTAACTTCGCGGCAAACGCTTCTGCCGCCTTCGAGAGTTGATGCTGCCTCAACAAAACAGCAGAGCCTAAAGTCGACCTCCATTCCCGTCGGCGCAGATTTTAATAACGACCCTGATCCTTCGAGGCCCATTGACTTCTCTTAGCCTCCTCTCTCTCGCGCTTGGGCTCAGTTTCCTCGTCGCTGACCAAGGGGTGACCCCGTCGTACAATGTAGCTGGCAAGCGCAGCTCCCAACATTAGGAAAGCCGGGCTTAATCCCGTGGAATCCACCACATTGGAATTGACTGCTAGTGCTATATCGGGCAATAGTTCGTCCCACGAACTTTGATGACCCTCGATGAACTGCACTATCATAGTCTTGACAATGCGATTCGTCCTTTCCGTGGGTTTTTTTTTTGTACTGAAGTTCCACTCCCAGGGACTCAATGAAAGGTCGGAAGTTCCTGCTGGCGAACTGCACTCCATTGTCCCACACTAGCGTTTTCGGTATTCCGAATCTGCTCAAGATGTGCTGTCGAAACGCTGCCTGCAAAAGAGTGGTTGTCGCCCTCTTCAGAGGCACCAACTCCACCAACTTTGGAAACGCATCGTGGAACACCAGTAGTACGGTATTCCCAAGTTTCGAGCAAGGCAAGAGACCCACAAAATCGGCTAGGCTACCTGCCTCGTCAGCTTCTCTTGAACTTTTGACATGTTTGCTTCCATGGGGTGTAGTCCTCCTCATCCGCCCGGTGCCCCAGATTCCGCTACAATTGTCTAATTTCCTCAACGTAGTCCTTGAACTTATCTGGTTCCTTTACAATTCTCTCCTGCATCTTCGCGATCCATTTGCAAGGTGTTTCGACAACCATCACTTGCTGACAAATCTCTAGCGGTTGTCGGGAAAAATCGTCGGCCATTACATTTAAATTCCCTCGGTGATAGTGCAAGTCAAATTGGAATTGCTGCAAGTCCAGCGCCCACCGGGCGATCCTGCCGGTGGGACTTTCTATAGAATTTTAGCATTGGGTGATCCGTCACTACTTCGAGTCGGTGGCTTTCGAGGTAGCATCGCATCTTTCTTATTGCCCACACAATCGCCAAGCACACCTTTTCCGTTGCTGAATAGTTCATCACTGCTTTTAGCAACTTGCGACTGGCGTACACGATCACTCGTTCCTGACCTTCGACCGTCTGTGTCAACATCGCTCCCAAACCATAATCGCTGGCATCGGTCAGCAACATTAACTTGACGGAAAAGTCGGGACATGCCAGACGGACGCTGTCGTCAAGTTCTCTTTGAGCTACCGCTGAGCCTCCTCTTGTTTCTCTCTCCACTCCCACTTTTGGCCTTTCTTGAGGAGGGACGTCATTGGCTGGACCACTACCGCGAAATTGGGCACAAATCGCTGTTACTAAGATGCCATCCCCAAACACTGCCGCAACTCTTTCAGGCCGGTAGGGGCCGGGAATTTCCGGATCGCCTCTACCTTCGCCAGATCAATGCAAACTGCTTCTCCGCTGATTACGTGTCCAAGATACTCCAGCCTTTCCCTGAAGAAGTTGGATTTCTTCCTATTCAGCTTGAGCTTCGCCGCCCAAGATCGGCGGAATACCTCCTTTAGGTTAGCGACAATCCTTCCTTCTTATACCGTTAACGGGCGCCGTGTTATCGGGCGCCGCTCCTCTCCTGCGAGGGGCGCCCCTGACCGTTTCCCGCCTCCGTTCGATAATAGCACTCCTGGGTGCCCCTTTCCGTTCTTCCGCACCGGCGGCAAAACAGCACCTGCGCATTAGGACATTCCCTAGCGAAGTGTCTTACCTACGCTCATCGATGACAGACCCGGCGTGAATCGGATCTTGGTCCGATGTCCTGGGCCATCATTTCGCTTCTGTCGAACGGTGTTCTGTCGGGCCGACTCTTCGCTGGCTTTGTCCAAGCGGGTCTCGTCCGACCAGACGTGATGCTTCCCGATCTTTACCCTGATCTCGCACATTCTTGTACTCCGTCGCCATCTGAGTCAGCTGTGCAAGAGACGTAAAATCATGTCGCATCACATACAGCCTATACTCAGGGGTGGCGTTCTCGTACACCCTCTACAGTTTCTGGGCCGAACTATACGCTGCGTGATGCATCATCAACCTTATCTCTATTAAATACTCTTTAAGTCTTTCCCCCTCCCGCTGGTGACGTGAACGAATCTGATCTTCTAGCCGGTCGAAATATTGCGGTGGCAGGAAGTCGTGTCTCTCAACCCGCTGGTCAAGAACCACATAGCGGCTTTATCCACTAACTGCTCGCTCGCCACTATAGGTATATGAACGAGGTCGATGCCGTAGGTAAGGGATCGCTCCTCCAGCAGTTCGAGAAAGCCGAGCGGGTCCGACAGGTGTCATACCTCACCCCCCACTTCCTGACCTGTTCCGCCACGCATCTGGGCGGGCTCCTCTCCGGCTGTGCTCGGGGTGCAGGGACGTGCTGGTCGAAATTAAGGGTTGACGGCGGTCCTTTAGCCTCACCATCAACCCTTCAATCCCTCCGTGCATCTGCATCTCGGGCACACCAAACGTCCTTGACGGTCATTGCGTGTTTTTTTCCTGTTTGAAATTAATTTGTCTCTCATCCTTTTTGTTTTCACCTCACAATAAATAATCTCGTTCTAATCTTATGTTCTAATTTCTCCACAATCACAAAAAATGGTCTCGTCCCACTGTGCACTTGGCCGGTTTATTTTCGTTCTTTATTTATTCACAAACTTCATGGGAAAAGAAATTCACTTAAAAAAAAAAACTCTCATAGCACTGTCCCTCCTTCAGAGTTATTTCGAAAATTTTGGCTCTCAGTCCACTGTTCATTTTGTTCGAGTTGCAATTCTTAGCTCTTGGCCCACTGTTCGACTCACTAAAATTGCCTCAGAATTCTTGGTTCTCGGCCCATTGTTCGTTTTCGTCGCGAACCTCACGGCCAACTAACAGCGATTTCTCGGCTTTGCTGCGCACATCACACCACACAAGTATGTCAATATCTCGGTCGCGCGCCATTTTCTGCTGCGCGCTGTACTTTTGGCGCCGTTGCTTTTCGCCGTCCGTGGCGGCCAATCATGTTGCGCCGAAAGAGTATGCCGGGGTCGAGCAGAATTAACACTTGTTATGCCCTTTCACCAACTGCCACCTTTATTTGGGCGTATGCGCGTGTCCTTACGCCTCCTTTCTATCCTCGGCTTGAGTCGCCCGTACACTTAGGCAATGCAACTTCACCGCAGCTTTTGCTCTTCATCTCCGAGATTTCACCACGCTAGACAAGGTTCACGCTCAAGCCGCTATTTTCGAATAACATCAAATAAACCCTAATATATCTTATATTCTATTGCAAATTCAACTACGCTTCTTGCGCTTAACTAACTTATATTGTATGCGACTTATATTCTATTAGGAACTAACTTGCGCTTCTTGCGCTTAACCGACTTATATACTACACAATTTATATTCTATTATGAGTTTAACTGCGCTTCTTGCACTTAACTGGCTTATATTCTATCTTAACATAACCTGCGCTTCTCGCGCTTACATGTAAGGCGGTTCGTCCAGGGGCCGCCTTTAACCCCCCCCCCCTTACTTTAGCTGTGACACGACCACCCCTCCGATGGGTGCACCCTCTTCGACGTCATTGGAAGCCACCACACCCTCTCATCTTTTCCCTCGTCGCTCCCGTCGTCGCCCTGGTGAAATCGCTTCAGCTGCGATATGTTAGCCACTCTTTTCTTGCGTTTGCCCTGCTTCGCAAGGCGCACGACGTTGGGGGAAATGAAGTTGACAACCTTGTAGAGGTCGTCAAATTTGGGTGCTAACTTCGCGGCAAACGCTTCTGCCGCCTTCGAGAGTTGATGCTGCCTCAACAAAACAGCAGAGCCTAAAGTCGACCTCCATTCCCGTCGGCGCAGAAGTAAATAAAGTAAATAAAATTTAATAAATAATCGCCAAACTGAAATAGCAGATCTTTTAACTTCAAAACAACCTACCCTACCCTCCAAGAACTAATGAGGGTATGTCGTCGTCGTCGACATATATATATGGAAAATTAAGTTGACAACCTTGTAAGGTGTTGTTTGCAGATGTCGTTAAATATATATATATATATATATATATATATATATATATATATATATATATATATATATATATATATATATATATATGTCATTAAATATATATATATACATATATTTATATATATATATATATATATATATATATATATATATATATATATATATATATATATATATATATATATATATATATATCTTTGAAAGATTAAATATAGTAAGTATTTATTTAGATAATAATATGCTATATATTTGTAGGGATCTGAAATATTGTAAGTCATCGTAGTAAGGACTATATTAATACTGATTTCTTAATAACAAATTGTTACAGCTAATTGCTGCCGCATTGTCAACGTCACATAAAAGACGGTGACGATTTACGGGACCGCGAATGGGGATCAGATAGGCTTCTTAGACTGTGACGTGAACTACTGCGTGGTTTACAATCGTTCCATGGCTCTGATGCGCGTCCAAACCAGTTTACTAAGTCAATCACTTCTAGCTGCAATTACTTTTTTTTTTTAAAAAGCATAATTTAATTTAATTTAATTTTATGGTTACTTGAAGAACTTGCGGTAGCTCCTTGAATATTTCAGACTTCGTAAGGTGAGAGTGTTGCGATAAAAAAGAAATGCAATTTGACTTGAGCACAGTTGCAACGTAACGATCCGCTATGCCTAGCAAACAGATAACGGAATCTTCATCTATCAATGAATTCAGGGTATTTTCGCATATTTCCTATGAGAATATAGTAAATATTTATTGTTAGAATAGTAAACAAATAAATTAAATTATGAATATAGAGAGAGAAAGAGAAAAAAGTAAACTAATTTAAAACCCGGCCAAGCTACCTTTAAATTCTCAATTGAGTATCTATCGGCAAGCAGCATTAGTTCACATATTTGATCTGCTCCCACAGTACGATCTATAGGAGCACCATAAATGTAAAGTAGAAGTCTTCGAAAGATTACTGGCGAAGTATCTGTAATGATGACCTTTCTGTTGATCGATTCCTGCATTCCGGACATTAACGCTTTTTTAAACCATTCACAGCGCGCAGCCACAATTACACGATGTGCCTTAAAGTTATGAACTTGCAATGAAACATTTTTTTCTTCACTGTGAGTCACCACCAATGTAGGCAAACTCTTCTCTCTAGATGTGGATGACGCATATGTGTGCACTTCAAATTCCATATCCGCCATTTGTGCTGAGTGAAGCAACCGTAATGCATTTTTTGATAGATTGCTGTGGGCTGCAATTGGCGGCTCACACAAATGTCTTATTAAGTTAAGCTGTGTGACAGTAAGAGAGTTTCTAAAATTATATGATACGAATTAAATATTTGTTTGCACATAAACACCTTAAAATTTATGAAGTCGTTGATTCGTTGATTCAGTGGTATCGTCTTTTTATTGCTCTGACCTAAATCCAAGTTATTTTCGTGATCAGCAAGCTTGAGCTCATGTTGTAGGTGGTTTGATGGCTCCAAGAGACCCAGCTCAATAACCGAATTCAAAAATTCTTGCTTTCGAACTATTTTACATATTTGTTCAATAGCTTGTCGAAGCGCTGACTTGTGATCCAACAACTTCACAAAAACGCCATTCTATAAAACAATTTGAAAGTGCTTATTAAATTAAAATAGATTCATGTTGTCATACCAATGCTTACCGAGTACTAGTGAGCTTTTTAAACTCATTGAAAATGGGAATTCCGGGTATAATAGTTTTGCGAAGTGCTTATAACAGGTAAAAGGAGTCCTGGCACACGCCATAAAATATATTTATGTATTCTGCATCAGCGCAACTATAGGCGGACATACAAAAAGTTTCCAGCTCCTATAATTTCTTAGATTGACTCATTCATACATAGGAACAGACGTCGGACAGGGCTAAATCAACTCAGCTCGTCGGCCTGATCAAGAATATATATACTCTATGGTTCCAAGCCCCCTTCTGCCTGTCATATATGTACGTTTACATTTTAATAAGATAATATACCGACGCACAGTTGGGCCTTTGCCCACAGAGAAATGTTCAACCCTTAAATGACAAATACTAAATATTCTTTAAAGAATTTTTTTTTTATGAATAAATGTTTAGCAAAAATTATATACATTTGCCCTTTAAATTCATCTTTTTTCAAAGATCCTTTTCCCTCTGAAAATTCTCTATCAGATTCTATAATCAACATGTTGCTTTCACCAAAAATTTTTTTTCTACATTTTTCCGGCAGAGGCCATACTGTACGACGCCGCTATCGATTGACTCATTCACTGTCCAAAAATATTTGAAAAATTTTTGGTTAAGGAGTCCAGCTCCAAAGCTTTGAAATAAAATATATAGTACGGTATGCCACGCCTCCAAAAGGCTTTTTTATATATTAATTTGTTGGTAAATCAATCGAGTAGTAGTAGTAACAGAAACTTATTCGTAAAACTTTGAGTTTCTAGCTGTATAACTGTAAGATACAATACAATTTTTCACGATTTTCCACAACCCCAGAAATCGTGGAAAAATAATTATCAGTTAATCCTTAAAAGGTTATTGTTAGAAGATTGTTATCGATTAAAACCTTATCAAAATCTATCTATAAAATTATATCTCGTAAATCTTTGAAGCTAAAATCTCCCTAAATTTCACATTTAGTTTCATGCTTCATGTTCGTCTTTTATACATTTTCGGATTTTGTTATATTTGATACCAGCTCAAAATTTTTATTAAATTCCTTAAACTGAGATTCAATTGCAAATATAGCCAATATGTTTCACACAGAGTTCTCATGTTCTCTAAAATGATAAAAATTCAATAGAATATAGAGATCATATGCTGAAAATTTCATTAAAATCGATTAAGTAACATAAAACACAATATATTAAACAAAACGCAAAACCACATGGCCAGTAGCCACGTATATTTTAAAAATTTTCAGCTTTAGTTTAGATTTACTAGGTGGCACTCGAGCAGTGAAGTGACGATGTTGGTAGAAGCGTTGAACGTAAACTTGCTTCGAAACTCGGCAATGGAAGAGGGGTTTTTATGCTTATTCACGAAGTGAATACTTATTCACGAAGGAAATTAGAATATTGGTTTTGTGCAATTTCGGTCTTCTTGTCCATCCGTCTTGACGTATGAAACCGAAAAATTTCGCCGCTATAGAAGCTAGAGAAATTTGGAACATATAGTAGTGTATACTCTCTAATTATAAAGTGTCAAGATTTTCCGGATATGCTCACAAGGGGTGTGGCAACTCGGAAAATGCATTTTCTGATATCTCAGAACACATGTTGATTGAAGTGCTAGAGAGTTGAAATTTTTAATGTATACTCGCGTTGACAACCCAAGATAAGAAAGATATGGCGGACAGGGGGCGTGGTAAATCGGGAAAAGCTGTATCGATTGATTTACAAAAAATATATGGGGGCGTGGCAAATAGGAAAATGGAACGAGTAGCGATTGGGCCGTGGATGAGTATTCTGTAGTCGGTAACGCCCACCTGAAACTTCCCTTATTGCTTTTCTTTACAAAATTTGCTTACTGATTGGGAAGGTGCGATTTCGAATTAAGCAGAAATGATTTTTTAGTCGAACATTTTTATAAGCTTTTATTTATTTTGGCTTTAATAAATATTAAACGTTTAAAAACGCAGATTAGTCTAGTTTCAAAGTATCCTCTAGTCGGGCAACCCGACTAGATTTTTCTTACTTGTTATCATTAGAACTCAACAAATAATATAAGATTTTTGATATGGTAAAAATAAATTTTCACTTTTTCACATCTAACTGCTTAAATTCGATCACTGTCGACCTCCTTGGCAAGTTCTTTTATTGGGGCGTTATCGAAAATATAAGTTCGATAGTACTTCAAGCAATTTTACGAACGTTCACAAGCATGCAGTCAGTTGCAAGCAAGCGAAACATCCATATGTATATGCATTTGCCCAAGTATATGTATAAGTAAGCTTATACTTACGATTTGGCTGGTAGCCAACTTAAAGCAGAATTTAAATTGTTTCCATCCTAATTTGTCATCTAGGCGATCTGAAAGATTCTTTACAATAAATATATATGTAGGTATGTCCACAATAAGCTTATCAAGATTTTGCTTAATCGTGCTGCGTTTACTAAGGACGTCCATTTCACAGAATGTGCTTCTTAATATAGCAACGAAGTAGATAAAGTTGAATATGTAAAAATTATATAAAAACAAATTAGAGTTTTTGCTTACTTTTTGTCTTTAATAATTTCTAGGGCAGAAGTGATGCGTCCATAAATATCACGCATCTTTCTTACTTCGTACATATAGAGTACAAATTTTAGATCGTTCTCTGCAGAACCGAGGCGTTGCTCTGAAGGATTGTCATAAAGTGCAGAGCCTACCGGTGGACCATGACGTGGTCGGGGCGATATTATCGATTGCATGGCAATATCTTCGTTCATATGTTGCTGCTCCTGCGATTTATCTAAATGAGTGCATTTTAAGTTCTGTAGGAAAAGAATGAAACTTAACTGTAAATCAAGCTAAACTAGGTAAACATTGCACGCGGCCGTCTCATTCACGGTATAAACGCTACCTGCTCCATTTCTCGATTTGTCACGCCCCCAATTAGTATACATATATATCAATAGTCGTTAAATTTGGAATTTTTAACTCTAATGCTGTAAATTATAAAACTTTTCCCGATTTACTACGTTCCCAGTAAGAGTAGATAAATCCACCCTATCTATTTGATCTTGGGTTATCAACGCGAGCATGCATTGAAAATTCATGCATAAAATTACAACTATCTAGTACTTCATCTAATATGGTTTTTGAGATTCTGGAAAATGTATTTTCCGATTTAAAAAGCCCATAGTGGACGTATCGGGTAAATCTTGTCACCAACAATTCGAGGGTAAACATGAGTATATGCTCCAAATTTCAAGTCTCTAGCTTCAATAGCGGTAAAATGGCTTTAGTTCAAACGGACCGACGGACTGACGGCGAGATGGATAGACAAGAAGACCGACATTGCACTTATCAAATATACTAATTAATTTTCGTAAATGAGTATGAAAATTGAAGTTTTCCCAACATTTTTAGCATTTGGACCAGTAACCAATAGTAATCAACGATCAGTTCTAGCATTAATGTTCACGACGGCTATTTCTAGCTATTTCTGAAGAGCTCATAGCTAGTGAGCTTCAACCGTTAAGTAGTCAGAACAGAAACAACTTGATAAGCCAGGTACCAGGGGTAACTTGCTCTTTAGAATATCACCGGGATGACTGAAATCATACTGAGCATACCTTTTCTGCATCAGTTCAATGTAGAGACCCTAAACTTCATTAACTGAAGGGCGACATATCGATAAAGTCTTCGTCGCTAGGAATATGTTGCCTGGTCTAGGTGATCTGGGCAGTCATCGGTGGTCTTGTTCTCTCATAAAAATCACGAAAACTCAACGAGTTGATGGCAAAGATGGCTGGTAAAGAAATACTTTGTTGCCAATAAACGACAACGGCAACGAAAAGTTACCTTATATTCAAAATAAAGCGCACGGTCATTTTCATTAGCAACAACGAGACTGCCGCTGTCACTTTCTGAGGGTCTAGCCTTAAGATCATAGCTTTTTATCGTCAGGCTTAAGGTAACATTGGATTTTTGATAGTCGATCATTTCGCTAGTTTAATGCGCTCTCACAACCTTGACCAGTTTCAGCTAGTAATTGGATAATTCGTGCTCAACAAAATAATATTCAAATTAAAGACCTCAGCAGAAAAAAGTAAGAACGTTGCATTTTTGTACAACCAGTAGGTGGAGTGGTTAGCATACATGTACGGATTGGATCTGGATCTGATCTCGAGGGCGATGCCGGAACTTAAAGACATGGCATTGAACGTGGCAAACAACAGGCACTGGTTAGCGTTTGCAAAGTTCGTGAGCAGCCAAACATACAGAGCAAGCGGTTTCAAATGATCAATCCATTTTAATCGCAAACAATCGCAAGCAATTTTGGGCTGGGGACAATACTGATGCACGTCTCTGACGATGGGGAACGCGTAATCTTCTATGCCAGTAAAACTCTGAATAGTGTTGAACGGAACTATCCAGCCACGGAACTATCGGTCATCCGGATGCTGGGGCCACGGCAGGTGAGCCACTACAAATTAGGATACTAGCAGTGGAAGCCGGTCATAAGTGATAAAACTTGGGCAAAGGAATGCCATTTGTCCAAATGTCCCGTATGGATTCGCAGAGAAACTAGCTCCGAAATATGGCGAACCATATATTTCGAGTACAAGCAAGTTACAAGAATATAGTACCACTTCAATAGTCGTTAGGAATAACAATGGATTGCCCAAGGCATCTTACAGCAAATGCAGCAACAGATGCAAAAGGTTACAATCTCGCATGCGACAGTTGCAGATCATGGAACAATGTCGGATGCAACAAATCGAGACTATGGAACATCTTGTTCGGAGAATGTTACCACAACGCGTGGATTATGAGTCACCATCAGACTTACCTCGGGGCCACCCATTAGTTATTGTTCAAGTTCACAATCAGCCACAGGGCTACCAAGAAGAGATAAACAATTCCCAGGATTTCATATCAAACCATTTGAATGAGATTAGACAGTGCCGTTTATATAAGATAACTTTAAAAAACAGACAGAAGTTCAATCAGCTGAAATCGTACCTAAAGAGAAATGCTGCCGCGACACTTAGAAAACTTCCTGCTGGATATATTTACTGGAAGGTTTTTGATCACCACCCAGCATCGCTGAGTTCTTTAGTGAACGGAGCAGGTTATGTGATTTGGGCATTGGACGCTGCTGGACAAACTGATTATCATTGTTGGCTTATCTACTTGCTCATCGCAAAGGTTGATGAGACTACACATCGTGAGTGGCATGAGAAGAATCAAGATGTGGCATACAAGACTTGCTTGAATTTCTGGATGAACATTGTGATCGACTTGAGCTAAGCAAATCTGCAATCAGCAGACCCAGAGAAGACAAGGATGAAGGTAGGAACAGGCTTTACTTTCCAATTCAGAGAGCTGTACCAAATGTAAAATAGCAAACTGTTGCTATGCTCACAGATGGCATTAGTGTTTGTGAGTAATTCTTGTGGAGAATACGTCACTTGCAGTATATTATTGGACTGCGGCGCTGAATTATCTTACATTTCGGAACGCATGCATTGAATCTGCTACTTTTGCATTCTTGGATTTCTATTCCATATTTCCCCAATCAAGGCGGATACAACCAGAGTTCTCTGCGCCCGGCATATCAAAACACGACTATCAGATCAATGCCCTAATATCAAGACAAATGTACTTGGAAAGATTATATCTTTTTTTGCAAGAGAACAGAAGCACAGCTGCACTATCTGTAATTTGCGACTATAAACTAGCAGACCCCGCATTCATTTCCAACAAGTTCAACAACACTCAGCTTGGTAATGGTCACAGTAGGACGGTTCTTACTGGAGATAAGTTACGTGATGTCCAGGGCCACACAATCGCAATTGATTCAATATTCGGATGTAATTCTTAACTACGACGGACGGATGAATTGGTCGAGAACCATTTTGTCAAAACACACGCCGTAACGCTGAGGAAAGATAGATCGTCGATCTCCCGCTCAAGCGAACTAGCCTGGAGTTTACAGACACACTTCAGGGAGCAATATCTCGCTTTCTGGCAGCTGAACGTCGTTTACAAAATGCATTAGTCAAGTTATAAACGATTCATAAGGGAATACATACAACTGGTCACATGAAAGAATTGTAAGATGGTTTGACATGTCTCACCACTCGGTGTCAAGTTCTAAGTTGCGTGTTGTATTTTAAGTTCCTAAAGTGCATTAGTTCATATTGATCCATGCATACAGGGCAATCTGTCCGATGTGTGCATGGGGCTTAGAATGCACAAGCTTGTTGTTGAAATGGGAAATCAGGGTATAATCTTTTTGTGAAAATATATGTAGAGGCAGAAGGAGGCATGGCAGACCCCATAAAGTACATATATTCTTGATCAGGAAGACGAGCGAGTCGACATAGCCATGTCCGTCTATCCGTATGAACGCAGCGAGCTCGCAAACCACTAAAGATAAAAAATAAAATTTGAAATGTATACTTGTTTATAATATACGCAGCTCGAGTTTATCATTTGTTTTTTCGATAACTCATCCCATTTTCTTTTTATCTATAAAAATCAATAGTTTTTAAAGCGTATCTTGTAAAACGTTTACTTAAGGAAGGCTCAGATACGACATATTATGAATGTTTGATTACGATAGTCTATCTACATGATAGACATAAATTCTCATAATATAGCCGCTAATGCAGCTCAAGCACAGCCGCTGCGTAAACAGCGCAGCAAGCAAAGTGCGTGCTTATGAGTGCATTTGTATATGCTTGTGCATGTGTTGTTTGTTATGTATGATATGATTACCCTGATTATAATGATTATAATATCGGTTCTTCGCAGGGCTCAGATTATCTGGTAGTCGAGCAGTCTCGACTAGAGGACTCTTACGTGTTTCAGCTGATATCGTTAACATAATTAGATAGATTTTGAAGGCATGTAACCATTAGCATTTTAAATAAATTTTTAGATGGAAGATCCTTCAGCACTATTGAGAGTCACTTACGGCACAGCTTTTGCGCCATATGTGGCAATCAGGGTGTTAGGGTTGTTACCTGGCAACCTTGTCATCTTCCCCTAAAACGTATCCCTATTAGATAAGTCGGACTGTATAAATCAGATTAGTGCTATCCGATACATAGAATACATCTTCGATCCGCTTGGCCCCAGTGATTGTACAATTTAAAATCCTTTTTCAGGAACTTGGGTTGCTTGATTTGGATTGGATTTCTGAGCTCCCGACGAAGCAGTCCCATTCATGTCAGATGTATCGCAGGAATATTTTTTTTTTGTCGCAGGGATTATATCGAGTTGTATGTACTTTCGGACGCAGGGATTATATCGACTAGCATGTAATTTCGGACGCTTCGCTCAAGGCTTCTTCTGCTATTGTCTACAGCCGACTTGCGTGTATGGATGGATCGATTGGAGTGCCATCACTGCAAAAACTTCAGTTGGACCTTTATAGCTAAAGCTGCCATGTCTTGAGTTGTGGGGGCTCTACTACTGCTTTCACTTATTTCAAAAGGTTAAACCTCGGCAGCGCAAGAAGGAAGTAAGGATATACGCACTCTCTGGCACTTAAATACTTCACCTAACACATCATGAAATTGAAAAGTTTTGCCTACATCAGTCACAAAACGTATTTGGTATTGACCGTCAGCGTTTATTGAAGAAGCAGCCGCTGCACTCCCGTTCTAAGTTGAGTTAGCCAGCTGGTTTTGTAACGCGGATATTGCCTAATTCGGATTGGAGCGATTGGAAAATCCTTATTTGCCTATGGATGCTAAACACCTTATAGTCTTACCGAACCATAATCGAATATTTGCTTGATATTATATAGAAGACGTCCGCAACTGCACTGTGCAGTTAAAGAAAATAATAAAGTGAAAGTGAACGTAAAAGTGCTGAAAGTCCCCGCGAATAGAAGTAAATAACCAAAGGATATAAGGCTGCAAAACACATTGACGGAGGGTTAATAATAGCAAGGAGGATATATAAGTCGCCTATCAATAACAAAGATACCATTAACAACATAGATACGGGAAGTCTCCGGGATCAACAGATGCCAGCTACAAGGAGACCAGTGCTGGGAATCGTAAGCTTGGCGCTGCTTTCCTCGAGTTTTTGTCAATGGACCAAACGTTTTACTTAATAACTTCTGTGTTACTTAAAAATTCGATCCCATATATCCAACTGTCCTTCAATTTATAGAATTTTGAAAAAATTTGAGCTGATTTATAAATATAACAAAAATCAAAATAGTATAAAGTATAAATAGTTAAATGCAAAATTTTGAGACTCTAGAAATATCTACGAGATATAATTTTACTGAAGAATTCCGATAAAAATTTTAATCGATAACATTGAAACGCAAATAGTTATCTATTATTTTTAACAAACACGATCTGCGCTTACTATAAAGGGACTTCGAAACTGAATTTAAAATCTCTATTCTTAAAGGTTCCGAAATTGACGCGTTTATACATACAGACAGGCGGATGCACAAAGAGGGCAAAACATATTTTTCTGAAGCTTCAAAATTCTGAAGATTTATTCTATAAGATGACGTTCAAAGGAAATAGATTTTACGACAATAAAAGCCAAATCCAAACCGGACATATTAACTGTACTTTACTTTTGTAAAGATTAAACTTTGTTTTCTTTTCTTCTGTTTCCATACCTTTAATTTAATATCTAGTTTATATCTTTCTAAGTTTCTATGAAAAATATTTGTTTGCTTATTTTTAAGTTTTTATTAGTTATATATAACAAGTAAGAAAATTCTTGTCAGGGTGGCCGACGACGAGATCCCCTGAACCCCGTCCGATCTGCGTTTAAAAATACACTTCAGTGCATATACTAGCGAACCCGTCATTCCGCCTAACAATGTGTTATAATGAAAAGCAACAGACAGCTCACGTTTTCCCCAACGCGTTGCTTAGCAATGTAACCACAGGGTCCGTATTTTTTGCCTGAATACACGTGTGTTGAGAGATCTGGAGCATTGCATTTTTGCATATTCATGCATATGACATGGACTAACTATGTACGTGGCCGGCAGAATAGTATATCGACCAATATTTATTTGTTGATTTCTTAGGTTTGCTCGATGATTTCGCATTGCCAATCGAGACGATTCACGACCTGCCTCCTTTTTGCTTTGTTGGTTGAGAATCAAATCTGTTCATGTACATATAAGTTATTTTAAATGTGTTGATCCCGTCCCGCGTTGCAGAGGTTGATCTGTTCTAGCTATCCGCAGAATTGTGTCGGCTGTTGTAAACTGAGCTTATAACAGTAGATTAGGATGCGTAGCTATTACACTACGGAATTACCGCCTTGTTGCTGAGTAATATATTAATTAAAGAATGATTTACGACGTTGGTCGGAGTGAATGTTTCACGATAGCGAGTATATTTCAAACTGATTACAAAATTGATTTAAAACTACAACCAAAGCTGAAGCTGAAGCATAAGCTGCACAAAGCCCATAGCCGGCAATGCCGGCTCAGCATAACTGATAAACAAATTAACTTGCGCAATGCCAAGTATCATGTCCCCAGAACTGACTTTGTGTCGGGGCATTGCGCTGACTCTGATGTGTCAGCGGAATGCGCATGCGAGGGTAGCTTAAATACTTATATATAACTTATATATATAATTTCTTGTTCTTCAGTGGTATCATTTTGATGTTTTGAATCCTAATTGCTAAGCGGCGCTGTAGGGAAAGATCAGATCATCTCGGTCGCACCATCAATCATAAGTAAAATAACGAATAGAGTAGAATACAAATCTAAAAACAAAAAATTAAAAAATTCGGTCCAGCCGTTCTCGAGATATAATGTAAGTAACTATATCGGGCTTATATATTTTTTTTCTTTTTACAAGCATAAAGTGGGGGTGTTGGTAGAGGTGATGCTCTTTGACGAGTAAATAGATGTTGGTTTGAACCAGCAGCACTGATGTCGGTTTTTCTGCTATCTTCTTTTCTTTTATTTTTTTTGTCCATTGATTTCATTCATTTATTTTTTATCAAGTTAAACTATCTATATATATATATATATATCTATTTACTCGTCAAAGAGCATCACCTCTACCAACACCCCCACTTTATGCTTGTAAAAAGAAAAAAAAATATATAAGCCCGATGCCGTTTAGGATTGATTCCGGGACTTCATATCGACGTGCACTACTTCTACTAACACCGTCACTTGACTGTTCGAGCGGAGTCGAGAAAATCCAAAACTAAAGTAAGAACTGATTTTTTGTATGTGTTTACATGCATAGGAAAACTACGTAAGCTGTGCAATGCTTAGCGCAACTAGCTACGTGGCTTTGCCAATTGGCCAAACGTTATGTTTAATAACTTCTGTATGTATTAATGTATTTCAATGATATGTTCAGCATATGTTCTATATATTCTATTGCATATTTGTATATTTGTCATTTTATAAAAATTGCAAAATCATTCCCATATTGGCAATATTTGCAACTGACCTTCAATTTAGAGACTTTTGTAAAATTTTGAGCCGGTAGCCAAAATATAACAAAAATTAAAATTGGATTAAATACACGTGTCGCAGTATGAACTTAGTTTGACCACTGTGCATGCAAGACGCGTCTGCGCAATGAGATTGGTATATTGTGAAACCATTCTTAGAATTTGTCTATTACGTAGAATTTGTGTGGCGCCAAAGTAGCGTGTGCAAAGAAGCATATATCGATGCGTGATCAGAAAATGCGAGTCAGTCAAGTTTAGACAATTGCACGCGCCGGTTGGAATTCGCTTCACTCAAAAAGTTTGTGTCAATATGGCAGACCAGCCACAAGAAATAAAGGACTCTCTAACATCAGAAGTGGGATGCCCACATCTGGAAGCGATATTGGAGTTGCAAAATCATAAATTCATGGCATTGTTAAAGCCAATGCAGATGGCAGCAAAAAACAACAAAGACGACTTTACCAATATTTAATCCTGATGCCCCGGGAGTTGACGCCTTAGCGTGGTATAGAACAACCGATATGATTTTATCTGAGCATCCTCTGGAGGGCAGTGCACTGGTAATGGCGCTTACAAAGGCATTGATTGGAAGTTCAGCTCCGGGGCTTGCCCGGTCAGAATTCAAGGAATTGTTCATACAACCATATGAGGCTATAGAGACGCCAGCCGCCTTTTTGATACAAACGAATGCATTTCAGTTTACGCAAGCCGAGTAGTGACGTCATTATTGACAAATTGGAATTCGATGAAATTGGAAGAGATTGCTGTTGTGCTGGCACATGCATCAAAATTTGACGCAAAATTACAAAAATTAATTTTTACAACAAATGTAAAAATACGTAACGAAATGCAGCAACAATTAAAAGCTTATGCATTTAAACGAAGCGACCATTTTCTGTCGAGTTCAGAACCTGAGAGGATAAGACATAAGTTGCAAACTTTAAGCAAATGCTTTTACAGTGAGAAAACTGGACACAAGGTAGCCGAGTGCCGTAACAAGAAAGCAACATAGCAACATAGACCTCACGCTACACCAGGACGAGAGAGAACAGGAATGACTTGTTATAAGTGTGGCGACATTAGTCACATTGCATCAGCTTGCCCACAGAGGGCAGTACCGTCTGGCAGCACTGAGAAGCGAGTTAACTTGTGTACAGTAATTAAGCCGAAAGGAAAAATGTGCCAACTGGGTGAGTTCTTTTTTTTGCTTTGATTCGGGTGCCGAGTGCTCTCTGATGAAGGAAACATTAAGTAATAAGTTGTCTGACAAGCAAAAAAATAGCCTGATAATATTGAGAGGAATAGGAGAAAATATTGGGAAGAGCAATTTGCAAATTTTGGCTTCAGTGCAAGTTTCTCAATTTAGCCTAGAAATATTTTTTCACGTGGTGACAGACGATTGCTTGCAACAAGATGTAATGATTGGTCGGGAAATCTTGCAGCTCGGTTTTGGTGTGATAATTGCAGCTGACAGGTTCTACATTTATAAAATAAAACAAATTAATGAAACTTACAAAGAAAATAATACTACAATTCTAGAGAATCTAATTGGTAGCAATGTTGAACTGAACGAAAGTGATAAGCATAGAATAAAAGAAATACTTGGTGAGCACTTTAATGATTTTATAGATGGAATACCAAATAGACGTGTAACTACTGGTGCTTTAGAAATTCGGTTGTTAGATAAAAATAAAACAGTTCAAAAACGTCCATATAGGCTGAGCATAGATGAGAAGGAACTTGTTAGAGAAAAAATTCAGCAAATGATTAAAGAAAATGTCATACGAGCAAGCAGCCCACCATTTGCTAGTCCAATGTTATTGGTTGAGAAGAAAGATGGTAGTGATAGACTGTGTGTAGACTACCGTGAACTAAATGCGAATATAGTGTCTGATAAATATCCTCTTCCATTGATATCAGATCAGATCAAGATTACGAGGCGGAAAATACTTTTCTCTTCTGGACATGGCAAGTGGGTCTTATCAAATACCGATACACGAAGATTCTATTGAACGAACCGCTTTTGTGACTCCAGAGGGTCAGTATGAATTTTTAGCTATGCCGTTTGGCCTCAAGAATGCCTCATCAGTGTTTCAGCGTGCGATTGTAAAGGCTTTGGGTAATTGGCATATGCATACGCAGTTGTTTATATTGACGAAGTTTTGATTGTGGCAGTATCAAAAGAACAAGCCTTTGAAAGGTTAACAATCGTTTTAGAGGCATTGGCAAATGCAGGATTTTCATTCAATATAAAAAAATGTGCGTTTTTGCGAACAGGAATTGAGTACCTTGTATTTTATATTGAAAATGGTGAAATAAAACCATATCCAAGAAAAAAAAAGCGTAATCCGTTTCACCAAAGTCAGTGTCACACAATTAAGGCAATTTATAGGCCTGGCCTCATATTTTAGACAGTTTGTTCCAAGATTTTCTGAACAAATGAAACCGTTGTATCATCTGACTGCGAAAAAAACGGATTTGTGTGGAAGAAAGAGCATAAACAAATACGTCAAAAGATCATTTCCGTGTTGACAAGTGACCCAGTTATTATTATTTTTGATCCTCAACTCCCAATAGAACTTCATACAGATGCGAGCTCGAACGGTTATGGTGCTATGCTCATGCATAAGGAAGAAGGGAAATGTAGAGTTGTCGAATATTACAGCAAGTTTACTTCAGCGTCAGAATCCAAATATCATTGATATGAGTTGGAAACTCTGGCAGTATACAATGCTGTGAAGCACTTTCGACATTATTTACATGTTACAAATTTTTCTGTATATACTGATTGCAATTCGTTAAAAGCAAGCTGTACAAAAGCCGAATTGACGCGAAGAGTGCATCGATGCTGGGCGTACTTACAATCATTTGATTTTAACGTAGAATATCGGAAAGGGAGCCAAATGGCCCATGTAAATTTTTTTGTCCCGAAATCCGAAATCAAAATTATAAAGAAAGTAGAAGAAGTTCGTGTGGACTTAGCAGAAATTACAGATAATTGGTTATTGGCGGAGCAGCAACGCGATTCGGACATAATGGACACAGTCAAGCAATTAAATGCTGGGGAAACTCAAGATGATGTTTTATGAACATACAAAATTAGAGCCGGGTTGCTGTATCGCATTATTCAGCGAAATGGCAAAACGCGTTGTCTGTCTGTGATTCCGAATGCCTTCATATGGTCTGTAATTGATCATGTGCATGAAACAATAATGCATTTGGGTTGGCAGAAAACACTAGACAAGGTTATTGAGCAATATTGGTTTCAAAGTATGAAAATGCCCTTAAGTCGTTAGAGATATAATTTTATTACTGAATTTCAATAAGGCTTTAATCGATAATAACAAAATGGCAATAGATATAGAGATTATTAAAACAAGCACTAATTACGCGTAGTTTTATAGGTTCTGATATCGCTTTCATATATACGGACGTACGCGTTCATACAGACGGATAGTCAGACGGACAGACAGACAGATAGATGAACAAAAGGGCAAAGCTAAACAGACTCAGTTTGTCACTCTTATCAAGAAGTGGTTCCTGCAAAGCCTCCTTCAGCCTGTTACATTAAAAAAACACTATACCATAATTTCACATTTTAAATGTGTTCATTATTTATTTATTAAATAAATTTTGTTCTTTTTAAAACAGCTAATTTCCGTCACTATTTAAAGTTTATGTTAATATTAAGAGAAGGTGGCTTAGAGTCTATCATTTCATTTCTCTCACTATATACTTATTAAAATTATCTCCACATTTTTTATTTGTAACTATTTTGACCCATCTGTATGGAGCCAACGGTAAGCCACATTTAAATGACTCTTGATGTCTAAGACATTTGCCAAGCCCCCTGAGAACGTAGATATATCCACCATATCTTTTTGAATTTGGGTTTTCAACCTGAGTATACGTTCCTAATTTCCTAGTTTCTAGCACCAAGTATAGCAGAATATTTACCAAATATGGCAGAATATTTGCAAAAAAAAACTATATATTCAGACCGATTTGGCATTTGCGTTCACATGTAATTTTTGGCCAAAGATTCTAGGGTAACGAAACTATAACAAGTAAGAACATTGAAATCGGGCACAGCCGACTGAGTGATACTCTGTTCCCATAGGCTGCACCTACTGTATTATACTTTTTAACACCAATTTTTTTTTGTTGTCCAAAACATGTTAAATGGAAATTTTTTGTGTGCCACGCCTTGAAAGGGGCGTTAAAATGATTTTTGGGTCATTTATAGGGGAGGCCTCCAGTAACTCAATTGTGCATAGATTTTTAATTTTTTTAACCGTTTCTTATAGGATTGTAACAGTAACTTAAGTGCCATATTTGGGCTTTCCAGCTCTAAAACTGTAGAAGATACGGTTTTTCCAGATTTGCCATGCTCCGATTGGACGTAGATATATATGCCATATCGTTTTGAACCTGAGTTGTCAGCGCGAGTATAAATTCCGAATTTCTAGCAAGTCTGTAGCATTTCAACTCTTATGGAAATTACATTGTATCCATTATATTGCTTTGATCTTTGATTGTCAACTCGAGTATATATTCAAATTTTCAAGTCGTTAGGGGAAAGTATACACGAGTATAAAATATCAGGTCTTTAGATTCAATAGCTTCGAATTATACTCATTTCATTTCCTTAATAAGTATAAAGACTCTTGGCAAGAGTACATTGCACTTAACACAAAGCGCGGGAATAAACGTACGTGCTAGACGAGCGCTGCAAACTAGAACACTCGTTTCTATGTGTTATAATTTCAATGATAAAATGAAGTAAAAACAATTCTGTCAGTTGGTAAGAATAGCTGCTTTAAGTTAATATATTATTTTGAAATCAAATTTTTTAATAATATTATACGTATTTAGAATAACGTTATGTACCATTTGCTAGTCCAATGTTATTGGTTAAGAAGAAAGATGGTAGTGATAGACTGTGTGTAGACTACCGTGAACTAAATGCGAATACAGTGTCTGATAAATATCCTCTTCCATTGATATCAGATCAGATCAAGATTACGAGGCGGAAAATACTTTTCTCTTCTGGACATGGCAAGTGGGTCTTATCAAATACCGATACACGAAGATTCTATTGAACGAACCGCTTTTGTGACTCCAGAGGGTCAGTATGAATTTTTAGCTATGCCGTTTGGCCTCAAGAATGCCTCATCAGTGTTTCAGCGTGCGATTGTAAAAGCTTTGGGTAATTGGCATATGCATACGCAGTTGTTTATATTGACGAAGTTTTGATTGTGGCAGTATCAAAAGAACAAGCCTTTGAAAGGTTAACAATCGTTTTAGAGGCATTGGCAAATGCAGGATTTTCATTCAATATAAAGAAATGTGCGTTTTTGCGAACAGGAATTGAGTACCTTGTATTTTATATTGAAAATGGTGAAATAAAACCATATCCAAGAAAAAAAAAGCGTAATCCGTTTCACCAAAGTCAGTGTCACACAATTAAGGCAATTTATAGGCCTGGCCTCATATTTTAGACAGTTTGTTCCAAGATTTTCTGAACAAATGAAACCGTTGTATCATCTGACTGCGAAAAAAACGGATTTGTGTGGAAGAAAGAGCATAAACAAATACGTCAAAAGATCATTTCCGTGTTGACAAGTGACCCAGTTATTATTATTTTTGATCCTCAACTCCCAATAGAACTTCATACAGATGCGAGCTCGAACGGTTATGGTGCTATACTCATGCATAAGGAAGAAGGGAAATGTAGAGTTGTCGAATATTACAGCAAGTGTACTTCAGCGTCAGAATCCAAATATCATTCATATGAGTTGGAAACTCTGGCAGTATACAATGCTGTGAAGCACTTTCAACATTATTTACATGTTACAAAATTTTCTGTATATACTGATTGCAATTCGTTAAAAGCAAGCTGTACAAAAGCCGAATTGACGCGAAGAGTGCATCGATGCTGGGCGTACTTACAATCATTTGATTTTAACGTAGAATATCGGAAAGGGAGCCAAATGGCCCATGTAATTTTTTTTGTCCCGAAATCCGAAATCAAAATTATAAAGAAAGTAGAAGAAGTTCGTGTGGACTTAGCAGAAATTACAGATAATTGGTTATTGGCGGAGCAGCAACGCGATTCGGACATAATGGACACAGTCAAGCAATTAAATGCTGGGGAAACTCAAGATGATGTTTTATGAACATACAAAATTAGAGCCGGGTTGCTGTATCGCATTATTCAGCGAAATGGCAAAACGCGTTGTCTGTCTGTGATTCCGAATGCCTTCATATGGTCTGTAATTGATCATGTGCATGAAACAATAATGCATTTGGGTTGGCAGAAAACACTAGACAAGGTTATTGAGCAATATTGGTTTCAAAGCCGACTGAGTGATACTCTGTTCCCATAGGCTGCACCTACTGTATTATACTTTTTAACACCAATTTTTTTTTGTTGTCCAAAACATGTTAAATGGAAATTTTTTGTGTGCCACGCCTTGAAAGGGGCGTTAAAATGATTTTTGGGTCATTTATAGGGGAGGCCTCCAGTAACTCAATTGTGCATAGATTTTTAATTTTTTTAACCGTTTCTTATAGGATTGTAACAGTAACTTAATCATATTTGGGCTTTCCAGCTCTAAAACTGTAGAAGATACGGTTTTTCCAGATTTGCCATGCTCCGATTGGACGTAGATATATATGCCATATCGTTTTGAACCTGAGTTGTCAGCGCGAGTATAAATTCCGAATTTCAAGCAAGTCTGTAGCATTTCAACTCTTATGGAAATTACATTGTATCCATTATATTGCTTTGATCTTTGATTGTCAACTCGAGTATATATTCAAATTTTCAAGTCTTTAGGGGAAAGTATACACGAGTATAAAATATCAGGTCTTTAGATTCAATAGCTTCGAATTATACTCATTTCATTTCCTTAATAAGTATAAAGACTCTTGGCAAGAGTACATTGCACTTAACACAAAGCGCGGGAATAAGCGTACGTGCTAGACGAGCGCTGCTAGAACTAGAACACTCGTTTCTATGTGTTATAATTTCAATGATAAAATGAAGTAAAAACAATTCTGTCAGTTGGTAAGAATAGCTGCTTTGAGTTAATATATTATTTTGAAATCAAATTTTTTAATAATATTATACGTATTTAGAATAACGTTTGTATATTATGTTACCTATTAACAAGAAAAATTTGTTTTCTTACCTTACACATGTTTTCCAAAGACTTTTTGATTTCCTCTATCACAGTCGTTAAAATCAATAAAGTAGATTCAATCTAATAAAGGTGGAAGCTTTAGACATGCGACAGTTAAATAATAGCATAGCAAGACCTTACCTCAGGTACAAGATAATTCACCAACTCTTCCTTCTCGTCAATGCTTAATCCTATAAATACGTCCAGAGTATTTCGCAGTAATTGCAGTACTTGCGACATAAATATTGGTATGCGGCTTCGCACAAATTTTACGATTTCATTTTTCTGATAACGAGCCAGGTGAGTGGCATCTTTTATAAAGATTTTACAAAATTGTAACAATTTTGCGCAGCCTTCAATAAAATAATAGAATAATGGCTTTAGTCAATTTTTAAATTAAGATAACCTTATATGCACTTTAAATTTAATTTAATGAGTTCCGGCTGATTTTCAACATACTACCTGTAACTATACTCACATACACATAAGGACACAGTTACAAAAGTACACGCAAACATATATGGATATATGCAGGACCACTTTACTCTAGTCAGCTTTCTGGAGAGAGCTCTATCACCTGGATACCTTCGATCCGACATTCAATGGGCACATATGAGGGTGCTCAGGTAAGGGCTTGCTAAATGGTTGGTCAAATACAGAGTGCCTGCATCAACAGATAAATGAAATTTGATGAATCCATACGAGAAGCTACTAATGTGCTTGCTTAAGCAGCAAAGCGGTTGCAGTACTTCATCGGAAGAACGCTACAATACAAGTGAGGGCTCTTATATTCATCTTGTCCATCTGCAGTCCCCCAAAGATCAGCACTAGGTGTACTACGCCTGGATCTACTATTGGATATATTGATATAGCTGCCTAAGCTGTCATAAGAAATGAGCTCACAGCGCAAGTATCAGGAGCATACGAAATTGGCTGGCAGGAACAGGAGTTAGCGGCGCATGAAAGGGAAGCCGCGCTAGTGATAGTCGTAAAAAAGTAAAAACGGCTTGAAAACACCCTTTTTTGTCTCAAAGAGTGAGATAAAGTATCTTGGAGTCATGTTAGACACAAGTATGATACTTCGTAAGTACCTTCAATATATGCACAAAAAAGGAGCTGACTTCTAAATAGCTCTCTCATGTCATCTCATCTCGAATCATGCTGAATACACATAGACCATACTACCAACTGCGCCTTCTTCTGCCTACTTTACGCAGCGTTACGACCATCTGGTCAAGAGCGGTGGCAACTCTTAGTTACAGCCGAGGTATTTGCGCCACCGAGTCAACGGCACATTCAATACAGTCTCCGATTACGCAGCACTTGTTATTTCCAGAATGGTCTCTAACGAAAATTTAGTAGCCGAGGCAAACCATGGATAAATCGTAAGCATGGCGAACCTAAATTTTATTTTTCGCAGTTTCCTTCTGGGCACAGATGCTTTTGGAATTACCTGAAGCGATTCGACTTCGACTAAAGTGACGAGTGCTTTTTGTGTGGAAGAGACTGGTGGAAAACAATAATAAAATTTGAAAGTGGCCGGTTCTGAGAGAAGAGGCGAAGCCTAGAGGAAAGAGTAGGACGTTCCATCAGAACGTCACGGAAACCATATCGCAGGCACCTTCGCAGTTGTGAAGAATCGCATTTCCAGCGTGCTCGTCGGGGAACAGACCATTTTTTTATAATTGATTTTAGTCTTAGTATTAAGTATAAGGTACGCCATGGAGCAGAATAAATTAATCTTTAAGAAAGAAACGTTGCTGGGCAAGTTTACAAGGTAGTAGAACAACAAAACAGGCGAAGTGGAGTAACAACCCTTAGTAGCATAGGAGGCGACTAGGCATAGTGGCGACAAAGAAGAATAACAACGCCTAGCAACGGCAAGATGAAGAACGGTACCCAACGACGAGACAGACAGAGGATTAACAACAAGCAACACAGGCAGAGCGAGCACATACCGGCAGAGCATAGGAGGAAGCATAGCGACGCATAGGCGAGAGAACGCATCAACAGCGTAAAGCAGCGGCAGAGCGAGCGCATATCGGTAGAGAATGCAGGCGAGCATAGCGGCAATCATAAGTGCAGAGAGCAACGCATCAAGAGCATAAAGCGCTGCATTGCAAAGCCAAGCTTTGATCTTCACCTCACGCGTCGACGTCGGCAAAGCGACTGCCAAAACTTGAAGCAAAGCATAGTCTGCTGAAAATTTAGACGGCTCTCTTAGATCAAGAGCTGAAACGAGAAGACGTGTGCGCATCGTCACGTCAAAAGCAAGTGGTCACGCGGACGTGAGTTTGACTTAGAACTTTTCGCTGTTACGCAGTGGGCGAATTGGAAATAATTAAGTTGCACAAGTGTTAGATGGTGTGAACTTGACTAGATAGTTAGAATCAAAAAATATTACCAATAAAAAAAAAGAATAAATCCGTGGTCATTGGTTATCACGTTACTAGGCGTGGATTATTTCCAAGGTTACACGGGCAGATACACTATGATTCAATTTAGCGCGGCTATCCCTGAATTGAATCTGCGCTGTCTGAAGCCAAATGCATCCTCGGACTCTTCTTTAAGCATTGGCGTGTCCAGGCGATTACAAGGTGTCACGGGCGGGTACCCTGTGATTATATTTAGCGTGGATAAATACCTGCTACAGGAACCTGCGGTAACCCCTGTTCTCTAACCTCGAATAGCCCGGCCATCTCAACTGGGTTATTCCTCTCATTCCGCGGTTCCGGATCTTTTACTAGCACTAGCTGTCCTTATAAAATAAAGTCAGTATAAAATTGAAACTAATTGCGCAAGCCGTTTTGAAGAGGCGAAAAGTTGCATTATATATTGTGGACCCAGCTTGGACTGGACCATACACCATATATATAGGACATTTTTGGCGCCCCGGATGGATTCTTCATTGCGGATTGTGTTGATCTTCATCCCAAGACTGACTCGAAGCACATATGGATTGCATCAATAATTAGACATATATAAATTACCAAGTACTTGAGACATACTTATTGTTTTGTATGCATGAATATGTGTATATTATAGCCTATATTAGTTGGTTGAATTTGGTTACAAAAGGTAATTTGTAATGGTTAGACATTGACCTTTGATCTTTAATTTGACGCAGACAGTCAGAAAAGAGCCGAAAAGTTCAACCTCTGTTCAAAAACAGTCCCAGCTCGATTTGGCGCCTTTATCTTATATCAATTCTCATTGCTGTTTGCACTTTTTCTTTGTGTAATCTAGTAAGGACAACAACTATCGCTGCTATTCGTGCGCTGTCGTTGTAGTTGTGTTAGTTAATACATAAGTATTGCACACAATATTTTGTAGTAAGTTTGTATAACTTTGTAATTGCACTCGTACAAATCCATTCGCTCTAAACACATTCCGCTGACACATGAGTTCAGTGGCCTGACCATAGTTGGTCAGCTATGGTAATATGATACTTGACTATGTCGCAAGTGTTTATGTTATCATTTACGCTGAGTTGGCTTGCCGGCCCTAGCTTTGTAGCTTTGTAGCTTATGGATTCAGCTTTTAGGATTAGCATAAGTCACCACGTCAACGCTGTGGAGCTGCTACGGACTCCAGTGACAACGTGGGAACACCCAAATTCATTAATCTGTACACTTCCATTATTTGCACTGTCGCTTGAACTCATCGTTTGCGCTCTCGCTTTGCACTAATCATTTGCGCTCGTCATTTGTACTCATCCGTTTCGGTCGACACTTGCACTATCGCTTCATCATTTATGCTCATCGTAACTCAAGCTCTCGCTATGCACAGACTAGTATTAAGTGTGCATGTGAAAAGTGAGCATGTCTGGACATCGCTCTCTACTGTTAAGATAGAACTCAATTGTGATCGCTCACATTGGTATTCATTCTGACACTCTGGTTATGGTCTTCGCTACATTGTTAATAGGTGATACAGGTGATATTCAATTGAAACCAATTTCAATCGAAAACAAGCACACTTAATGTGCAACGACAAGCTAAGAAAAACTGCAACAAGTTAACAAATTCGAGCGATCGTAATAAATCTTAACTTATTACGTTGGTATTGTTAAGCTGATATTGAGCGAATACAACAAACGTTGAATAATGATGATGAACTGCTGATCTCCGCTTTCGATGACCCAAAAATAAATTTTACACATTTGAACTGAATTTCAACTGAATTTTCTAGATTTTTACAGTTATACACTCAAAACTTAACAACTAAATTAGTGTTGACCTCCCTTTTTGATTTAAAATTAAATGGTATATATATACCAATTGGGGGCGTGGCAAATAGGAAAAAATCTGTCTTACAGTATTTTGTGGTTTTGTTAAAATGCATGTAACAGGCAAAAGGAAGCGTGGCAGACCCCATAAAATATGTATATTCTTAATCAGTTAATTGTTAACAGTTGATTTGCTTGCAAGTGTCGTGGCTCGTCTTCGATTTGTGCCGCAAAAGTCGTACCAAAATTGCTCAATTTCGACCAATTACAGCGGCACACATCGTTACTAGTGGCCTTTTTTGCGAAATTAAGGAGGCCCATGAAAGCCCGACACTACGCAACGATTGATAAAGACGGCATCGAAGGAGGAGTTGAACAAGATCACAAAATCGACTTTTGGAAGTGCTTCGAGGATTGAAAGAAACATTAGCACAAGTGTATAATATGTAATGGGGATTACTTTGAATTACTTTATTAGTTTTTGAGCAGACCCCGTATATTAATTTATACATAATATAATTACATATTTTGCTGATCAGTATTAAGTTGATCATTTGTATCTTAATACAAATATTCGACTGGTTGCAAATTTAAATTAATATATACAACACTAACCCTTACCCGCAGTGCTAGTGTATCAAGCTATCTCGACAGCAATATCATTTAGTGTGTTTTGTCTTCAAAAGCTATCAACAATTACATGTTTGTATGATAATCTAACAACTGATCAAGCAAATTTAAATTTCTTAAGTCTTTTAAAGTGCTTGCCGGCATTTGAATAGAATTTCACCATTCACATGCACATAAAAGTGTATTATCATTAAAAAACTGTCTTACCTATTGCACACTCTCTCAGTCCATTTTGAAACGTTGCGTATAGTTGTGCTGGCGTGTAAGATATTGTGACAGGATCAAGGTACTGTATTACGCGGTTAAGGATATTGTGCAGATCCATTGTTATATTTACGACCACTTTTAGTTACCACATAGAAAAGTTAATATTTTGAGAACAATATTGGGCTTTAAAAGTTATACTCACATTTTTTAAGTCGCAGTAAACGCAGGTACGTGCGAGTTGGTGTCACCAGTTTTGTTAGGGATGGTTGCGCTTCGCAAAAATGTATCAGCTTCTCACAAATATCCTCATCCAATTCAGGTAGCAAGGATTCTGTATAAAGCCAATGCAAAATCGGGTTTAAAAGAAATGTAGGTAGATCGAAGAGGACTCCAACCGGTGTTAGCGGTGACGACGGTGGCGTATCTATTAAATTGGTAAACAGTGATGGGCTACGCACTCGATAGGGAGACAATGGCGGTCGACGTGTATTGCATACAGCCAGATTAGCGGTGACGCCGCTGCTTTGGAGAATAGACGACGATATAGGTTGAAACATCAAGTCCTGACAAAAATTAAAAATATTTTTGGATTCTATTTGAGATGTCTCCAGGTGCGAATCTGAATGCGAAGTGGGTGGAAATCGACGCATACCACCACCATCGCTGACTGTTCCAACCGGATCTTTTTCATTACCATTACTAAGGCAGTTAAAGCTGCTACTCAAATAATGTAAACGCTGCGCTTCTAATCCTGTGGTTGGTGCTAAAAGTTGAAAGTCACAGATTGGCTGCATATGTAAGGAGGATAAATTAATGCCTTGCGAATTTTTTGTTTGCTCTTTGCCAGCATTAATAGCAATTGATATATTTATAGGATTTGGATTTGATGAATTTTGCACAAAATGCAAAGGTTGTAAGTTTTGCGATGTAGATAGTAAGGTATTGTTTGCACACATACTACAATCAAATCCGTTAAGACGTAGTATAGAGGAATGAAGAGCATATTCTAATCCTGTACAACTTTTCACTAATACATCGCTAAAATAAGGCTCCAACAGTGCTTCACCAAAACTGAATTGTCTTTCCTGTCCGTTCGCTCGATCATCCTGAAGCCTCTTGCATTCAACTGAATACCACTTTTCACAATTAAGCACAAGTGAATCAGTTGGCGTTAACGTACTTGTCTATAAATATATGTCTAAAAATAGTATGATTGATATAATCGATTGAAAAGACAAACTACTTACACTGAATTCAATACTGTGGCCAGCAAAAGCACCAAAGACTAGACGAGGATTAGCCTCGTGTACATCAAACGTCTCACAACTAAATAAAACACTTGCTGAATCATTGCAAGTGCTGCAATCAGTTATTTCAGGTAGTGGACTGACCAAATCATTAAACCAGGTAATGTCGCTGGTATCGTCTAGGCGAAATTTGATTCTAGACAAGTAAATAGTCTTAGATTACATTTGCAAGTGTAAAAAAATGCTCACCCTTCTAGTCCAGAAACCTCACGCTTGCCTTCAAATGTACATGAAATTATCTGTATCGTGAATAAAATTGATGTCTGAAAACTTTGTCAATATTAATTTGAAATGAAATACCTCCCATGTTCCTAGAAAAGTGTGCTCCAACGCCATGTTAATGTTAATGCTATGCTCTTGCTCAAAGTGGGGTTCAGAAGAGTTTATTCGTGAACTTACGCCACACTACCACCGAAAAATTTGTGGCATGTCACATACGTGAGATATTTACGCAGTCCACATTTTTACGGTATATATTTAATGGTTTTCGTGTGATTAATTACAAATGTTATACTGCTCTATCGCTGGCAACTAATAATACATAGGAATAATTAAATGCAATCTATGTACCTTTGCGCATGCTCCATTGTAAATACATACACAGACATATATATGTATATACATACATATGTACATAGAAAATTGTCTCTCTTCTACGTAGGTTAAGAGACTTGTATTTTACTGAGCTAAATTTAAGCTTTTGTAAGAAAAATATTACATTTTGTCACAAGATGACAAACGTATATAAAAAGTTTCTCCAAGCACAGATCTATTGAAATATTTGGTTTGAAAATTACTACAGCTGTTTGAATCTCACAAATTCACTACATATGAATGGCTACATATGAATGTCATATATGCCATTGCAATAAAAAGGATAAATAACTATAGTTTTTTGTGAAAATGTATGTGCATAAAGATATATGTATGTATTGTACATATGTACATACAATTGCCATAATCTACATATATGCGTAAAAGCTCAAGCAAGACTTTGATTGTAAATTAAAATTATATTATTATATTATGTAGCTATGATAGACAAAATTGTATTTTCTAATGTATAATCTGATCTATTATTATTTTTTATAACATAAAAATATATAATATATAAAAAGTAAGAAAAGTAAGAAAGCGTAAGTCAGCGCTGTTAGTTATTTATAAACACAGAAAAAATTATTGGGCTTATGCAAAATATTGACTAAAAAAAATGTTTCCTCGGGTTTTTAACTTGTACCTAAAAAAACAAATATTTGTATTTAAAAAAAAAAAAAAAAAAAAAAAATCTTAAAGCGTTGCCGTGTTCCGATCCTCGAACTTTTTCTTGACTCGCATCACTTTTACCAAGAGCGCCATTCACTGCTATAGCACCTTCTAGCAAATCTAAACTAAAGCACTACTGGCCACGTGGCTTTGCTTTGGCCAAACGTTTGGTTTTTTCAGCATTTTGATCTATATTTATTTATACCCTGAACCCATTGAAAATGAGAAATCAATGTATAATGGTTTTGTTAAAATGTATGTAACAGGCAGGAGGCGTGGTAGACCCCATAAAGTATATATACTCTTGATCAGGAAGACGAACTGAGTCGATATAGCCATTTCCGCATTGGTTTATTCCGATAAAGGTTTTAATCGATAACAATAAAACGGGCATAGTTATTGAATTTTGGAAACAAACTTGATCTGCGCGTGCTATTTACGGACCTACAAAAAAATATTAAGAGTCTAGCTTTTATAGGTTTACACCTTCGACACGTCCAAACATACGGACAGACGAATAGACGGACGGACGGACGGACGGACATGCCATGCCTCTTTCTGCCCTGATTTTTCTTTTTCAATTATGATTTCCCAAGCCATTATGCCTGTTACATACATTTAACAAAACTATTATACCCTGATTTCTCATTTTCAATGGGTTCAGGGTATAACGTTTAAGTAAAAACGTTGCAGTTGGGCGCAACCGACTGCTTGATTCTCTGTTCCCATAGGGCTTTTGGTATATTATTTTTACTGTCGAAAAACTGTCATGTCCAGATTTTAAACGCCTCACAGGGTTTATTTTTTTTATTTTAGTTTTAACTGAAGAGCCGTGGGAAATAAAATTTTTCCAATATGGTACGCCCCTAGTAACGTACCTGTGTGCCACACACCGAAAGGAGTGTAAAGATAGTTTTTGTGTCCTCAATAAAGGAAACCTCCAGTAACTCAACTGTCAAATTTTAAAGTTTCTAGCTCTAAAACTTTAGGGCATATTAACTTTTGCCACGCTCTCTATGGGCGTAGATATATACTCCATATCTTTTCGATGCAATTTTTTACTCTGCTCCAAAGGAAAAGAGTATTGACTGCTCGACTAGGAGATGCAATGAACAGACCGAATAGTAATCAATAATTTTACGCTTCTTATACACGTATATAGCAAACAACACATGCAGACGTGTAACCGCGCATTTTACGATACAAAATCTTTGTTTCATTACACGTACCTACACAATAAATCTGAAATCACGTTTAAAAAACGAAAAGAAATTATCAATTGTTATCGATAGTAAAAAAATGAGGTGAGCTATCGATAAAAATGACGTACTGCGTATGGTATACATGAGTACATTTTAAATTTCAAATCTTTAACTTTTGTAGTTTACGATTGACTCACAATTTAATACCCTGAAATTTTCACATTTATGGAGCGTAAGCTTACAAATTTTTTTTACCAGTGTACATATATATTCAATTCAATATTTCACTTATGATTATTACAATAATTAAAAATCTATTGTCAATATATCAATTTTTCATTCCTGTTGACTAAAATTTCAAACTTAATTTACTATTTGAATCATCGTCTCACATGGACAGATAACACCATCGTCTCATTTGGACGGATAACACCATCATCTTACTTGGACGGATAACACCATCGTCTCACTTGGACGGATATCGCCAAATATTGCCACGCCACAACAATGCATCAATTATACATTCGCTATTTCCATTTAAATTCTTAAACACCATCTCTGTGGTCTTCCGCCAGTCACAAAAATTACCATGTTCAAGGTTATTGCAACTTCATTGCAATTAACCACATCAAAAAAGGTCATTTTCATCACTCAACATATCCTCTCACACGGATATCAAAATAATCTTAATAAGTCTCAGGGTATTCCAATTCATAACAACATTTATACGTTCTCTTACTATGCAATGACTTCAAAATGTATCTGTTGCCTTCTAAAACTACAATAACCAAAAGTGGTCCGATAAATTATTGCATCCAACTTGGTCTGATGTTCTTTATTTTTCAATAGAACATAATCATCAATTTTGTGTCTAATGACATTCGATTTATTTTTATCGAATCTGGTTTTGTCGTAAATAGCCTGGTTATTTTTGTTTTCTAATGTCTCTAATATCTACTTTATCAATCTCTGTATCGCATGGTGGAATCAAGCTCAGAGGACTTGCGTCTTTGCCGAGTAGCAACTCTAGAGGACTTGCTTTGGTTACACTACTAACTGTGTAATTCAACCCAAGTTGTACCTTGCCTAGAGCATCCTGCCTAGACCGGGTACTCGATTTAACCGCGGACAAAAGATTTTTAAGAGTGCTCACAACGCGCTCAGCTTTTCCATTCGAGTGATTTATTCCTGTGGCTATAAAATAAAGTTTAAGCTTCAGTGACGCACAAAACTCTGCAAATTTTAAAGGTGATGTAATGACATGAAAGCCCGGCGACAGTATTTCTCGAACAATCTCAATGTCGTTATTCAAACACTCATCGCCCAAAACATGGAATAGCATTTCAATACAATAACTGCTAAATTTTACGGTACTTAGTATTTGCAATGTACCACAAATGCTGTCATTGCCAATACCTTTCAACATTACTATTTTGTTAATTTTTTCCGACTAACTTAGCACTTATCTTCTGTTTAATCAATGAACATTCCGATCCAGATTCAAACGTTGTCATGAAGGTCTCGCCTTGATAAACCACATCCTCCACGTCCATCTTACGCTATTTAGTAGTGGGTGACGTCACCATACGACTAGCATAATTGGAGACACATTCTCCGTCAGTTGGGCTACTTGATAACAATGTTAAATTTTACTGTTAAATTTTACGGTACTTAGTATTTGCAATGTACCACAAATGCTGTCATTGCCAATACCTTTCAACATTACTATTTTGTTAATTTTTTCCGACTAACTTAGCACTTATCTTCTGTTTAATCAATGAACATTCCGATCCAGATTCAAACGTTGTCATGAAGGTCTCGCCTTGATAAACCACATCCTCCACGTCCATCTTACGCTATTTAGTAGTGGGTGACGTCACCATACGACTATCATAATTGGAGACACATTCTCCGTCAGTTGGGCTACTTGATAACAATGTCAAGAGTATAGCCGCTGGTGTTTCTACACTGGCAAACCGTTTCCAACGGTGTATGTAGCACACCAACAAAGACGCTGGCAGCTACGTGAAAATTGTGCGGACGGCTTGGCTTGTTAACGCACGCGTTCCCTCTCTTTCTTTCACTCACTCACTCACTCTCGCTTTCGAGATGAAGACAGGTGCAACGGTAAAAGCTGCAACCCGCACCGACATGCACAAAGATGACGAACATTGTTTTAGAGGCTTTTTCGCCTCGTAGGCATTTGAATATGCAAAAACATTTCACTCGACAGCTGCACAGCTGTTTATCTAACACAATCAATCAACTAGTAGGACAAGCTTCTCACTTTCTTTAACTTTAATTGTAATATCAACGAATTTACTTTTGCTAGCAAAGGTATGTTTTTGTATGTTTCAGGAATTTAATTATTTTGTAGATATTTTCGGGGTTGAGTTTGTTCTGTAGTATAGGCAAGTTCGTTTCCTTCAATTCCGCAGGGGCTGGGTATCCAAAGCAGTTTTATTTTAGGGGTAGATTTGTAAGGAGGGTTCTGATCGTTATGGAATATAGATTATTGTTGTTGATATTACAGATGAATTTTATAAACGCTGCTCTTTTTATCATTAATTTGATTACATCGAGAATAGCTATGGTTTCAACTGATAGGATGCATGAGTACTGGGGTAGGATGCATCTTTTTAGGATTTCGTTTTCGGTGATGTTTGGAAGAAAATGTTGTGTTCTTTCACTAACCATACAACACATAGACTAGACAAGTAGAACAAACGTTTTCAGCGCATAGTGAAGCCTCATGCTCGTATCGGTCGCTTATCGCTTCAGGCAGTAAAAATATTGTCCGGCATAGTCAGTACGAGCGTTCAACCGAAATGTTGAGGAGGATGACAGTATGCTATTTTTCCTTGCTCTCTATCTCTCTCTCTCTTTCTCTGCTCTCTCAAATATATATGTATGCACAAGCAGCAGCAGCTCACGAAAATTCAAATTTGTTGTTTTAGCAATATAGAGTATAGCTTGATGCATCCTGGCACCTGTGAATGTATATGAACTTCCTTACACAGCTAAATCTTTAATAGCCCACGGCCCGATATATTCAAAAGAATTAAATAAACTCAAGCGACCGATACGAGCAAATACGAAGTTGATTGGTTCGCCATGCGGTCTCGCTATACGCTGAAAACGCTTGTTCTACTTGTCTGGTATATGTGTTGTATGGTTAGTGGTTCTTTGCATAATATTATGATTTCTGGTGCTGACACTAATTTTCTTTTTTTTTTTGGTTGCCGTTTTTATACCTTGAGCCCATTGAAAATGAGAAATCAGGGTAAAATGGTTTTGTTAAAATGTATGTAACAGGTAGAAGGAGGGGTGGCAGACCCCATAAAGTATATAAAGTATATATTCTTGATCAGGACGACGAGCTGAGTCTATTAAGCCATGTCCGTCTGTCCGTCCGTCCGTATGTGTGAACGCGTCGATCTAGGAACTATAGACTTGATTTTTTTTAGGTTCGTGTATATAACGCGCAAATCAATTTTTTTTTTTTTTTTTTTTTTTAAATTCGATAGCTATTACTGTCTAATTGTTATCGATTTGAAACCCCATCAAGATTCAGTAATAAATTTTTATTTTGGTCATCTTTGGAGCTAGAGTTTATACAATTATACAATTTTGACTTGTATTATATTTTGAAAAATACGTATTTCTTTATCAAACTTATACATATGAGCGTCATGTCATTTAAAAATTTGATTACAAAAGTCCATCTAGAAGATGCCTTATTCAACAAATAAGTTTCCATAATATAGCCCCTTTTCCAAGCGTAGCCGCTGCTTAAACTGCGCAGTAAGCAGAGCGCGTGGTTATGCTTATGTGTGTGCATATGTTGCTTGCATGTACATTTATACATTTATATTCGTATATTTTAAATAAGCAATAATATATGTAAATCATATGCGTGCATTCTCGAATTTTCTAAATGTCGAAACTGCTTAAATTGATTGAATTGTAGTTGAATTATCAGCTGTTACTCCAGTTTTGCATTTGTTATCAGCTGTTCAAGCAGTGAAGTGGCGGTGTTAGAATCGGTGCACGGCGGCTAGAGAACCCAGTTTCGGAACCAGGCCATGGCAGTATTTTCTTTTTTTTTTTCTTTTTTTTCTCAAACATAAAGTGACAAGGTTCAGGAGATCTCTTAGTCGGGCACCCCCGACTAGAGCTTTCTTACTTGTTGTAATTAAATTAGCTTTACTTACATTAATAAGAGTGTGTATGTTGCAGTTATGTTTTAATGACATTAAGTTTGTTGATTATGGCTGGTTGAATGTTTTTTATGTGCGAGTCCCATTTGCATTTGTTGTTTATAGTTAGTCCAAGAATTTTTAGATTGGTGAATGATGGAATGATGTTGTTGCATGATATATTGCAGGTGCAGTGATGTTATCGGCAAATGTGGAGGTGTTTGGATTTTTGTATGGAGGATAGTGATGCTTATGAGTATGAGCACCATTCTTGGATGTTGGCGAAGAGGTGGTCAAGATTGTATGTTTGATTTTTTAGTTTGTTGAGTGGGATGATGAGGAAGAAATCGTCGACGTAGGCACTGAACTTTATTTCTCTCTGTAGACTGAGAGTTGGAGAGTTTGTTGTAGGTTATTAGGAACAAAATGCCGTTATTGAGTGGATATGACCGGTTTTTTATATTTTGTATTTCTGCTTTATTTTCCTGTTGGTCATAAAGCTTTTAATAAAGTTTGTGGTTTTTGGACCTACTTTCCAGCTAATTTGTTGGTCAATGATGCTGTGCACTCCGACCCTGTCGAAAGCCTTTCAAAAATGAAAAAAAATGAAAATGACTTTTCTTTCTTAATGAGCTGGTTATCAGGTGACCTGCAAAAGTAGACCGACTGAAACCGATTTACCGTGATGTTGTTTTGGGCTACAAACCACCATATGCATTTGGCTATTATTTTTCTATGGTTTTGGATAGGCACCAGTTAAGGGAGATTGGTCTATGAGATTGTGTATTACAACCTATTACTGCATTATTTGAGCTGGATTTCAGTATAGGGATGACTAGGCTGGTTTTGAAGAACTGAGGGATGATGTTGTTTAAATTACAATTGAAGAGATCGGTTATTCTGGTTTTTAGCGCGAAGGAGGTGTTTTCAATCATGGGATAGGATATTCTATTTAGGCCGGGAGTTGTTCCATTAAGGGAGTTTAGTACAGCTAATAGTTCTAATTGTGTTATTTCTGTTTCTATTGTTTGTGCTTTTTGACTGGGTATGTAGGTCGTTGGTTTGTATATGTATTTATTGGCAGTGCGGTTTTGGTTGAAGTTTTCGTCTTTCGTGTAATTCGACCAGTGTTGAGAAAAAAGATGGGTTATGTGAGTTGTGTCTATCGCGAGCGAGTTGTTGGTTGTATCTGTGATTCAATGAATAGTTTTTGTTGAGTTAAGTCCGCAGAGGCATGGGATGTTTGTCCAGATTTTGTCGGAGGGGGTTGGGTTTGATTGTGGACGTGAAGATTGACAGGGCTTTGGTTTTGAAATGCGTTAGCTGCTTTGTATTTAATTAGATTATCAGTGCTATTGGCGCGTATAAAATTTTACCAAGTTTTTTAATTTATTTGCCATGAGCTCAGTCAGGTTCTTGTTCCACCAGGGGGTGTTTTTGCTGTAATGGTGTGAGGCTGTTTGGGATATACTGTAGTGGGCGTCTTGTAGGTTTTTTTTTTACGATTGCGGCTTCTTTATTAATGTTTGTACTTTTGGGTATGGTTTCATTCATATCACTAGCTAACTTTTTGAATAGAGGCCAGTCGGCTTCTTTTATTTTCAAAAAGAGATTAGGATTGGAAAGTGATCGCTTCCTTGAAGGTCGTCAATTATTTTCCATTCGGTAAAGCGGTAAGTTGGAGAGAGCATAATGAGAGGTTTATATGGGTAAATGTGTTGTGAGTGGATAAGTGGGTTGGAGAACCGTCATTAAGCATGGTAAGGTTGTCGTTTAGAAAGAGTTTTGCTAGGATACTACCTCTGTTGTTGTCGTGAAGTGATCCCTCGCTGTGATGTGCGCTGTAAAAAATCATCTAGGATAATTTGGTTGGTGTTGGTTTTGTGTGGTTATAGCTACGCTACCGAATCGGTTGCAGGCTGTATTGGTGTAAATTTTATAGTTTTTTGGGACGGAGATAAGTATGCAAATCTTGTAATAGTAAGTTTCTTGGAGACATATGATTTGTGGTGAGTATTTTTTTGTTATAGTTAAGAGTTCATTGTAGTTGTGTGTGTATCTTTTTATGTTCCATTGTATTATTTTTAGCATTGCTGTGGTTTTAGTTATATGGTGTTAAATTACGTATTTCTTTTTGTTTAAGTTTGAGTTGAAGGTGAGTAAAATCTATTATTTTTTAGATGGACTCGCTGTCGCTATTGTTTGTGAGTTGGTTGCTGTTTGGGATTTTGGTTTTTGTTTTAGCTTTGGTGGGTTTAAGTTAGTACTTAGGGTCTTCTGCTACGGTTTGCTGTTGATAATTTTTTGATGCTGTGTGAGTATTGTTTCGGTTGATCTTGTTGTGGTTAATTGTGTTGTAAATGAGTTATGGCCCGGGGGTGTAACCGTATGTGGGGATATTTTTAGTTGCTGCGGTGCTTTGTTTGTGTGTGTATTTTGTCTTGAATGATGTGTGGCTTGGTGTGTGTGTTGTTGTTGTATGTGGTCTTAGCTGTGCAAGTGTTTTAACGTAGGTGTTTCTCAACTGTTAATTGTGTCTGCTGTAGTATATATCAAGTTTGGTTTTGTGATGGACTGGATAGCAGCTTTTTATTGCTGTTAGTTCTTGTTGATTTAGGAATAAAGGGCATTTGCAGTCGAGTGGACTATGTTGGTGGTTGATTTCCGAGCTATTAATGCAGTTTAGGAAGTTCTTTGTGTTGTTGCAGTGTTTGCTTTCAGAGCAGATTCTATATGTTTCTGAACTTTTACAAATGCTGGTAGGGTGCCCAAAGCGAAGACAGTTTAAGCATCGTAGTGGGAGGGGAATGTAAGGTCAATCGAGGACGGTTTCTTAGCCATTCTTAAATTTTTCGGGAAGTTTGTGTGTTTCGAATATTATTGTGATAAGTCCTGTGAGTGTGCTGCTTTCAGTGTTTGTGTTACTTGTTTTTTTTTTTTTTTTTTTTTTTTTTTTTTTTTATAGAATTTTACATACTTTGCATAATTTTTTTTTTTGGTTATTGTTCTTGTTGCATTTCGACTTCACTTATGTTACGTAGATCATTGCAGTTTATTACAAATTTCGTAAAGTTTAGTATTTTGTGTTCTGTTGAGGTAATGTCGATGGTTGTCATTTTGGTAATTCTACGTAGTTTTATAGCTTGCAGACTGTTTTTAGTTTTAATAAGAAGTGCGCCGTCTCTGGTTTTTTATACATTTGCACTTCTCCTCCTGCCTGCATATAGTTTTTTTAATGATGAATTGTGCTATTTTTTCAAATGATTCGTTGTTTTTTCATTCGTTTAGTTGTATGTTCTTGCATTTGCTCAAATCAGTTCGTTCGTGCATGGTTTTTGTTTATGGTGTGTTGGTTTTTGTTTATTATTATACCTTGAACCGTCCGTCCGTTTATATGATCGCAGCGATCTCGCAAACCACAAAAGCTAGAGATCTGAAACTTGAAATTTATATTTGTGTATACCATACGCAGTACGAGTTTATCATTTCGATAGCCTTTTCCATTTTAAGTTTATGCTCTAAAATGTGGAAGTTACAGGGTGTATTTTGGTACACCAAACCCCCCAAAAGGGCGTAAAAATTATTTTGGGCTATCGATAGAGGAGGTAACCTGTAGTTTAAATGTCTAATTTTAACCTAAGACTGTAGGAGATATATATTTTTTCGATAAGGCAATCGTGTGTCTAGAGGTTAGTTATAGTCGCTCTGATTTCCATTGTTGAAAATCGCTTAATCGTATTCCGTTATTCCTGCAATTATAGCATATGATTCAATTTATGGCTGTCGCTCTTGCTCGTAATCGCTTGCTTGAATATTAAAATTTTGTTGTTATTTGTCTGTTTGGATTAGTGGTATTGGTGGTCATATCCCGGTTTCAAACTGAGGCCTCTTCATGTAGTCGATTTTTTTACTATTATTTCTGGCCAGTTTTATTGTGCTGGGCGTTTTGTTTGATTTTGTTGGTAATTTGGAAATTGAAAATGAGTTAGTGAATGACTGACGTTTCGGTTCGTATAAGGTGGGTGCTAAGTCGTCATGAGTTGTTATATAGCTCTGGTTATCAAGTTTTAATTAAATGAAACGCGCAAGGAATGTCTAATGGTTCCATAATGCCCAAAAATCGGGATGCGTTCTACGTTACTACGATTTAAAAATCCCACACAGTTTATTTGGATGAGGAACAAATTTTTATAAACATTTTGGAAGAATTCTCCTACTGATTAATATTTTCTTGTACTATTGTAGTCATCTGCTACTTTAAGGTACCCAAGTCAACCTTTTCTCTCTGTCTTTCTTGCTCGCCGGTTTTCAACCTTCTATTGTGTTAGAAACCTTTTCTTCTTTTATCCTCGGCTTGAGTCGCCCGTACGCCTCGGCAACTCAACTTCACCACGGCTTACGCTCTTCACCCCCGAGCCATGCCGCAGGGTTGCATTGCTTAATCTTAATCTCTCTGATATTCTATTATCTTCTTCATCTACGATTCTTAATCTATCTTATATTCTATTATCTTCTTCATCTACGCTCCTTGCGCTTACCCAACTTATATACTATCTTAACGTACTTATACTATCTTAACATACTTATGTACTATCTTAACGTAACCTACGCTTTGCATGTAAGGCGGTTCGTCCAGAGGCCGCCTTACACCCCCCCCCCCTTACTTTAGCTGTGACACGACCACCCCTCCTGTAGGTACCACCGTCACGTTATTAGAAACCTCCACACCGTCCCCTTCTAGTTCCTCGTCGCTCTCGTCGTCGCCCTGCTGAAATCGCTTCAGCTGCGATATATTAGCCACTCTTTTCTTGCGTTTGCTCGGCTTCGCAAGGCGCACGACGTTGGGAGAAATGAAGTTAACCACCTTGTAGGGGCCGTTAAATTTGGGTGCCAACTTAGCGGCAAACACTTCTGCCGTCTTCGAGAGTTGATGCTGCCGCAACAAAACAGCAGATCCTAAAGTCGGCCTCCATTCCCGTCGGCGCAGATTGTAATAGCGACCCTGATCCTTCGAGGCCCGTTGTAGATTGCTGCGAACTGTCGTGTAGACTTCCCATAGTCTCCTCTCTTTCGCGTTTGGACTCAGTTCCCTCGTCGCTGACCCAGGGGTGACCCCGTCGTACAATGTAGCTGGCAAGCGCAGCTCTCTTTCCAACATTAGGAAAGCCGGGCTTAATCCCATGGAATCCACTACACTGGAATTGACTGCTAGCGCTATCTCGGTCAATAGTTCGTTCCACGAACTTTGATGACCCTCGATGAACTGCACTATCATAGTCTTGACAATCCGATTCGTCCTTTCCGTGGGATTTTCCTGTACGGGGCAGTGTACTGAAGTTCCACTCCCAGGGACTCCATGAAAGATCGGAAGTTCCTGCTAGCGAACTGCACTCCGTTGTCACACACCAGCGTTCTCGGTATTCCGAATCTGCTCAAGATGTGCTCTCGAAACGCTGCCTGCAGAAGAGTGGTTGTCGCCCTATTCAGAGGCACCAACTCCACCCACTTTGCCAACTCATCGTGGAACACCAGTAATACGGTGTTTCCAAATTTCGAGCGAGGCAAGAAACCCACAAAATCGGCGCATACAACCGACATGGGCTAGGCTACCTGCCTCGTCAGCTTCTCTTGAACTTCTGACATGTTTCGCACCGCCGGACGTATTTGGCGACATCTCTAAACATGCCCGGCCAGTAATACCTCTGTGCTAACCTGGCCGCCGTCTTCCTCACACCCTGATGCCCGACCGTGGGCGAATCATGACATTCCAGCACCCTGCCTCTCTGACCACCAGAGATGCATAGCTTCCATGGAATGTAATCCTCCTCATCCGTCCGATGCCCCAGATTCCGATACAATTGTCTATTTTCCTCAACGTAGTCCTTGAACTTATTTGGTTTCTTCACAATTCTCTCCTGCATCTTCGCGATCCATTTGCAAGGTGGTTCGACAACCATCGCTTGCTGCATCGCCCCTCGGACTGCTCCCTTGCGCAAGCAAGGTCCATGATGGTCTTTGCTTGGGCTCGTGAAATTGAGCTTTTCGCAAATCCTGTTCTGAACGCTAGACGCTCGATCGCCAATGCACGGCGCCATGCTCCCTAGGAGGGGCTCCGACCCCTTCACGTAACGTGCCTCCAACTCGGCTAAGCGCGCACAGATTGCTGCAGAATGGCCACCACTCTGAACAAAAGTCGACAACCTCTTTCGCAGCTCCTTTACTCGGCCGTCGCTTTCTAACCCAAATTCTTGGGTTATGACGATCAGCTCTTCTTTGCAGCGCTGATACACCCAGGGCACGCCCACCCTCGGATTCTGGCACTCACCTAATTCCATTTGTAGTTTCGTATGTGTGTGTGTGTTTCTTTCTTCTCTTTTCCCTCTCCGTGCACACGTTCCACAATCGTTTTTTATTTTATTTTATTATATTTTTTTTTCACCTCAAAAAAAAAAAATCTTGTCCACTGTGCACTCGTTCCAATCACGTTACGCCAAAAGAGTATGCTGGGGTCGAGCCGACTTAACACCTATTATGTCCTTTCACCAACTGCCACCTTTATTTGGGCATATGCGCGGCTCTTTATGCGCGGCTCTTTATGCGCGGATCTTTGTAAGGCTACTTTTTTAGCCGGGGCAGATCTCAATCTGACCAGGGCCACTCACAAGACATTTGTAGAGCGGTGGGACACGGGCTTAAGGGATAGGGTGGATAGGTGGGATAGAAAGGTGGTTGGTTGGGTTTTCTAAACACCTGATTGGGACGTCGCCTCGGTCAGATTACCGGTTAGTTACGAGGGAGTCCCTATGGAGGTAGTACCCCTGGCGAGGAACATGCAATGCCTTGCAGCCGACGTTCACTCCTCCACGAGGGTTTTCTGGCAACGCTACGACTACCGGTTAATAATAACACTTTTAGGTTCTCGACGGGATTTGAAAAGTCGATTCACCAGCATTAGTTTCTACAAGGTTAGGACAGGTTATGTCCGAAATTAAGAGACGTGATGTTTAGTTTAGTAGTTATTTATTACATTTGGGGTTGCTTTCTATCTGGCTATTCTATTCTATTCTTTTCTACACGGCCCTGCCGCACCGGTTCTTCGGAGCCTTAGCGCTCCCAACGTTACTCATGGCTTTTGTTCTTTTCGTATCTCCAACCTTTTCTCTCTGTATTTCTTGCTCGCCGGTTTTCAACCTTCTCTTGTGTTCGAAACCTTTTCTTCTTTTATCCTCGGCTTGAGTCGCCCGTACGCCTCGGCAACTCAACTTCACCACGGCTTACGCTCTTCACCTCCGAGCCATGCCGCAGGGTTGCATTGCTTAATCTTAATCTCTCTGATATTCTATTATCTTCTTCATCTACGATTCTTAATCCATCTTATATTCTATTATCTTCTTCATCTACGCTCCTTGCGCTTACCTGACTTATATACTATCTTTACATACTTATACTATCTTAACATACTTATGTACTATCTTGACGTAACCTACGAATCTCTTACATGTAAGGCGGTTCGTCCAGAGTCCGCCTTACAAGCTGTTCGAGTTTGTACGAAATTAACTACTCGTTTGTGATATAATATTTTGTTTTGACAATAACCAAGTAAATAACTAAATGGTAATGAATAAGAGTAAATATATTAATTATATATCTGTTATTAATATTTATTTTATGTTTCTTCATCTTTATACCCTGAACTTATTAAAAATGGGAAATGGTATAATGATTTTGTTAAAATATATATTACAGGCAGAAGTATATATATTCTTGATCAGGACGACGACTGATTGACTGACTGCCCGTCCTTCTTTTCGTATGTGTGCACGAGTCGATCTCAGAATTGAGAATTGTAATAGGTCCGTATATAACCAATAGCTATTTCCGTTTAATTGCTATCGATCTTTGAAGCTAGAGTCTCCAAATTTCAAATTTAGTTTCATGCGTATTATATACAGTTTTGATTTTTGTTATATTTTCGATCCGGCTCCAAATTTTTTTAATTGAAGTTAATCTGCAAATACAGCCAATATGTGAACGAGTTTGATTTTTCTCAAATGACGGATATTCAATAGAATATATAGATTATATGCTGAAAATGTCATGAAAGTCCATTAAGTAACACAGAAGTTACTAAACAAATGGCTTGGCCAATTGTCAGAAGCATGTGGCAATCAGCGCCAAACGATGGCAAGAATAGGTAGTTTTCAATTACATATATAAATAGCCTAGTTAAGCTGCCTATACATTTAACTTTAAAAAGTACGATTAATACCCACAGTTACACATAAAAGCAGCTCACACATCCCATGTCTAAAAACTTTGTTCCCCAGTTATTAATTAATACTAAAGGCAGGACTAGAGTAATTCAGACAAATAGCGATCTACCCTAGATTCCGAAGACCATAGGGCAACCAAACCTCCTAAAATGGATTCAGGTGGGGCATCACCTCCCATATCCCCATCTCTTGACGGGAAGGCCAATAGACTCACAACGTGTCCTATGGAAATATTGGCTTTTCTCAAGGAATTCGATGAAAACCCAGCAGCCCTAGGCGAATTCATAGCCAGCGTAGAAGAAATATTCTTGCTAATAAGAAATTATAATCGCACTTCAAACGGACAACTGTTACTCAGAGCTATTAGAAACAAAATTGTTGATCACGCAGAAGAAGGGACTTTATCTGAGATAACCTATATATATGGCCAAATATCTTTTTACATATCCAAAATAAAAGAGCAGTCCTTCTCATTCGTAAGAACCGGTAATCACAGCCCAGAAAGCGTTATCAAGAAAAAGCTTCTATCCGAAGTAAGCTTCATCAATCTAAAGAACATATGAGCTGCACCAAATAGAATGAACTTTTGTAAGCCAAACCAAATCGACCTAAAACAACAACACAACTACAACACGGGATACTACCACAAAAACAAAACACCAAGACCGTACAACATATTTGACTGTAGAGACAAGAACGCCAACAGGGTTAGTTACCCCTTCAGATATAAAAAAATGAACGATGCAACCTAAATAAAGTTGAGGCACGTATAAACGATCCAAACTTATGCAAAATCTATAATACTGTAATGTGAAACACCGTATATTTTATTTGCATTCGTTCTTTAATGGGTTATTAGGAATGGACAAACACCTCGTCTTGTTTAGGAACCGCTAACACGAATTTTCCAATCTTCCAAATCTTAAGATCTTGTAAGGCAAGGTAACCTTCACCTATCCGAACTGCCAACGAAGATCTCTATTTAAGTGAAACATTAGTTGGAAAAGACCTATCTATTTCGGAAGGTCTATAAAATTAATCTAATGTCATAGCCAAATAAAAACCGTCAATAGATCCATGGACAATCAGATCGATTACTCCTACGACCCTATAAACATACAAACTTGTAATGAAGGTCACTTCTTGTAGCTACGAAATCTCAAGCAGAAATGATAAAAACGGATTACCTGAACAGTGAAGAAAAATCCGGTATCATAAAATCTTAAAAATTTTTTCGATATTTTTCATCAAGAAGACTCACATCTTATAATTACAAATTGAATCACACATCCCATACCCAAACATACCAGCACATGTAAAGTATATTATTTTTTCAAATCATTACAACATCTCTCTGCAAGCACTACAATTTTCTCCTTATTATAACAAAAATGTGTAATGTATGTAACAAGCAGAAGGAGGCGTGGAAGACCCAATAAAATATATATATTCTTGATCAGGGTGACGAGCTGAGCCGATTTAGCCTTGTCCGTCTGTCTGTCCGTCCGTCTGTCCGTATGTATGCATGCGTCAAACTCGGAACCTAGAAGAGCTAGAGACTTGAATTGAATTGAATTTTGTAAGGTCCGTATATAGTACGCGCAGCTTGTTTGAAAAATTCGATACCTATACCCGTTTTGATGTTATCGATTAAAAACCTTATCGAAATGCAATTTTTAAATTATATCTCGTACATCTTCGGAGCTAGAGTTGCCAAATTTTGTATTTAATTCCATATGTATTTTACAGTCTCAATTTTTGTTATATTTTGGGTACCACGCCCCCTTCTCCCAAACTGGCAAGAAACGTATTTCAAGTACTAGATAATTGTTCTTTGGAAAATACGTATGTATAAATATCTTTATTACGCTCTAAAAATTTGATATGAAAATCCATCCACAAGAAAAATTTATTTAACAATTAAATTTCCATAATATAATCCATACTCCAGCCCAAGCGCATTTGCTGCGTTAACTCTGCACTCCGCAGAGCGCATGCCTTTGCATGTGTTGTTTGTTTATACATACATATTTGTATATGATAAATAAGCATAGAATGTTTGGAATAATGGATCTTTGCAGGGTTTAGCGGATCTCTTAGTCAGCAGTCTCGACTAGGACACTCTTACTTGTTTCAAAATTATTTTATCCAAATCGCATTCCCTTAGAAAAGAAATAAAATACCTGGGACACATTGTCACGCAAGAAGGTATAAAACTCAACCCTAATAAAATAGGGGTAAACAAAAATTTCCATTCCCTAAAATCAAGGACATCAAATCCTTCCTAGGCCTACTCGGCTACCACAGGAAATATTTAAAGGGCTTTACAAAAGTCAGTAATCCTCTCCCAGCTCAATTAAAGCGGAATAAGCCTTTAAACACTGTTCTGCGCAGAGCTCAGCGCTTCACACAATTATTTCATAAGCACTTTAGTTAAGAGCGGCTATTCGCCCAACATTAATATGTATTCTACTGAATGTAAGAGAAATAGTACATTCTGAAGAGATTACGGTCATCTGTTTCCGTTTTGCTCTCCCCTTTACACGCATATCCCTTCTCACGGCGCAGCGGCTTAGCATTGTTTAGCCGGTACGCGTAGATCGAACATCTTGGAGAAACTAATTATCGCTCGCTTAGTGCAGACATCCCGTGCGTTGACAGCTCTGCAAGTGAATCAAGATTAACTATCACATACAAATATAGTTGCAAACAGCACAAATGCCAAAGCCGCTTGCTCTAGACTCTACTCTGTAAGCGCGATTAACAATAATAAAGTGAACTCTTTGTGTTAAAATATCTAGCCTTATTTTCTCCCTAAAAGCTATTCGAAAAATAGCTCAACTCAATAGCTCACAAAAGGAGACTTCATACAAGAATTTGAGTAATGCAAGACACTTCTCTGCACCCACCCCATCCTGAAATACCTTGACACACAATCAACAGACGATAGCTTTTTCGCTTTTTCGACTCTACATATTCGGTAAAAGGCTTACCAATGAATTTCAAGAGCCCCAGCTTTAAGTTAGTGCACTGGAAACAACTTCTTGAGTGTGACTTCGAAGTCACATACAAGAAAGGGTCTCAGAATGTAGTTGCCGACGTACTAGAAATGGGATAGAATAGAGGTACACATGAACACCCATACCTCCACGCCTCACTAACATAATAATAACAGAGGTCATCAAAATACTGAAAACAGTGCTAAAGTCACACAAAATTCTGTTAGTCCTTGCCAATGATAATATCTTCATACTAATCAAGGATTTTTTCATTAACTATTTCTCTAACTCGAAAACATACAAAATCATCAGGTATAAGTCCCTCTCCAGGGACATCACAGATACGGACGAACAAAACCAACTTATAGTAAACTATCACAACGACAATAATCAGAAGCATTGATGAGACATACCTACATTTAAACGTGATGTCTACTTCCCCATATGAAGAAGAGGATCACCTTATTATTCGGTTCTGCGACAATTGTATAACTTTCAAGTACAGTACCTTAAACAGTGTCGCAGATCTTGACAGAAACCCGACCAAACCACTAGACATTATCCACACCCATTAGCCCACAGCCTGGTAACTAGAAACAAGACCAATATACTCAGGGCTCTGAAATTCCGACACCGACAACGCATATGTGCCAGTATATCGGATTCTACTTTATAAAAGTTAAAAGCTAATAAGTTAAGCAAATTTCACAATCAAAAATCCTCAAAACCAACGGGATTCGGTACGTTCGACGTCTTATCTGATCTTTTCGACAGCCCACAACAAGAAAGCTGCAGTTGTAAAATGGACTACTGTAGTATGTGTGTTATATACATACATACATGTCTAATGTTTATACATACATACATACATTCGATATCTGCAATACCTGTTTTAGTTGTGATAAACTGCATTTCTACTCCTTCGCTATCAAGACACCTTTTGAGTGCTATGCTAGAAAATTCACAGTCTCGGTCTGCTTTTAGTATTATTGATTTTCCTCACTGATTAAATATGCACATTAATGCGTTCTATCTAATCTATTCAAGAGTAGCGAATTTGGAATAAATGTCCATGCAGCTGAGTTTGAGAGTTTCAGTGTTTCTATGTTCAGTTTTTGCTAAGTTACAAATGTGTTATTCATTTATTATATTTTGAAATAACAATTGGCTATTAGGAAAATAGTATGTTTCACTGAAAAGCTTATTTCTTTTCTGAATTCAAGGATATAGAAGGTTTTCATGTTTTTAAAATTATTTCTTTAAAGTGAGCAAAGGATTTTATATTTTTCAACTGCGTGAGGCTCCTAAGAATTTTGGTATGGCTAGTATTAATAATTCTTTATGTATTCTTTGGATTATTTTAAAGTCGGCGTAACAATCTATAAATAATGCACTTGATTTGGTACAGAAATGTTCAATTAGATATTGCTCTGCTTTATTCACTGTCAAGATGTCATAGGTAATGTAAGTTATTTTTTCTAAAGTAATTTTCTTTTGTTATATTAGGAGTCCTTTATAAAATATGATTTGTTTATAAAGTGTTTTAGGGCATCTACGTATTCTGGTTTTCGTATGTCAATTTTTATATATTTTTTTAGAGCTGCTGTCATTGGTTTGGCTATGACTGCGAAATTGGGGATAAATTTTCTGAAATATCCGGTTAACCCAAGAAAGCCTTTAATTATTTTGGTTTTTTTTTTTTGAATTGAATATTTTTAAATAGCTTTGATTTTTTCAGGATTGGGTTTTATCCTGTCCTTAGTTATGATAAGTCCAAGGAATGTAGTTTCTTATTTTAGAAACTCGAATTTATCTAGTTATATTTTAAGATTGGCTTCCGAAAGCATTTTGAAAACTAATTGAAGGGAATGCAGGTGGAGAATATGATAATATCGTCCAGATTTGACTTGTTTGATAATGGTCGCAACAAATTATTCATACAACGTTGAAAAGTTGCAGGAGCATTTTTTAAACCAAATAGCATACGAAGATATTTATAATCGACCAACTCATGAACACCTTTCGCAAAGTCAATTTTGGTAAAATATTTAAAGCTAGGTAGCTTTCCTAGAATGTCGTCTATGTTCGGTATTGGGTTTCTGTCAGTAATAGTTATTTCGTTTAGTTTTCTAAAATCTAATTTCACAATTCGGATAAGCTAAAAAATGACTTCGATTTATAATTGGAAAATCGTTTATTAATTTAGATTTTTTATTGTTTAATGTTACTGATTGAGATTTGTAATTGCAATATTACTGCCTGAGCTTCTTTCAGCATTTTTCTGCCAATTAATAGGTCATAATCTGAAGAGAATTTGTGCAAAAGGAATTCATTACTACTCATAAATATGTTATTTTAGAGAAAATTTCCTTTTTTTTATAGGTAATTTTCCGTTATTTGTTTGATTGAGACATTCAGTATCTACAACATGTAGATTAAAAATTAAGGAGGTCATCATATTTACTGTAGAACCGAAGCTGGTTGCTGTAAATTTTCAGCTTGCTCGAATTCTCTCTCGTTACCCTGTTCTATTTCGTGTTCGGCTGTTGGTGTTTGTGTTTCTATATAATCAGAACTTTGTGCATATCCTTGTTCTTAATATTATGCATAAATATCCTTGTCCTTGATATATGTTGAGGATAAGAAGAAAAAGGGTTGAAATATTCCTGTTGTAAATATTCCTGATAATTCAATTTTTCTTGGTACGTAGCCTTCTCATATATACTCATTTTATTTTTACCTTTTTCTGCGGGTCTAGAACGTTTTATTGGAGGGTTGGTTCCACCGAAAGTGTTATTTATCGGGGCCCTTTGTAGAGTTGCATTCTGATTCTGTCCGAAACGATTTTGGTCAAAAAATTTTAATGAAAATTTGGTCTAGGTACTAGATACTAGTAAACTGGTCGAGGTGAATAAGTGTTAGTTTAAAGCATATTGTTATTGTAATTAGTATAATTCGGTTGTGGTGGACGAAATGGTTGTTGAAAATAGGGATGATGATTTTGTATGGGACATATGGTGCGTTATTTGGTTGACAAAATAGTGGGAATCTATAAGCATAGGAATTTATTGGATGTGGCCTAAAATGCTTTTCTTGTTTTAGTTTCGGTGAATTTGAATTTTGACGAGGTTCCTCCAGTAAGATGTAGTTCTTGGTTTCGGTTTTGTAATTCAACACAAGTTGTCTTCTAAGATTGGTTTGCTTTGTTTGTTTGCACAGCACTTTCGAATTTTCTTGAGATAACCAGGTATTTATATATATATATATATATATATATATATATATATATATATATATATATATATATATATATATATATATATATATATATATATTATTATACACTTCGCCGTGGAAGCTCGTGAGGAGCAACAACGCAAAGAGCAACGAGTGCTCGCAATGCAGCAGCAGCAGAGCCAGCCGGTAGCCAAGCAGCAGAGAGCGGAGCAAAGCAACCGAAAACACCCACACAGTCTCATTTTCCAGATCGCTGCATTCCAGTTGTCGAAGTCTGCAGAATGCATACTTCCCGTTTCCTATTGAGAATGCGATTTTTTCTCTATCTTTTTCCGCAAGAAGGATTTGGTAAAATCCCGATTTCAAGTCCAGTGTTGTAAAATATTTGGCTTTCCCTACATTTGAGAGGATAGCTACTATATTAGGTATGGGATATTTGTCATCGATTGTTTTCGAATTTAGTTTTCTAAAATCAATGACAAGACGTTTTTTTTGTTCCCCTGCTCATCTACTCCTTTTTTATCGATTGTTATACGGTGATCTGGATGGTCTGATAATATTATCCCTTCGTCGTTCGTCTCATTGTTAACAAACTCAGTTACTCCCAATGGGGAGGGATAAAGTTTTGAGTAGATTGGATCCTCGTCTTCTGTTCGAATCATAGCAATAATGTTCGTATTGTATGGAAGAGCTTCGTTAGGATCAGCAAAAACGCCTATTTTTTCTCTCATCATTTTTTTGAATTTTTTCTCAGTTTCTTGAGGAACTATTATTATGTTTTCAATTTCTGTGAAGTTAACATTTGGACACTTTTTAAATTGAATTAACTCAGAGCCGGATTCAGTATTTTAAATTTTATTTTTGAAGTCCAAAGTGGCATTTACTCTATTAAGAAGATCAAGACCTATTATACCATTGAAGCTGGTTAGGTTTGGAAGTAGGAAAAATGTGGTTTTAGTATTGAAAAGATACATACGGCATTTATCTTTAACTGAGGTAAGGCCATGAAGTGACTTAACCTGAAATGTGTTTTTAACTTTAATTACGCCTTTCAATTCCGGTATAGGTTTAATGTAATTTTTTGAGGCGCCTGTATCGATAAGAAGCTTTATTGTCCTACCCGCTATCGTTCGCTCTACAAACGGTAACAGGGAGCTATGTCTAAAAAATTTAGCTCTTGGAGTTCATACTCATCGTCAATGTCTGATACTTCGGCTTCTGCATTTCCAGGATTTTCCTCTTGTGAGATGTGGCTTACTCTCTGTTGATTTGGGCCTGTGTACCTAACTGTTCCGCTATGTGTTCTTTTCGGAACCTGATTTTGATACGATACATTAGAAGTTTGGTTTGATTGAGTCGGTTGTCTGAATCGGGAGAAGGTATCGACATCCATTGGTTGAGGCGGTTCTTGTTTTGGGTCTTGGTTACTGAATTGTGGTTTTTGTTAATAAAAAGGATTTTTTCCTTGTTGTGAGGTATTGTTTTCTGGAGTGACATTCTTCTGGTGCGTATGCTCTTGGCGTTGAACTTTTTCTTCATTGTTCCTTGCAAAACTGTTTGCAAATTGAAAACGTTTGTTATTCGATTCAACTTCTTGGGCCAAGGCTAGAGCTGATGGTAAGTCCTTTGGTCTTGCCGAAAAAAGAACATCACTCATGGTTTTTTTGCTCCTGAAATAAATACTATTAATGCGTCCGAACTATACTTCTTGTTCATTGAATTTGCTAGAGTTGGGTCATATGTCATAATCGTTTTGTTAGTGAGGAGTGTCAGTTTTTTCTCTACCTCCTCATAATATTCAATTATAGAAAGATTTCCCTGACGTAGGACAGACATTTCTTGTTCGATTAAGTAAATGGGCCGTTTATCAGCATACGTAAAGTCAAGTCTGTTTATGATCGCTTTGAAATTGAATGGTGTGCCACACGAACCTTTTATTTTATTCCTGAATATGCGGAATGCTTGGTAATGTTTTGGACTTCCTGCAAAATCTTCAAACGTTTTATATGCCAACTGCGCAGCTGTGTGCCATGAAACATACATTTCGATTTTTCCCTCAAACTGGGGCAGAGATTTGACCATGTCTAAGGTTTCGTCACATGGTATACTAGGATCTATTTCGGCACTTTTAAAAACTCCTACCTCGGGTACAGACACTGATGTTTTCCTAAACTCATTCTTTAGATCTTCCATCTCCTTCTTGAACATTGTTGCTTGGTTTTGAAGTGCAGAGTTAACTGCATACTCTAGTAGAGTTTTAATGCTTGCTTCGTTTAATGACATTTTGGTTTTTATTTGATTTAGTATCAGCTTATTTTTTATGTCTCCTATTAGTTATTCTAAATCGCTGTCAAATTCCTCAATTTCACATTCAATCATAAGGCTTCAATTGTGTATCATTTTTAAAAAAATTTTTATTTTTGCAAAGATTCAAATTCTAAACACTTCTAATGGTTTTAATCTTTTTGTTTATTTCTATATTTTTTGTTTTATTTTTTTTTTTTTTTAATGATTTTCCCTTTGTACTGGTTCAGTTCGTTTTTGTTGTGTGTCCTACTGTCTGTGGTTGGTGTATTAATACAGATGTCTTCGCTAGTGGATAAAGAATTTGGTAGTCGAAGAATTTGCTGCTGATGGTTGAAGAATTTATTGCTGATGGTTGAAGAATTTGCTGCTGATGGTTGAAGAATTTGTTGGATCAGTTCTCTGCTAACTCCGGTTAGTGTCTTCACTGATCGATAGAATTTTCTGGACACGTGTTGTACTGTCTCTCTCTGCACTTTGTTTGATACACTTATTATTTTGTTCTCTTAACTTTTTAGGTTTTTTTTTTTTTTTTTTTTTTTTATGTTTATATTATTGCAGTTCCTACGATGTCGGTCCAACGATGTTGAGATGCTGTTATAAACGTTAGGGTGAGTAGATTTTTCACTGTTGGGAGCCAGTTAGAAGTTGTTGGTTAGTTATTTGTGCGGAGGTACGAAATAACACAACTCCACTTGATACATCAGTTCAACTTTATTGTTCAAATCAGACTTCTTTGTGCGTTAGTTTGATATAATTTTTATCAAGTATTGAATTTTATTTATTCTTGCATTTTTTATTACTGGAATATGCGCTAGCACACGTTTGCTTTGAATGGGCACTGCACGTGTCGGCTATCGATCGACAACTGGAATGCTGCGATCTGGAAAATGAGACTGTGTGGGTGTTTTCGGTTGCTTTGTTCCGCTCTCTGCTGCTTGGCTACCGGCTGGTAGCTGCTGCTGCTGCTGCTGCATTGCGAGCACTCGTTGCTCTTTGCGTTGTTGCTCCTCACGAGCGCCACGAAGAAGTGTTAACTCCTCCTTCCTTAGATTGAAGACCGTCCTCGGATTTCCTTAAAGTTTCAATGACAGCTCTCAGAGAGTTTTGCTGTCTATTTGCTTTCCATTTCCGATACATCTTGGAAAGGAAGAATCCTATGACCAGAAGAAAGATGATGACTGCAGTAAAACTTCGCAGGCCAGGTTACCAGTTTTTTTCGACGTCTCCGATGTATTTTACATTTTCGAAGTTTAGCCTCTGAAGATAAGGTAGGCTCAAGTTTTCTTGGTGACCAGTGATGTTGAGGAGAGTTGATGTTGCAGAGCCTGGATGTCTTCGGACGCTGCTCCTCATTTTTTTGTATAGGGACCCGTTGATATTAATTTCCTCGTCGAATGTCAGCAGGAATGTACCATGGATAAATTTTTCTACTCCGCTGTCCATTTTTACTGTAGCCGTTTCCTCGTTTAGTATGAGGATACCATCGTCTACCATTTCCAGTGGCTGAAGGTGACTGGAACGTGTACTACAGTGTGCGATACCCCCAGAGTGTTGCTGTTGTGCGCATGTTGCTGAAGGTAGCTGCTTACAGAATGTCGAAGTGAGCGTAGCACTACAATTTCCGATTGGTAAAATGTTAATTTGGCAGTCAGCAACGTTGTTGTCGCCATTGAAGTTTAGTATTGTTCCATTCCACTGAACAGAACAAATGATTATCTTTTTATATACTAAGCTAGGGTTAGGGTATTTAATCATTAAGTGTACAAATTTATCGTTTAAAAATACGTTTATATAAGCTATTTCCATTAAGTCGGCTACAGTTATGTCTGAAGAGTGCTCATTTAAAATTTCTTTTATGTCTTCTGAGTCAAGAATTACTGGGTTTATGATTTGAATCTTAGCGAGTGTAATAGATAATATTATGGTTTCAAGTTCTGAAATTATAATTCTATTCCTTGTGAGTAACGTTTCATAGAGATGTCGTGAATTAATCTGTTTTTCCTTTGTGAATTTAATTTTAATATTTATAGATTCTGTTAAGTTGCTAATTTTTCTTATACCTTTGTATTTATAGCTGTCTGTCTATTAATTGTTTCTAAAAGTGTTCTCATATGACCTATATCGGACTCCAAAATTTTTTTCATGTGGGACTGTGGGAAATGTATCATTAAAGAATTTTGTTTCCTCGGCGATTTCCGAGTACATGCTTAAATTAGAGGAATGCCTAAGAAATTTGAACTCCTTCCAAATAACAGCGTTTCTGTCCATTATCGGGATATAGTCCGAGTTTGTTTAGTCAGTGATTTTTCCGGTTGTTATCGTTTCGAAAAGTAGGGGGATATAAAATTCAAGTCCTAATAAAGATATTAGATATTAGAATCTGTAACGTAAGGATATAAATTTATCTTAAATTATCCTTATGTACCTCCCCCCCTTTATAAGAACCGTTGTCCCCAAATCGGCATCCACAATAACCTCCTCAAACAGGGCAGTTAACTTATTTCCAAGACTTTTGTTCAATTTCATTAGGACTTTGTCTCCTACCTGGAAAGTTCTATTTCTTCTGTTAATGTTTAATGTTGCAATAGTAATTCCTGTGCTTTAATGATTCTATTTCTTATTTCTGTTTCAAATTCCGGTGCCGATGAATGTATTATATCTATTGGCTTTTTTCCTACAACTGAGTGAATTGTTTTGTTAAATTCTATTGTTGCATGTATAATTAATTGGACTGTGTCGTTTAATTGTTTTTCTAGTTTTAAACATCTGGCAATTTCCGCGAGAGTACTGTGGAATCTCTCTACTTGCCCATTTGATGTGCTATGGAGCGGAGGGGAATTTACAATGTCAATGTTAAAATGACTTTTTAAGAGTGTTTTAATTGTTCCTGAATTTAGGGATGGTTCGTTGTCGCAGTATATAATTTTAGCGTTAGGGTAAAAATTCATCAGCTGTAAAATGTTTGGTTCGATGTCTATTATGGTTCTCGAAGCTATTGGTTGGACAATTGCAAATTTTGAAAATTTATCGATACAAGTTAAGAAATATTTTTTGTCTGTTGAAAAGATGTCTATGTGCAGAATTTCGCCTACTTGGTTGGGGATGGGTGTTTCACCAATGACTTGTTTTTGTGGATGTCGGTCATATTTTGCCTTATTGCAAATCTTGTAATTTGCAACTATTTCATTTGCTAAACGAGTCATCTTGGGGAAATAATAATCCTCAATAATTTGTCGGAAACAATTCATCGGTTTATCTGTAGACTCGATAGTGTATGTTTGCGATAATTCGCTATGTATAGTGGCCAGATCAGATGGAGCATTTTCTTCTAAAGCATAAAGGTTCTGTCTTGAGAGAGCATCAGCGACAAAATTTTCCTTTCCTGGTTAAAAGAAAATGTGAGCATTATGCTCATCGATTAAGGATTTCCATCTCTTTATTTTCGCATTTGGGTTTTTGTCCGAAACTGCAAATGTAAGTGGCTGGTGATCGGTATAAATGTTTAAGGTTTTTACCCCATACAGATAGTTCCTTAGCGTTTTTAAAGCACAAACTATCGCGAGTAGCTCACGTTCATTTGTTGCGAAATTTAATTCATTGTCCCTTAAGGTTCTAGAGATTATGGTGATTGGCTTCTTATCTTGTGATAAGACTGCACCTAGGCCAGACGATGAAGCATCTGTCGTCAAGTCAAAAGGTTTTTGTTGATCAGGGTAAAGGAGCATTACATCTTCAGAAACTAATATATTCTTTAGTTTCGCAAAGGTCAACTTTTGTTTTTCGTTGAGTCTCACAGGGATTTTTTTGGACTGTCCGGCACTTACTTTGCTGTTGTCACCCTTTAGTATAACTGTTAATGGTTTGGCTATAGATGCAAAGTCTTTAATAATGCATCTGTAAGAGCTTGCTAAACCAAGGAATGATCTGAGATGGAACAAGGTAGTTGGCTGTTCAAATTTGCCAATTGCTTCTACCTTGCTGGGATTTGTTGTAATACCGCCACGAGATACTACGAATCCAAGATATTCAACTTTTTCTTTTCTCGCGATACTCTCATATTAGCATTGTACAATTTTTCTAATACCCAGGCAATGTGATAAACATGGTTTTCCATATACTCTGAGAATATGATTACATCATCTACATAGATGTAGCGCGACTTGCCGATCTGTTCCCTAAGTACATCATCAATTGTTCTCTGGAATATTCCAGGGGCATTTTTTAGACCAAATGGAAGTCTGCAGAATTCATACTTCCCGTTTCCTATTGAGAATGCGGTTTTTTCTCTATCTTTTTCCGCAAGAAGCATTTGGTGAAATCCCGATTTCAAGTCCAGTGTTGTAAAATATTTGGCTTTCCCTAGATTTGAGAGGATAGCTACTATATTAGGTATGGGATATATGTCATCGATTGTTTTCGAATTTAGTTTTCTAAAATCAATGACAAGACGTTTTTTTTGTTCCCCTGCTCATCTACTCCTTTTTTATCGACTACCCTCACCGGATTGTTATACAGTGATCTGGATGGTCTGATAATATTATTCCTTAAGATGTTCGTCTCATTGTTAACAAACTCAGTTACTCCCAATGGGTAGGGATAAAGTTTTGAGTAGATTGGATCCTCGTGTTCTGTTCGAATCATGGCAATAATGTTTGTATTGTATGGAAGAGCTTCGTTAGGATCAGCAAAAACGCCTAGTTTTTCTCTCATCATTTTTTTTAATTTTTTCTTAATTTCTTGAGGAACTATTATGTTTTCAATTTCTGTGAAGTTAACATTTGGACACTTTTTAAATTGAATTAACTCAGAGCCGGATTCAGTATTTAAAATTTTATTTTTGAAGTCCAAAGTGGCATTTACTCTATTAAGAAGAAGGTTTGGAAGTAGGAAAAATGTGGTTTTAGTATTGAAAAGATACATACGGCATTTATCTTTAACTGAGGTAAGGCCATGAAGTGACTTAACCTGAAATGTGTTTTTAACTTTAATTACGCCTTTCAATTCCGGTATAGGTTTAATGTAATTTTTTGAGGCGCCTGTATCGATAAGAAGCTTTATTGTCCTACCCGCTATCGTTCGCTCTACAAACGGTAACAGGGAGCTATGTCTAAAAAATTTAGCTCTTGGAGTTCATACTCATCGTCAATGTCTGATACTTCGGCTTCTGCATTTCCAGGATTTTCCTCTTGTGAGATGTGGCTTACTCTCTGTTGATTTGGGCCTGTGTACCTAACTGTTCCGCTATGTGTTCTTTTCGGAACCTGATTTTGATACGATACATTAGAAGTTTGGTTTGATTGAGTCGGTTGTCTGAATCGGGAGGAAGTATCGACATCCATTGGTTGAGGCGGTTCTTGTTTTGGGTCTTGGTTACTGAATTGTGGTTTTTGTTAATAAAAAGGATTTTTTCCTTGTTGTGAGGTATTGTTTTCTGGAGTGACATTCTTCTGGTGCGTATGCTCTTGGCGTTGAACTTTTTCTTCATTGTTCCTTGCAAAACTGTTTGCAAATTGAAAACGTTCGTTATTCGATTCAACTTCTTGGGCCAAGGCTAGAGCTGATGGTAAGTCCTTTGGTCTTGCCGAAAAAAGAACATCACTCATGGATTTTTTTGCTCCTGAAATAAATACTCTTAATGCGTCCGATCTATACTTCTCGTTCATTGAATTTGCTAGAGTTGGTTCATATGTCATAATCGTTTTGTTAGTGAGGAGTGTCAGTTTTTTCTCTACCTCCTCAAAATATTCAATTATAGAAAGATTTCCCTGACGTAGGACAGACATTTCTTGTTCGATTAAGTAAATGGGCCGTTTATCAGCATACGTAAAGTCAAGTCTGTTTATGATCGCTTTGAAATTGAATGGTGTGCCACACGAACCTCTTATTTTATTCCTGATTATGCGGAATGCTTTGTAATGTTTTGGACTTGCAAAATCTTCAAACGTTTTATATGCTAAGTGCGCGGCTGTACGCCATGAAACATACATTTCGATTTTTCCCTCAAACTGGGGCAGAGATTTGACCATGTCTAAGGTTTCGTCACATGGTATACTAGGATCTATTTCGGCACTTTTAAAAACTTCTACCTCGGGTACAGACACTGATGTTTTCCTAAACTCATTCTTTAGATCTTCCATCTCCTTCTTGTTGCTTGGTTTTGAAGTGCAGAGTTAACTGCATACTCTAGTAGAGTTTTAATGCTTGCTTCGTTTAATGACATTTTGGTTTTTATTTGATTTAGTATCAACTTATTTTTTATGTCTCCTATTAGTTATTCTAAATCGCTGTCAAAGTCCTCAATTTCACATTCAATCATAAGGTTTCAATTGTGTATCATTTTTAAAAAAATTTTATTTTTGCAAAGATTCAAATTCTAAACACTTCTAATGGTTTTAATCTTTTTGTTTATTTCTATATTTTTTGTTTTATTTCTATATTTTTTGTTTTATTTTTTTTTTTTAAATAAGCACTCTTACATGATTTTCCCTTTGTACTGGTTCAGTTCGTTTTTGTTGTGTGTCCTACTGTCTGTGGTTGGTGTATTAATACAGATGTCTTCGCTAGTGGTTAAAGAATATGATGTTGGTAGTTGAAGAATTTGCTGCTGATGCTGCTGTTTTATTTCTTTTGTTAATGTTATGATGTTGCAATAGTAATTCCTGTGCTTTAATGATTCTATTTCTTATTTCTGTTTCAAATTCCGGTGCCGATGAATGTTTTATATCTATTGGCTTTTGTCCTACAACTGAGTGAATTGTTTTGTTAAATTCTATTGTTGCATGTATAATTAGTTGGCCTGTGTCGTTTAATTGTTTTTCTAGTTTTAAACATCTGGCAATTTCCGCGAGAGTACTGTGGAATCTCTCTACTTGCCCATTTGATGTGCTATGGAGCGGAGGGGAATTTACAGTGTCAATGTTAAAATGACTTTTTAAGAGTGTTTTAATTGTTCCTGAATTTAGGGATGGTTCGTTGTCGCAGTATATAATTTTAGCGTTAGGGTAAAAATTCATCAGCAGTAAAATGTTTGGTTCGATGTCTATTATGGTTCTCGAAGCTATTGGTTGGACAATTGCAAATTTTGAAAATTTATCGATACAAGTTAAGAAATATTTTTTGTCTGTTGAAAAGATGTCTATGTGCAGAATTTCGCCTACTTGGTTGGGGATGGGTGTTTCACCAATGACTTGTTTTTGTGGATGTCGGTCATATTTTGCCTTATTGCAAATCTTGTAATTTGCAACTATTTCATTTGCTAAACGAGTCATCTTGGGGAAATAATAATCCTCAATAATTTGTTTTATGTTTTCCTGAACTGCTCTATGAGCTCTGTTATGTTCTGCAATTATTATTTCTTTTTACTCGTTTTGATCGACGACGTCCATAGTCAATTTGTTGGAATGCCAAAATTTAGTTGAAGGCAACCTTTCAACTAACGTGTTTTGAATAAATGCTAATGTCGGTAAATCGCATTTAATCGCATTCACTACGTCTTTTTGAACCACATCACATACTTTCTCGATTAAATTTTCTCTGTTTGTGAAGTGTATGAAATGTCCAAACATAATAATCATTTTCTCAGAAGCCATAATGCCTTCTTCAATAATTATTTGGTTTCGGAAACAATTCATCGGTTTATCTGTAGACTCGATAGTGTATGTTTGCGATAATTCGCTATGTATAGTGGCCAGATCAGATGGAGCATTTTCTTCTAAAGCATAAAGGTTCTGTCTTGAGAGAGCATCAGCGACAAAATTTTCCTTTCCTGGTTAAAAGAAAATGTGAGCATTATGCTCATCGATTAAGGATTTCCATCTCTTTATTTTCGCATTTGGGTTTTTGTCCGAAACTGCAAATGTAAGTGGCTGGTGATCGGTATAAATGTTTAAGTTTTTTACCCCATACAGATAGTTCCTTAGCGTTTTTAAAGCACAAACTATCGCGAGTAGCTCACGTTCATTTGTTGCGAAATTTAATTGATTGGCTTCTTATCTTGTGATAAGACTGCACCTAGGCCAGACGATGAAGCATCTGTCGTCAAGTCAAAAGGTTTTTGTTGATCAGGGTAAAGGAGCATTACATCTTCAGAAACTAATATATTCTTTAGTTTCGCAAAGGTCAACTTTTGTTTTTCGTTGAGTCTCACAGGGATTTTTTTGGACTGTCCGGCACTTACTTTGCTGTTGTCACCCTTTAGTATAACTGTTAATGGTTTGGCTATAGATGCAAAGTCTTTAATAATGCATCTGTAAGAGCTTGCTAAACCAAGGAATGATCTGAGATGGAACAAGGTAGTTGGCTGTTCAAATTTGCCAATTGCTTCTACCTTGCTGGGATTTGTTGTAATACCGCCACGAGATACTACGAATCCAAGATATTCAACTTTTTCTTTTCTCGCGATACTCTCATATTAGCATTGTACAATTTTTCTAATACCCAGGCAATGTGATAAACATGGTTTTCCATATACTCTGAGAATATGATTACATCATCTACATAGATGTAGCGCGACTTGCCGATCTGTTCCCTAAGTACATCATCAATTGTTCTCTGGAATATTCCAGGGGCATTTTTTAGACCAAATGGAAGTCTGCAGAATTCATACTTCCCGTTTCCTATTGAGAATGCGGTTTTTTCTCTATCTTTTTCCGCAAGAAGCATTTGGTGAAATCCCGATTTCAAGTCCAGTGTTGTAAAATATTTGGCTTTCCCTAGATTTGAGAGGATAGCTACTATATTAGGTATGGGATATATGTCATCGATTGTTTTCGAATTTAGTTTTCTAAAATCAATGACAAGACGTTTTTTTTGTTCCCCTGCTCATCTACTCCTTTTTTATCGACTACCCTCACCGGATTGTTATACAGTGATCTGGATGGTCTGATAATATTATTCCTTAAGATGTTCGTCTCATTGTTAACAAACTCAGTTACTCCCAATGGGTAGGGATAAAGTTTTGAGTAGATTGGATCCTTCTTCTGTTCGAATCATGGCAATAATGTTTGTATTGTATGGAAGAGCTTCGTTAGGATCAGCAAAAACGCCTAGTTTTTCTCTCATCATTTTTTTTTAATTTTTTCTTAATTTCTTGAGGAACTATTATGTTTTCAATTTCTGTGAAGTTAACATTTGGACACTTTTTAAATTGAATTAACTCAGAGCCGGATTCAGTATTTTAAATTTTATTTTTGAAGTCCAAAGTGGCATTTACTCTATTAAGAAGAAGGTTTGGAAGTAGGAAAAATGTGGTTTTAGTATTGAAAAGATACATACGGCATTTATCAATAACTGAGGTAAGGCCATGAAGTGACTTAACCTGAAATGTGTTTTTAACTTTAATTACGCCTTTCAATTCCGGTATAGGTTTAATGTAATTTTTTGAGGCGCCTGTATCGATAAGAAGCTTTATTGTCCTACCCGCTATCGTTCGCTCTACAAACGGTAACAGGGAGCTATGTCTAAAAAATTTAGCTCTTGGAGTTCATACTCATCGTCAATGTCTGATACTTCGCCTTCTGCATTTCCAGGATTTTCCTCTTGTGAGATGTGGCTTACTCTCTGTTGATTTGGGCCTGTGTACCTAACTGTTCCGCTATGTGTTCTTTTCGGAACCTGATTTTGATACGATACATTAGAAGTTTGGTTTGATTGAGTCGGTTGTCTGAATCGGGAGGAAGTATCGACATCCATTGGTTGAGGCGGTTCTTGTTTTGGGTCTTGGTTACTGAATTGTGGTTTTTGTTAATAAAAAGGATTTTTTCCTTGTTGTGAGGTATTGTTTTCTGGAGTGACATTCTTCTGGTGCGTATGCTCTTGGCGTTGAACTTTTTTTTCATTGTTCCTTGCAAAACTTTTTGCAAATTGAAAACGTTCGTTATTTGATTCAACTTCTTGGGCCAAGGCTAGAGCTGATGGTAAGTCCTTTGGTCTTGCCGAAAAAGAACATCACTCATGGATTTTTTTGCTCCTGAAATAAATACTCTTAATGCGTCCGATCTATACTTCTCGTTCATTGAATTTGCTAGAGTTGGTTCATATGTCATAATCGTTTTGTTAGTGAGGAGTGTCAGTTTTTTCTCTACCTCCTCATAATATTCAATTATAGAAAGATTTCCCTGACGTAGGACAGACATTTCTTGTTCGATTAAGTAAATGGGCCGTTTATCAGCATACGTAAAGTCAAGTCTGTTTATGATCGCTTTGAAATTGAATGGTGTGCCATACGAAGCTAACACCATATTTGCTGGACCTCTTATTTTATTCCTGAATATGCGGAATGCTTGGTAATGTTTTGGACTTCCTGCAAAATCTTCAAACGTTTTATATGCTAAGTGCGCGGCTGTGTGCCATGAAACATACATTTCGATTTTTCCCTCAAACTGGGGCAGAGATTTGACCATGTCTAAGGTTTCGTCACATGGTATACTAGGATCTATTTCGGCATTTTTAAAAACTTCTACCTCGGGTACAGGCACTGATGTTTTCCTAAACTCATTCTTTAGATCTTCCATCTCCTTCTTGAACATTGTTGCTTGGTTTTGAAGTGCAGAGTTAACTGCATACTCAAGTAGAGTTTTAATGCTTGCTTCGTTTAATGACATTTTAGTTTTTATTTGATTTAGTATCAGCTTATTTTTTATGTCTCCTATTAGTTATTCTAAATCGCTGTCAAATTCCTCAATTTCACATTCAATCATAAGGTTTCAATTGTGTATCTTTTTTAAAAAATTTTTATTTTTGCAAAGATTCAAATTCTAAACACTTCTAATGGTTTTAATCTTTTTGTTTATTTCTATATTTTTTGTTTTATTTTTTTTTTTTTAAAATAAGCACTCTTACATGATTTTCCCTTTGTACTGGTTCAGTTCGTTTTTGTTGTGTGTCCTACTGTCTGTGGTTGATGTATTAATACAGATGTCTTCGCTAGTGGTTAAAGAATTTGATGTTGGTAGTCGAAGAATTTGCTGCTGATAGTTGAAGAATTTATTGCTGATGGTTGAAGAATTTGCTGCTGATGGTTGAAGAATTTGTTGGATCAGTTCTCTGCTAACTCCGGTTAGTGTCTTCACTGATCGTAGAATTTTCTGGACACGTGTTGTACTGTCTCTCTCTTCACTTTGTTTGATACACTTATTATTTTGTTCTCTTAACTTTTTAGGTTTTTTTTTTTTTTGATGTTTATATTATTGCAGTTCCAACGATGTCGGTCCAACGATGTTGAGATGCTGTTATAAACGTTAGGTGAGTAGATTTTTCACTGTTGGGCGCCAGTTAGAAGTTGTTGGTTAGTTATTTGTGCGGAGGTACGAAATAACACAACTCCACTTGATACATCAGTTCAACTTTATTGTTCAAATCAGACTTCTTTGTGCGTTAGTTTGATATAATTTTTATCAAGTATTGAATTTTATTTATTCTTGCATTTTTTATTACTGGAATATGCGCTAGCACACGTCTGCTTTGAATGGGCACTGCACGTGTCGGCTATCGATCGACAACTGGAATGCAGCGATCTGGAAAATGAGACTGTGTGGGTGTTTTCGGTTGCTTTGTTCCGCTCTCTGCTGCTTGGCTACCGGCTGGTAGCTGCTGCTGATGCTGCTGCATTGCGAGTACTCGTTGCTCTTTGCGTTGTTGCTCCTCACGAGCGCCACGAAGAAGTGTTAACTCCTCCCTCCTTAGATTGAAGACCGTCCTCGGATTTCCTTAAAGCTTCAATGACAGCTCTCAGAGAGTTTTGCTGTCTATTTGCTTTCCATTTCCGATACATCTTGGAAAGGAAGAATCCTATGACCAGAAGAAAGATGATGACTGCAGTAAACGTCGCAGGCCAGGTTACCAGTTTTTTTCGACGTCTCCGATGTATTTTACATTTTCGAAGTTTAGCCTCTGAAGATAAGGTAGGCTCAAGTTTTCTTGGTGACCAGTGATGTTGAGGAGAGTTGATGTTGCAGAACCTGGATGTCTTCGGACGCTGTTCCTCATGATTTTGTATAGGGACCCGTTGATATTAATTTCCTCGTCGAATGTCAGCAGGAATGTACCATGGATAAATTTTTCTACTACGCTGTCCATTCTTATTGTAGCCGTTTCCTCGTTTAGTGTGAGGATACCATCGTTTACCATTTCCAGTGGCTGAAGGTGACTGGGACGTGTACTACAGTGTTCGATACCCCCAGAGTGTAGCTGTTGTGCGCATGTTGCTGAAGATAGCTGCTTACAGAATGTCGAAGTGAGCGTAGCACTACAATTTCCGATTGGTAAAATGTTAATTTGGCAGTCAGCAACGTTGTTGTCGCCATTGAAGTTTAGTATTGTTCCATTCCGCTGAACAGAACAAATGATTATCTTTTTATATACTAAGCTAGGGTTAGGGTATTTAATCGGTAAGTGTACAAATTTATCGTTTAAAAATACGTTTATATAAGCTATTTCCATTAAGTCGGCTACAGTTATGTCTGAAGAGTGCTCATTTAAAATTTCTTTTATGTCTTCTGAGTCAAGAATTACTGGGTTTATGATTTGAATCTTAGCGAGTGTAATAGATAATATTATGGTTTCAAGTTCTGAAATTATAATTCTATTCCTTGTGAGTAACGTTTCATAGAGATGTCGTGAATTAATCTGTTTTTCCTTTGTGAATTTAATTTTAATATTTATAGATTCTGTTAAGTTGCTAATTTTTCTTATACCTTTGTATTTATAGCTGTCTGTCTATTAATTGTTTCTAAAAGTGTTCTCATATGACCTATGTCGGACTCCAAAATTTTTTTCATGTGGGACTGTGGGAAATGTATCATTAAAGAATTTGTTTCCTCGGCGATTTCCGAGTACATGCTTAAATTAGAGGAATGTCTAAGAAATTTGAGCTCCTTCCAAATAACAGCGTTTCTGTCCATTATCGGGATATAGTCCGAGTTTGTGTAGTCAGTGATTTTTCCGGTTGTTATCGTTTCGAAAAGTAGGGGGTATAAAATCCAAGTCCTAATAAAGATATTAGATATTAGAATCTGTAACGTAAGGATATAAATTTATCTTAAATTATCCTTATGTACCTCCCCCCCTTTATAAGAACCGTTGTCCCCAAATCGGCTTCCACAATAACCTCCTCAAACAGGGCAGTTAACTTATTTCCAAGCCTTTTGTTCAATTTCATTAGGACTTTGTCTCCTACCTGGAAAGTTCTATTTCTTCTGTTAATGTTTAATGTTGCAATAGTAATTCCTGTGCTTTAATGATTCTATTTCTTATTTCTGTTTCAAATTCCGGTGCCGATGAATGTATTATATCTATTGGCTTTTTTCCTACAACTGAGTGAATTGTTTTGTTAAATTCTATTGTTGCATGTATAATTAATTGGACTGTGTCGTTTAATTATTTTTCTAGTTTTAAACATCTGGCAATTTCCGCGAGAGTACTGTGGAATCTCTCTACTTGCCCATTTGATGTGCTATGGAGCGGAGGGGAATTTACAATGTCAATGTTAAAATGACTTTTTAAGAGTGTTTTAATTGTTCCTGAATTTAGGGATGGTTCGTTGTCGCAGTATATAATTTTAGCGTTAGGGTAAAAATTCATCAGCTGTAAAATGTTTGGTTCGATGTCTATTATGGTTCTCGACTCTATTGGTTGGACAATTGCAAATTTTGAAAATTTATCGATACAAGTTAAGAAATATTTTTTGTTTGTTGAAAAGATGTCTATGTGCAGAATTTCGCCTACTTGGTTGGGGATGGGTGTTTCGCCAATGACTTGTTTTTGTGGATGTCGGTCATATTTGGCCTTATTGCAAATCTTGTAATTTGCAACTATTTCATTTGCTAAGCGAGTCATCTTGGGGAAATAATAATCCTCAATAATTTGTTTTATGTTTTCCTGAACTGTTCTATGAGCTCTGTTATGTTCTGCAATTATTATTTCTTTTTACTCGTTTTGATCGACGACGTCCATAGTCAATTTGTTGAATGCATTTAATCGTATTCACTACGTTTTTTTGAACCACATCACACACTTTCTCGATTAAATTTTCTCTGTTTGTGAAGTGTATGAAATGTCCAAACATAATAATCATTTTCTCAGAAGCCATAATGCCTTCTTCAATAATTATTTGGTTTCGGAAACAATTCATCGGTTTATCTGTAGACTCGATAGTGTATGTTAGCGATAATTCGCTATGTATAGTGGCCAGATCAGATGGAGCATTTTCTTCTAAAGCATAAAGGTTCTGTCTTGAGAGAGCATCAGCGACAAAATTTTCCTTTCCTGGTTAAAAGAAAATGTGAGCAATATGCTCATCGATTAAGGATTTCCATCTCTTTATTTTCGCATTTGGGTTTTTGTCCGAAACTGCAAATGTAAGTGGCTGGTGATCGGTATAAATGTTTAAGTTTTTTACCCCATACAGATAGTTCCTTAGCGTTTTTAAAGCCCAAACTATCGCGAGTAGCTCACGTTTATTTGTTGCGAAATTTAATTGATTGGCTTCTTATCTTGTGATAAGACTGCACCTAGGCCAGACGATGAAGCATCTGTCGTCAAGTCAAAAGGTTTTTGTTAATCAGGGTAAAGGAGCATAACATCTTCAAAAACTAATATATTCTTTAGTTTCTCAAAGGCCAACTTTTGTTTTTCGTTGAGCGATTTTTTTGGACTGTCCGGCACTTACTTTGCTGTTGTCACCCTTTAGTATAACTGTTAATGGTTTGGCTATAGATGCAAAGTCTTTAATAATGCATCTGTAAGAGCTTGCTAAACCAAGGAATGATCTGAGATGGAACAAGGTAGTTGGCTGTTCAAATTTGCCAATTGCTTCTACCTTGCTGGGATTTGTTGTAATGCCGCCACGAGATACTACGAATCCAAGATATTCAACTTTTTCTTTGAAAAAATGAGACTTTTCTCGCGATACTCTCATATTAGCATTGTACATTTTTTCTAATACCCAGGCAATGTGATAAACATGGTTTTCCATATACTCTGAGAATATGATTACATCATCTACATAGACGTAGCATGACTTGCCGATCTGTTCCCTAAGTACATCATCAATTGCTCGCTGGAATATTCCAGGGGCATTTTTTAGACCAAATGGAAGTCTGCAGAATTCATACTTCCCGTTTCCTAAAATATTTGGCTTTCCCTAGATTTGAGAGGATAGCTACTATATTAGGTATGGGATATTTGTCATCGATTGTTTTCGAATTCAGTTTTCTAAAATCAATGACAAGACGTTTTTTTTGTTCCCCTGCTCATCTACTCCTTTTTTATCGACTACCCACACCGGATTGTTATACAGTGATCTGGATGGTCTGATAATATTATTCCTTAAGATGTTCGTCTCATTGTTAACAAACTCAGTTACTCCAAATGGGTAGGGATAAAGTTTTGAGTAGATTGGATCCTCGTGTTCTGTTCGAATCATGGCAATAATGTTTGTATTGTATGGAAGAGCTTCGTTAAGATCAGCAAAAACGCCTAGTTTTTCTCTCATCATTTTTTTTGAATTTTTTCTTAATATCTTGAGGAACTATTATATTTTCAATTTCTGTGAAGTTAACATTTGGACACTTTTTAAATTGAATTAACTCAGAGCCGGATTCAGTATTTAAAATTTTATTTTTGAAGTCCAAAGTGGCATTTACTCTATTAAGAAGAAGGTTTGGAAGTAGGAAAAATGTGGTTTTAGTATTGAAAAGATACATACGGCATTTATCTTTAACTGAGGTAAGGCCATGAAGTGACTTAACCTGAAATGTGTTTTTAACTTTAATTACGCCTTTCAATTCCGGTATAGGTTTAATGTAATTTTTTGAGGCGCCTGTATCGATAAGAAGCTTTATTGTCCTACCCGCTATCGTTCGCTCTACAAACGGTAACAGGGAGCTATGTCTAAAAAATTTAACTCTTGGAGTTCATACTCATCGTCAATGTCTGATACTTCGGCTTCTGCATTTACAGGATTTTCCTCTTGTGAGATGTGGTTTACTCTCTGTTGATTTGGGCCTGTGTACCTAACTGTTCCGCTATGTGTTCTTTTCGGAACCTGATTTTGATACGATACATTAGAAGTTTGGTTTGATTGAGTCGGTTGTCTGAATCGGAAGGAAGTATCGACATCCATAGGTGAGGCGGTTCTTGTTTTGGGTCTTGGTTACTGAATTGTGGTTTTTGTTTATAAAAAGGATTTTTTCTTTGTTGTGAGGTATTGTTTTCTGGAGTGACATTCTTCTGGTGCGTATGCTCTTGGCGTTGAACTTTTTCTTCATTGTTCCTTGCAAAACTGTTTGCAAATTGAAAACGTTCGTGATTCGATTCAACTTCTTGGGCCAAGGCTAGAGCTGATGGTAAGTCCTTTGGTCTTGCCGAAAAAAGAACATCACTTATGGATTTTTTTGCTCCTGAAATAAATACTCTTTATGCGTCCGATCTATACTTCTTGTTCATTGAATTTGCTAGAGTTGGGTCATATGTCATAATCGTTTTGTTAGTGAGGAGTGTCAGTTTTTTCTCTACCTCCTCATAATATTCAATTATAGAAAGATTTCCCTGACGTAGGACAGACATTTCTTGTTCGATTAAGTAAATGGGCCGTTTATCAGCATACGTAAAGTCAAGTCTGTTTATGATCGCTTTGAAATTGAATGGTGTGCCACACGAACCTCTTATTTTATTCCTGATTATGCGGAATGCTTTGTAATGTTTTGGACTTCCTGCAAAATCTTCAAACGTTTTATATGCTAAGTGCGCGGCTGTGCGCCATGAAACATACATTTCGATTTTTCCCTCAAACTGGGGCAGAGATTTGACCATGTCTAAGGTTTCGTCACATGGTATACTAGGATCTATTTCGGCACTTTTAAAAACTTCTACCTCGGGTACAGGCACTGATGTTTTCCTAAACTCATTCTTTAGATCTTCCATCTTCTTCTTGAACATTGTTGCTTGGTTTTGAAGTGCAGAGTTAACTGCATACTCAAGTAGAGTTTTAATGCTTGCTTCGTTTAATGACATTTTAGTTTTTATTTGATTTAGTATCAGCTTATTTTTTATGTCTCCTATTAGTTATTCTAAATCGGTGTCAAATTCCTCAATTTCACATTCAATCATAAGGTTTCAATTGTATATCTTTTTTAAAAAAATTTTATTTTTGCAAAGATTCAAATTCTAAACACTTCTAATGGTTTTAATCTTTTTGTTTATTTCTATATTTTTTGTTTTATTTTTTTTTTTTAAATAAGCACTCTTACATGATTTTCCCTTTGTACTGGTTCAGTTCGTTTTTGTTGTGTGTCCTACTGTCTGTAGTTGGTGTATTAATACAGATGTCTTCGCTAGTGGTTAAAGAATTTGATGTTGGTAGTCGAAGAATTTGCTGCTGATGGTTGAAGAATTTATTGCTGATGGTTGAAGAATTTGCTGCTGATGGTTGAAGAATTTGTTGGATCAGTTCTCTGCTAACTCCGGTTAGTGTCTTCACTGATCGTAGAATTTTCTGGACACGTGTTGTACTGTCTCTCTCTTCACTTTGTTTGATACACTTATTATTTTGTTCTCTTAACTTTTTAGGTTTTTTTTTTTTTTGATGTTTATATTATTGCAGTTCCAACGATGTCGGTCCAACGATGTTGAGATGCTGTTATAAACGTTAGGGTGAGTAGATTTTTCACTGTTGGGCGCCAGTTAGAAGTTGTTGGTTAGTTATTTGTGCGGAGCAACGAAATAACACAACTCCACTTGATACATCAGTTCAACTTTATTGTTCAAATCAGACTTCTTTGTGCGTTAGTTTGATATAATTTTTATCAAGTATTGAATTTTATTTATTCTTGCATTTTTTATTACTGGAATATGCGCTAGCACACGTCTGCTTTGAATGGGCACTGCACGTGTCGGCTATCGATCGACAACTGGAATGCAGCGATCTGGAAAATGAGACTGTGTGGGTGTTTTCGGTTGCTTTGTTCCGCTCTCTGCTGCTTGGCTACCGGCTGGTAGCTGCTGCTGATGCTGCTGCATTGCGAGCACTCGTTGCTCTTTGCGTTGTTGCTCCTCACGAGCGCCACGAAGAAGTGTTAACTCCTCCCTCCTTAGATTGAAGACCGTCCTCGGATTTCCTTAAAGCTTCAATGACAGCTCTCAGAGAGTTTTGCTGTCTATTTGCTTTCCATTTCCGATACATCTTGGAAAGGAAGAATCCTATGACCAGAAGAAAGATGATGACTGCAGTAAACGTCGCAGGCCAGGTTACCAGTTTTTTTCGACGTCTCCGATGTATTTTACATTTTCGAAGTTTAGCCTCTGAAGATAAGGTAGGCTCAAGTTTTCTTGGTGACCAGTGATGTTGAGGAGAGTTGATGTTGCAGAACCTGGATGTCTTCGGACGCTTTTCCTCATGATTTTGTATAGGGACCCGTTGATATTAATTTCCTCGTCGAATGTCAGCAGGAATGTACCATGGATAAATTTTTCTACTACGCTGTCCATTCTTATTGTAGCCGTTTCCTCGTTTAGTGTGAGGATACCATCGTTTACCATTTCCAGTGGGTGAAGGTGACTGGGACGTGTACTACAGTGTTCGATACCCCCAGAGTGTAGCTGTTGTGCGCATGTTGCTGAAGATAGCTGCTTACAGAATGTCGAAGTGAGCGTAGCACTACAATTTCCGATTGGTAAAATGTTAATTTGGCAGTCAGCAACGTTGTTGTCGCCATTGAAGTTTAGTATTGTTCCATTCCGCTGAACAGAACAAATGATTATCTTTTTATATACTAAGCTAGGGTTAGGGTATTTAATCGGTAAGTGTACAAATTTATCGTTTAAAAATACGTTTATATAAGCTATTTCCATTAAGTCGGCTACAGTTATGTCTGAAGAGTGCTCATTTAAAATTTCTTTTATGTCTTCTAAGTCAAGAATTATTGGGTTTTTGATTTGAATCTTAGCGAGTGTAATAGATAATATTTCAAGTTCTGAAATTATAATTCTATTCCTTGTGAGTAACGTTTCATAGAGGTGTCCTGAATTAATCTGTTTTTCCTTTGTGAATTTAATTTTAATATTTATAGATTCTGTTAAGTTGCTAATTTTTCTTATACCTTTGTATTTATAGCTGTCTGTCTATTAATTGTTTCTAAAAGTGTTCTCATATGACCTATATCGGACTCCAAAATTTTTTTCATGTGGGACTGTGGGAAATGTATCATTAAAGAATTTGTTTCCTCGGCGATTTCCGAGTACATGCTTAAATTAGAGGAATGCCTAAGAAATTTGAACTCCTTCCAAATAACAGCGTTTCTGTCCATTATCGGGATATAGTCCGAGTTTGTGTAGTCAGTGATTTTTCCGGTTGTTATCGTTTCGAAAAGTAGGGGGATATAAAATTCAAGTCCTAATAAAGATATTAGATATTAGAATCTGTAACGTAAGGATATAAATTTATCTTAAATTATCCTTATGTACCTCCCCCCCTTTATAAGAACCGTTGTCCCCAAATCGGCTTCCACAATAACCTCCTCAAACAGGGCAGTTAACTTATTTCCAAGCCTTTTGTTCAATTTCATGAGGACTTTGTCTCCTACCTGGAAAGTTCTATTTCTTCTGTTAATGTTATGATGTTGCAATAGTAATTCCTGTGCTTTAATGATTCTATTTCTTATTTCTGTTTCAAATTCCGGTGCCGATGAATGTATTATATCTATTGGCTTTTTTCCTACAACTGAGTGAATTGTTTTGTTAAATTCTATTGTTGCATGTATAATTAATTGGACTGTGTCGTTTAATTGTTTTTCTAGTTTTAAACATCTGGCAATTTCCGCGAGAGTACTGTGGAATCTCTCTACTTGCCCATTTGATGTGCTATGGAGCGGAGGGGAATTTACAATGTCAATGTTAAAATGACTTTTTAAGAGTGTTTTAATTGTTCCTGAATTTAGGGATGGTTCGTGGTCGCAGTATATAATTTTAGCGTTAGGGTAAAAATTCATCAGCTGTAAAATGTTTGGTTCGATGTCTATTATGGTTCTCGACTCTATTGGTTGGACAATTGCAAATTTTGAAAATTTATCGATACAAGTTAAGAAATATTTTTTGTCTGTTGAAAAGATGTCTATGTGCAGAATTTCGCCTACTTGGTTGGGGATGGGTGTTTCACCAATGACTTGTTTTTGTGGATGTCGGTCATATTTGGCCTTATTGCAAATCTTGTAATTTGCAACTATTTCATTTGCTAAGCGAGTCATCTTGGGGAAATAATAATCCTCAATAATTTGTTTTATGTTTTCCTGAACTGTTCTATGAGCTCTGTTATGTTCTGCAATTATTATTTCTTTTTACTCGTTTTGATCGACGACGTCCATAGTCAATTTGTTGAATGCATTTAATCGTATTCACTACGTTTTTTTGAACCACATCACACACTTTCTCGATTAAATTTTCTCTGTTTGTGAAGTGTATGAAATGTCCAAACATAATAATCATTTTCTCAGAAGCCATAATGCCTTCTTCAATAATTATTTGGTTTCGGAAACAATTCATCGGTTTATCTGTAGACTCGATAGTGTATGTTAGCGATAATTCGCTATGTATAGTGGCCAGATCAGATGGAGCATTTTCTTCTAAAGCATAAAGGTTCTGTCTTGAGAGAGCATCAGCGACAAAATTTTCCTTTCCTGGTTAAAAGAAAATGTGAGCAATATGCTCATCGATTAAGGATTTCCATCTCTTTATTTTCGCATTTGGGTTTTTGTCCGAAACTGCAAATGTAAGTGGCAGGTGATCGGTATAAATGTTTAAGTTTTTTACCCCTTAGAGATAGTTCCTTAGCGTTTTTAAAGCCCAAACTATCGCGAGTAGCTCACGTTCATTTGTTGCGAAATTTAATTGATTGGCTTCTTATCTTGTGATAAGACTGCACCTAGGCCAGACGATGAAGCATCTGTCGTCAAGTCAAAAGGTTTTTGTTAATCAGGGTAAAGGAGCATAACATCTTCAAAAACTAATATATTCTTTAGTTTCTCAAAGGCCAACTTTTGTTTTTCGTTGAGCGATTTTTTTGGACTGTCCGGCACTTACTTTGCTGTTGTCACCCTTTAGTATAACTGTTAATGGTTTGGCTATAGATGCAAAGTCTTTAATAATGCATCTGTAAGAGCTTGCTAAACCAAGGAATGATCTGAGATGGAACAAGGTAGTTGGCTGTTCAAATTTGCCAATTGCTTCTACCTTGCTGGGATTTGTTGTAATGCCGCCACGAGATACTACGAATCCAAGATATTCAACTTTTTCTTTGAAAAAATGAGACTTTTCTCGCGATACTCTCATATTAGCATTGTACATTTTTTCTAATACCCAGGCAATGTGATAAACATGGTTTTCCATATACTCTGAGAATATGATTACATCATCTACATAGACGTAGCATGACTTGCCGATCTGTTCCCTAAGTACATCATCAATTGCTCGCTGGAATATTCCAGGGGCATTTTTTAGACCAAATGGAAGTCTGCAGAATTCATACTTCCCGTTTCCTAAAATATTTGGCTTTCCCTAGATTTGAGAGGATAGCTACTATATTAGGTATGGGATATTTGTCATCGATTGTTTTCGAATTCAGTTTTCTAAAATCAATGACAAGACGTTTTTTTTGTTCCCCTGCTCATCTACTCCTTTTTTATCGACTACCCTCACCGGATTGTTATACAGTGATCTGGATGGTCTGATAATATTATTCCTTAAGATGTTCGTCTCATTGTTAACAAACTCAGTTACTCCCAATGGGTAGGGATAAAGTTTTGAGTAGATTGGATCCTTCTTCTGTTCGAATCATGGCAATAATGTTTGTATTGTATGGAAGAGCTTCGTTAGGATCAGCAAAAACGCCTAGTTTTTCTCTCATCATTTTTTTTGAATTTTTTCTTAATATCTTGAGGAACTATTATATTTTCAATTTCTGTGAAGTTAACATTTGGACACTTTTTAAATTGAATTAACTCAGAGCCGGATTCAGTATTTAAAATTTTATTTTTGAAGTCCAAAGTGGCATTTACTCTATTAAGAAGAAGGTTTGGAAGTAGGAAAAATGTGGTTTTAGTATTGAAAAGATACATACGGCATTTATCTTTAACTGAGGTAAGGCCATGAAGTGACTTAACCTGAAATGTGTTTTTAACTTTAATTACGCCTTTCAATTCCGGTATAGGTTTAATGTAATTTTTTGAGGCGCCTGTATCGATAAGAAGCTTTATTGTCCTACCCGCTATCGTTCGCTCTACAAACGGTAACAGGGAGCTATGTCTAAAAAATTTAGCTCTTGGAGTTCATACTCATCGTCAATGTCTGATACTTCGGCTTCTGCATTTCCAGGATTTTCCTCTTGTGAGATGTGGTTTACTCTCTGTTGATTTGGGCCTGTGTACCTAACTGTTCCGCTATGTGTTCTTTTCGGAACCTGATTTTGATACGATACATTAGAAGTTTGGTTTGATTGAGTCGGTTGTCTGAATCGGGAGGAAGTATCGACATCCATAGGTGAGGCGGTTCTTGTTTTGGGTCTTGGTTACTGAATTGTGGTTTTTGTTTATAAAAAGGATTTTTTCTTTGTTGTGAGGTATTGTTTTCTGGAGTGACATTCTTCTGGTGCGTATGCTCTTGGCGTTGAACTTTTTCTTCATTGTTCCTTGCAAAACTGTTTGCAAATTGAAAACGTTCGTGATTCGATTCAACTTCTTGGGCCAAGGCTAGAGCTGATGGTAAGTCCTTTGGTCTTGCCGAAAAAAGAACATCACTCATGGATTTTTTTGCTCCTGAAATAAATACTCTTAATGCGTCCGATCTATACTTCTCGTTCATTGAATTTGCTAGAGTTGGTTCATATGTCATAATCGTTTTGTTAGTGAGGAGTGTCAGTTTTTTCTCTACCTCCTCATAATATTCAATTATAGAAAGATTTCCCTGACGTAGGACAGACATTTCTTGTTCAATTAAGTAAATGGGCCGTTTATCAGCATACGTAAAGTCAAGTCTGTTTATGATCGCTTTGAAATTGAATGGTGTGCCATACGAAGCTAACACCATATTTGCTGGACCTCTTATTTTATTCCTGAATATGCGGAATGCTTGGTAATGTTTTGGACTTCCTGCAAAATCTTCAAACGTTTTATATGCTAAGTGCGCGGCTGTGTGCCATGAAACATACATTTCGATTTTTCCCTCAAACTGGGGCAGAGATTTGACCATGTCTAAGGTTTCGTCACATGGTATACTAGGATCTATTTCGGCATTTTTAAAAACTTCTACCTCGGGTACAGGCACTGATGTTTTCCTAAGCTCATTCTTTAGATCTTCCATCTCCTTCTTGAACATTGTTGCTTGGTTTTGAAGTGCAGAGTTAACTGCATACTCAAGTAGAGTTTTAATGCTTGCTTCGTTTAATGACATTTTAGTTTTTATTTGATTTAGTATCAGCTTATTTTTTATGTCTCCTATTAGTTATTCTAAATCGCTGTCAAATTCCTCAATTTCACATTCAATCATAAGGTTTCAATTGTGTATCTTTTTTAAAATTCAAATTCAAATTCTAAACACTTCTAATGGTTTTAATCTTTTTGTTTATTTCTATATTTTTTGTTTTATTTTTTTTTTTTTAAATAAGCACTCTTACATGATTTTCCCTTTGTACTGGTTCAGTTCGTTTTTGTTGTGTGTCCTACTGTCTGTGGTTGGTGTATTAATACAGATGTCTTCACTAGTGGTTAAAGAATTTGATGTTGGTAGTCGAAGAATTTGCTGCTGATGGTTGAAGAATTTATTGCTGATGGTTGAAGAATTTGCTGCTGATGGTTGAAGAATTTGTTGGATCAGTTCTCTGCTAACTCCGGTTAGTGTCTTCACTGATCGATAGAATTTTCTGGACACGTGTTGTACTGTCTCTCTCTTCACTTTGTTTGATACACTTATTATTTTGTTCTCTTAACTTTTTAGGTTTTTTTTTTTTTTTGATGTTTATATTATTGCAGTTCCAACGATGTCGGTCCAACGATGTTGAGATGCTGTTATAAACGTTAGGGTGAGTAGATTTTTCACTGTTGGGCGCCAGTTAGAAGTTGTTGGTTAGTTATTTGTGCGGAGCAACGAAATAACACAACTCCACTTGATACATCAGTTCAACTTTATTGTTCAAATCAGACTTCTTTGTGCGTTAGTTTGATATAATTTTTATCAAGTATTGAATTTTATTTATTCTTGCATTTTTTATTACTGGAATATGCGCTAGCACACGTCTGCTTTGAATGGGCACTGCACGTGTCGGCTATCGATCGACAACTGGAATGCAGCGATCTGGAAAATGAGACTGTGTGGGTGTTTTCGGTTGCTTTGTTCCGCTCTCTGCTGCTTGGCTACCGGCTGGTAGCTGCTGCTGATGCTGCTGCATTGCGAGCACTCGTTGCTCTTTGCGTTGTTGCTCCTCACGAGCGCCACGAAGAAGTGTTAACTCCTCCCCTCCTTAGATTGAAGACCGTCCTCGGATTTCCTTAAAGCTTCAATGACAGCTCTCAGAGAGTTTTGCTGTCTATTTGCTTTCCATTTCCGATACATCTTGGAAAGGAAGAATCCTATGACCAGAAGAAAGATGATGACTGCAGTAAACGTCGCAGGCCAGGTTACCAGTTTTTTTCGACGTCTCCGATGTATTTTACATTTTCGAAGTTTAGCCTCTGAAGATAAGGTAGGCTCAAGTTTTCTTGGTGACCAGTGATGTTGAGGAGAGTTGATGTTGCAGAACCTGGATGTCTTCGGACGCTTTTCCTCATGATTTTGTATAGGGACCCGTTGATATTAATTTCCTCGTCGAATGTCAGCAGGAATGTACCATGGATAAATTTTTCTACTACGCTGTCCATTCTTATTGTAGCCGTTTCCTCGTTTAGTGTGAGGATACCATCGTTTACCATTTCCAGTGGGTGAAGGTGACTGGGACGTGTACTACAGTGTTCGATACCCCCAGAGTGTAGCTGTTGTGCGCATGTTGCTGAAGATAGCTGCTTACAGAATGTCGAAGTGAGCGTAGCACTACAATTTCCGATTGGTAAAATGTTAATTTGGCAGTCAGCAACGTTGTTGTCGCCATTGAAGTTTAGTATTGTTCCATTCCGCTGAACAGAACAAATGATTATCTTTTTATATACTAAGCTAGGGTTAGGGTATTTAATCGGTAAGTGTACAAATTTATCGTTTAAAAATACGTTTATATAAGCTATTTCCATTAAGTCGGCTACAGTTATGTCTGAAGAGTGCTCATTTAAAATTTCTTTTATGTCTTCTAAGTCAAGAATTATTGGGTTTTTGATTTGAATCTTAGCGAGTGTAATAGATAATATTTCAAGTTCTGAAATTATAATTCTATTCCTTGTGAGTAACGTTTCATAGAGGTGTCCTGAATTAATCTGTTTTTCCTTTGTGAATTTAATTTTAATATTTATAGATTCTGTTAAGTTGCTAATTTTTCTTATACCTTTGTATTTATAGCTGTCTGTCTATTAATTGTTTCTAAAAGTGTTCTCATATGACCTATATCGGACTCCAAAATTTTTTTCATGTGGGACTGTGGGAAATGTATCATTAAAGAATTTGTTTCCTCGGCGATTTCCGAGTACATGCTTAAATTAGAGGAATGCCTAAGAAATTTGAACTCCTTCCAAATAACAGCGTTTCTGTCCATTATCGGGATATAGTCCGAGTTTGTGTAGTCAGTGATTTTTCCGGTTGTTATCGTTTCGAAAAGTAGGGGGATATAAAATTCAAGTCCTAATAAAGATATTAGATATTAGAATCTGTAACGTAAGGATATAAATTTATCTTAAATTATCCTTATGTACCTCCCCCCCTTTATAAGAACCGTTGTCCCCAAATCGGCTTCCACAATAACCTCCTCAAACAGGGCAGTTAACTTATTTCCAAGCCTTTTGTTCAATTTCATGAGGACTTTGTCTCCTACCTGGAAAGTTCTATTTCTTCTGTTAATGTTATGATGTTGCAATAGTAATTCCTGTGCTTTAATGATTCTATTTCTTATTTCTGTTTCAAATTCCGGTGCCGATGAATGTATTATATCTATTGGCTTTTTTCCTACAACTGAGTGAATTGTTTTGTTAAATTCTATTGTTGCATGTATAATTAATTGGACTGTGTCGTTTAATTGTTTTTCTAGTTTTAAACATCTGGCAATTTCCGCGAGAGTACTGTGGAATCTCTCTACTTGCCCATTTGATGTGCTATGGAGCGGAGGGGAATTTACAATGTCAATGTTAAAATGACTTTTTAAGAGTGTTTTAATTGTTCCTGAATTTAGGGATGGTTCGTGGTCGCAGTATATAATTTTAGCGTTAGGGTAAAAATTCATCAGCTGTAAAATGTTTGGTTCGATGTCTATTATGGTTCTCGACTCTATTGGTTGGACAATTGCAAATTTTGAAAATTTATCGATACAAGTTAAGAAATATTTTTTGTCTGTTGAAAAGATGTCTATGTGCAGAATTTCGCCTACTTGGTTGGGGATGGGTGTTTCACCAATGACTTGTTTTTGTGGATGTCGGTCATATTTGGCCTTATTGCAAATCTTGTAATTTGCAACTATTTCATTTGCTAAGCGAGTCATCTTGGGGAAATAATAATCCTCAATAATTTGTTTTATGTTTTCCTGAACTGTTCTATGAGCTCTGTTATGTTCTGCAATTATTATTTCTTTTTACTCGTTTTGATCGACGACGTCCATAGTCAATTTGTTGAATGCATTTAATCGTATTCACTACGTTTTTTTGAACCACATCACACACTTTCTCGATTAAATTTTCTCTGTTTGTGAAGTGTATGAAATGTCCAAACATAATAATCATTTTCTCAGAAGCCATAATGCCTTCTTCAATAATTATTTGGTTTCGGAAACAATTCATCGGTTTATCTGTAGACTCGATAGTGTATGTTAGCGATAATTCGCTATGTATAGTGGCCAGATCAGATGGAGCATTTTCTTCTAAAGCATAAAGGTTCTGTCTTGAGAGAGCATCAGCGACAAAATTTTCCTTTCCTGGTTAAAAGAAAATGTGAGCAATATGCTCATCGATTAAGGATTTCCATCTCTTTATTTTCGCATTTGGGTTTTTGTCCGAAACTGCAAATGTAAGTGGCAGGTGATCGGTATAAATGTTTAAGTTTTTTACCCCTTAGAGATAGTTCCTTAGCGTTTTTAAAGCCCAAACTATCGCGAGTAGCTCACGTTCATTTGTTGCGAAATTTAATTGATTGGCTTCTTATCTTGTGATAAGACTGCACCTAGGCCAGACGATGAAGCATCTGTCGTCAAGTCAAAAGGTTTTTGTTAATCAGGGTAAAGGAGCATAACATCTTCAAAAACTAATATATTCTTTAGTTTCTCAAAGGCCAACTTTTGTTTTTCGTTGAGCGATTTTTTTGGACTGTCCGGCACTTACTTTGCTGTTGTCACCCTTTAGTATAACTGTTAATGGTTTGGCTATAGATGCAAAGTCTTTAATAATGCATCTGTAAGAGCTTGCTAAACCAAGGAATGATCTGAGATGGAACAAGGTAGTTGGCTGTTCAAATTTGCCAATTGCTTCTACCTTGCTGGGATTTGTTGTAATGCCGCCACGAGATACTACGAATCCAAGATATTCAACTTTTTCTTTGAAAAAATGAGACTTTTCTCGCGATACTCTCATATTAGCATTGTACATTTTTTCTAATACCCAGGCAATGTGATAAACATGGTTTTCCATATACTCTGAGAATATGATTACATCATCTACATAGACGTAGCATGACTTGCCGATCTGTTCCCTAAGTACATCATCAATTGCTCGCTGGAATATTCCAGGGGCATTTTTTAGACCAAGTGGAAGTCTGCAGAATTCATACTTCCCGTTTCCTATTGAGAATGCGGTTTTTTCTCTATCTTTTTCCGCAAGAAGCATTTGGTGAAATCCCGATTTCAAGTCCAGTGTTGTAAAATATTTGGCTTTCCCTAGATTTGAGAGGATAGCTACTATATTAGGTATGGGATATTTGTCATCGATTGTTTTCGAATTCAGTTTTCTAAAATCAATGACAAGACGTTTTTTTTGTTCCCCTGCTCATCTACTCCTTTTTTATCGACTACCCTCACCGGATTGTTATACAGTGATCTGGATGGTCTGATAATATTATTCCTTAAGATGTTCGTCTCATTGTTAACAAACTCAGTTACTCCCAATGGGTAGGGATAAAGTTTTGAGTAGATTGGATCCTTCTTCTGTTCGAATCATGGCAATAATGTTTGTATTGTATGGAAGAGCTTCGTTAGGATCAGCAAAAACGCCTAGTTTTTCTCTCATCATTTTTTTTTAATTTTTTCTTAATATCTTGAGGAACTATTATATTTTCAATTTCTGTGAAGTTAACATTTGGACACTTTTTAAATTGAATTAACTCAGAGCCGGATTCAGTATTTAAAATTTTATTTTTGAAGTCCAAAGTGGCATTTACTCTATTAAGAAGAAGGTTTGGAAGTAGGAAAAATGTGGTTTTAGTATTGAAAAGATACATACGGCATTTATCTTTAACTGAGGTAAGGCCATGAAGTGACTTAACCTGAAATGTGTTTTTAACTTTAATTACGCCTTTCAATTCCGGTATAGGTTTAATGTAATTTTTTGAGGCGCCTGTATCGATAAGAAGCTTTATTGTCCTACCCGCTATCGTTCGCTCTACAAACGGTAACAGGGAGCTATGTCTAAAAAATTTAGCTCTTGGAGTTCATACTCATCGTCAATGTCTGATACTTCGGCTTCTGCATTTCCAGGATTTTCCTCTTGTGAGATGTGGTTTACTCTCTGTTGATTTGGGCCTGTGTACCTAACTGTTCCGCTATGTGTTCTTTTCGGAACCTGATTTTGATACGATACATTAGAAGTTTGGTTTGATTGAGTCGGTTGTCTGAATCGGGAGGAAGTATCGACATCCATAGGTGAGGCGGTTCTTGTTTTGGGTCTTGGTTACTGAATTGTGGTTTTTGTTTATAAAAAGGATTTTTTCTTTGTTGTGAGGTATTGTTTTCTGGAGTGACATTCTTCTGGTGCGTATGCTCTTGGCGTTGAACTTTTTCTTCATTGTTCCTTGCAAAACTGTTTGCAAATTGAAAACGTTCGTGATTCGATTCAACTTCTTGGGCCAAGGCTAGAGCTGATGGTAAGTCCTTTGGTCTTGCCGAAAAAAGAACATCACTCATGGATTTTTTTGCTCCTGAAATAAATACTCTTAATGCGTCCGATCTATACTTCTCGTTCATTGAATTTGCTAGAGTTGGTTCATATGTCATAATCGTTTTGTTAGTGAGGAGTGTCAGTTTTTTCTCTACCTCCTCATAATATTCAATTATAGAAAGATTTCCCTGACGTAGGACAGACATTTCTTGTTCAATTAAGTAAATGGGCCGTTTATCAGCATACGTAAAGTCAAGTCTGTTTATGATCGCTTTGAAATTGAATGGTGTGCCATACGAAGCTAACACCATATTTGCTGGACCTCTTATTTTATTCCTGAATATGCGGAATGCTTGGTAATGTTTTGGACTTCCTGCAAAATCTTCAAACGTTTTATATGCTAAGTGCGCGGCTGTGTGCCATGAAACATACATTTCGATTTTTCCCTCAAACTGGGGCAGAGATTTGACCATGTCTAAGGTTTCGTCACATGGTATACTAGGATCTATTTCGGCATTTTTAAAAACTTCTACCTCGGGTACAGGCACTGATGTTTTCCTAAGCTCATTCTTTAGATCTTCCATCTCCTTCTTGAACATTGTTGCTTGGTTTTGAAGTGCAGAGTTAACTGCATACTCAAGTAGAGTTTTAATGCTTGCTTCGTTTAATGACATTTTAGTTTTTATTTGATTTAGTATCAGCTTATTTTTTATGTCTCCTATTAGTTATTCTAAATCGCTGTCAAATTCCTCAATTTCACATTCAATCATAAGGTTTCAATTGTGTATCTTTTTTTAAAATTCAAATTCAAATTCTAAACACTTCTAATGGTTTTAATCTTTTTGTTTATTTCTATATTTTTTGTTTTATTTTTTTTTTTTTAAATAAGCACTCTTACATGATTTTCCCTTTGTACTGGTTCAGTTCGTTTTTGTTGTGTGTCCTACTGTCTGTGGTTGGTGTATTAATACAGATGTCTTCACTAGTGGTTAAAGAATTTGATGTTGGTAGTCGAAGAATTTGCTGCTGATGGTTGAAGAATTTATTGCTGATGGTTGAAGAATTTGCTGCTGATGGTTGAAGAATTTGTTGGATCAGTTCTCTGCTAACTCCGGTTAGTGTCTTCACTGATCGATAGAATTTTCTGGACACGTGTTGTACTGTCTCTCTCTTCACTTTGTTTGATACACTTATTATTTTGTTCTCTTAACTTTTTAGGTTTTTTTTTTTTTTTGATGTTTATATTATTGCAGTTCCAACGATGTCGGTCCAACGATGTTGAGATGCTGTTATAAACGTTAGGGTGAGTAGATTTTTCACTGTTGGGCGCCAGTTAGAAGTTGTTGGTTAGTTATTTGTGCGGAGCAACGAAATAACACAACTCCACTTGATACATCAGTTCAACTTTATTGTTCAAATCAGACTTCTTTGTGCGTTAGTTTGATATAATTTTTATCAAGTATTGAATTTTATTTATTCTTGCATTTTTTATTACTGGAATATGCGCTAGCACACGTCTGCTTTGAATGGGCACTGCACGTGTCGGCTATCGATCGACAACTGGAATGCAGCGATCTGGAAAATGAGACTGTGTGGGTGTTTTCGGTTGCTTTGTTCCGCTCTCTGCTGCTTGGCTACCGGCTGGTAGCTGCTGCTGATGCTGCTGCATTGCGAGCACTCGTTGCTCTTTGCGTTGTTGCTCCTCACGAGCGCCACGAAGAAGTGTTAACTCCTCCCTCCTTAGATTGAAGACCGTCCTCGGATTTCCTTAAAGCTTCAATGACAGCTCTCAGAGAGTTTTGCTGTCTATTTGCTTTCCATTTCCGATACATCTTGGAAAGGAAGAATCCTATGACCAGAAGAAAGATGATGACTGCAGTAAACGTCGCAGGCCAGGTTACCAGTTTTTTTCGACGTCTCCGATGTATTTTACATTTTCGAAGTTTAGCCTCTGAAGATAAGGTAGGCTCAAGTTTTCTTGGTGACCAGTGATGTTGAGGAGAGTTGATGTTGCAGAACCTGGATGTCTTCGGACGCTTTTCCTCATGATTTTGTATAGGGACCCGTTGATATTAATTTCCTCGTCGAATGTCAGCAGGAATGTACCATGGATAAATTTTTCTACTACGCTGTCCATTCTTATTGTAGCCGTTTCCTCGTTTAGTGTGAGGATACCATCGTTTACCATTTCCAGTGGGTGAAGGTGACTGGGACGTGTACTACAGTGTTCGATACCCCCAGAGTGTAGCTGTTGTGCACATGTTGCTGAAGATAGCTGCTTACAGAATGTCGAAGTGAGCGTAGCACTACAATTTCCGATTGGTAAAATGTTAATTTGGCAGTCAGCAACGTTGTTGTCGCCATTGAAGTTTAGTATTGTTCCATTCCGCTGAACAGAACAAATGATTATCTTTTTATATACTAAGCTAGGGTTAGGGTATTTAATCATTAAGTGTACAAATTTATCGTTTAAAAATACGTTTATATAAGCTATTTCCATTAAGTCGGCTACAGTTATGTCTGAAGAGTGCTCATTTAAAATTTCTTTTATGTCTTCTGAGTCAAGAATTACTGGGTTTACGATTTGAATCTTAGCGAGTGTAATAGATAATATTATGGTTTCAAGTTCTGAAATTATAATTCTATTCCTTGTGAGTAACGTTTCATAGAGGTGTCCTGAATTAATATTAGATATTAGATATTAGAATCTGTAACGTAAGGATATAAATTTATCTTAAATTATCCTTATGTACCCCCCCCCCCCTTTATAAGAACCGTTGTCCCCAAATCGGCTTCCACAATAACCTCCTCAAACAGGGCAGTTAACTTATTTCCAAGCCTTTTGTTCAATTTCATGAGGACTTTGTCTCCTACCTGGAAAGTTCTATTTCTTCTGTTAATGTTTAATGTTGCAATAGTAATTCCTGTGCTTTAATGATTCTATTTCTTATTTCTGTTTCAAATTCCGGTGCCGATGAATGTATTATATCTATTGGCTTTTTTCCTACAACTGAGTGAATTGTTTTGTTATATTCTATTGTTGCATGTATAATTAATTAGACTGTGTCGTTTAATTGTTTTTCTAGTTTTAAACATCTGGCAATTTCCGCGAGAGTTCTGTGGAATCTCTCTACTTGCCCATTTGATGTGCTATGGAGCGGAGGGGAATTTACAGTGTCAATGTTAAAATGACTTTTTAAGAGTGTTTTAATTGTTCCTGAATTTAGGGATGGTTCGTTGTCGCAGTATATAATTTTAGCGTTAGGGTAAAAATTCATCAGCTGTAAAATGTTTGGTTCGATGTCTATTATGGTTCTCGAAGCTATTGGTTGGACAATAGCAAATTTTGAAAATTTATCGATACAGGTTATGAAATATTTTTTGTCTGTTGAAAAGATGTCTATGTGCAGAATTTCGCCTACTTGGTTGGGGATGGGTGTTTCACCAATGACTTGTTTTTGTGGATGTCGGTCATATTTTGCCTTATTGCAAATCTTGTAATTTGCTACTATTTCATTTGCTAAGCGAGTCATCTTGGGGAAATAATAACCCTCAATAATTTGTTTTATGTTTTCCTGAACTGCTCTATGAGCTCTGTTATGTTCTGCAATTATTATTTCTTTTTACTCGTTTTGATCGACGACGTCCATAGTCAATTTGTTGGAATGCCAAAATTTAGTTGATGGCAACCTTTCAACTAACGTGTTTTGAATAAATGCTAATGTCGGTAAATCGCATTTAATCGCATTCACTACGTCTTTTTGAACCACATCACACACTTTCTCGATTAAATTTTCTCTGTTTGTGAAGTGTATGAAATGTCCAAACATAATAATCATTTTCTCAGAAGCCATAATGCCTTCTTCAAAATTATTTTTGTTTCGGAAACAATTCATCGGTTTATCTGTAGACTCGATAGTGTATGTTAGCGATAATTCGCTATGTATAGTGGCCAGATCAGATGGAGCATTTTCTTCTAAAGCATAAAGGTTCTGTCTTGAGAGAGCATCAGCGACAAAATTTTCCTTTCCTGGTTAAAAGAAAATGTGAGCAATATGCTCATCGATTAAGGATTTCCATCTCTTTATTTTCGCATTTGGGTTTTTGTCCGAAACTGCAAATGTAAGTGGCTGGTGATCGGTATAAATGTTTAAGTTTTTTACCCCATACAGATAGTTCCTTAGCGTTTTTAAAGCCCAAACTATCGCGAGTAGCTCACGTTCATTTGTTGCGAAATTTAATTGATTGGCTTCTTATCTTGTGATAAGACTGCACCTAGGCCAGACGATGAAGCATCTGTCGTCAAGTCAAAAGGTTTTTGTTGATCAGGGTAAAGGAGCATTACATCTTCAGAAACTAATATATTCTTTAGTTTCTCAAAGGCCAACTTTTGTTTTTCGTTGAGCCTCACAGGGATTTTTTTGGACTGTCCGGCGCTTACTTTGCTGTTGTCACCCTTTAGTATAACTGTTAATGGTTTGGCTATAGATGCAAAGTCTTTAATAATGCATCTGTAAGAGCTTGCTAAACCAAGGAATGATCTGAGATGGAACAAGGTAGTTGGCTGTTCAAATTTGCCAATTGCTTCTACCTTGCTGGGATTTGTTGTAATACCGCCACGAGATACTACGAATCCAAGATATTCAACTTTTTCTTTGAAAAAAATGAGACTTTTCTCGCGATACTCTCATATTAGCATTGTACATTTTTTCTAATACCCAGGCAATGTGATAAACATGGTTTTCCATATCCTCTGAGAATATGATTACATCATCTACATATACGTAGCATGACTTGCCGATCTGTTCCCTAAGTACATCATCAATTGCTCGCTGGAATATTCCAGAGGCATTTTTTAGACCAAATGGAAGTCTGCAGAATTCATACTTCCCGTTTCCTATTGAGAATGCGGTTTTTTCTCTATCTTTTTCCACAAGAAGGATTTGGTGAAATCCCGATTTAAAGTCCAGTGTTGTAAAATATTTGGCTTTCCCTAGATTTGAGAGGATAGCTACTATATTAGGTATGGGATATTTGTCATCGATTGTTTTCGAATTAAGTTTTCTAAAATTAATGACAAGACGTTTTTTTTGTTCCCCTGCTTATCTACTCCTTTTTTATCGACTACCCACACCGGATTGTTGTACGGTGATCTGGATGGTCTGATAATATTATTCCTTAAGATATCGTTCTTCTCATTGTTAACAAACTCAGTTACTCCCAATGGGTAGGGATAAAGTTTTGAGTAGATTGGATCCTCGTCTTCTGTTCGAATCATGGCAATAATGTTCGTATTGTATGGTAGAGCTTCGTTAGGATCAGCAAAAACGCCTATTTTTTCTCTCATCATTTTTTTGAATTTTTTCTCAATTTCTTTAGGAACTATTATGTTTTCAATTTCTGTGAAGCTAACATTTGGACTCTTTTTAAATTGAATTAACTCAGAGCCGGATTCAGTATTTAAAATTTTATTTTTGAAGTCCAAAGTGGCATTTACTCTATTAAGAAGATCAAGACCTATTATACCATTGAAGCTGGTTAGGTTTGGAAGTAGGAAAAATGTGGTTTTAGTATTGAAAAGATACATACGGCATTTATCTTTAACTGAGGTAAGGCCATGAAGTGACTTAACCTGAAATGTGTTTTTAACTTTAATTACGCCTTTCAATTCCGGTATAGGTTTAATGTAATTTTTTGAGGCGCCTGTATCGATAAGAAGCTTTATTGTCCTACCCGCTATCGTTCGCTCTACAAACGGTAACAGGGAGCTATGTCTAAAAAATTTAGCTCTTGGAGTTCATACTCATCGTCAATGTCTGATACTTCGGCTTCTGCATTTACAGGATTTTCCTCTTGTGAGATGTGGTTTACTCTCTGTTGATTTGGGCCTGTGTACCTAACTGTTCCGCTATGTGTTCTTTTCGGAACCTGATTTTGATACGATACATTAGAAGTTTGGTTTGATTGAGTCGGTTGTCTGAATCGGGAGGAAGTATCGACATCCATAGGTGAGGCGGTTCTTGTTTTGGGTCTTGGTTACTGAATTGTGGTTTTTGTTTATAAAAAGGATTTTTTCTTTGTTGTGAGGTATTGTTTTCTGGAGTGACATTCTTCTGGTGCGTATGCTCTTGGCGTTTAACTTTTTCTTCATTGTTCCTTGCAAAACTGTTTGCAAATTGAAAACGTTCGTTATTCGATTCAACTTCTTGGGCCAAGGCTAGAGCTGATGGTAAGTCCTTTGGTCTTGCCGAAAAAAGAACATCACTTATGGATTTTTTTGCTCCTGAAATAAATACTCTTTATGCGTCCGATCTATACTTCTCGTTCATTGAATTTGCTAGAGTTGGGTCATATGTCATAATCGTTTTGTTAGTGAGGAGTGGCAGTTTTTTCTCTACCTCCTCATAATATTCAATTATAGAAAGATTTCCCTGACGTAGGACAGACATTTCTTGTTCGATTAAGTAAATGGGCCGTTTATCAGCATACGTAAAGTCAAGTCTGTTTATGATCGCTTTGAAATTGAATGGTGTGCCATACGAAGCTAACACCATATTTGCTGGACCTCTTATTTTATTCCTGAATATGCGGAATGCTTGGTAATGTTTTGGACTTCCTGCAAAATCTTCAAACGTTTTATATGCCAAGTGCGCAGCTGTGTGCCATGAAACATACATTTCGATTTTTCCCTCAAACTGGGGCAGAGATTTGACCATGTCTAAGGTTTCGTCACATGGTATACTAGGATCTATTTCGGCACTTTTAAAAACTTCTACCTCGGGTACAGACACTGATGTTTTCCTAAACTCATTCTTTAGATCTTCCATCTCCTTCTTGAACATTGTTGCTTGGTTTTGAAGTGCAGAGTTAACTGCATACTCAAGTAGAGTTTTAATGCTTGCTTCGTTTAATGACATTTTGGTTTTTATTTGATTTAGTATCAGCTTATTTTTTATGTCTCCTATTAGTTATTCTAAATCGCTGTCAAATTCCTCAATTTCACATTCAATCATAAGGTTTCAATTGTGTATCATTTTTAAAAAAATTTTTATTTTTGCAAAGATTCAAATTCTAAACACTTCTAATGGTTTTAATCTTTTTGTTTATTTCTATATTTTTTGTTTTATTTTTTTTTTTTTTTTAATGATTTTCCCTTTGTACTGGTTCAGTTCGTTTTTGTTGTGTGTCCTACTGTTTGTGGTTGGTGTATTAATACAGATGTCTTCACTAGTGGTTAAAGAATTTGATGTTGGTAGTCGAAGAATTTGCTGCTGATGGTTGAAGAATTTATTGCTGATGGTTGAAGAATTTGCTGCTGATGGTTGAAGAATTTGTTGGATCAGTTCTCTGCTAACTCCGGTTAGTGTCTTCACTGATCGTAGAATTTTCTGGACACGTGTTGTACTGTCTCTCTCTTCACTTTGTTTGATACACTTATTATTTTGTTCTCTTAACTTTTTAGGTTTTTTTTTTTTTATGTTTATATTATTGCAGTTCCAACGATGTCGGTCCAACGATGTTGAGATGCTGCTATAAACGTTAGGGTGAGTAGATTTTTCACTGTTGGGCGACAGTTAGAAGTTGTTGGTTAGTTATTTGTGCGGAGCTACGAAATAACACAACTCCACTTGATACATCAGTTCAACTTTATTGTTCAAATCAGACTTCTTTGTGCGTTAGTTTGATATAATTTTTACCAAGTATTGAATTTTATTTATTCTTGCATTTTTTATTACTGGAATATGCGCTAGCACACGTTTGCTTTGAATGGGCACTGCACGTGTCGGCTATCGATCGACAACTGGAATGCAGCGATCTGGAAAATGAGACTGTGTGGGTGTTTTCGGTTGCTTTGTTCCGCTCTCTGCTGCTTGGCTACCGGCTGGTAGCTGCTGCTGCTGCTGCTGCATTGCGAGCACTCGTTGCTCTTTGCGTTGTTGCTCCTCACGAGCGCCACGAAGAAGTGTTAACTCCTCCCTCCTTAGATTGAAGACCGTCCTCGGATTTCCTTAAAGTTTCAATGACAGCTGTCAGAGAGTTTTGCTGTCTATTTGCTTTCCATTTCCGATACATCTTGGAAAGGAAGAATCCTATGACCAGAAGAAAGATGATGACTGCAGTAAACGTCGCAGGCCAGGTTACCAGTTTTTTTCGACGTCTCCGATGTATTGTACATTTTCGAAGTTTAGCCTCTGAAGATAAGGTAGGCTCAAGTTTTCTTGGTGACCAGTGATGTTGAGGAGAGTTGATGTTGCAGAACCTGGATGTCTTCGGACGCTGCTCCTCATTTTTTTGTATAGGGACCCGTTGATATTAATTTCCTCGTCGAATGTCAGCAGGAATGTACCATGGATAAATTTTTCTACTCCGCTGTCCATTTTTATTGTAGCCGTTTCCTCGTTTAGTATGAGGATACCATCGTCTACCATTTCCAGTGGCTGAAGGTGACTGGGACGTGTACTACAGTGTGCGATACCCCCAGAGTGTAGCTGTTGTGCGCATGTTGCTGAAGGTAGCTGCTTACAGAATGTCGAAGTGAGCGTAGCACTACAATTTCCGATTGGTAAAATGTTAATTTGGCAGTCAGCAACGTTGTTGTCGCCATTGAAGTTTAGTATTGTGCCATTCCGCTGAACAGAACAAATGATTATCTTTTTATATACTAAGCTAGGGTTAGGGTATTTAATCATTAAGTGTACAAATTTATCGTTTAAAAATACGTTTATATAAGCTATTTCCATTAAGTCGGCTACAGTTATGTCTGAAGAGTGCTCATTTAAAATTTCTTTTATGTCTTCTGAGTCAAGAATTACTGGGTTTACGATTTGAATCTTAGCGAGTGTAATAGATAATATTATGGTTTCAAGTTCTGAAATTATAATTCTATTCCTTGTGAGTAACGTTTCATAGAGGTGTCCTGAATTAATATTAGATATTAGATATTAGAATCTGTAACGTAAGGATATAAATTTATCTTAAATTATCCTTATGTACCCCCCCCCCCCCTTTATAAGAACCGTTGTCCCCAAATCGGCTTCCACAATAACCTCCTCAAACAGGGCAGTTAACTTATTTCCAAGCCTTTTGTTCAATTTCATGAGGACTTTGTCTCCTACCTGGAAAGTTCTATTTCTTCTGTTAATGTTTAATGTTGCAATAGTAATTCCTGTGCTTTAATGATTCTATTTCTTATTTCTGTTTCAAATTCCGGTGCCGATGAATGTATTATATCTATTGGCTTTTTTCCTACAACTGAGTGAATTGTTTTGTTATATTCTATTGTTGCATGTATAATTAATTAGACTGTGTCGTTTAATTGTTTTTCTAGTTTTAAACATCTGGCAATTTCCGCGAGAGTTCTGTGGAATCTCTCTACTTGCCCATTTGATGTGCTATGGAGCGGAGGGGAATTTACAGTGTCAATGTTAAAATGACTTTTTAAGAGTGTTTTAATTGTTCCTGAATTTAGGGATGGTTCGTTGTCGCAGTATATAATTTTAGCGTTAGGGTAAAAATTCATCAGCTGTAAAATGTTTGGTTCGATGTCTATTATGGTTCTCGACTCTATTGGTTGGACAATTGCAAATTTTGAAAATTTATCGATACAAGTTAAGAAATATTTTTTGTTTGTTGAAAAGATGTCTATGTGCAGAATTTCGCCTACTTGGTTGGGGATGGGTGTTTCGCCAATGACTTGTTTTTGTGGATGTCGGTCATATTTGGCCTTATTGCAAATCTTGTAATTTGCAACTATTTCATTTGCTAAGCGAGTCATCTTGGGGAAATAATAATCCTCAATAATTTGTTTTATGTTTTCCTGAACTGTTCTATGAGCTCTGTTATGTTCTGCAATTATTATTTCTTTTTACTCGTTTTGATCGACGACGTCCATAGTCAATTTGTTGAATTTATTTGCATTTAATCGTATTCACTACGTTTTTTTGAACCACATCACACACTTTCTCGATTAAATTTTCTCTGTTTGTGAAGTGTATGAAATGTCCAAACATAATAATCATTTTCTCAGAAGCCATAATGCCTTCTTCAATAATTATTTGGTTTCGGAAACAATTCATCGGTTTATCTGTAGACTCGATAGTGTATGTTAGCGATAATTCGCTATGTATAGTGGCCAGATCAGATGGAGCATTTTCTTCTAAAGCATAAAGGTTCTGTCTTGAGAGAGCATCAGCGACAAAATTTTCCTTTCCTGGTTAAAAGAAAATGTGAGCAATATGCTCATCGATTAAGGATTTCCATCTCTTTATTTTCGCATTTGGGTTTTTGTCCGAAACTGCAAATGTAAGTGGCTGGTGATCGGTATAAATGTTTAAGTTTTTTACCCCATACAGATAGTTCCTTAGCGTTTTTAAAGCCCAAACTATCGCGAGTAGCTCACGTTCATTTGTTGCGAAATTTAATTGATTGGCTTCTTATCTTGTGATAAGACTGCACCTAGGCCAGACGATGAAGCATCTGTCGTCAAGTCAAAAGGTTTTTGTTAATCAGGGTAAAGGAGCATAACATCTTCAAAAACTAATATATTCTTTAGTTTCTCAAAGGCCAACTTTTGTTTTTCGTTGAGCGATTTTTTTGGACTGTCCGGAACTTACTTTGCTGTTGTCACCCTTTAGTATAACTGTTAATGGTTTGGCTATAGATGCAAAGTCTTTAATAATGCATCTGTAAGAGCTTGCTAAACCAAGGAATGATCTGAGATGGAACAAGGTAGTTGGCTGTTCAAATTTGCCAATTGCTTCTACCTTGCTGGGATTTGTTGTAATGCCGCCACGAGATACTACGAATCCAAGATATTCAACTTTTTCTTTGAAAAAATGAGACTTTTCTCGCGATACTCTCATATTAGCATTGTACATTTTTTCTAATACCCAGGCAATGTGATAAACATGGTTTTCCATATACTCTGAGAATATGATTACATCATCTACATAGACGTAGCATGACTTGCCGATCTGTTCCCTAAGTACATCATCAATTGCTCGCTGGAATATTCCAGGGGCATTTTTTAGACCAAATGGAAGTCTGCAGAATTCATACTTCCCGTTTCCTATTGAGAATGCGGTTTTTTCTCTATCTTTTTCCGCAAGAAGCATTTGGTGAAATCCCGATTTCAAGTCCAGTGTTGTAAAATATTTGGCTTTCCCTAGATTTGAGAGGATAGCTACTATATTAGGTATGGGATATTTGTCATCGATTGTTTTCGAATTCAGTTTTCTAAAATCAATGACAAGACGTTTTTTTTGTTCCCCTGCTCATCTACTCCTTTTTTATCGACTACCCTCACCGGATTGTTATACAGTGATCTGGATGGTCTGATAATATTATTCCTTAAGATGTTCGTCTCATTGTTAACAAACTCAGTTACTCCCAATGGGTAGGGATAAAGTTTTGAGTAGATTGGATCCTTCTTCTGTTCGAATCATGGCAATAATGTTTGTATTGTATGGAAGAGCTTCGTTAGGATCAGCAAAAACGCCTAGTTTTTCTCTCATCATTTTTTTTGAATTTTTTCTTAATATCTTGAGGAACTATTATATTTTCAATTTCTGTGAAGTTAACATTTGGACACTTTTTAAATTGAATTAACTCAGAGCCGGATTCAGTATTTAAAATTTTATTTTTGAAGTCCAAAGTGGCATTTACTCTATTAAGAAGAAGGTTTGGAAGTAGGAAAAATGTGGTTTTAGTATTGAAAAGATACATACGGCATTTATCTTTAACTGAGGTAAGGCCATGAAGTGACTTAACCTGAAATGTGTTTTTAACTTTAATTACGCCTTTCAATTCCGGTATAGGTTTAATGTAATTTTTTGAGGCGCCTGTATCGATAAGAAGCTTTATTGTCCTACCCGCTATCGTTCGCTCTACAAACGGTAACAGGGAGCTATGTCTAAAAAATTTAGCTCTTGGAGTTCATACTCATCGTCAATGTCTGATACTTCGGCTTCTGCATTTCCAGGATTTTCCTCTTGTGAGATGTGGTTTACTCTCTGTTGATTTGGGCCTGTGTACCTAACTGTTCCGCTATGTGTTCTTTTCGGAACCTGATTTTGATACGATACATTAGAAGTTTGGTTTGATTGAGTCGGTTGTCTGAATCGGGAGGAAGTATCGACATCCATAGGTGAGGCGGTTCTTGTTTTGGGTCTTGGTTACTGAATTGTGGTTTTTGTTAATAAAAAGGATTTTTTCCTTGTTGTGAGGTATTGTTTTCTGGAGTGACATTCTTCTGGTGCGTATGCTCTTGGCGTTGAACTTTTTTTTCATTGTTCCTTGCAAAACTTTTTGCAAATTGAAAACGTTCGTTATTTGATTCAACTTCTTGGGCCAAGGCTAGAGCTGATGGTAAGTCCTTTGGTCTTGCCGAAAAAGAACATCACTCATGGATTTTTTTGCTCCTGAAATAAATACTCTTAATGCGTCCGATCTATACTTCTCGTTCATTGAATTTGCTAGAGTTGGTTCATATGTCATAATCGTTTTGTTAGTGAGGAGTGTCAGTTTTTTCTCTACCTCCTCATAATATTCAATTATAGAAAGATTTCCCTGACGTAGGACAGACATTTCTTGTTCGATTAAGTAAATGGGCCGTTTATCAGCATACGTAAAGTCAAGTCTGTTTATGATCGCTTTGAAATTGAATGGTGTGCCATACGAAGCTAACACCATATTTGCTGGACCTCTTATTTTATTCCTGAATATGCGGAATGCTTGGTAATGTTTTGGACTTCCTGCAAAATCTTCAAACGTTTTATATGCTAAGTGCGCGGCTGTGTGCCATGAAACATACATTTCGATTTTTCCCTCAAACTGGGGCAGAGATTTGACCATGTCTAAGGTTTCGTCACATGGTATACTAGGATCTATTTCGGCATTTTTAAAAACTTCTACCTCGGGTACAGGCACTGATGTTTTCCTAAACTCATTCTTTAGATCTTCCATCTCCTTCTTGAACATTGTTGCTTGGTTTTGAAGTGCAGAGTTAACTGCATACTCAAGTAGAGTTTTAATGCTTGCTTCGTTTAATGACATTTTAGTTTTTATTTGATTTAGTATCAGCTTATTTTTTATGTCTCCTATTAGTTATTCTAAATCGCTGTCAAATTCCTCAATTTCACATTCAATCATAAGGTTTCAATTGTGTATCTTTTTTAAAAAATTTTTATTTTTGCAAAGATTCAAATTCTAAACACTTCTAATGGTTTTAATCTTTTTGTTTATTTCTATATTTTTTGTTTTATTTTTTTTTTTTTAAATAAGCACTCTTACATGATTTTCCCTTTGTACTGGTTCAGTTCGTTTTTGTTGTGTGTCCTACTGTCTGTGGTTGGTGTATTAATACAGATGTCTTCACTAGTGGTTAAAGAATTTGATGTTGGTAGTCGAAGAATTTGCTGCTGATGGTTGAAGAATTTATTGCTGATGGTTGAAGAATTTGTTGCTGATGGTTGAAGAATTTGTTGGATCAGTTCTCTGCTAACTCCGGTTAGTGTCTTCACTGATCGTAGAATTTTCTGGACACGTGTTGTACTGTCTCTCTCTTCACTTTGTTTGATACACTTATTATTTTGTTCTCTTAACTTTTTAGGTTTTTTTTTTTATGTTTATATTATTGCAGTTCCAACGATGTCGGTCCAACGATGTTGAGATGCTGTTATAAACGTTAGGGTGAGTAGATTTTTCACTGTTGGGCGACAGTTAGAAGTTGTTGGTTAGTTATTTGTGCGGAGCTACGAAATAACACAACTCCACTTGATACATCAGTTCAACTTTATTGTTCAAATCAGACTTCTTTGTGCGTTAGTTTGATATAATTTTTATCAAGTATTGAATTTTATTTATTCTTGCATTTTTTATTACTGGAATATGCGCTAGCACACGTTTGCTTTGAATGGGCACTGCACGTGTCGGCTATCGATCGACAACTGGAATGCAGCGATCTGGAAAATGAGACTGTGTGGGTGTTTTCGGTTGCTTTGTTCCGCTCTCTGCTGCTTGGCTACCGGCTGGTAGCTGCTGCTGATGCTGCTGCATTGCGAGCACTCGTTGCTCTTTGCGTTGTTGCTCCTCACGAGCGCCACGAAGAAGTGTTAACTCCTCCCTCCTTAGATTGAAGACCGTCCTCGGATTTCCTTAAAGCTTCAATGACAGCTCTCAGAGAGTTTTGCTGTCTATTTGCTTTCCATTTCCGATACATCTTGGAAAGGAAGAATCCTATGACCAGAAGAAAGATGATGACTGCAGTAAACGTCGCAGGCCAGGTTACCAGTTTTTTTCGACGTCTCCGATGTATTTTACATTTTCGAAGTTTAGCCTCTGAAGATAAGGTAGGCTCAAGTTTTCTTGGTGACCAGTGATGTTGAGGAGAGCTGATGTTGCAGAACCTGGATGTCTTCGGACGCTGTTCCTCATGATTTTGTATAGGGACCCGTTGATATTAATTTCCTCGTCGAATGTCAGCAGGAATGTACCATAGATAAATTTTTCTACTACGCTGTCCATTCTTATTGTAGCCGTTTCCTCGTTTAGTGTGAGGATACCATCGTTTACCATTTCCAGTGGCTGAAGGTGACTGGGACGTGTACTACAGTGTGCGATACCCCCAGAGTGTAGCTGTTGTGCGCATGTTGCTGAAGGTAGCTGCTTACAGAATGTCGAAGTGAGCGTAGCACTACAATTTCCGATTGGTAAAATGTTAATTTGGCAGTCAGCAACGTTGTTGTCGCCATTGAAGTTTAGTATTGTTCCATTCCGCTGAACAGAACAAATGATTATCTTTTTATATACTAAGCTAGGGTTAGGGTATTTAATCGGTAAGTGTACAAATTTATCGTTTAAAAATACGTTTATATAAGCTATTTCCATTAAGTCGGCTACAGTTATGTCTGAAGAGTGCTCATTTAAAATTTCTTTTATGTCTTCTGAGTCAAGAATTACTGGGTTTATGATTTGAATCTTAGCGAGTGTAATAGATAATATTATGGTTTCAAGTTCTGAAATTATAATTCTATTCCTTGTGAGTAACGTTTCATAGAGATGTCGTGAATTAATCTGTTTTTCCTTTGTGAATTTAATTTTAATATTTATAGATTCTGTTAAGTTGCTAATTTTTCTTATACCTTTGTATTTATAGCTGTCTGTCTATTAATTGTTTCTAAAAGTGTTCTCATATGACCTATGTCGGACTCCAAAATTTTTTTCATGTGGGACTGTGGGAAATGTATCATTAAAGAATTTGTTTCCTCGGCGATTTCCGAGTACATGCTTAAATTAGAGGAATGTCTAAGAAATTTGAGCTCCTTCCAAATAACAGCGTTTCTGTCCATTATCGGGATATAGTCCGAGTTTGTGTAGTCAGTGATTTTTCCGGTTGTTATCGTTTCGAAAAGTAGGGGGTATAAAATCCAAGTCCTAATAAAGATATTAGATATTAGAATCTGTAACGTAAGGATATAAATTTATCTTAAATTATCCTTATGTACCTCCCCCCCTTTATAAGAACCGTTGTCCCCAAATCGGCTTCCACAATAACCTCCTCAAACAGGGCAGTTAACTTATTTCCAAGCCTTTTGTTCAATTTCATGAGGACTTTGTCATCTACCTGGAAAGTTCTATTTCTTCTGTTAATGTTATGATGTTGCAATAGTAATTCCTGTGCTTTAATGATTCTATTTCTTATTTCTGTTTCAAATTCCGGTGCCGATGAATGTATTATATCTATTGGCTTTTTTCCTACAACTGAGTGAATTGTTTTGTTATATTCTATTGTTGCATGTATAATTAATTGGACTGTGTCGTTTAATTGTTTTTCTAGTTTTAAACATCTGGCAATTTCCGCGAGAGTACTGTGGAATCTCTCTACTTGCCCATTTGATGTGCTATGGAGCGGAGGGGAATTTACAGTGTCAATGTTAAAATGACTTTTTAAAAGTGTTTTAATTGTTCCTGAATTTAGGGATGGTTCGTTGTCGCAGTATATAATTTTAGCGTTAGGGTAAAAATGTTTGGTTCGATGTCTATTATGGTTCTCGAAGCTATTGGTTGGACAATTGCAAATTTTGAAAATTTATCGATACAGGTTAAGAAATATTTTTTGTCTGTTGAAAAGATGTCTATGTGCAGAATTTCGCCTACTTGGTTGGGGATGGGTGTTTCACCAATGACTTGTTTTTGTGGATGTCGGTCATATTTTGCCTTATTGCAAATCTTGTAATTTGCAACTATTTCATTTGCTAAACGAGTCATCTTGGGGAAATAATAATCCTCAATAATTTGTTTTATGTTTTCCTGAACTGCTCTATGAGCTCTGTTATGTTCTGCAATTATTATTTCTTTTTACTCGTTTTGATCGACGACGTCCATAGTCAATTTGTTGGAATGCCAAAATTTAGTTGAAGGCAACCTTTCAACTAACGTGTTTTGAATAAATGCTAATGTCGGTAAATCGCATTTAATCGCATTCACTACGTCTTTTTGAACCACATCACACACTTTCTCGATTAAATTTTCTCTGTTTGTGAAGTGTATGAAATGTCCAAACATAATAATCATTTTCTCAGAAGCCATAATGCCTTCTTCAATAATTATTTGGTTTCGGAAACAATTCATCGGTTTATCTGTAGACTCGATAGTGTATGTTAGCGATAATTCGCTATGTATAGTGGCCAGATCAGATGGAGCATTTTCTTCTAAAGCATAAAGGTTCTGTCTTGAGAGAGCATCAGCGACAAAATTTTCCTTTCCTGGTTAAAAGAAAATGTGAGCAATATGCTCATCGATTAAGGATTTCCATCTCTTTATTTTCGCATTTGGGTTTTTGTCCGAAACTGCAAATGTAAGTGGCTGGTGATCGGTATAAATGTTTAAGTTTTTTACCCCATACAGATAGTTCCTTAGCGTTTTTAAAGCCCAAACTATCGCGAGTAGCTCACGTTCATTTGTTGCGAAATTTAATATTTGATTGGCTTCTTATCTTGTGATAAGACTGCACCTAGGCCAGACGATGAAGCATCTGTCGTCAAGTCAAAAGGTTTTTGTTAATCAGGGTAAAGGAGCATAACATCTTCAAAAACTAATATATTCTTTAGTTTCTCAAAGGCCAACTTTTGTTTTTCGTTGAGTCACGGATTTTTTTGGACTGTCCGGAACTTACTTTGCTGTTGTCACCCTTTAGTATAACTGTTAATGGTTTGGCTATAGATGCAAAGTCTTTAATAATGCATCTGTAAGAGCTTGCTAAACCAAGGAATGATCTGAGATGGAACAAGGTAGTTGGCTGTTCAAATTTGCCAATTGCTTCTACCTTGCTGGGATTTGTTGTAATGCCGCCACGAGATACTACGAATCCAAGATATTCAACTTTTTCTTTGAAAAAATGAGACTTTTCTCGCGATACTCTCATATTAGCATTGTACATTTTTTCTAATACCCAGGCAATGTGATAAACATGGTTTTCCATATACTCTGAGAATATGATTACATCATCTACATAGACGTAGCATGACTTGCCGATCTGTTCCCTAAGTACATCATCAATTGCTCGCTGGAATATTCCAGGGGCATTTTTTAGACCAAATGGAAGTCTGCAGAATTCATACTTCCCGTTTCCTATTGAGAATGCGGTTTTTTCTCTATCTTTTTCCGCAAGAAGCATTTGGTGAAATCCCGATTTCAAGTCCAGTGTTGTAAAATATTTGGCTTTCCCTAGATTTGAGAGGATAGCTACTATATTAGGTATGGGATATTTGTCATCGATTGTTTTCGAATTCAGTTTTCTAAAATCAATGACAAGACGTTTTTTTTGTTCCCCTGCTCATCTACTCCTTTTTTATCGACTACCCTCACCGGATTGTTATACAGTGATCTGGATGGTCTGATAATATAATTCCTTAAGATGTTCGTCTCATTGTTAACAAACTCAGTTACTCCCAATGGGTAGGGATAAAGTTTTGAGTAGATTGGACCCTCGTCTTCTGTTCGAATCATGGCAAAATTGTTAGTATTGTATGGAAGAGCTTCGTTAGGATCAGCAAAAACGCCTATTTTTTCTCTCATCATTTTTTTGAAATTTTTCTCAATTTCTTGAGGAACTATTATGTTTTTAATTTCTGTGAAGTTAACATTTGGACAATTTTTAAATTGAATTAACTCAGAGCCGGATTCAGTATTTTAAATTTTATTTTTGAAGTCCAAAGTGGCATTTACTCTATTAAGAAGATCAAGACCTATTATACCATTGAAGCTGGTTAGGTTTGGAAGTAGGAAAAATGTGGTTTTAGTATTGAAAAGATACATACGGCATTTATCTTTAACTGAGGTAAGGCCATGAAGTGACTTAACCTGAAATGTGTTTTTAACTTTAATTACGCCTTTCAATTCCGGTATAGGTTTAATGTAATTTTTTGAGGCGCCTGTATCGATAAGAAGCTTTATTGTCCCACCCGCTATCGTTCGCTCTACAAACGGTAACAGGGAGCTATGTCTAAAAAATTTAGCTCTTGGAGTTCATACTCATCGTCAATGTCTGATACTTCGGCTTCTGCATTTACAGGATTTTCCTCTTGTGAGATGTGGTTTACTCTCTGTTGATTTGGGCCTGTGTACCTAACTGTTCCGCTATGTGTTCTTTTCGGAACCTGATTTTGATACGATACATTAGAAGTTTGGTTTGATTGAGTCGGTTGTCTGAATCGGGAGGAAGTATCGACATCCATAGGTGAGGCGGTTCTTGTTTTGGGTCTTGGTTACTGAATTGTGGTTTTTGTTTATAAAAAGGATTTTTTCTTTGTTGTGAGGTATTGTTTTCTGGAGTGACATTCTTCTGGTGCGTATGCTCTTGGCGTTTAACTTTTTCTTCATTGTTCCTTGCAAAACTGTTTGCAAATTGAAAACGTTCGTGATTCGATTCAACTTCTTGGGCCAAGGCTAGAGCTGACGGTAAGTCCTTTGGTCTTGCCGAAAAAAGAACATCACTTATGGATTTTTTTGCTCCTGAAATAAATACTCTTTATGCGTCCGATCTATACTTCTTGTTCATTGAATTTGCTAGAGTTGGGTCATATGTCATAATCGTTTTGTTAGTGAGGAGTGTCAGTTTTTTCTCTACCTCCTCATAATATTCAATTATAGAAAGATTTCCCTGACGTAGGACAGACATTTCTTGTTCGATTAAGTAAATGGGCCGTTTATCAGCATACGTAAAGTCAAGTCTGTTTATGATCGCTTTGAAATTGAATGGTGTGCCCTACGAAGCTAACACCATATTTGCTGGACCTCTTATTTTATTCCTGAATATGCGGAATGCTTGGTAATGTTTTGGACTTCCTGCAAAATCTTCAAACGTTTTATATGCCAAGTGCGCAGCTTTTTGCCATGAAACATACATTTCGATTTTTCCCTCAAACTGGGGCAGAGATTTGACCATGTCTAAGGTTTCGTCACATGGTATACTAGGATCTATTTCGGCACTTTTAAAAACTTCTACCTCGGGTACAGACACTGATGTTTTCCTAAACTCATTCTTTAGATCTTCCATCTCCTTCTTGAACATTGTTGCTTGGTTTTGAAGTGCAGAGTTAACTGCATACTCAAGTAGAGTTTTAATGCTTGCTTCGTTTAATGACATTTTGGTTTTTATTTGATTTAGTATCAGCTTATTTTTTATGTCTCCTATTAGTTATTCTAAATCGCTGTCAAATTCCTCAATTTCACATTCAATCATAAGGTTTCAATTGTGTATCTTTTTTAAAAAATTTTTATTTTTGCAAAGATTCAAATTCTAAACACTTCTAATGGTTTTAATCTTTTTGTTTATTTCTATATTTTTTGTTTTATTTTTTTTTTTTTTTTAAAAAGCACTCTTACATGATTTTCCCTTTGTACTGGTTCAGTTCGTTTTTGTTGTGTGTCCTACTGTCTGTGGTTTGTATATTTATATAGATGTCTTCGCTGGTGGTTAAAGAATTTGATGTTGGTAGTCGAAGAATTTGATGCTGATGGTTGAAGAATTTACTGCTGATGGTTGAAGAATTTGCTGCTGATGGTTGAAGAATTTGTTGGATCAGTTCTCTGCTAACTCCGGTTAGTGTCTTCACTGATCGATAGAATTTTCTGGACACGTGTTGTACTGTCTCTCTCTGCACTTTGTTTGATACACTTATTATTTTGTTCTCTTAACTTTTTAGGTTTTTTTTTTTTTTGATGTTTATATTATTGCAGTTCCAACGATGTCGGTCCAACGATGTTGAGATGCTGTTATAAACGTTAAGGTGAGTAGATTTTTCACTGTTGGGCGCCAGTTAGAAGTTGTTGGTTAGTTATTTGTGCGGAGCTACGAAATAACACAACTCCACTTGATACATCAGTTCAACTTTATTGTTCAAATCAGACTTCTTTGCGCGTTAGTTTGATATAATTTTATCAAGTATTGAATTTTATTTATTCTTGCATTTTTTATTACTGGAATATGCGCTAGCACACGTCTGCTTTGAATGGGCACTGCACGTGTCGACTATCGATCGACAACTGGAATGCAGCGGTCTTTAAAATGAGACTGTGTGGATGTTTTCGGTTGCTATGCTCCGCTCTCTGCTGCTTGGCTACCGGCTGGTAGCTGCTGCTGATGCTGCTGCATTGCGAGCACTCGTTGCTCTTTGCGTTGTTGCTCCTCACGAGCGCCACGACGAAGTGTTAACTTATAGATATATATATATATATATATATATATATATATATATATATATATATATATATATATATATATATATATATATATATATATATATATATATATATATATATATATATATATATATATATATATATAGAATGAAAAACGTTCATTATTATTATGTGAAGTATGAAAACCAAGCGCAGTAGAGTTTTACGTCGCTTGAGAGATCGTAAATCCGAACTGCACAAGTTATTGTATCAATCAATACAACAATTAAGTTTGAATACGTCTGTAAGACTGCAAGTGGAACTCGAGTTTGTCGACTACGAGCAATGAAGTCGATCCTCTAGAGCAATTAATACAAACATTAATAAGAAATATAAAAATGTTAAGAGAATATACGATAAATACAAAAAAAATCCAGAATCCAAAAATGAACTAAGCCAACTTAAAAAGAAGTGAGCAGCAGGTTTATATATATTTATATATAAAGATATATATATATATATATATATATATATATATATATATATATATATATATATATATATATATATATATATATATATATATATATATATATATATATATATATATATATATATAATTTTAGATTTATATGCTATATAAGATTAAAAAATATTGGCATTAGACGGAACGTTGAAATAAACGTACGTATTTAAATTTACTTGCTGATTTTAATGAAAGCCAACTTGAAGATTTAGATGTGTCTAAATCTTATTACACAGATATCGACAGTGACATAGACACTTAAAGAAACCGATATCAGCCTTAGTAGCCTTAGACAGGGAATATGTAAGACAAGTCTTCCATTCCCAAATTTGACGGTAAAAAACTGTCACAAAATCGTTTCTTCAGCATTACGACATGCAGAAAGAACGATGGACACTAAAGAGGAATTATTTTTTGAAGCTATCAAATCTAAGATAACTGGAACCATACGACAATAACAAGCATAATCAATAAACTAAAGGGCAACGTTAAAAGCAAATCACTTGACGTCATAAAGACGTTATTCGTAAATATATCCATTGCAGTACTGAAATGACGGGCAGTGCCAGTATATATTGTACCAGCGTGGAAAAGCAATACAGGCAATTATTACCGAAAGTACCAAAGAGGTGGAGGCATTGGCTACGGTAATTATAATGGGAACAACAATAACGATAATAATAACAATAGTAATTCCAACAGAACGGATGAACAAAACATGACCAAGAACTTAACAAATGTTATTGATCTATGTAGGAAACACAACCTCATATTACATCTAGAAAAATAACCTTTCTTCATGCACGAAGTCAATTTTACCAGATGACAAAAAATATGATGTCATTGAAAAATATAGAGATTCGTTGCGTTTTGCAATTATTACAGACATCCAATGCCAAAAATCATTAGAATATTTAAAAAAGGTTCTTATAAAACCTACCTTACTAAAATGCCCAGATTTTAGCAAACAACGACTAGGAGATCCTCTGAACACCCTCCGAACTGTGTTTTTTTTAATACTTTCCGTATCTTGTATCTATTACAATCTTATAAAAAATAATTTAATAATGGAAGAAAACATCTTCAACTTTTAATAGCAAATCTGATGCTAAAGTGACAGCAAATAATTATAACATAATTCAATGACACTTGTGATTCTGAAAACAGACGAGAATGAACGCGTTTAAACTGTTTTTGCAACTTGACCAAACGTTTTGTTAAATAATTTCTATGATCTTTGATGGACTTCAATGAAACTTTCAGCACATGATGTACATATGTATTCTATTTGTAATATACCCTATAAAAATATACATATGTATACAAGCAACACTTGCACATATACATACGCACGCAAACAGGCACGCATAAGCACGCGCTCTGCTTACAACGCAGCTTAAGCAGCCACTGTGCTTGGACTGTAGTATGGGCTATATTATGGAAACTTATTTGTAAATTAGTTTTCTTCTAGATAGATTTTCGTAATGAAATTTTTAAAGCGTGCTCATGGCATTCATATGTATACAATTTATTACAAATTGGGGCGGAAGGCCGCAAGGTATTCAAAATATAACAAAAATTGAAAGTGTATAAAATACACATAACACAAGAAATACACAATTTGGAGACTCTAGCTCCAAAGATGTACGAGATATAATTTAAAAACTGCATTTCGATAAAGCTTTTAATCGATAACATTAAAACGGGAATAGTTATTGAATTTCAAGCCTCTAGCTCTTATATGTTCTTAGATCGACGCGTTCATACATACATACTGACGGACAGACAGACAGACGGTAGGCAGTGACCTGCCATTATCACCTTTACCTCCGCATCTAAATAGCTTTTCATGTTTCATTGTTCGTTTTGATGTAATCTAAACTTGTAGTCTAGTTTATGACTATATATATGGCGGATATATCTACGCCTATTAGGGGCGTGGCAACTCGGGAACTCGGGATACAGTTTGTATCTTTTACAGTTTTAGAACTAGAAATCCCAAAATATCACCTGAGTTACTCATAAGATCCTGTAAAGGTCGATGAAAAAGTTATACACCCCCGCTGAGAGGCGTAGCAAATCGTATGTGATTATATAGGGATTTATAAAAATTCTTATATATCTTGAGCACTATTGATGCTAGAGAAAGAGAATTTGGAAAATATACTTGGGCTTACAACCCAAGACCAAACAGATATAGCGGCTGTATGTACGCCATTTCATGGTTAACCGGAAAAACTAGTTTTAGAGCTAGAAGCCCAAAAATTGAATAATTGAATTACTGGAGACCTCTTTTAAATAAAATAACTTTCACGCCCATTTGTGGGCGTGAATATTATACTAATAAAGGGCGTGACAAATCGGAATAAAGAGGTTTTAACGGTTGGGCCTTGAATGACATTCTGCACTCGGTAAAGCCGTACTGCAAGGTTATTTCTTGTTTTACTTTTACTACTTACGTGTCTGTCGCATTATAAACATAGTTTGACCACTGTGCATGCAAGACGCAGCTGCGCAATGAGTTTGGTATATGTTGAAACCATTCTTAGAATTTGTCTATAACGTATATATTTATATATATATATATATATATATATATATATATATATATATATATATATATATATATATATATATATATATATATATATATATATATATATATATATATATATATATATATATATATATATATATATATATATATATATATATATATATATATATATATATATATATATATATATATATATATATATATATATATATATATATATATATATATATATATATATATATATATATATATATATATATATATATATATATATATATATATATATATATATATATATATATATATATATATATATATATATATATATATATATATATATATATATATATATATATATATATATGATTCGGACCTTCACAATCAAATATTTGTTAAAACATGTAAAAGTGCTCTAGTCGAGACTGCTCGACTACGAGTTACCCAGCGAAGAGCCGATACTCCAAACATTCTATACTTATTTAACACACACACACACACACACACACAAAAATATATATATATATATATATATATATATATATATATATATATATATATATATATATATATATATATATATATATATATATATATATATATATATATATATATATATATATATATATATATATGTGTGTGTGTGTGTGTGTTAAATAAGTATAGAATGTTTGGAGTATCGGCTCTTCGCTGGATAACTCGTAGTCGAGCAGTCTCGACTAGAGCACTTTTACATGTTTTAACAAATATTTGATTGTGAAGGTCCGAATCAGAATCCAACGGAAACATGATTTTTTAGTAAAAAAATTTTATAACCTTACTTTTTTTTAAAGTTTATAATTACATAACAGCTCATTTTTAAAATGCATTTCATTTTGAGTTCAGGGTATCTCCTAGTTGCGCAATGAAAATAGGGAATCAGGGTAACATGGCTGAATGTATGTAACAAGCAGAAGGAGTCGTGGCAGACCCCATAAATATACATATATATTCTTTATCACCTCAAGCTGAGTTCATATAGCTAGGTCCGTCTGTCCGTCCGTCCGTTTAAACGAAGCTATGTCGTAACCCACAAAAGCTCCTTCATATGTACTACGTGTATCCGAGAATAGAATACAGAGATTTTGTAAATTTTGAATTTTGAATACCATGTTTGTGATATCGCAGGGATCAGGGTATCTCTTAATCGAGCAGTCTCGACTAGAGCACTCTTACTTGATACACGAAAGTGAAACGAGTATATTGGTTTTATGCATGTACGTCTTGCTGTCCTTCCGTCTGTCGGTATGAACGCAAACCATTTGGACGCTATTAAAGCATGAGGCATGAAATTTGGAACCTATACGATTTTCCCGCTATCCCCGCAGGGACGTGGAAAGCTGAAAATGTATTTTTCAGTATATCAGAAACTATCTTAGTTAAAGTGCTAGAAAGTTGAAATTTATACTCATGCTGACAGCTAAAAAGTATCTACGCCCATTTGGGACATGACAAATCGGTATCTTCTACAATTTTAAAACTAGAATGCTCAAATTTGGCAAGTGACTTTCTATAAAAATAGATGATAAAATTTTGCGTCCACGCCCACTGGGACCATGGCAAATCGAATCTGACTATATGATGATTCATACAAATTCCTAAAGCATATATATTGACGCTCATAGGGGGCGTGGGAAACCTCAATACTTTAGATCCCCTAAAGCTTTAGAGCTACAAACTTAGACATTTTTATAGCGTTAACTTTTAAATTTTGCAATTACGTTTCCTTATTCTCCATCTACGCCCACTGGGGCCTGATAAACCGGATCTGAATGTATAGTGCTTTGCACAAATTCTGATATATTTTAAGCAGTATTTATGTTAGAGGCTTGAATGGATATATCTACGCCCATTGGGGTCGGTAACGCCCGACTGCAACACTCTAACTTTTTTTTTGTTAGCTCCAATGTCGACGAATTAACTGCTGTCTATGAATACCAAAATAACCATTTGACAAAACGAACACACCTATTCTTTTCTTTATATGAAGAAATATGTGATTAACTTTGCTGTTTAATTCATAAATTTATCAAATAATTATTTAATTAATTATTAAAATTTGTTTTTGTTTTGTGCAGATAAATTTGTCGAAATACCTACATTCAACTTTAAATATTAAAAATGTTTTGATGCGACGGCGCAGTAAAAAAACCAACAGCGATGTTAATTCCAAAATAAAAGAAATTCCTCTTGTGTAGACTTCCATTACAGAGAGGCCGTTCCACGGGTTCGCACTGCAGCAGAGGGTAAGTTAGAAAAAATCGTACTTTTAACGGGAGTTGAGACTTTTTGCTGCTTTTTTCTCTTAGCCAATACATACATTACTTTCCTCTCTCTCTCTCTCTCTCTCTCTCTCTCTCTCTCTCTCTCTCTCTCTCTCTCTCTATCTCTCTCTTTGGTTTTGTTTCGCTTAAGGAGCTCTGCGCAGACGGGCGAGTCACTGCGCAGAAAAATCCATTTTCCACATTTTCTAGCTGAGAATACAAGGCCTGAATTTCATGTTCGGCGGACGTCCTTGTCGTGAGTGCATCATTTACTCGGACTATCAACGTAAAGACAAACGCTAACAAAAAATAAAAAAAAGACACTTTTTTCTTCAAATAACTTCATAAATGCCAATAAATATTGGTAATATCCATACTTAGGTAAATAATAGAGAAAAAGGATTTCATAATTGAATTAAATGTTTTTTTTTTCGTGAATAAGTGAAACACTACCCACCTACGAATATTTTAGTGTATATTGTGAACAAAAAAGTCGATATAAAAGCTATAGGTCCTATAAAAGAAAAAAACATTTTCAATTGAAGCAGAGCTATTCCTAAAGATGTAACGGCAGTAGTGTTATACAAATTTTGGTGAGCTTGCTGTAATTTTTCTGTTGGAAGCTGTAGAATTTCTTGTTTCACATCTTAATTTGTTTGTTAAAGCTCTTTCATACTATCATAAAGTTAAAATATTTAGAAACATATCGAAACAAACAAATATTCATTTGTACATATTATATTATTATCATTTGTGTAACTTCGGCATATTTTCTCCAACTTTGTAGTTTGACTCAACTTGCAGCAAATAACCTGATCCGAATGTTATTTTAGTCTCTTTATCGAATGTGAGCAAATTTTTTTATCCCTTATGATATGCAGACTATGTATAAATAAACGTTTTTTTAAAAAGGCAGTATTCTTCAATACAGCATTATCTCAAGATTTTGTTCTTGTATATTTAATACAAGATAAATCTTATGTATGTACACAAAATATGTTGTAATTTTATAGGCCCTATCTAAAAGGAAATGAAGAATACAACCAACTGAACAACAATCATTACTGAAAACAGGTAAAAATCATTCTGAATGTGGGCTAGTAACGCCAAATGGAAAGTTCTACATTTCTACATACATATAATATACACATACATAGAATTACAATATACATATAGTTAAATTATTATTATTATGTTAAATGTGCAGAAAATTAAAATACTGTTGTTACATCAGCAGCACTCTATATATATGTATATATATATAGAATATATATATATATATATATATATATATATATATATATATATATATATATATACAGTGGGCTCAAAAAGTATTGACACACCAAAAATTATAAAGTTTAAGCACCTATATCTCTTGTTCCATTGGGGTTGCAAAAAAAACAGATAATGTGATTATGTTCGTATATATATTAATATTCAATTATTAAAAAAAAACTTAACGTTTTAATTATTTTCTACTAGATATAATATATTTTCTAAAAAAAGGCACAAAATAACGCCAAAAAAGTATTGGCATACTTCCTTGTGTTGCCTGATGCTTTGGTATATTGTAACGGTAGAGTCCCGCTTTTTTTTGTTTTTTGTTTTTGCTTTGTTTTTTTTCTGTGCTTCTCTTATGCACATACGCACTGAAATATTATACGTTTAGTGTCAGTTTTCGTTTAATATCCCTAATAAATCATTAAAAATGGGCAGAGGAACAGAAATTTCGTTGGAAACGCGAAAAATTATAATAAATCTCTACTGCAAAAATAGATCCAATCTGGAAATTGGAAAACTAGTCGATATATCAATCTCGAGTATGCAAAATGTTATCAAACATTATGTTTCCAGCAGAAAAGTGGAACCAAAAAGCCGATCTGGGCATCGCAAAAAAATTAAACCCACGCCAGGAAAGGCCTATTGTGGCTACTGTGAGCGAGTAGCCGATGCAGTCTTCATTTAAACTGTGCCAGGATCTGCAAGATTCTTTTGAAGACAAGTTTTGCCCACAAACCTTGCGAAATACACTGAGTAGGGCTGGGTATTATTGCAGAGTTCCGCGGCGTAGGCATTTTATTTCTAAACAAAATAAGGCGAAGAGCCTGAATTGTGCTAAAAAATACGTTGGTCAGCCGGACTCATTCTGGAACAATGTAATTTTCAGTGATGAGTCCAAGTTCAACCTTTTTGGGTCTGATGGCAGCCAAAAAGTGTGGCGCAAAGCCAAGAAGAGCTTGAGGAGAAGAATCTCCGCAAAACTATAAAACACGGCGGTGGAAACGTGATGGTGTGGGTATGTTGTATGACATCTGGAGTTGGCCAACTCGCTTTGATCGATGGAAACTTGGATAAATATGGTTTCCTCAATATTTTTAAGAATTATTTGGCCAACCGTGTGGACCAGTTGCGCGTTAATGGAACACAGTGGCTGTTCCAACAAGATATCGATCCCAAACACTCATCGTATTTGGTGCAGGAATGGCTGATTTACCATTGTAATCAGCTCAAAAATCCTCCGCAATCACCGGATCTTAATCCCATTGGGCACATGTGGGTCATATTAGATAAAAAAATAAGGACCCATCAACTAACCTCTAAGAATCCTCTAAATACGTCACTTAGTACCGAATGAAATAAAATATCATCGCAGGAGACAGCCAAATTGGTTGAAAGCATGAGGAGACGCCTCCAAGTCGATATTGAGGCCAAAGGTGGCCCTACAAAATATTAATCCTATATTAAAGTTACTTTTTTATGATTTTATAGGTACTTTTTTGAAGTGTGCCAATACTTTTTTGGCGTTAATTTGTACCTTTTTTTAAGAAAATATAGTATATCTAGTGGAAAATAGTTAAAATGTTGTTTTTTTTTTAATAATTGAAAATTAATCTATATACGAGCATAATCACATTATCTGTTTTTTTGCAACACCAATGGAACAAAAGATATAGGTGCTTAAGCTTTAATATATATATATATATATATATATATATTTGTAGTTTTGGAAAGTACCGTTTTAGCGCGGCGACAGCGTTACGACGCTGTCGCCGAGCGTGGTTCGACGGTAGGCACAAAAGAATAAGTGTGACGCAAGTCAGTTCTATGCTAGACTTCGGCCACCGAAACTCGCTGAGCGATTAGAAAATGGAACAGTGTAATGTTTAATATATATATATATATATATATATATACTTTTAACATTTTGACTACTGTCTGTTTCAACAGTTTCATTTTCAACATTTTGACTACTGTCTGTTTCAACAGTTTTATTTTCAACATTTTGACTACTGTCTGTTTCAACAGTTTCATTTTCAACATTTTGACTACTGTCTGTTTCAACAGTTTCATTTTCAACATTTTGACTACTGTCTGTTTCAACAGTTTCATTTTCAACCATTTCATATTCAACTGGTACATAACCATCTGGCATTTTCCGCACATCGTCATGAGCATATTTTTTATATTTCCTATTGTTTGTCAATGACCTCAGCAAATACCTATTCCCTTCTAATAGTTCGGTTATTTCAAAAGGGCCTCTAAACTTTGGGTCAAGCTTTGTTTGATGCCTCTCCTCATTTTTTAATAATACGAAATCGCCAACTTTGCATTCCACAACTCTAGCTTTGTTTTTATCAAATTGCGCCTTGCTATATGTTGCTGAAGCCGAAATATTTTGAATTGCTTGAGCTCGTACTGCTGGCAAATCAATCTCATCAACCATGTCGCAGAGTGGAAGTAACCCCAATGGTCGAGCAACTTTACCAATAAACAATTCTAAGGGGCTTGCCTTTGTCACTCGACTCACCGTACAGTTTAAGGCCAACTGGATTTCTCCCAATGCATCTTGCCAAGACCTGCTGCTAGTTTCGACTGCGGTTAATAAATTTTTCAAAGTATCCATAGTGCGTTAAACCTGCCCATTTTCTCTGCTTGCACCGGTTGCAATCAAATGCAAATTTATCTTTTGTTGTGCACAAAACTCACTGAATCTAGTGCTGGTAAAACACCTACCCTGATCTGCTATTATGCGATTTGGTACTCCAAATAAAGATATTGCCGCCGTCACAGCATTCATGCAATTTTCAGCATCTATTTTAAGGGAGTGAGTTAACAAAACGAATTTAGTAAAGGCATCTACTTGAACGATGATATACTCTTTTTGATCAGACTTCCCAAGTGATACAATTTTCAACAAATTTTCGTCTTTTCCCATCCTAAATGCATTATTGATTCATGAATTTGGTTTATCACAGACCATCTAAACACAAAAGCCAATTGCTGGAAATTTCTGCCAAGCAAACTCGTTTCTCAGAAGCTTTACAATTTGTGGATAGCAATTTAGTTGAAGGTAAATTTCTTGAAAAGAAATCAGCGTGAGCCATTCGTTTACCTTCTCTATACTGTAATTCAAACGTAAACACCTGTAAGTAAGCCCACCATCTTTGCGCCCTGGGAGACAGATCATGTTTAGTCCTTGACGCCTTAAGGGAATTACAGTCAGTAAAAACAACAAACTGGGTAGCAACCCAGTAAATAATGGCGAAAATGTTTTATGGACAAAACAACAGCAAGAGTCTCCAATTCGTAAGAATGGTACCGAGACTCTGCACGTGAAGCAGCTTTACTGAAATATTCTATGACATGCGACTTGTTGTTGATTTTATGTAACAAGATGGCACCGTATCCGCGAGAACTTGCGTCGGTATGTATTTCGATTGGATACTGCGGGTCGAATATTACCAAGACTGGCTTCTGTGTAAGTATAGACACAACCCTCTTCCTTAATTGCTCATGTTCTGGTTCCCAAACAAACTCGTTCTTTCCTGAGGTCAACAGATATAAAGGCTTCATAAAACAAGAAAATCCTTGCATAAATTGCCGAAAATAAGACGCCAGCCCTATAAATTGTCTTAAAGCTGGGACCGACTGAAGAGGTGGTAATGCAGTTAACGCAGTAATTTTAAGCGGATTTGGACCTGCACTAACTTCGTATCCCAAATATTGTACTGTTGACTTAAGAAAAAAACATTTTTTATATTAAAAGAAAATCCTGCACACATTACGTCGTCCATATAAACGACCACAAATGTATGTGCAAAATCTTCAAGGGCTTGTATCACGGTACGTTGAAAAACTGAAGGCGCATTTTTAAGCCCAAACGTCATTGCTAAGAATTCATATTGTCCGTCTGGAGTGACGAACGCTGTACACTCTACTGAGTCTTCATGCATGGGGATTTGATAATATCCACTTGCCATATCTAGGCATGTGAAATATTTTACTCCATGAAGCCTGGATATCTGGTCTGATATAAGGGGCAAAGGGTATCTATCTGCAACGGTATTACCATTTAATTCTCGGTAATCTACACACAAGCGATGGGAGCCGTCTTTTTTGTTTACCAGCATTATGGGGCTTGCGAAGGGTGAGCAACTCGGCTTTATTACTTTGCATTCCAATAACTCCCTAATCTTATTTCGTACCAATTCCCTTTCACTTGGACTGAGCCTGTATGGCCTCCTTTGGACAATTTTTCTTGAGTTATTTAGTTTAATTTTCATTTTACCCGAACGTACTCTAGACAAAGGAATCCCATTTATAAATTATTTTGAATAATTTTCCAATAAACTTTTTAATTCATCACAGTCTTCACCAACAAGACCTGTGTCTAAGTCAAAAAATTTATCTTCGTTAACACAATGATTAACAGTTTTTGCTTTAACAATTTCAAATTTCCCTGGTGAAATTATGACATTAAATCCAGGCGACAATATTTATCGACCAATAATTATGTCATTTTTCATATAATTACAAAATCTCAATTTGATAATTATTAATATTTACGTTGGTAAGTATTTGCAATGTGCTGCAAACGCTGCCATTGCCAATACCTTCCAACCTCACAACATTATTTAATCTTTTTCCAGCTAGCTTATCTGTTGTTTGATTAATGAACACTCCGCGCCAGAGTCAAACGTTGCAGCAAATGTCATTCCTTGATGAACCATCTCTCCTCTAGGCTCAACAACTTCGCACAGTTGCACTCTCTTTACAAAATGCGTATCCTTGCTGTTGTCCATTATGGGATTACTGCATTGGGTAGAAATATGGCCACGCTCTCCACACTTAAAGCAGGTTACATCAGATTTTTGACGGTGACCAAATGCGCTGCTGCCATTACGGTCCATAGCACGAGTCGAAAGATTTTGATGCTGTCTAGCTCTGCATTCGTTGATCTTGTGGCCTAACTTTCCACAGAAGTGGCACTTAATTGTTGAAAGTTTTTGCCTCTTGATGTCAAGCAAAGACATTTCTTCCCGCGACGTCATCTTCCTTTTGTTAAATGTGAATGCTTTTAACTCGGTTTGCAAGTCACATCTGGTGCGCACATTTGAGGTGAAGGTCATGCGCTGCAATCTGCTATCAACTTGAGCTAGCCTAGCAAGCGTTACGGAAGCTGCAATCTCCTCTACATCCATTTCACGCCATTTCACAATAAGTGACGTCATCATGCGACCAGCATAATTCGAAAGGCATTCACCGTCGCTCGGACTGTTAGTTAGCATTGTCAGAAACATTGCCGTTGGTGTTTCAACATTAGTGAACTGTTGAATGAATAGTTGCTTGAACTCGGGGCAATTCATATCTGGATAACAAGTCCGCGCAAGCCATTGTGAAGCACTACCTTCCATCGCTGCACTTAGCACCGTCACAAGGGCACTACCTTTTATATCATTTTCTGCCAAAATAATGTTTGCCGTAGAGCACCATGCCGACGCATCGGCGCCAACAAGGTCTGCATTGAATTTTGGCAGAACAACCGCGTTTTTATTTGTTTTTTCGGAAATCGTTGCTTGAAATGTTTTTACGAGTTCTGTTAAGTTTCTATTTTGCAACTCTATTAGTGCTTTCCACAGCTTAGCTTCGTTGTTAGGTGCCGAGCCCGATCCCACTTCTGATATAAACTCGTCATTAAACTGTTCCGTTTTCTAATCGCCCAGCGAGTTTCGGTGGCCGAAGTCTAGCATAGAACTGACTTGCGTCGCACACGTATTCTTTTGTGCCTACCATCGAACCAGCGTCGTAACGCTGTCGCCGCGCTAAAACGGTACTTTCCAAAACTACAAAATGCCATCAGCCAATCGCATCTCAAATAAAGGCTGATGCAATTTTCATATTATGATGAAATAACATTCTTGCGAAATGCCTCACACACACACACACACACAGCACGAACTGTACGAACTGTACGCGCCGACATATATATATACTTGACTTGATCAAGAATATATGTATATAGTTTTGGGATCTGCCACGACTATTTCTGATTCGATATACATATATATAAATATATATATATATATATATACATATATATATATATATATATATATATATATATATATATATATATATATATATATATATATATATATATATATATATATATATATTTAAACTATATACATATATTCTTGATCAAGTCGACGAGCTAAGTCGATGTCAGTCTCCGTCCATCTGTCCGTCCGTATGAACGCAGCGATCTCGTACGCAACAAAAGCTAGAAATTTGAAATACATGTTATACGCAGTAAGAGTTTCTCATTTTTTCATGATGAAGACTTGAAATTTTGAATATATGATGTGTGTACCCTTGCCTGAAAAAGTGTTATTAATTTAACGATACGCCCACTAGGGACGTAGCAAATCGGTATCTCAGAAATTTTACTAGTAAAAAGCTTTAGTCGGCGGTGCTCAAAGTGGAGATCTTCTAAACCCCATGCGGTCTGCGTTTTTTATGCCCTTAACCCATTGAAAATGGGAAATTAGGGTATAGTGGTTTCGTTAAAATGTATATAACAGGCAGAAGAAGGCGTGGCAGACCATTTAAAGTATATGTCGGAGAGTCGTCTATTTCTTGTGGCTGGTCTGCCATACTGACACAAACTTTTTAAGTGAAGCGAATTCCAACCAGCGCTTGCAATTGTCTAAACTTGACTGCCTCGCATTTTCTGATCACGCATCGATCTATGCTTCTTTGCATACGCCGTCACCTCCCTCGTACGTTATTCTGGCGCCAGACAAATTCTATGTAATAGACAAATTCTAAGAATGGTTTCACAATACCAATCTCATTGCGCAGCTGCGTCTTGCATGCACAGTGGTCAAACTATGTTCATAATGTGACAGACAAGTACAGTGGTCAAAATACGTTCATATTGCGACATATATATATTCTTGATCAGGACGATAAGCTGAGTCAATATAGCCATGTCCATCCGTATGTGTGAACGCATCGGTCTTAGAACCTGTAAAAGGTAGAGATTTTAAATTTTTGTTGATTGCACGCGCAGATCAAGTTTATTTCAAATTTCGATAGCCTTACCGTTCAACTGTTATCGATTAAAAACCATATCGAGATTCAGTAAAAAATTTATATTTCGTACATCTTTGGATTTAAAGTCGTCAAAATTTTGTAATTAGTCTCATTTATATTTTATACAATTTTTACTTTTTGCTATATTTTGGATACCACGCTCCCTTCTGCTCGAATTTGGGACAAAAAAAACATATTTTAAGTACTGGAGCTTTGGCAAATATATACATATGAATGTCATGATCACGATATAAAAAAAAAAAACAATAACATACAGTTATCGTCCGTATGAGAATGTGACCATTTCGGTTGAACGCTCGTAGCGCACTGACTATGCCGGACAATATTTTCACTGCCTGAAGCGATAAGCGACCGATACGAGCAAATATGAAATTGATTGGTTCGTCATACGGCTTCACTATGCGCTGAAAACGCTTGTTCTACTTGTCTAGTCTATGTGTTGTATGGTTAGTGATATAGCCCTTACTGCAGCTCAAGCGCAGTCGCTGCGTAGACTGTAAACAAAATATGTTTTCGGGGGATTCGAGCTCACACCTTCACAATTAAATATTTGACAAAAAAAGTTAAAAGCAAGTAAGAATGCTCTAGTCACGACTGCTCGACTACAAAATACCCTTTATAATCATTTTATGATTCTTTTATGCAAACATAGCAAACAACACATGCACCACACACACACAAGCACGCGCTCTGCTTACTGCGCAGTTTACCCAGCGGCTGCGCTTGGGCTGCAGTAAATGCTATATTATGCAAACTTATTTGTTGAATAAATTTTCTTGTATATAGTAATCAAACTTTCAGAATATGATAATGACATTCATATGTATAAAGTTGACAAAGCACAAGTCTCTAGTATTTGATATAAGTTTTTTGCAAATTTTGGAGGAAGGGGATGTGGTATCCAAAATCCAAAAATCACCAAATTTGTATTCATTACACGGATATACACTGTAAATCTGAACCCTCTTGCTTTAGCGGTATACGAGTTAAGCTTAAAAACGAAGTCAAATTATCCGTTTTTATCGATGATAAGGAAATGGGATGAGTTATTGAAAAAAATGATAAACTCGTACTGCGTATGGTATACACGTGTATAAGCTAATAATTAATATACTCGAACTGTTTACTTGTGATCTCTGCACGAAGTTAAATCAGCGAAATATAATTATTACTTGTTCGTTTATTGGTCAAATCCGTACTCAAATATAAATGATAAAATATTCTTAACATAAGCTAGCCCTGACCTATAATCGCTGTGTCAGCGATTATGCTGAATGGATTATGTTTCAACGTCGCGACGGCGCATGGAATGTTGACGGCAACGTATTGTGGAGTTTGGCATAATTGACATTAAACATTGTTGCAGCTTTGCTGATCGTGCAGAACTGCAGTCGTTGACTTTGTCTGACCGGATGTGTTAACTCCTCCCTCACTAGTTTGAAGGCCGTCCTCGGTTTTCCTCAAAGTGTCGATGACAGCTCGTATCGAGATTTGTTGTTTATTCTCTTTGCATTTTTGATGAACCTTGAAGACGACGAGACCGATGATCAGAGTGACAAGAGATGCTGCAAACATCATAGGCCATATTGACAGTTTTTTTCCGATGTTTCCAATATATTGAAGATTCTCAAAGTTCAGCCTCTGAAGATAGGGCATGCTTAAAATCTCTCGGTGGCCAGTTATGTTTAGGGTTGCCGATATTGCTGGGCCTGGATGACGCCTGAGTATGTTTTTGGTATTTTCAAAGAGAGACCCATTCACGTAGATTTCCTCATCAAACGTCAGCAGGTGTGTGCCGTGGATGACTCTATCCGTGTTGCTATTCATCTGTATTGTAGCTGTAGCTTCGTTGATAACGATGATACCATCGCCAATTACCATCAGCGGCTGCAGGTGGCTGGGACGAGTCTTACAGTGTGCTATACCTCCAGAATGTAGTTGCTGCGCACAAGTTGTTGATTTCAGCTGTTTGCAGAATGTATAGGTGAGAGTAGCGGTGCAGTTCCCAATAGCTAAGATATTGTTACCACAATCTGCGACGTTGTTATTTTCTTCGAGGTCAAGTATCGTTCCATTATGTTGAACGGGGAATATGGTTATTTTCTTACATATTACGCTAGGATTTGGGTACTTGATAAGAAAATGTACAAAATTATGATCGAAAAAGACTTTTACATAGGCTATTTCAATTAAATCTGTTATAGTTAAATTTGTAGAGTGCTCATTTAAAATTTGACTTAGGTCATTAGAGTCAAGAATTGTTGGGTTTATAATTTGAATCTTTGCGAGCGTAATAGACAACATTAATGTTTCGAGTTCAGAGATTATAATTCTATTTCTTGTGAGTAATGCTTGGTAGAGGTTTCCTGTATCGATCTGTTTCTCTTTTGCAAATCTAATTATTTTATTTACGGATTCTGTTAAGTTATTAATTTTTTCTTGTACTTTTGTATTTATAACTGCCTGTTGTTCAATTGAGTCAGTTAGTTTTTGCTGGTGAAATTTCAGATTTTCGAAGTCATCAAAGTCAGGAGTTCCTGCTACTATCTTTAAAGCTGTTCCTAAAATATTTATACTCCTAGCTTGCCTATGGTGAATATTAACTGTTTCTAGCAGTGTCCTAATATGACCTAAATCTGATTCTAGAAATTGTCTCATATGAGACTGTGGGAAATGTTTCATAAGTGAATTAGTTTCCTCGGCAATTTCCGAGTACATTGTGAGATTAGAAGAATGTCTTAAAATTTTAAAATTTTCCCAAATAACTACGTTTCCGTCCATGATGGGAATATAGTCCGAGTTCGAGTAATTGATAATCTTTCCAGCTGCTGCTGCTACTAGAAGTAGAAGGCGAAGAATCCAAACCCTAGTAAAGATAGGATACAGAGCAGAATAAGTACTGGAAGGATAATTATTTTTTTCTTATCTTATGTTATCCTTGTGTACCTCCCTCCCCTTTATAAGAACCGTTGACCCCAAATCAGCTTCCACAATGACTTCCTCAAACAAAGGAGTTAGCTTGTTACCAAGTCTTTTATTTAATTTCATAAGTACCTTGTCGCCTATTTGAAAAGTTCTATTTCTTCTGTCCGCGTTTTGTCTTTTCAGTAGCAGATCTTGCGCTTTGGATATTTTTTCTCTTATTTCTGCTTCAAATTCTGGTGGGGATGCATGAATTATGTCGATTGGTTTTTTATTAACGACTGAGTGAATTGATTTATTGTATTCTATTGTTGCCTGAAGTATAATATCAGTAGTGTCATTTAATTGTTTTTCTAATTTCAAGCATCTGGCAATTTCTGCAAGAGTACTGTGAAATCTTTCTACCTGTCCATTTGAAGTACTATGTAGTGGTGGCGAATTTACAATATCAACATTAAACCGGTTTTTTAAAAGAGACCTTATTGTTTCTGAATTCAGTGATGGTTCGTTATCGCAGTAGATAATTTTAGTATTAGGGTAGAAATTCATGAGCTGTAAGATGGGGGACTCAATATCTATTATCGTTCTGGAAGCTATGGGCTGAACAGTGGCAAATTTAGAAAATTTATCAATACAGGTTAGAAAATACTTTTTATCTGTAGAAAAAATGTCAATATGGAGAATTTCTCCTACTTGATTAGGGACTGGCGTTTCGCCAATGTACTGTTTTTGTGGGTGTCGGTCATATTTTCCTTTGCTGCAAGTCTTACAATTTGCAACTACTTCGTTTGCTAGACGGGTCATTTTTGGGAAAAAATAGTCTTGGAGAATTTGTTTTATATTCTCTTGCGCTGCTCTATGTGCTCTGCCATGTTCTGCGACTATGATTTCTTTTTGCTCATTCCTATCATGAACATCGATGACCAATTTATTTGAGTGACAAAATTTGGTTGAAGGGAAAGTCTCAACTAGCTTGTTTTGTATAAATGCTAGTATCGGCAGGTCGCATTTGATTGCATTCACTACTTCTTTTTTAACCGCATCACACACTTTTTCTATTAAGTTTTCTCTATTCGAAAAGTGTATGATATGTCTTGTTTTATGTCCGAACATAATAATAATTTTTTCAGAAGCTATAGTGCTTTCTTCAATAATTATTTGGTTCCTGAAACAATTAATCGGTTTTTCAGTAGACTCGATAGTGTATGTCAATGACAACTCACTATGCATAGTGGCTAAGTCTGATGGAGCATCTTCTTCGAGAGCGTAAAGGTTTTGTCTTGATAGAGCATCGGCGACAAAATTTTCTTTACCGGGCTTGTAGAAAATTTGAGCGTTGTGTTCATCGATAAAGGATTTCCATCTCTTAATTTTTGCATTAGTGTTTTTGTCTGAGACTGCAAATGTTAGTGGCTGATGATCGGTATAAATACTTAAATTTTTTACACCGTACAAATAGTTTCTTAGGGATTTTAGGGCCCACACTATTGCAAGTAGCTCACGTTCATTTGTAGCGAAATTTAATTCGTTGTCTCTTAAAGTCCTGGAAATCATGGTTATCGGCTTCTTGTTTTGTGACAAAACGGCGCATAAGCCAGAGGACGAAGCATCTGTCGTCAAATCGAATGGCTTCTGGTAATCAGGGTATAGGAGCATTACATCTTCGGAGCTTAAGATATTCTTTAATTTATCGAAGGTGGCTATCTGCTTTTCATCAAGGTTAACAGGAATTTTTTTCGATTGTCCTGCACTTGTTTTACCATTATCACCCTTTAGCATGTCTGTCAATGGTTTGGCTATAGATGCAAAAAATTTTATAAAGCATCTGTAATAGCTCGCAAGACTAAGGAATGATCTAACTTGGAACAGGTTGGTAGGCTGTTGAAATTTGCTAAGTGCTTCAACTTTGCTGGGATTAGTTGTTATACCGCCACGGGAGACCACAAATCCAAGATACTCGACCTTTTCTTTAAAAAAGTGAGATTTTTCCCGTGATACCCTCATGTTAGCGTTATACAATTTATCTAGTACCCAGGCGATGTGGTGAACATGATTTTGCATATTTTCAGAGAATATGACGTAGCATGGCTTCCCAATCTGCTCTCTAAGTACGTCGTCAATTGCTCGTTGGAAAACTCCGGGGGCATTCTTCAAACCAAAGGGAAGTCTGCAAAATTCATACTTCCCATTTCCTACAGAAAATGCAGTTTTTTCTCTATCTTTTTCTGCAAGAAGTATTTGATGAAATCCTGATTTCAGATCGAGTGTCGTGAAATATTTGGCTTTACCAAGGTTTGAGAGAATAGCTACAATGTTCGGTATAGGGTATTTGTCATCAACAGTTTTTGAATTAAGTTTCCTAAAGTCATTTACAAGGCGTTTTTTCCTATTTCCTTGTTCGTCTAGACCCTTTTTATCTACTACCCACACCGGATTATTATGCGGTGAATTAGATGGTCTGATATTATTTGATATATATTGTTTCTCAGCATGTCATTATTTTCGTTATTGACAAACTCTGATACTCCTAATGGGTATGGGTAAAGTCTAGAGAACACTGCTTTTTCGTCTTCTGTTCGAATTGTAGCGACAATATTTGTGTTGTAAGGAAGAGATTCGTTAGGGTCAGCGAAAACATTTATTTTTTCTTGTAACATTTTCTTAAATTCTTTTTCAATTTCTTGCGGAACTTTTATATTTTCTACTTCGGTAAAGTTAACATTTGGGCTTTTTTTATATTGAATTATTTCGGATCCATTTTTTGTTTTTAAGACGTTATTTTTCAAATCTAGATTTGCGCTAATTTTTTTAAAAAAATCAAGTCCTATTATTCCATCAAAGCTTGATAAGCTGGGAAGTAAAAAAAATGTGGTTGTTGTATTAAAAAGGTGCATAAGACATTTCTCTTGAACGGCGTTAAAGCCATGAAGTGACTTAACTAAAAATTTTTTTTAACTTTAGTTACATTTTTAAGTTCCGGGATTGGTTTTATATAGTTTTTTGAAGCGCCTGTGTCTATAAGTAATTTAATCTGTCTACCTGCTATCGTTCGCTCTACAAACGGTAACAGGGAGCAATTTCTAAAAAATTGACCTCTTGAATCTGATCCTCATCTTCCAAATCTGATACCTCAGCCTCCGCTACTGCTTGGTACTCTTGTTCCGATTGACCTTCAGAATTTTCATCTTGTGAGAGATGATTAATTCTCTGTTGTTTGGGACCGGTAGTTCTAGCTGTTCCACTACTTGCTCTTTTTGGCACCTGATTTTGGCAGGAACCACCTTGGTTTGGGTATTGAGTTGTTTGCCTAAACCGAGATGAAGTGTCAACGTCCATAGGTTGTGGTGGTTCTTGTTTTATATTCGGGCTATTGCTTTGGGTTTTTTGTTTGTAAAATGGAGTTTTTACTTGGTTTGGGGTACTTTCTACAGTGGGCTGCCTTTGTTGTCTCTGTTCCTGACGCTGAGCTCTTTCTTCATTATTCTTAGCAAAACTACTAGCGAATTGGAAGCGTTCATGATTAGATTCAACTTCCTGTGCAAGTGCCAAATCTTTTGGCCTTGCTGAAAATAGAATGTCACTGAGAGATTTCTTTGTGCCTGAAATGAAGACTCTCAATGCATCTGCTCTGTATTTTTCGTTTAGAGAAGCAGCCAAAGTAGAATCGTAAGTCATAATTGTTTTGTTTATGAGTAGTGTTAATTTCTTTTCAATTTCCTCATAATATTGGGTTATTGTCAGGGTTCCCTGACGTAGAACGGACAACTCTTGCTCGATTATATAGATGGGGCGTTTATCGGCGTATGTAAAGTCAAGTCTATTGATAATTGCTTTAAAATTTAGTGGAGTGTCGTATGACGACAATACCATATCAGCGGGGCCTTTGATTTTATTCCTAATTATACCCAGCGCCTGATAATGCTTTGAGCTTCCTACATAATTTTCAAAGATTTTATATGCAGTGTGTGCGGCTTTCCATCACGAAACATAAGTCTCGATTTTTCCCTCAAAGTCTGGTACTGATTTTATTATGTCCAGTGTTTCGTCACATTTAATTATATAATAATTATAATTTCTGCATCTTTAAACACTTCAACCTCGGGTACGGACACTGTTGCGTTTCTAAACTCGTTTCTCATTTCCTCCATTTTTCTTTCAAATAATTGCGCTTGATTTTCTAATGCACTGTTTACTGCATACTCGAGCAGCGCTTTCAGATTTTCTTCACTCACTGCCATTTTATTTTTTGTTTGTTCCGGCACTAGTTTGTTTTTTATATCTTTTATTAGTTCCTCTAGTTCTAAGTCATATACCTCTTCTTTACTCATAAGATTTTCAATTTAATTCAAAAATTTTCTGTCGCAAAGACACTTTACAAACACTTTTTGTTTAAATTTTTGTATTTATTTACTTTAAATAAGCACTCTACTCACATTTCTTTAAAACTATGGTTTTTATATGTTATTGTAGCTCTCCTTTTTCGTCTGTTTATCCCGTCTGCAAGTCCAACGATGTCGATCCAACGATGTTCACTCCTTGCTTGAGATTTCTTTGATGAGCAGGTTCTGCCAGTTGGGCGCCAGTTAATAATTAATATACTCGAACTTTTTACTTGTGATCTCTGCACGAAGTTAAATCAGCGAAATAGAATTATTACTTGTTCGTTTATTGGTCAAATCCGTACTCAAATATAAATGACAAAATATTCTTAACATAAGCTAGCCCTGACCTATAATCGCTGTGTCAGCGATTATGCTGAATGGATTATGTTTCAACGTCGCGACGGCGCATGGAATGTTGACGGCAACGTATTGTGGAGTTTGGCATAATTGGCATTAAACATTGTTGCAGCTTTGCTGATCGTGCAGAACTGCAGTCGTTGGCTTTGTCTGACCGGATGTGTTAACTTATACATTTAAAATTTCATCTCTAGCTTTTATAGTTTGCGAGATCGCTGCGTTCATACAGACGGACGGACAGACAGACAGACTGACAAGACTAAATCGTCTCAGCTCGTCGAGGTGATCAATAATATATTTAATTTATGGGGTCTTTTAACAAAACCAATTTACCCTGATGTCACATTTTAATTGGTGCATTATAGTCGACCTCTTCTATTGGTTTGCTAAAAATCTATTTCATGCAATGTTTTGGAACTGACAGTGTTTTGACCGTGAATGAGTATTCTGCAGTCAATAGCAGCCGACTTTAACGTTCTTACTTGTTTTTATTTAATATCCGTCCGTCCATATGTATGAACGCGTCGATCTGAAAACCTATATGAGCTAGACTCTTAATATTCAGACGTCTCTATATACCACGCGCATATCGAGTTTGTTGCAAATTCGATAGATATTCCTGTATATTATTATCGATTAATCCCTTTTTTAAATTCAGCTATAATATTATATCTCTTGCTTCTTTGGTGCTGGAGTCTCCAAGTTTTGTATTTTGCTGTTTTTATTTTGTTTTGTGGATTTTCGTTATATTTTAGCAAATTCTTTGAATTGAATACAATTGCAAATATAGCCAGTATGTGAAAGAGCTTGAGTTTTCGTATATATGTGCACACATACATTCAAATGAAATTCGCAGTTGCGAATTGTGTTTGAATTATCAGCTGCTACTTTATTTGGATTGTGCGACTTAACGTTCGAGTAATAAAGTGGCGACGTTAGTAGAAGCTATGATCGTCGCCACCTTAAAGTTGTGGGTTCGCGACCAGGCGAAGTTAGGGTTTTTCTTTCAGTTTTTTTTTTTTTTTTTTGACAAACATTGATACAAGCTATGGAGTGGATGTAAGCATATCTAGCTGCAGCTCTGACTGTCCGTCAATTCATTTGCCTCTAACATCCTTCTTGTAAAGAATGAACAAGATGAGACCTGAATGGTTTGACTTGATGTTCAAGATTTACCCCCGCGACTCATGTGCTTGTCCAAGTAGTTTTAAATACTTTGGAAGAGTATCAATTTCGTGGTTGATTTGCTTAATTATTACACTCACAGCATGAATTAAGTAGGAAAAAAAGTGGAGGGTGTGAAATATGGCGATTAACGCCACCACTTTACTGATTATGGCTCGATAAAAAGTTTATCTATGGAACGTGATAGCACATTTTGTAATTCCAGGCATTACGGTCCCAGCAACAAAGTGCATCTGTTCAACTTTGTTGCCGTAGAAGTTCCAATTGTCTACACGAACCGCCGATATTTTTCATTATTGAGAGGACTTAAGCAAACATTTAATAACACTGGTATTTTACTCTACAAAATTAATTTCTTATTACTAGAGCCTTCAAACTGATTGAACAATATTTATAATACTGGTTGATGACTACGGACCTGCTAATGACGATATCATCTACAAATGTTCTTTATGCACAGCAAGTTAGGATAAAGATGGGCTCCTCTTACAATGCGATAGTAAATGCAATCCCTTACTAATATAATCAGATAAAACAAGTAAGAAGAATACTCATTCACGACCCAAAAACAATAGTCTTTTTTGATAAAGGAGTAAGAGTCTGCAGGAATTTAACGTGGGCGTATCATTTTTGGCCACTCTCAGGGAGTCTAGACTTTCCCATTTGGGCGTAGATATAACCGATGCATCTTTTTGATCTTGGGCTGCCAACCCGAATATATACTCAAAATTTCATGTCTCTAGCACTTTAGAGAACAGGGCTTCTGAGAATTTTATACTCTGTTCACAAAGGGAAAAAGAGTGTATTGTTTTTTCCGTCTTGCTGTCCGTCCGTCTGTTAGTATGAACGCAAACCATTTCGACGCTATCGATGCTAGAGACTTTAAGCTTGGAACATATACTCGTGTATACGTTTGAATTTTGAAGTGTAAAGATTTTCACGATCCGATCACTATGACCGTGGAAAATCGGAAAATTTACTTTTCAGTCTCAGAAAGCATGGAAGTTGAAGTACTGGAGAGTTGCAATTTTAAATGTATACTTGAAATTTGGAATATATATTCGGGCTGACAACTTAAGATCAAAAAGATATAGCGAACATATTTACGTTCATAGGCAGCGTGACAAATCGCAAAAGCGTATATTTCGTTGAGCATTAGAACAAGAAAGTTCAAAAATAAACTCCCTGCAATTTCCACTTTTTTTGAGTGTTAGCTTCCAATTTTTTCAGTTACGTTACCTTAGACTTCCTCTAAGTACTGGCCAAATATTAAAAATATTTGTCTGCGCCTACTGGGGGCTTGGGAAATTGGAAAAATTATATTTTCTAAGGCTCTTCAGTTAAAACTGCTGTAGAAACCTCTTCCACAAATAAAGCTGTAAATGATATAGACCAACCCTTGGAGCTCGTAAAGCCTAAAAATAATGACTGGAATACATTTAACATGTTTTGGACAGCAAAAAGAAATTTTGGAGTTGAAAAGAATAATACAGTAGGTGGCGATAAATTTCACTATTCATACTTATCGCTATTGGACATAAACATATGCAGCCTATGGGAACAGAGTATCACGCAGTCGGTTGACTGTTTTTTTATACCCTGAACCCATTGAAAATTGGAAATCAGGGTATAATGGTTTTCTTAAAATGTATGTAACAGGCATAAAGTATATATATTCTTGATCAGGGTGACGAGCTGGTCGATATAGTCATCTCCGTCTGTCTTTCCGTCCGTCCGTCTATCCGTCTGTCCATATGTCCATCTGCCCGTATGTATAAACGCAACAATCTCAAAACCTAGAAGAGCTAGAGACTTGAAATTGTTGTTGTTGTTTTAAGGTCCGAGTATAGCACGCGCATATTGAGATTGTTTCGAAAAATCGATAACTATTCCCCTTTAAATTGTCAAAATGTATTCCTTACTGCAGCCCAAGCGCAGCCGCTGCTTAAACTGCGCAGTGTGTATGTGTGTATGTGTGCATGTGCTCTTTGCTATGTATGCATAAAAAATCTCTCAGATGATTATAACATCTCCATATCTCCTAGTCGAGCAGTCATGACTGGGGCATTCTTACTTGATCTGGATCTCTTCTAATCATAAGAAGACTAACAATAAGATTCATCGCTGGCTTGGAGTCATTACGGCGACGGATGTTTAAATCACTGTTTTTCTGAGATATAAGAAATAGAATTATTGGCATTAACTGGAAAGTGATATTAGAGAATACATGTATTTGAAATTATGCATTAGTGTAGACTATATAATGAAGAAATATTGCGAAACTGGAAAAATTTACTCCACGGCGCATTGAAGAGTTGCGAAAATTGCTAAAATATGTTATTTGTTTGTCTACAATATAATTCTCTTACTAGTTAATGTAAATTTGATCAAATCCACTGCATCGTAAATTCGTGAAATGAGAGAAATCACTGAGTATCTTGTGTACTTGCCATTATTGTACTGTCATTCCAAATGCTTTGGTCATTGGTGTCAGCGATCTTATAAAATCTTTCCCATTCTACCGTTTAGCCTCACAAAGTACATTTTATGGAGTCCGTTTGCCTTGCTATGCAGGCTTGAACGCTGTGACGATCAGATGACTGATAGTTTGCAATGTCCAACAATTGAAATTCCGTTCCTTGTCTTCTAAGTTTTAGCTGCTTGGTTACTTCAGTTCTAAAGTTAACCTAAACGACGAAGTCAAGGAGTGAAACTGGTAGAATCCAGACTGGTTCTCTATCTTAACGACAGCAGTTGACATGAGATCTTGATCTGAGGCGATATTAGCAGATAAACAGATGAGAAATGTGCTGAACAAGAGCTGTATCTATGCAGAATGGTGTAGAGGGGCTTAGAATAAACACGACCATGAGCTGATTTGCAAGCAATTACTGAATGTCCTGTTCGGAAAAAACAGTAAGTATTGCTGCGAACGGAGAGCACGAATAAATGAAATGCTCATGACATTTACAAAAAAAATCTTATCAGAACCACAGCCATTGAAGTTCCACTTCGTTTTCCATTATCACAAAACATGCTGAAGAGGCTCCTGAAGAGGAAAGCGTCTGTTCTTGCCGCAATGGGAGTTGTTAGTAGTTGATATTTTCTTCCCATCTTGGGCCAACGTCTGCTTGGCTTGTAACGAAATGGATAGGCAAGATTTTAAAAAGGTATGTACATATTTATCCGAAGCTAGGGATAATTTGGGTAGGTCAAACAATTTGGAAATATAATTAAAATAAGTAAGAAAGCTCTAGTCGGGAGTGCCCGACTAGGAGATCCCCTGAACCCTGCCACTATGAGTTTGAAAAAAAATAAACAAATAAAAAGAAATTACAATACCACCGCTTGCCCGATTAAACAGCTAATAGCAAATCCAAAATTAAAGTAACAGCTGATAATTCAAATAAACTTCAGCTCTAACCATACAACACATAGACTGGACAAGTAGAACAAACGTTTTCAGCGTTTTGGAGTCTGCTTCCCGGAACAATCAACTTCGTTTTTGCTCGTATCGGTCGCTTTAGGCTTCAGCACTAACCATACAACATACAACACATAGACTAGACAAGTGTTTTCAGCGTATAGCGAGGCCGCTTGACGAACCAATCAACTTCGTATTTGCTCGTATCGGTCGCTTTAGGCTTCAGAACTAACCATGCATCATATAGACTAGACAAGTGTTTTCAGCGTATAGCTAGGCCGCTTGTCGGACCAATCAACTTCGTATTTGCTCGTATCGGTCGCTTATCGCTTCAGGCAGTGAAAATATTGTCCGGCATAGTCAGTGCGCTACGAGCGTTCAACCGAAATGGTCAAATTCTCATAAATTCTCATTTTCCTTGCTCTCTCTCTCTCTCTCTCTCTCTCTCTCTCTCTCTCTCTCTCTCTCTCTGCTCTTTCAAATATATATGTATGTACTTATATATATGCACAAGCAGCAACAGCTCACAAAAATTTAAATTTGTTCGCCCAGAGATCGCATTTCTTCCCTTTCGAGCTAAAGTTTTACATCTTGGTAACAACATGGCAGAATTGACGTGACTCTCATTTTTTGGTTGGCTATCATACCTAACTTGTTTGACACAAACAACTCCTCTAGCGTTTAGTGTGCCAATGAATCAGAATTAATATTAGATCTAGATCTTGCTGTGTTTTAAACCTGTTTTCTGTATAGATGTTTTGACTATGTCAGGTTAAAGAGCATATAAAGGTCAATGTCTAATTATATTACACTGTGCCTCTTTCAACCACATTCAACAAATAATAAATATAGACACATAAATATAATATACAATAGCAAAATGAATATCTCAAGTAATGACTTGACTTTAATTACAATTACTTGTTAGTTTATAATCCATATACTTTCCTAATTGTTGATGCAATCTATGTGACTGTGATTTCCAATTGCTCCTATGATGAAGATCCACACAATACGCGTTAAAGAGTGCACTCGGGGCGCGAAAATGTGCTATGAAAAGGGGTCAAGTCTAACCCAAACTAGGAGCTAAATATAATGCATCGTGGGGTCTTCACGCAATTGATTCATCATTCGAAGATGTTTAATTTCCTACTATTAAGAGCGATCAAAGAAAAGAAAAGAGTGACACTCTCGCTCTTACTACTCCAACTCCAACTGCTGCTCTTTACAGTGGTGATGTAAAATAATTTGCAAATCCAGTTATTTCATATAATATTAAATGACTTAACAATGAGGTTCAATTGATCAGCCGCATAATAAAATTTTAGTTTTTTAATAGTGAATTTCTTTGCTTCAAAATTTTTATTCTCATTCAATTTTATTGTTCCCAGTTTATTCCTAGCAATATTTTTTTATTATACCCTGAACCCATTGAAATGAGATATCAGGGTCGAATAGTTTTTTTAAAATGTATGTAACAGGCAGAAGGCTTGGCAGACCCCATAAAGTATAGTATAGTATAGTAGTATAAGTCCTCAGCTAAAAGCTGAGTTCAGTGGCTTGACTGAAGTTCCAACGGTGGTAATCTGTTATCTTGCACATGTCGTTAGAGCATTATCACTTACGCCAAGTCGGCTACCTGACCGAATTCTTGTAGACTTAGATTCTTTGTAGTTTTGTAGCTTTTAAATACTTTGTATTTAATTTGCTTATGCCTCCGCTTGTTGGCGGCTTTGAGTTCAGTTATGTTCGTATAGTCTAAGCTAACGCCACTTATTAATAAACATTGCTCCGACACATAGCCGTTAAAATATCTTGACTTATCATTTACATCTCACTAAGCCACAAGGGCATTAAGAAGAGGGACAAAGTATTTCTCTCTACCCTAATCTTCATGAACGAGATTACAGTGACAACTGGCACCATTGGATTCATAACAACTTTAATTGAAGATTGCAGTGAAAACTGGCAGTATCGGACACATAATAATATTAATTTATATACATGAATGCCATGATCACGCTCTTCAAGTTTGATTAAGACAGTCCATGTAGAAGAAAACTTATTCAAAAAACAATTTTCCATAAAATAGCCCATACTGCAGCCCTTGCGTAAACTGCGCAGTAAGCAGAGTGCGTGCTTATGCGTGAATGCACGCGCGTGACAAATGCCTTTGTAGATGGACTTTCGGAATCAAATTTTCAGAGCCTGATTATGTAATTTATATGTATATACTTGTCAAAGTATGAGTCTATAGTACTTGAATTACGTTTTTGGCAAATTGAGGGGGAAGGGGCGTGGTATCCAAAAAAAAAATAAAAATCAAAAGTGTATAAAATACTAATGCATTATATAAAAAATTTGGAGAGTCTGGTTCGAAAGACGTACGAGATATAATTTTAAGCTACATTTCGAAAAAATTTTTAATCAATAACATTAGCGGGAATTTTTGAAACAAATTCGACCTGTTCGTGCTGTTCTTTACGTGAACTCTGCTCACTCCTCTCCCATGATTCGCCAACTTCTAGCACTATATTCAACTGCACCGCACCAATGTTATCATTGGTGGCAGCTGATGTTCCTCTATCCTTGTGGGATCGCCTTGTTAGGCGTCTGAGACATCCTCATTGGATATCCTTGGATTTTCCCACGATAACCTTTCCAGTTGAATCCCTTGATATCGATGTCCTTCGATATCGTGGTCATGCAATGCCTTTCGATTTCTTTTTAGGCTCATCACTGTACTTGCGTTGACTTTCGGAAGCTTCACATTCACTTTCACTTTGTATTACTTTTGATTCATCCGTACTTAGCTGCGTGTGCTTCTGTCATACAAAAAATATAGTGTTTCCCGATTTGCCACGCCCCAAGTAAGCGTTTCAGGAAAATCTTAAATCCTATTAGACAAAGGTACCCAAATCTATATATTCCAAACTTCATGTCTCTAGCGGCAGTAGCGGCAAATCAATATGATCTTTCACTCCATACATAAATATAAAATGAAAATTGTACGAAATATACATACGCAAACTCTAGCTCAAAAAGCATAGAATTTAATAACTAAAAACAAACTTGGTCTACGCAAGTTGTAGACCATGTTGTAGACTATGTTATGTCTCTAATTCTTGGTATTAGAGGTCGAAGCGTTATTGAATCCATTAAAAATTGGAATTAGAACAGGCAGAAGGAGGCGTAGCCAACATCATAAAATATACCTATATATATTTTAGATCAGGAGGACGAAGCTGTCTATCCGTATGTATGGATAGACAGCTTCGTCCTCCTGATCTAAAATATATATAGGTATATTTTATGATGTTGGCTACGCCTCCTTCTGCCTGTTCTAATTCCAATTTTTAATGGATTCAATACAGAATGGAATAACACTAAATGTCTTTATTATGGTTAGAGCTGCCCTGTTTATATTCACTAAGTGAACTGTATATATTGGTTTTATGCAATATCTATAAACGCAAGCCATTTCGATTCTATTAAAGTTAGAGACTTTATATATATATATATATATATATATATATATATATATATATATATATATATATATATATATATATATATATATATATATATATATATATATATATATATATATATATATATATATATATATATATATATATATATATATATATATATATATATATATATATATATACATATATATATATATATATATATATATATATATATATATATATATATATATATATATATATATATATATATATATATATATATATATATATATATATATATATATATATATATATATATATATATATATATATATATATATATATATATATATATATATATAAATTTAAAGATAATTAATCATCTCTCACAAGATGAAAATTCTGCAAGTCGATCGGAGCTAGAATATTAACCAGTAGCGGAGTCTGATTTATCAGGTTTGGAAGATGAGGATCAGCTTCAAGAGGTCGACTTTTTAGAAATAGCTCCCTGTTACCGATTGTAGATCGAACGATAGCACGTAGACCAATCAAATTACTTATAATTACAGGCGCTTCAAAAATTATATAAAACCAATCACAGAACTTAGAAATGTACCTAACGTTGAAAAATTTTTTAGTTATGTCACTTCATGGCTTTAACTCCGTTCAAAAGAAATGTCCAATGCACCAATGCACCACAACCACATTCTTTTTACTTCCCAGCTTATCAAGCTTTGGCGGTATAATAGGACTTGACCTATTAAAAAATTAATGCCAATCTAGACTTAAAAAATAACATATTAAAAAGAGAAACTGGATCTGAAATAATTCAATATAAGAAATAACTTTAACTTTACTGGGGTAAAAAACATAGACGTTCCCCAAGAAATAGAAAAAGAATTTAAAGAAATGTTAGAAAAAAAACATAAATGTTTTTGCTGATCCCAATGAAGCTCTTCCTTACAACACAAATATTATCGCTAAAATTCGAACTGAAGATGAAAATCCGATTTACTCTAAGCTTTGCCCCTACCCATTAGGAGTATCCAAATTTGTCAATAACGAGACTAGTGACATGCTAAGGGATAATATTATCAGGCCTTCTAGGTCACCGTATAATAATCCGGTGCTGGTAGTTGACAAAAAGGAAGTATACGAACACGGAAATAAGAAAAAACGCCTTGTTATTGACTTCAGGAAACTTAATTCAAAAACCGTTGACGATAAATATCCTATTCCGAACATAGTAGCTATTCTCTCAAACCTTGGGAAAGCCAAATGCTTTACAACACTTTATTTCAAATCGGGATTCCACCAATTACTTCTTGCAGAAAAGGACAGAGGACTGCATTTTCTGTAGAAAATGGGAAGTATGAATTCTGCAGACTTCCCTTTGGATTGAAAACCGTCATGCTACGATTATGTAGTCTACGTTATCATATTCTCCGAAAATATGGAAAATCACGTTCATCACATTGCCTGAGTACTAGATAAATTGTATAACTCTAACATGAGGGTATCACGAGAAAAATCTCACTTTTTTAAAGAAAAGGTTGAGTATATTGGATTTGTGGTTTGCCGTGGCGGCATCACAACTAACCTCAGCAAAATTGAAACAATTGTCAAATTTGAACAGCCCACCAACCTATTCCAAGTCAGATCATTTCTTGGTTTAGCAAGCTATTACAGATGCTTTATAAAGAATTTTGCATCCATAGCTAAAGCATTGACAGACATACTGAAAGGTGATAATGGTAAAACAAATGCAGGACAATCAATAAAAATTCTAGTTAGCCTTAATGAGAAACAGATTTCCACTTTTAAAAAATTAAAGAATATGTTAATCTCGAAGGATGAAATGCTATAGGAGCATTATTATCAAAACCCATTAGATTTGACGACAGATGCATCGTCCCCTGGCTTAGGTGCTGTTTTATCACAAAACAAAAAGTCGTTCACCATAATTTCCAGGACTTTAAGAGACAATGATCTAAATTTCACCACAAATGAACGTAATAGTGTGGGCTTTAAAATCACTAAGAAACTATTTGTACGGTGTAAAAAATTTATATATTTATAAAGATCACCAGCCACTTCCATTTGCAGACTTAGATAAAAATATCAATGCAAAAATTTAAAGATGGAAATCATTCATAGATGAGCACAACGCTCAAATTTTCTTCAAGCCGGGAAAGGAAAGTTTTGTCGTTAATGCTCTATCAAGACAAAGTCTTTACGCTTTAGAGGAAGATGTCCCATCAGACTTATCCAATATGTATAGTAAATTGTCATTGACATACACTATTGAATCTACTGAAAAACCGGTCAATTATTTCAGGAACAAAATAATTATTAAAGAAAGCACCACAGCTTCTGAAAAAACTATTGTTATGTTCGGACAGAAAACAAGACATATCATATACTTTTCAAATAAGGAAAACTTAATAGAAAAAGTGTGATGCGGTAAAAAAAGACGAAGTGAATGCATTTAAATGTGACTCGCCAATACTAGCATTTATACAAAATAAACTAGTTACGACTTTCCCGTCGACCAAAATTTGTTACGCTAACAAGTTGGTCATCGACGTCCATGATAAAAACGAGCAACAACAAATTATAGTTGCAGAACATGGCAGAGCTCATAGAGCAGCACAAGAAAATATAAAACATATTCTCCAAAACTATTTTTCCGCAAAAATTACTCGTTAGACAAACGAAATAGTTGAAAACTGTACGACTTGTAATAAAGGAAAATACGACCAACACCCACAAAGACAGTACATCGGCGAAACGACAGTCAACCAAGTAGGAGAAATTCTCCACATTGACATTTTTTTCACAGATAAAAAAATAGCTTCATAGCTTCCAGAATAATAACAGATATTGAGTCCCCCATCTTACAGCTTATGCATTTTTACCCAAATACTAAAATTATTTATTGCGATAATGAACGGTCTTTAAGCCCAGGAACAGTAAAATTTCTTGTAAAAAACCGTTTTAATGTCGAAATTGTAAATTCTCCACCACTACACAGTACTTCAAACGGACAGGTAGAAAGATTTCATAGTAATCTTGCAGAAATTGCCAGATGCTTAAAATTTGAAAAACAATTAAATTACACAATTGACGTTATACTTCAAGCAACATTAGAATACAGTAAAAGAGTTTTAAGGCATACCTTCAATCTAACAATGTACTCGGAACTTTCCGAGGAAACTAATTCACTTATGGAACATTTCCCACAGTCTCATATAACACAAATTCATGAATCCGATTTAGGTCATATTAGATCATTACTAGAGATAGTTAATGTCCACCATAGACAAGCTAGAAATATAAATATCCTAGGAACAGCCTTAAAGGTAGTAGCAGGGACTTCTGATTTTGACGACAACTGAACAACTGAAATTTCATCAGTAAAAGCTAACTGACTCAGTCAACCAACAGGCACTTATAAACACTAAGTTACAGGAAAAAAAATGAAATAACTTAACAGAATCCGTGAATAACATCATTAGATTTGCCAAAGATGGGACACTTCTACCAAACATTACTCGCAAGACATAAAATTATAATTTCTAAACTCGAAACAATGTTGTCTAGCAAAGATTCATTTTAAAAACCCAACAATCTTTGACTCTAATGACTTAAGACAAATATTAAATGAGCACTCTACAGATTTAACCATAACAGATTTAATTGAAATAGCTTAAATAAAAGTCTTAGATCAGACTTTTGTACACTTCCTCATTATATATCCTAATCCAAGCGTAATATGTAAGAGAATAACCATGTTTCCTGTTCAACATAATGGAACAATACTTGACTTCGCTGAAAATAACAACATGGAAGATTGCGGTAATAAAATTTTACCAATTGGAAACTGCACCGCTACCCTCACCTTTACGTTTTGCAAGCAACTAAAATCAGTAACCTGTGCGCAACAACTACATTCTGGAGGTATGGCGCATTGCAACACTCGTCCCAGCCACCTACAACCGTTGGCGGTAATTGATGATGGTATCATCATTATAAACGAAGAAACATTTGTAATACGAATGGATAACGGCACGGACAAAGTCATCCATGGCACGCACTTGCTGACGTTTGATGAGATCTATGTAAATGGGTACCTGTACAAAAAGACAAAAAACATAGTCAGGCGTCACCCAGGTTTGACAGTATCGGCTACCCTAAATATAACTGGCCACCAAGAGATTTTGAGCATGCCGTATCTTCAGAGGCTGAACTTTGAGAATCTCAAATATATTGGCAACATCGAAAGGAAACTGTCAGTATAGCCCATGATGTTTGCAGCATTCCTAGTCACTCTGGTCATCGGTTACGTCGTCTAAGATTTATCATAAATGCAAAAAAAATAAGCAAGTCTCGATACGAGCTGTCCATTAACACCTTAAGGAAAACCGAGGGTGGCCTTCAAACTAGTGAGAGAGGAGTAAACACATCCGACCTGACAAAAATCAACGACTGCAATTCTGCATGATCAACAAAGTTGCAATAATGTTTAATGCATACAATGTCAAACCCTGCGCTACGCTGCCGTCAACTTATATATATATATATATATATATATATATATATATATATATATATATATATATATATATATATATATATATATATATATATATATATATATATATATATATATATATATATATATATATATGCCACGTTCTTACGTGTTTTCCATTACTGATATTGATATCGTAAAACAATGGAACAAGAACAGGCTCACTTAAAGCAAATTAAATGATTCTTGTTAATTATAAAAAGTATTTTTTTATCCTGAGCCTCTTGATAATGGAAATTTAGGGAGTACTAATTTTGTTAAAGTGATTTTATCATAGAAAACGGTATAACTGTTTTTATAGACTTGTCAATTTTTGATCAGGACTTACAATATTCTTAACTTGCAACTTAAATTATTATATAAAATAAATTGCATTCTTAATGCGCCTTATAAGACGAAATAATATTCTTATGAATAAACTTGGGATAATGTGACACCGAAGAAATAAATTCACAGGCAATGCATTGTAAGCCCAAACGAAGGTGCAAATATTAACGTCTCAAATATATGTTAGGATGATTTGATCAGGTTACCTACCAAATTAACTAATCACGTTTGTTTAATTTTTCAGCATATGTACAATAACTTGGATAATAACAGCTAGCTTTTACTTAAGAAAAATTTAGAAAAAAAATGAGTAACTAAAAAAATATTTAGAAAAAATATAACTTATATGAAAAAAAAATGGAGCCACCGAATAGAGAACAACAATTGGTTCTTTGTAATCCGTTTATCACAGTTGAAACGTTGCCAACGTCAACAACAGAGCATCAAATAGAAACACAAAAGCAAGCGCAGGAACATTTGGTGCGAATATCGCAATATACAAAGAGCCCACAACCATTAATTGCACATCAATCGTTTATGCAACCTTCGACACAAAAAAATGAATCTACAACAACAGCACTAACTCGCAGTGCCGATACCAATACGAATAGCGAAAGAAGTCCTGCGTTGGCTTTAACTGCAACATCTATTAACGCTACTACGCAGGCAGCTACTGCTTTTAGTGGCAGTTCCTTGGGGCATCACTATCCACAGCACCATCATTATATGCACCACCAGCGGCCCACAGGTCCAGCAGCAACTGGTTCAAATCACCATTCTAACCATGGTGGCGATACTGCATTTAGTGGCTTCTCTCAACTATCCCAGCAGCAAACAATTGAAAAACTTTCTCGCCCAATGGCTTTCGATAAGGTGAGTATGGTTTGCTTTTTATTGTGCAGGAAATTAAAAAAAAAAAAAACACTACCTGACTTGTAAAACCATTAGATAGAAAAAATTTTCAAATTTGAGCTCATATATTTAAGTGAAATTGTTAGATCAGATCTTGATGATGGCCTGCCGTCTGTCTCTACTTCTAATTTTTATTCCCTTGAAAATGGTAATTCAAGGTATAAAAGGTATAATTCAAGGTATAAAGAATATATATGTATGCTTGATCAGGTCGACGAGCTGAATCGATTTAGCCATGTCCATTCATATGAACGCATCGATCTCGTAAGCCACAAAAGCAAAGGATCTAAAATTGGAAATGTATATTTTTCATACCATACGCAGTAAGAGTTTATCATTTTTATTTCGGTAGCTTATTCCATTTCCTTAAGTTATCGAATAATTAATTTCTTAGTAACACCACTAACCATACAACACATAGACTAGACAAGTAGAACAAGCGTTTTCAGCGCATAGTGAAGCCGTATGGCGAACCAATCAATTTCGTATTTGCTCGTATCGGTCGCTTATCGCTTCAGGCAGTGAAAATATTATCCGGCATAGTCAGTGCGCTACGAGCGTTCAACCGAAATGGTCACATTGTCATACGGACGATACCTGTATGTTATTATTCCTTGCACTCTCTCTCTCTCTCTCTCTCTCTCTCTGCTCTCTCAAATATATATGTATGTACATATATATATGTATGTATGTATGCACAAGCAGCAGCAGCTCACAAAAATTCAAATTTGTTCACCCAGAGATCGCATTTCTTCCCTTTCGAGCGAAGAGTATACCAAATTGCTGAAAGCGTTTGCCATGCTCATGCAAATTGTTCAGATTTTTATTATTATTTGTGTGAAGGGTATGAAAACGTTGATGCGCATGAAGAATATGTTTTCGCGACGAGCATGCACACACACTTACAGTCCTTTGCCTATATGTATTAGCATTTGTGTGCCTGTGTGCGAAACTCTATTCTTTCTGCTTGTGGAACCCAGCGTTCGATGTTGCTTGACCTTGCGAATTGCATACACACATTTGCACACATATGTGTGTGTATGAGCGATGATAGAATTTTTCGAGTGTGACGCGATTCAGTAGTTTGATAATTTTTGAACTGTAGAGTGACTGTCAAATGAGCACTTACGAACTGCAAGTCATTTTAGCAATATGAAGTATAGCTTGATGCATCCTGGCACCTGTGAATTTTTAAAAGAATTAAATAAACTTATTTGTCAACGCATTCCTGTGATTTTTCGATTTATAAATGTTTATGGGCTTCTATTATCTAAGTAATTTTATGCTATACCGATATTTGTAGATCAATTTATTGTATATGCAGGTATAAGAATGCATGTACGTATGTAAATATGCATAAAGTGGATTTAGAAATATACAAGATTAAACAAATGACTTGCAGCTCGTAAATGCTCATTTGACAGTCACTCTACAATTCAAAAATTATCAAACTACTGAATCGCGTCACACTCGAAAAATTCTATCATCGCTCATACACACACATATGTGTGCAAATGTGTGTATGCAATTCGCAAGGTCAAGCAACATCGAACGCTGGGTTCCACAAGCAGAAAGAATAGAGTTTCGCACACAGGCACACAAATGCTAATACATATAGGCAAAGGACTGTAAGTGTGTGTGCATGCTCGTCGCGAAAACATATTCTTCATGCGCATCAACGTTTTCATACCCTTCACACAAATAATAATAAAAATCTGAACAATTTGCATGAGCATGGCAAACGCTTTCAGCAATTTGGTATACTCTTCGCTCGAAAGGGAAGAAATGCGATCTCTGGGTGAACAAATTTGAATTTTTGTGAGCTGCCGCTGCTTGTGCATACATACATACATATATATGTACATACATATATATTTGAGAGACCAGAGAGAGAGAGAGAGAGAGAGCAAGGAAAAATAACATACAGTTATCGTCCGTATGACAATGTGACCATTTCGGTTGAACGCTCGTAGCGCACTGACTATGCCGGATAATATTTTCACTGCCTGAAGCGATAAGCGACCGATACGAGCAAATACGAAATTGATTGGTTCGCCATACGGCTTCACTATGCGCTGAAAACGCTTGTTCTACTTGTCTAGTCTATGTGTTGTATGGTTAGTGGTAACACCAAAGCAAATACGTTTCGCGGTAAGAGAAGTGTGTGCTTATGTGTTCTTACATTTTCAAAGTTCTTACTTGTTATCTACTTACTATTTTTACAAAAAGAGTAAGACTGATCTATTCGGGAGGCATAACTAAGACACAAGACTCAATACATAAATATGGCATTTCAAATAAACATTTTCAGCTTAATAATATTCCTGATCCTCTATAGTTTGAGGAAAAAGTATGTTGTATTTTAAACACTATAGAAATATATACATACTGTGTCAAGGCGTGGAAAATTGGAAAACTTATCATAAGTTTCAGAGCTAGAAATGTAAAAACTCAATAATTGACTTATTGTTGACATCCTCTATTGATTTACAGAAAAAAATTGCTTGGAAAATAGAAAAAAAATTGTATGTTCTACAGTTTTTAAGTCAGCCCAATTTTTTGAAATTTACTTTCCTGAAAAAAAGACTGAACGAAAATTATGTACATATAAGCTTAAGGCTGCCGAGACAAATCCAGAAAATTTTATCTTCTAGAGCTTTACAGTTAGTAACTCAAAATTAAACGAATAAGCTACTGTTGACATCCTATATTGAATTACATAAGTTATATATATATATATATTATTTATTTATAAGTTATTGAACACATAAAAAAAAAAACAAGAAGTAATAATCTATTCTGCAGCGAATAAAGAAGAAACAAGTGAAAGACGCCGCTCTGCAGATTCGTGAATAAAGGCAACGGCAGTATCAGGCGATACTTCAGCTTTGCAACGGTAGTATAACGCCACTTTTGAGCTTTACCACTGCCAGCGCCCAAGACATTGATGCCAATTCCTTCTTTTTGAGTTAACGCATTCTCAAGTTTAAGTCCTAATCAAAATTTATTTCATCAAATTTTACTAAATGATACAAACAAAAAATAAGAAAACTCTGGTGGGGGTGCCCGAGGAGATCCCCTGAGCCAGGTCCGATCTGCGTTTTTTTTAATATACTCCGTATCTTGTATATATCAAAAACGTATAAAAAAATAAATTAAATTTTCCATCTTGCACTTTGAGAATCAAATAGCATGTTTGTTAAAAAAGTAGTTCTATAATAAAAATAGTAATAATAATTAAATAAAAATAAAAAGGAATAAAAAAACCAGACTAGAACCAGTCTGGAATAGACATTTATGGAAAAATACGTCGGTACTTAGAGGTGGTGACCACATGTTTTTGCCAATTGACGAAACATTTTGTTTAATAGCTTCTAGGTCACTTGATGGATAAAATTTCCAGCATATGATCTACATATTCTATTGAATATTTGTCAATTGGGCGAAACGACGAACTTATTCACATATTGGCTATATTTGCAACTGATTTTAAGATTAATAAATTATATCATAATGACTGAAGATCCATATTTTTTATTTATTTAGTATTTATAATTAATTTCAAACAAAATAGGCGTGTTTCTTCATCAAAAAACTTCTTTCATTTATAGATTTATGTAAAAAATGATAAAAATGGCGAAATTGTCCTGTTCAAAATAATAGCAGCAAAAATCACAAATCTTAAATATGTTAAAAAAAATTTAGATTATAACTTCATATACTGAATTAACTATGTTAGTTATAAACTAATATTTGGTTGTGAACCCCAAATTAGCTAGAATATATATATATATATATATATATATATATATATATATATATATATATATATATATATATATATATATATATATATATATATATATATATATATAAAATTAATAAATTATTTATCTGATCATCAAAGCTTACATATATATGTATTTACGCACAAGCAGTAGCAGCTCACAAGAATTTAAATTTGTTCGAGAGGTTAATTTCTTCGCTTCCGAGCGAAAAGTGTACCAAACCGCTGAAAGAATTTGCCATGCTCATGCAAAATGTTAAGATTTTCATTATTATTTGTGTGAAGAGTATGAAAGCGTTGGTGGGCTTAACAAATATTTTTTCTCGATGGGCATGCACACACTTACAGTAACTTGTTTGCATGTACATACGTGTGTATTTGTGTCTGTATGCGAAACTCTACTCTTGCAGACTGTGGAAATTGTAAAAGCCCAACATTTCGATCTATCTTATGGATAGCGCTTATACATTTACATACAGGTGTACAGGTGTACATGGGTCGCGAAAATTTGCGTGTGCTTTGAATTGTGTAAGGGGTTTTGGATTTTGTTCGATCTTATCGGATGGAGGGACGGACGACGTACTGACGGACAGACCCAAATCAAGAATATACACACATTTTAATGAGTTCATTATACCATTTTCAATGGATTCATGGTATTAAAGTAAATAAATATACATAAAAAAAAATATTTATAATAGTTATATAATTAATATACTTTTTTCTCATGTAGTAATTCATTAAGTTATTGACAAATAAAAATATTATATCATAAACGAGTAGTTAATTTCGTGCATATTATATTTGTTACAAAGTGCATTCTGTGCTTTTTTGCACTAAGGTTGAAACAGCTCAAAAAAGTATTCTGCGAGTACTCTGCAAAAGGACAAGTCTAGCTTTAAAAGTATTTTCATTTTTATGTTCTCAAATATTGCTGAGCACAATGTTCCTTTACGAAACATGCTTCTTTAACACCCAGCTTATACAAACCGCATCGTCAGTCATTCTCTAACATTTAACGCATGCAACATTATAATAATCAAGTCACAGGACAACAATTTGCTCCTCTGGGACAATTTCCAAATTACCAACAAAAACATAAAGACTCAAGCATATGCCCAAATAAAGGTGGTACTTGGTGAAAGGTCATAACGAGTGTTAAATCGACTAGAACCCACCATACTCTTTCGGCGGGACGTGATTCTCTGCCGCGAGCAGTTACAAGCGACGAGAAAACGGCATCGAAAATAGTGCGAGCTCAACGGCGCCAAAAAGTATAGCGTGCTTATCTTTTAACTATAGTAGTAATAGTAATTTAATAATAGAAGAACAAAAAAAAAAGAAAATCTGACATCAGCGCACCTGAAGTGTAACCAATATCTACTTATCAAAGCGCATCACCTCTACAGGAACGCCACTTCTTGTTTATTTAAAAAAAAAATGTACAACGCGCACCGCTTTTAACAACACCGCCATTGCACTACTCGAACGACTAGTAACCAATTTGAATGTAAAATGACAGCTAATAATCATAACAAAATTTAATCACACTTGTGACGTTTTACTTAATAACTTCTATGATCCTTAATGGATTTCAATGATATTTACAGCATATGATTTACATATTCTATTTTTTATTTAGCATATAGAAATATATGCTAAATATATACAAGCAACACATGCACATATACATACATATACACGCAAGCACGCACTTATTAGCACGCGCTCTGCTTACTGCACAGTTTACGCAGCGTATGCGCTTGGGTGGTAGTATGGGCTATATTATGGAATCTTATTTGTTGAATAAGTTTTCTTTTAGATGGCCTTTCGTTTTTAAATTTTTAGAGCGTGGTCGTGCAGTTCACATGTACATATAAATTTGCCCAATCATAAATATAAATAAAAATATTTTGAATAAGTTTTTTGCCAATTGGGGCGAAAGGGGGCATGGTATAAAAATATAACATAAATCGAAAAACATTGTAAATGAGCGATATAATTTTATAACGAAAAGCTTTTTACGCAATTGTTTCAGAAAATCGATAACTTTTACCGTTCAATTGTTATCGATTAAAAACCGTATCGAGATTCAGTAATAAGTTTAAACCCCGTACAACATTGGAGCTAGAGTCGCCAAATTCTGCGTTTGATTTCGTTTATATTTTATACAATTTATACAATTTGTTGTATTTTTGAAACCTCGCCCTTTCCGCTCCATTTTGCACAAAACACATTTCAAGTACAAGAGACTCGTAATTTGGCAAATATATACACATACATATTAATGTCATGATCACGCTCTCAAAATTTGATTACGAAAGTACATCTAGAAGAAAACTTATTCTGCTGCAGCCAAAGCGCAGCCACTGCGTAAACTGCGCAGTAAGCAGATCACGTGCTTTTGCGAGCGTGTATGTGTGTGTATACTATTCATATATTTTTGATAAGCAATAGAATATGTAGATCATATGCTGAAAATCTCATTGAAATCTATTAAACATCATAGAAGTTATTAAACAAAACGTTTTGCACGTGGCCAACAGTGCAAGCCGTTTTTTTTACATATGTGCATAAGCACATACAATGCGTGTATTCTCGAATATTCTAAGTATCTAAACTGCTTGACTTGTAGTTGAACTATCAGCTTTTACTTTAGTTTTGGATTTGTTCAAGCAGTGAAGTAGCGGTGTTTTTAGAATCGGTGCACGTCGGCTGGAAATCGCAGGTTCGAAACCAAGTGATGACAGTAATTTCTTTTTATTTTTTTTTTTTTGGGTGTCTGGGTGAATCAGCGCTGAATAGAGGAGCTCAAGGTTGGTAAGTGACGATCAACGAAAGAGGCTGTGCGCGCCTATCTAAATTGGCGGAACGGTGCGCGAAAGGGCTAGAACCTTTCCCAGCGAGCGCGTCGCTGTGTGTCGGCCGAGCATTCCAAATTTCAAACCAGATCTGTTCAATTTTCAATTGTTCAATTGCATGACCCCACGCCGAGACCGTCGTGGACGATGGGTGTTCCAACGTTAGTGGATCGGCTGTACGAGAACACCGCCCCTGAGTACAGGCTGTACGTGAGGCGACATGATTTTACGTCTCTTACATAGCTGACTCAGATGGCGGTGGAGTACGAGAATATGCGAGATCAGAGAAAGGATCGGGAAAAGAGAGTTACGGCAGGCCACACGAGACCCGCTTGGACAAAACCAGCGGAGAGCCGGCCCAATAATCCGCTCCACTCGCAACCAACGGAATACCGTTCGGCAGAATCGAGGTCGAGCGTTCCGATGCAGCTAGTTGTGACCAAGGACATCGGATCAAGGGCCGATCCACACCGGGTCTGTTACACCTGCGCGCAGGCAGGACACTTCTCCCAGGGAATGTCCCAGCACGCAGGTGCCGTTTTGCCGCCATTGCGAGAGGACGGAAAGCAGCACACAAGAGTATTGTTATCGGACCGATGCGGGCAACGGCCAGAGGCACCGCTCCGCTCCTGCAGACAATTCAATCGACACCGGTGCCATACGCAACGTGGATTGCGTGTGCAGGAGAGCGGTTTGAGGAAAGTTAATAGACGTTCAGTCATAGATCAGGCTGGCTGACGGATCGTCGCTGGAAGTGAAGACTTTAAGAGGGGAAGTGACTCGCGCCGGGAAGGCAACGATGATGAATGTACTCATCATGCCGACCATGTCATACAGGGGATAGATTTCCTGTGTACCATTGGCACAAAGGTGCCTTGCGGCAACGTGGTATTGATCCTGAGAATGGAAGAAGGGCCGGCAGATGTGATGTCGCCATCCACTACTCAAGACGCGTCGATATAGAGCACCCATTCTGGAGGGAACGAATCGCTCGCACGATAGCGAACTCGAGTGGAGATCATCCGCCGAAGGAAGGGATGGTGTTGATAATGGGGGGCAATGCGAGGAAATTAGAACGATGGAGGAGGAAGATGAAGCCAGCTACAGGTCTCTCGCAGAAGGCGCGCAGTGGCCCGAGGATCTGGAAGATGACCTCAAGGAGTTTTCGGAGGCAGAGCTGGCACTTTATGAGAACTTAGAGGGGGTGTCTCGTATTGCCGAGCTTCGTATAAGGATGAGGGATGACAAACCTCTCAAGCAAAGGTATTATCCCAAGAATCTGGCTATGTGGAAAGTGATGGTCGAACAGATAGACGAGCTACTTTGAGTGGAGGCCATTGAACCGCATAGTTCGTACAGTGCGCCGATAGTTTTAGTAAAAGGGAAGACCGGAGATTGGTGCATATGCGTGGACTACAGCTCAATGTTCACTCGATCCTGGATATCTTTCCCGTTCCTAGGATCAATCAGATCAGAAGAGTGACTACTATCAAATCCATATGGCAGCGGATAGCAGGGAGTGTACAGCATTCACCGTGCCAGGAAGAGGATTAATACCATTCGACCAGCATTCGGCCTGTGCGACGTTTCAGAGAGCTCTAGATATCGTCATCGGACCTCAGATGTAACCCTACGCGTTTGCTTATTTGGATGACATTGTGATAATCGGCGTCACAAAGGAGCAATATGTGGTTAAATAGAAGGTGTTCCGTCGGTCGAGGATGGCGAGCCTCAAACTGAATAAAAAAAAATGCGATTTCTTCAGGGAAATCCTGGCGTATCTGTTACACGTGATCAGCGGGGAAGGAATTTGCACCGAACCGACGAAGGTCGAATCGATACTCCCGGCCCCTACCAGTCTGAAAGAGTTGCGGCAGTGCTTGGGGATGACGTCCTGGTAACGGAGATTTGTACTAAACTTCTTGTCGCTACGAACGCAGACGAACAAGCTCTGCGGAAGCTCAAAGAGAAGTTGACGAATCTGCCAAATTTGTATTGCAAACTGATGATAGCGATTATGGCTTACGAGCAGTGTTGACACAGACAGTCGAATGTCAGATACGAGAGATCGCGTACGCCAGTTGCAAATTGCTAAAGTTGCTAACCCGCTAAAGTATCGCCGACAGGATAGCCCGATGGGCAGTGGAATTCCAGCAATTCCAGTTCAACGTACACTATCGCCGAAGGAATTTAAATGAGGTGGCCGAACCTGGGACATCTTACGGATGAAGAGTATTACATTCCCTGAAAGCTATGCGTCCCGGGCGGTCAGAGAGGCAAAGTGTTGTAGGAATGCCACGATGCTCCTATGGCAGGGCATCAAGGCGTTTTGTGAGCCAACTTTGTCTGTCCCTTGCCTCGCTCAAAACTTGGCAACACCACGACTTGTTCACCAAGTGGGTGGAATTAGTGCCTCTGAGAAGAGCGAAAACCGCTCTTCTACAAGCAGCGATTCGAGAGCGCATCCTGATTAGATTTGGAATACCGAGGACAAGCAGGAACTTCCGATCTTTCATGGAATATTTTCCACAGGAAAATCCCACGGAAAGGATGAATCACACTGTTAAGACTATGATAGCGCAATTCATGGAGGGTCATCAAAGTTCGTGGGAACCCCAAGTGGGGCCACCTTACAACATATTTCAAAATAATTTTTAGAAGCGCAAGGAGCGCAGCAGGTTAGTTTAAGTAGGAAGTTATATCAATTGTTAGTATGTAAAATAGCATTAAGTGAAAGATGCGCAGTTAGCGCAGTTTAATTAATTTAAGAGTATCGGCTTGTTCGCGCACAACATCGACGATCGGCAATACAAACTTGCCCTGCGTGGTGAAAACTCAGAGGTGAAGAGCGAGCGCTGTGGTGAAGTTGTGTTGCCGAGTCGGGCGAGCGGCGAGAAAGGAGTAAGTTTCCGACACGCGACAAATGGAGTTAGTTTTCGGCATTATGGATTAAGTTGATGGCGAGCGAGCGGCGCTCACGGGGCGAAAGAGTAGAAGGAGTAAAGTAAGCAGTGATTAACCTTCCGGAGCGCGAGAGCTCCAGAGACCGGTGCGACAGGGCAGCCGATTATAAAAATAAAAGCTCGTTCAATAAACGAGAGTATAAATAAATTGTCGATAAGCATTTATTCTAAAACAGACTTAAGCCTCAAGCTTAACAAGAGTAACATTGGCAGATCGACGTGGTGAATCCCGTCGAAAGCCAAAAATAAGTAGTTATTAATTGGTAGTCGGAGAGTGGGAACAACCTGCCAAACCCCACGTAGCTCCAAGAGAACGTTCGTTGGCAATGACTCGAATTTTCTTCGCTAGTGCTACGACCTCCATAGAGAATCCTCTAAAACTGACCGGCAATCTGACTGGGGTGAAATCCCGGTTAGGTGTGCAAGAAACTTTATCACTAAACGCTAGTGGACGGCTTAGAGATCGTCGGCGATCACGCCTTGCACGCATCTCGGATCCTCGCACGCCCGTATGCAAATACGTGGAGTAGTTTTCCACGATTGGGTAAAGATTGCTGACCTAACCAACCATTTTCCTCTCCGTTGGGCCCATGTCCCAGAAACTTACAAATATCTTGTAAGTGGTCGGATTGAGACATTATGGATTAAGTTGATGGCGAGCGAGCGGCGCTCACGGGGCGAAAGAGTAGAAGGAGTAAAGTAAGCAGTGATTAACCTTCCGGAGCGCGAGAGCTCCAGAGACCGGTGCGACAGGGCAGCCGATTATAAAAATAAAAGCTCGTTCAATAAACGAGAGTATAAATAAATTGTCGATAAGCATTTATTCTAAAACAGACTTAAGCCTCAAGCTTAACAAGAGTAACATTGGCAGATCGACGTGGTGAATCCCGTCGAAAGCCAAAAATAAGTAGTTATTAATTGGTAGTCGGAGAGTGGGAACAACCTGCCAAACCCCACGTAGCTCCAAGAGAACGTTCGTTGGCAATGACTCGAATTTTCTTCGCTAGTGCTACGACCTCCATAGAGAATCCTCTAAAACTGACCGGCAATCTGACTGGGGTGAAATCCCGGTTAGGTGTGCAAGAAACTTTATCACTAAACGCTAGTGGACGGCTTAGAGATCGTCGGCGATCACGCCTTGCACGCATCTCGGATCCTCGCACGCCCGTATGCAAATACGTGGAGTAGTTTTCCACGATTGGGTAAAGATTGCTGACCTAACCAACCATTTTCCTCTCCGTTGGGCCCATGTCCCAGAAACTTACAAATATCTTGTAAGTGGTCGGATTGAGACCTGTCCCTGCTGTGGAAAAACCAACCCTACACACTTAGCCAAATAGACGTAAACAACAAAACTTTAATATACAAGCAAGCGATTTCGAGCAAAAGCGCCATAACTGAATCATATGCCATAATTGCAGGGAGAACGGAAAACTAACAAGCGATTTTCGACAACGGAAATCAGAGCGACTATGAACAACCTCTAGACGATTACACGATTGGCAACTCGGAAAAATTTATATGTCTTAAAGTCTTTGAACTACTACTGACCTCCTCTATCGAAAGCCCAAAATAATTTTTACACCCTTTTTTTGGGCGTAATGTACCAAAATGCATCCTGTAACTTCCACATTTGAGAGCGTAAACTTCCAAATTTTCCAGATACGTTCCCTTGGGCTTCTTTCTAAGGGTTGACCAAAAGTCTACGCCCACTAGGGGCGAGGCAAATCTAATCTCAATATATACTGTTTTGCACAAATTCTGCTTTATTTTGAAATATATTGAATATATACTCTGGCTGCCTATCCAAACTAAATGAGATATGGCGGAAATATCAACGCCCATGGGAGACGTTCTTACTTGGTTTCAATTTGTTTTAGTAATGTCTAATGACATTTTGTGCTTATTGCAGATGGAAGTCCTTGTACGGGAAATGCAGGATCAAGAGCATGGTGTGCCAGTGCGACAGCAAAAGATGTTTCTTACATCTATTCCATATGCTTTTATGGGTAAGTCCGACAATAAAACCAAAAAGACTTGCAACGATAGATATCTATATTTTATCACTACATAGGGTATGATTTAATTGAGTGGCTTATGGATCATCTGCAAATTGAGGAGTCGGAGGCATTAAACATTGCCAATCAGCTGTGCCTACATGGATACTTTTTCCCTGTCAATGATTCCAAGACTCTGACAGTTAAAGACGACTCATCTCTTTATCGCTTCCAGACCCCTTACTACTGGCCGTGGCAGCACAAGGCACCGGATAATGTGGAATATGCTATTTATTTGGCAAAACGTTCACTTCGTAATAAGCAGCGCCATGCACTAGAGGACTACGAGGCTGAGGCTTTCGCTTCACTCCATAAGAACCTTAAAGGCAAGTGGGACTTTGTTTCAATGCAAGCCGAAGAACAAGTACGCCTTGCCAAAGAACGTAAGAAAGGCGACAAAATTGTTGGCGACTCACAAGAGCGAGCTTACTGGCGCGTACACCGTCCACCACCCGGCCAATTTACTCCCCTCGAGCCTTGTCCAGTACCATCACGAGATCGCCAGGGCCAGAAACCAAACAAAAAAAAGACTGTCGATGATATACAACGTGAAGTGGAATTTCTGAGCAAAACTTTAAGTGGAACACGAATGAAAATGTCTCTAGCGTGTGAATCACTTGTTTGTTACTCGGAGACATTCAGCGAATACGATTTCTTTCTACAGCCAGCGTTGCCCTCTAATCCATGGGTTACTGAGGATATTACTTTTTGGCAACTGAACAGTACCTTTGTTGACATACCCACTGAAAAACGCGTAAGGCGATGGGCTATTTCTATAGAAGAACTTGTCTCTGATCCTACAGGATTGCATGAGTTTACCACCTTTTTAGAAAAAGAATACTCTCACGAAAACATACGTTTCTGGATTGCAGTAAATCGTCTTCGTCGAACTGCTCACTCGCAAGTGGCCCGAACTGTGAACGAGATATTTGAGTAAGAAAATGTTTGCTATCATAAATGGAAGCTTAATAATGGTTAATTTTTGTTTTCAGAGAGTTCCTTAAGCCTGGAGCGCCCTGTGAAATTAATATCGATAGCAAAACCATGGAAATCGTTCTACGTGGTCTTAAGAATCCATCGCGATTTACTTTTGACTCTGCTTCAGAGCATATATACATGTTGCTGTTGAAAAAAGATTGTTATCCACGCTTTATACGTTCTGATCACTACAAACGACTTGTTGATAGTGGTATCCAGCCTTCGCATAAAAAACGTTTCTTTAATTTTGGTGCCGTAAGCGGAGCCAAAAAGAAAATGACTGCCGCCCTTTCAAGTCAACCTAATTTAGGCGAGGTGACTAAGAGCACAACGACATCCGGTACAGCGTGTGGTACTTGTCCTGTTACCAATGCACCTTCTTCAGGTAATCTAGCGCGACGACGAGGTAGCGACCGCAGTCTTACTGGCTCGGCGCTTGAGTTGGCAGTCATTGCGGTCAATAAGAATGCTAGTTCCAAAGTGCCGCACTCTCACTCGCAAAACAATCTTTGTGAGCTTCCATACAGGTAAGCTACTGATAGTAATTGTAATTTTCATATAAATTCACCTCATTTGATACTTATTAGTTCATTTCCATCCCCATCCAACAAATAAATTTAATCCGCTAAGATTTGTGTGGCCATCACAGTTATTAGCCCGAAAGTTATTGTGAATTGAAATGTTGTCGTCGGGCGCTACGGACTGCTTACTACTCAACATCTTAAAACAGTTAATTGTATTTAAAAATAATTTTATTTTCCAATGAACGAATCAAGTCTATCTGTGGAGCAAAAGAAAATTTAGACGACTAGAATTTACGAAAGCAGATCAGTACTTTGCCTCACACCTCAATGTCACCTCCATCAAAAATTGGGTGTACCGTTGTGTACACTCTCAAAGATCGCTTCTGTTTGCGCCTGCTTGCGGTCGGCCTGTACCGGTCAGTGATGATCTAGCCGTGCTAGAGGCGAGGATGTTTACAAATTCATTTAATTGAATTCAAACTTATCAATTTGGTAAATTCAACATTCTTTCTCAAAGAGAGGTTCTTGGTATATATAGATATCTGCAATCATACCTGTTGTAAAAGCATACTTAACATTAACTTGACATTCTTCTGCAACTTTATGTACAAAGTGATAACTATTATCAATACAATTGGTCTTTGAGTGATGAACTGGGTTCCATAAGGAGTAGTTCTATAGTAGTTTATTTCCAAAACTGAATTCAATAATCAAGCGACCTAAGAACATAGATTCCATACAGCGTCATGTATTCTTCCTCTGTGCAGCACTCTGGCTTGTTTCTCAGATCGGCAAGAAATGGATGACCTGCCAAAAAATAAACATAGCCCACATACGACTTCAGATCAGTTCGGTCACCGCCTCAATCCACATCCACATACCCACTAAGTGGCTGATGATATTCATTGTATTGTAGTTTGAAAGTAACCCAAATTGTATGTAACGCTAGCCAGATGCTCGACGTTAAAATTATGGTTCCTCTGGACAAACTTTGCAATTGTATCCGAAATGTCTGGTCTGGTGTGAGTGTCAGCGATATTAACTCACCAAACATGAATTGATAATATGGTGATACGCCCAACCTCATCTTCACGGTGCACCTCAATGATTAAAAACATTTCTGAAGGCGTTTCATTGTCGATATTGTAATAGCCGATTTGGTACTGAGCAGATCCTCCTTTGACTGACATGCTATAAGTCAATCGTCAACAAATACCAGGATTATTGATAAATTATCATTCCCTATCTGTTGTTAGATAAGATTCGCTGTCGCGTGCAACAAACTGGGATAAATGTTTTGGCATAGTTTATGCCATACTGCTGGAAGCAAACTTTTGCCACCAGCCGTTTCTTGAATCGTTCAAATTGACCATCTTTGTCGTTCTGGTGGGTCTGCCAACTGCCATTTGGCTATTAGTGCCTCATATTTTAGTAAATCCTCACGATGTTGGCAACCAAAACACCAGAATGTTGTGCTACTTTCCCGGGTTTGGCGGTTCGAAACTTGGTTTTGGCTTTTGACAAGGGTCAATGCGAGGTTCATTTTGCTCAACTTTCTCTATTTCGCTTTTGTAGCCTTTAGGACTGCTACTATTGGAATTATTTTCGACGTTAATTGCAGTATCGCTGCTGTCTCCATCGCTGCTGTCGGCTCCATCAGTCTCTCTACCAGTCTACATAATCATGCGTTATTTCTTGTATTTTCGTTGCAGTTTACTCTCTCTCTCTCTCTCTCTCTATTTCTCTCTTTCTCTTTCTCTCTCTCTCTCCTTGAATCAATTACACGCAATATATCATTTAGCTCGACTCTTACCGACCCAAGAGCATCAAGACTTTACACAAGTTCTTTTGTGTAACCTGAAATGCTTTGCTTTTAGTCAATGCGCTAAGCATTTTCTTGAAGAGTTGAATACACATCTTTTAATTTTCTTCAAGCCTGGTACGATTTTGTGCAATTCCTTGTCCAGCACAATTGTAAGGCTTTCACACTTAATGTGATCAAATTCAGTGGCTTACCATCCTTGGCCTGCCAATCTCTTTATAGTCCCACGTGAACCAGCAAAGACCTAATTTGAATAAGTCAGAAGTTATAATTGCCCTCCTCCAATTTGGCTGCTTGAAAAATTCATAGCTGAATTTCGCTTAGTTTCTAAGTCACACAGCTGTAAATTGCTGTACAGCCTAAAAGTAAACACTTTATGAGCGTGTGATTTAGCGTAGTTCAACGCTAACGCAAGAGAAAGGGCAGTAAATCATAACATTTGAATACTGTCATTAAAACGTCAGATACTGTTCTCAAGCGCTGAGAACCGATGACTGTCATTTTTCAAAGCACCGGTCGTACTTTCTGTTTTACCCGACTACTAGAGAGGATCGAACTATTCTATCAAACTCCTATGCATTATACTTGAGAAAGGAGAAAAAAAAACTCTTAATTTTATGTAGTGAAAATTATTAGTGCAAATGCTAAACAAATAGGGGGAGTTAGAAGACATTGAAAAAAAGAAAAAAAAATCACAATTTATTTTGCTCAAAGGCAGCAGCACTAATTATCCCGCATAAACCTATTTGTAGGCTTAGCACCTATTCATACATTAAATTTTTTTGCCGCAACTCAGAGCTCGGCGTCACCAGCACTGCTATAAAGCCTCTGAACGCAACCAATATCTTCATCGCACATAAGCTACAGGCACGGCTATCATTTCTATAGATCACCATTCTTGGGTGTCTTAAAAATTAAAACCTTTTAAAAGAGAGGAAAGTGTTCCTTAATTAGAACCCTTTTTGATTTTTTATTATTTTTCTCGCTTTTTTTTTTTTTTTTTTTTTGGAGATGATATTAATTTGCTTATTTAGCACAGCTTGCAGCCTATAACTTCATGGAAGCGCTTTCATCGCTGGATATATTGCCGTAAGTGACGCTTTTTTACATGTTTAAGCTATTTTTTTGTGGGTTAAAGTCAGTCTTTTTTTCTAGCTGCATAAAAAATATAAATAATGCAATAATCTCTCCAATTTCTGTTTCCGCCTTATATGTATCTCCGGTCAGCAGATCGCGAAAGATACTTGACCTAATTTTGGCGTTCTTTTGAAACTATTCATCAAGTCAGCTGTACATATGATTTGTTGACAAAAAAAAGCTTCCTTGTGTTGTTTTCAGTTTGCTAATTGTTCCTACTTCCTCCACACCTTTGGTGCATGTATGGTACACATGCCAAAAGCTTTCTTTCCCCTCTTTATTGGAAGTTTCATTCCTCTATATGTTAAGAAGCAAAATAAAATAGTACGTATTTTTTATTAAAACTTAAATAAAAATGAATTTTTAATAGATTTAAGTATTTAGGGACCATGCGACGCAGTTTCATAAGTAGGTGCTAACACCCAAGCTGGGGAAATGGATCGCAATAAATACAAGTCGGTCGCCTTAAAATCTAGGGCTGACATTTAATGGACAGGTCTTTATTGGCTTGTGCAGCGATACCCAGCTTGAAGACAAGTATGTTTGTGTGTCTATTGCGATTCAATCTCTCTAATTTATCTTAGTCAATAGTGACCGATAACCGCCGAACCAAAGCACGCGATTTTTTTTATTAAATATAATTACACAGCGCTTGGAGTTGCAGTTTCCCTGTAGTACCCTTCCCTCTTCCCGTTAGCAAAACACTCGGATCAAGCGTGTGCCCTGCACATAGCCACCCAATTTAAATACACCTGCGCGAACTGCAACGTAATATGTTACAGATTTATTTAAATATTATATATTTTAGAAATGGCGCCCAATTGACATATTCAGTTGAATTTTTAGAATTATTAATTAGCCAATATTCGTTTAGAATCGTGGTTTCTAAATACTGGTCTAGTAGTATTATTAATTTTTACTAGTCAGTCGATTTACTTTTTGCCAATTATCTGCTAGCAACTTGATTGATATTTGAAAAAATGCTTTTAACTCGTAGTAGTCATAATTTTCACCAATCGTGTTATAATACCAAAATATTAAATAAGACAGTTTGTCCAGTTTTAAACCCCTCGTGCAAGAAATGTACAAAATGTTGACATTTTAACTAGCACCTTCTTTGTCTCAAAATTTATACTTATGGATTGATTTTAGGACCCAATTTTATCTTCTTCCATTAGGTGTGGTTTTAAATATTAGTAAATTAGCCTCAATATAGGATCACAACTCAAAGTCACTCACAACCACACAGCACCAATTTTTGTCCCAACATGTACACATGGTTCCTTCTTTAGCTAAATGGGGCTTAGCATAAGCAGCGACAAGATCCTGTTTCACCAGCCATTGAAAAGCTGATGTATGAAGAGCTTGACAGAATGCTTAAATTAGGCGTGATAGACGAGTCACAAAGATAAAAATAATTCCTACTAATCTGCTTCGTGAAATATAGTATAATAAATTTAATCAAAAGTATGCCAGGGACAAGAATTCTCAGTAGTCATATATATATATATATATATATATATATATATATATATATATATATATATATATATATATATATATATATATATATATATATATATATATATATATATATATATATATATATATATATATATATATATATATATATATATATATATATATATATATATATATATATATATATATATATATATATATATATATATATATATATATATATATATATATATATATATATATATATATATATATATATCAGAGAGTCGATCATGCAGCGGGTGAGAAAATAGCTGATTATCTTTGTTGGATCTCTGGATTCCCCAACTTTTGATTCCAGAAGTCCTGAAAAAGGCACATGAGCCTCCACTAACTTCCCACAACGGCATAAGCAAAATGCTAGACAAGCTACGTAGCTATCTTTATTGGCCAACGATGGTACTAGATGTCAAAAAGTTTATAAGCAATTGTGAGAGTTGCAGGTGCAATAAGTACCCAAATCGAACACTGCGCCCATCCCTAGGGAAATCAGGCCTAACCCAACGATTCTTCCAAAAGATCTATATCGACTTTATAGGTCCTTATTGATATGTCGACATTTCCTTTTTTGAAACCCGTTAAGAATTTGAGTGCTGACGCCATCACAAAGTATTAAGAAGTGGATTTTTTTCACTAACCCAGTGTTGCCGAAACTGTTGTTTCCGATAATGGAGTACAATTAAGGTCACAGCTAATCAACTCGCTGTTGCAAAAGTATGAAATAATTCATGCATATACGGTCACTTACTCTCCACAAGCCAATGCTTTGGAACGAGTCAACCGATCGGTTTTAGCAGCAATAAAATTTTATATTGCTCCTGACCAAAAAGATTGGGATGTTCATCTCAGCTTTATTTATTGCGATTTGCGTTCAAATGTGCATTCGACTATTGGCACTATCCCTTATCGAATCGCATTTGGCCAGAATATGGTGACCAATGCAGCCACATAAAAGCTGCTACGTAGTTTAAAATTCATAGAAGTTCGTGTTATGCAATTTAACCGCGACGACTCATTTGATCTTATACGCAATAGGGCAAAGATTGCATGCAACAGCAACGTAGCCGAAATGAAAAAATATATTACATGCGTAGTAGAGGCGTGACGTTTGTAGTAGGCCAGGAAGTTTATAGACGTAATTTTCAACAAAGTAACTTTGTAAGAGGTTTCAATTCAAAGCTAGTTCCAAATTGTATAAAGAGAATAATTAAAAAGAGACTTGGCAATAGTTACCATGAAATAGAAAATTTGCAGGGTCGTTTGATTGATGTAATGGACCTAAAACAATAACCGCAGAGTCCAGCGCGGATCACCCTTTTAATGCGATCTTGGTAGGGGCGTTTTGTAGTGGCGCTGGAAAAGGAGATTATAATTGTACCGATTAAAAGTAGACACTCCAGTGTGTGAGTGTGATTTTAACGCAGTTCAATGCTAATGGAAGAGAAAGGGCAGTAAATCATAGCATTTGTTTTTTTTCACTGTCTTTAAAACTTCAGTTACTATTCCCAAGCGCTGTGAAGCGATGACTTGCTGCTCAAAGCATCGACCATACTTTCTTTCTGTTTTACCCGCGGACCAGAGAGGATCGAACTATTCTATCAAACTCCTATGCATTATACGTGTGAAAGGAGAAGAAAAATTTTGTGTAGTGGAAATTATTAGTAAAAATTTCAAACAAAAAGGGTGACATAGTAAATATTGAAAAAAAAAAAAAACAAGTAAGAAGGCTCTAGTCATGGGTGCCCGACTCAGAGATCCCCTAAACCTTGCCACTTTATGTTTGAAAAAAAAAAGAAATTACTGTCATCGCCTGGTTTTAAACCTGAAATCTCTAGCCGACGTGCGCCGATTCTAACAACACCGCTACTTCACTGCTTAAACAGCTGATAACAAATCCAAAACTAAAGTAAAAGCTGATAGTCAAGCAGTTTAGATACTTAGAATATTCGAGAATACACGCATTGTATGTGCTTATGCACATATGTAAAAAAGGTTTTGTTTAATAAGTTCTATAATGGTTAATGGATTTCAATGAAATTTTTAGCATGATCTGCTCATTTTATTGCTTATTTGAAATATACGAATATAAATGTATATGCAAACAACACATGCACACACTCACACACTCTCTGCATACAGTGCAGTTTATGAAGAAACTGCGCTTGTTCTGCAGAATGGGTTATATTATGGAAACTTATTTGTTAAATAACTTTTCTTCTACATAGACTTTCTTAATAAAATTTAGAGCATGGTTATGACATGCATATGTATATATTTTCTAAGGGACAAGTCCCTAATACTTGAAATACGTTTTTAAAAATTGGGGCGAAAAGAGGCGTGGTATCCAAAATTTAACAAAAACTGAAATTGTCTAAAATATAAATGAAACTAAATGTTAATTTTGGCGAACTTAGCTCCAAAGATGTACGAAAAATAAATTTATTACTGAATCTCGATACGCGTACATAAGCTAAATTCACGGCTACCATTTCTAAAGATCACCAATTTTGGGTGACTTAAAAATTAAAAAATTAAAACATTTTAAAAGAATACGGAATTAAAATCATCACCAACTGCAATATACAACACCTTTTATGTTTGTAGTAAAGTTATAGTTTAAACTATTTAATTTGACACCAGATGTCACCAATAAATTAAATCATAATTTTATAATTTATGCCTATAATAGTAATTATTACTTAATTATTAATATAGGTCCTTAACCTTACTCAATCGAAGAGTGGAAAAAGTTCCTTAATTAGAACCCTTTTAGATTTCCTTTTATTTTTCTCGCATTTATTTTTTTTTTTTTTTGTAGATGATATTAATTTGCTTATTTAGCACAGCTTACAGCCTATAACTTCATGGAAGCGCTTTCATCACTTGATATATTGCCGTAAGTGACGCATTTTACATATTTAAGCTATTCTTTTGTTGGTTAAAGTCAGCTGAGTCTTTTTTTCTAGCTGCATAAGAAAATATAAATAATGCAATAATCTCTCCCCTTTCTGTTTTTCCCTAATATCTTTTCCCTTCCGCCTTATATGTATCTCCGGTCAGCTGTTCGCGAAAGATACTTGACCTAACTTTGACGTTCTTTTGAAGCTATTCATTAAGTCAGCTGTACACATGATTTGTTAACAAAAAAAAGCTTCCTTGTGTTGCTTTCAGTTTCCTAATTGTTCCTACTTCCTCCACACCTTTGGTGCATGTATGCATGTATGGTATACATGCCAGGAAAAACTCCGAAAAGCTCCTTTGTTTTGTTCTCTCTAGTATTCCCCTCCCTTCTTCTTACGATGTTCCATTCCTCTATATGTTAAGAAGCAAAATAAAATAGTACGTATTTTTTATTTAAACTTAAAATATAATGAATTTTTAATAGATTTAAGTATTTAGGGGCCATGTGACGCAGTTTCATAAGTAGGTGCTTACACCCAAGCTGGGGAAATGGATCGCTATAAATACAAGTCGGTCGCCTTAAAATCTAGGGTTGACATTTAATGGACAGGTCTTTATTGGTTTGTGCAGCGATACCCAGCTTGAAGACAAGTATGTTTGTGTGTTAAGGTGTTTATCAAAAAAGAATTTTTCAAGCGCTATCAAATTCGAAAAAGATCATCTTCGTCAACAAAGATAGCTAGCTTGCTCAACTCGGAACGGTAGTGCAGCGGCTGCTTCTTCAACAGATGCCGGCAATCATTATCAAATATGTTTTATGCCTTATTTAGGCAAAACATTCGTTCTGTGTCAATTTATTGAAACATCTAGGCTGCTGAGTAAGGTTTTTGACCATGACTGTACTCGATTCACAAAACAGCAAACTTATGAGATGATTCGAACCAGTCTCAAATATTTTGATACTCGGGAATGTAGCAGATCAAAAGAAGATGATTCAATTTCCTCCTTTGTTGTCAGAACATTTTCTCTGAATTACACCTATGCTCCTGACTTCAAGGTAGAGCTGCCATGCTGTGATCTCCAGGTGAAATTTGAGAAAATCATATCATTCATATATTCGCCATGTATATTTCAAACTGACCTTCAATTTAATGGATTTGGAGCCTATTCCCAAAAATAACAGAAATCAAAATTGTATGGAATACACGTAAAACTAAATGCAAAATTTGGACACTTTAGCTGAAAAGACATATATAACTGAATAACTGAATTTCTTCGCCGCTATTTATGGATTACATTAAAACGGGAATAGTAATAGGCTGAATTGACTAAGCTTATTGTCCTGATCAAGAATATATTTACCTATATACATATACCCTTTATTCTACCACGTCTCCTTCCGCCGTTTACATAAATTTTAACAAAATAAATAAAAAAAAGAATTACCTTGATTGTTTATTTTTAATAGGTGCAAGATATAACAAGTAGGAAAACTCTAGTTGAGGTGCTCCACTAGAAGATACCCTTAACCCTGAATGATCTTAGATTTTAAATAGACGTTACTATGTATTTATACATAGTAAACTTATAAGAATTTTCGGCTAAAGAAAAACCAGAAAAAACCAGAAAAACTCGATCCTTCACAATCAAATATTTGAAAAAAAAAACAAGTAAAAAAGCTCTAGTCAGGGGTGCCCGAACCCTGCATTTTATGTTGGAAAAAAATACTGTCATCACCTGGTTTCGAACCTGGGATATCTGATAACAAATTCAAAATTAAAGTAACAGCTGATAATTCAACTACAATTTAATCAATTCAAGGAGTTTAGATATTTGGAATATTCGAGAATACACGCATCTCTTACTTATGCACATGTGTAAAAAAAAATGCTTGCGCTGCTGGACACGTGCTTCTGGCAATTGTCAAATGTTTTGTTTAATAACTTCTATGATGGTTAATGGATTTTAATGAAATTTTCAGCATATAATATTCATAATTTATTCCATTTTTAAAATTTACGAATATAAATGTATAAATGTACATGCAAGCAACATATGCACACACATAAGCATAACCACGCGCTCTGCTTACTGCGCAGTTTAAGCAGCGGCTGCGCTTGGGCTGCAGTATTGGCTATATTATAGAAACTTATTTGTTGAATAAGTTTTCTTATGCATAGACTTTCGTAATACAATTTTTAGAGCATGATTATGACATTCATATGTATATATTTGCTAAAGTACAAGTCCCTAGTACTTAAAATACGTTTTTGCAAATTGGGGCGAAAGGAGGCGTGGTATCCAAAAACGTAATAAAAATCAGAATTGTATAAAATATAAATGAAACTAAATGCAAAATTTGGCGACTCTAGCTCCAAAGATGTACGAGATATAAACTTATTACTGAATCTCGATTCGGTTTTAAATCGATAACAATTAAACAGTAGTAGCTATTGATTTTCTGAAACAAACTAGATCTGCGCGGACCTTATGAAAAAAAATATCAAGTCTTTAGCTCTTTTAAGTTCTGAGATCGAAGCGTTCATACATACGTACAAACGGACGGACGGACGGGCGGACAGGCGGACAGGCGGACAGGCGGACATGGGCTATATCGACTCAGCTCGTCGTCCTGATCAAGAATATACAGTGTACCCAAAAAGTATTGGCACACCAAAAATTATAAAGTTTAATGATTTATTAGGGATATTAAACGAAAGCTGACACTAAATGTATAATTTTTCAGTGCGTATGTGCATAAGAGAAGCACAGAAAAAAACAAAACGAAAAAAAAACGGGACTTTACCGTTACAATATACCAAAGCATCAGGCAACACAAGGAAGTGTGCCAATACTTTTTTGGCGTTATTTTGTGCCTTTTTTTTAGAAAATATATTATATCTAGTAGAAAATAGTTAAAACGTAAAGTTTTTTTTTTAATAATTGAATATTAATATATATGCGAACATAATCACATTATCTGTTTTTTTGCAACCCCAATGGAACAAGAGATATAGGTGCTTAAACTTTATAATTTTTGGTGTGCCAATACTTTTTGGGCCCACTGTATATACTTTATGGGAACTGCGACGCCTCCTTCTGCCTGTTACATACATTTTAACAAAACCATTTTACCCTGATTTCCCATTTTCAATGGGTTCGGGGTATAAGAAAATAAGAAAAGATAAAAGTAAAAGTGCTCTAATCGAGACTGCTCGACTTGGGGATACCTTCAACCGTGCGAAGAGCTGATAATAAAATCATTGTACGCTTCTTTTATACACGCTTTGCAAATATATGCACATACATACATATACATGCTCGCACAAGCATGTGCTCTGCTAACTGCTCAGCTTACGCAGCGGCTGCGATTGGTTTGCAGTATGGACTATTTTATGGAACCATATTAGTATGGAATATATTATGAAATACATTTTCTTGTAGATGGGCTTTTGTAATCAAACTATCATAGTCTGATAATAATGTTTGATCGTATGTATCTATTTACCAAAGCACAAGTCTCTAGTATTTGAAATACGTTTTTTGCAAATTTGGGGGAAGGCTGCGTGGTTTCATAAATCCAAAAATTAAAAATTGTTGCATTCATTACGCGGATAGATACGGTAAATCTGAAATCTTTAGCTCTAACGGTAATCAAGTAACGCTTAAAAACGGGTTCCTGTCTTTCAGGCTAGATTAACAAAGCCATAGGACCTCCTTATATTAAATCTCCCTATGTTGAATTTTGTTTGCTTACTATTTGCTTTCGGTTGTCTTAAATTTATGTATGTACATATAGTAACTAAGCATAAGAAGAAGTGCAAAGCAATTTTAATTTGTTCACCGCATTGTTCACCGCATACTTTTTCGAGTGGAGCAAGTAAACACGTTTACAATCTCAACATTTAATCCCACTATCTTGAAGAAGAAACTAATCTATTTTATTGAACGGCTAAATATATTTATTAATAAATTTATATTATCATATAACGCAGAGAATCATCAAATACAAAGTTCGTTCAGTTAGAAAATACCGGGGATATCCTGCCAGCACCATCAGATAGATCTATATGTCCATGGGATGAAGCTACAATAAATTTACCATCTGACTCGACTCCTCCTACCAATGTAAATATAGCAGTTCCTTTACCACGTCAGCCAAGTGATGCCAAAGTCGAAGAGCTGTCAAAGCCGCTTACCAGGTAAATAATTAAATAAAATAATTGCATCTAATAAGATATCTCTTAAAATAGCGATTCAGAAAGCTGTGAGGTTATCGAACGTATGCCACGGAACTTTTGCATACGACATCAAAACACTATAGATAGTGCAGAGGCGTCTTTAAGAATTGCACCACCAAATTTAATTGAGCAACGTCGTGCTTCCGTCTCGTTAGCGCACAGGTATTTTATTTTATCAACCAGAGTTCGTGTATTTTTAATAATTTTTTAAATTTTATATCACTGAATGACATGTGCACAATCAATGAATACACTTTTGCAAAGTGTCGCAGAAACCTACTATGCATTGTAATATCTAGTTATCTTTAAGAATGGTTCCGATAATATCATTTCAATGTGAAAATAATAAAAGAAAAATCAAGCAAGCAAACTAATAAAGGTAGAAGTTTTGGTATTGACTTAAAACAAGTAAGAGTTTTCTAGTCGAGACAGCTCGACTAGGAGATACCCTGAAACCGGCGTAGAGCTGTTATTCTAATCATTCTACACCTCTTTTATACATACAAAGCAAGCAACATATGCACACATACATATAAATGTCAATATTACGCTCTAAAAATTTGTATAATAAAGTCTACCTTGAAGAAAAGTTATTCAACAATTCAGCTCCCGTTGTATCCCATAAACGTAGCCAAAGTGCAGCGGATGCGAACTTTGAGTAGTTAGCAGAGAGCGTGTTTGTGCGTGCATGTGTATATGTGCGTATATCTTTGTATGTCTTCATGGAGAGAATGATTAGAATATGAGCGTGGGGCTCAGAGTATCTTTTAATCGAGACTGTCTGTAAAAATAAAACCAATAAATGAATATAATCACATAGTCAACAGGACAAAGCTCAAAGCTGTGAAGTCATATTTATCTTACTGTCAATTGGTTGAAATAAAATCTTATCTCTTTGTATTTCTTTACTATGATTAACTTAATTTTACTTTGAATGTGGATTCTTAAAACGAATACCTAAAATGTCTCATATTTCGCTTTGTTTGCTCTTTACTCTTTTTATCAGCTGTGAATATCAGATCGGACGCGTCAGTTCCTCTATGACTTCAACGGTAGACATTGTAAAATCCAATTTACAACCCCAAAATGTACGCGGTGCATCTGTTGATAATAGCAGCAAAAATATCATTGCAGAAGACCTGCAAGATATAAATGAAGGGGAAGGTAAATCTATATCACAATATAGTGGCAAGACTATGCCCATGACAGAATCGTTACCGAGACTTTCGTTACTAAGAAAGGAGTGCGAAATCTTTGAATCATCAGTCAGCCAATACCATTTGACCTCGACAATACCTGTGAATCAATTACACAACGAGAGTGCTTCCAGGCTTAACGTCAATGCAAGTGCACCGACAACTAAAATTGAATCAGAGTTAGATGTAATCAAAGAAGTTCAAATTGAACTAATCGAGTCTTCCATCTACAAAAACAGTAATATGCAACTAGAGCCTCTCTCCGGTTCGCCATCCAAAATTTTTGTGAAAGAAACTAACTTTAAAAATAATTATGATCTGAGTAGCACAGACGAATTGGGATGCTCTTCAAAGATAAAGACAAGCTCGAAGCAGTTAACTGTAGAAGCAAACGTTGAGTATTATCAGGAAAATGCCGAGGTTGAGTTATCACCCACTACTGATGAGTATCAAGAAGAAATGCATTTCAATAGTAAGGATGTTGTTTTTGACTATGATATTATAGAAACGGAGAGATATCTTAGCTGCACACCGCCTGCACCGACGCCGGCACCTTCTTTGGCACCGCTTGCTGTATTGGAAGTCGATATTGTAGATGATGAACCATTTGATGAATCTACAACGGCTAGAGCACTAACGCCTGTACATAACGACGATGAAGTTTACCGACGACGTAAAAAGCGCAATTCTGCAACTAAGAAATTTAGCTCATTTGATGAACGAGATAAAGTAACTGCGCAAACTGCTACTGATGTACTTAAGCATAACGCAGTATGCCCCTGGGAAGATGAGTAAGTAAAATAAAAATATATTACATCAAATTCTTTGAAGTAACGCCCAAATACCATTATTATAGAAATGTTAATACCAGCGACGGAACATTTGTGAAGACATATGCTACATTGGGATATTTATGAATACAGGCTTCATAAAAATATGCCACAGTTTACAACGTTTCTTACTGTAGTGGGAATTAAAATACATTATTACGTTTACATAACTTAACTAACTAATTCAATGTATATATGTATGGATACAAAAGTGCATATCCGCTTCGCATGTTAAATAAAAACGGTTAAATAAAATAACGCATTACTTTCTTTGGTAAAAACCAATTAAATATTTGTGTAGTATTAGGAAACATTTTTGTAACAACCAGTACATCTTATATTATGAGAATTTAACCAAGCATTAATGATTGGTTTATCTTTTGAGGATATCAATATTGAACTTGGTGAAAAGTAAAGTTTTCTTTTACCGATTTGTAACGGCAAAAAGTAGGATTCTGGGGATTCGTCAACTGCTCCGTATACCAAATACTCCGTGTGCCGCCCTATTCAATAACTGCTGTCTCTCCTTCAAATGACGTTAGATTCTACAACTGTTCGGGCATTATAAGAGCTAAGGCCTCAAGCGCCATTCGACCAGCTAACTTCTGCTTAAAGCGTGGTATAATCGGACATTTACTACCGATGCTAATGGCTCCTATAATCAAACTAATGATGATAGGGTTGATGAGGTTATAGTGGAATGGCCCAGTCATCCCTGATCCTCTGAGTGGTGCTCTGGCAGCTTTTAATGTCATTTTTACTTGTCCATCTTTGTTACATACACGTACTATGTTCCATGTACAATGCAACGATTTGAATTTAGATTTCCAAATGAAGTTTAAGCAAAACCGTGATCTTGATATTGTAAAACTGCGTAGTAATCTGGAGAATTGTGAGGTTCATAATATCAACTTACAAAACACAGTCATGTATTACCAAGCATCAATGTACTGTAGCTTCATGACTCTGCCGAAATGATGAAAGGTGCCATACGTGTCGTGCATGAGAAACTGGAGCCCTTTCAACTGACACGTGTTGTACACAAATTGAGAAACACTACTGGTTTCCTTATATGAAATCTTATGTTATATTTTTTCGGTATGAAGTATGTAGCATGATTACAATAGACATATACATAAACCCCTGGTTCGCTAGGCGACGAAGTGCAGACGCGGCAGCTCTCACGCGTCTGTTGCTAGTCAGACCACGCGTAAGCGCCTGATCGGATTTCATGTGCATTTATATTTATATTATTGCGTTATTTATAAGTATAAATTTGGGCATATAACAATATTATGTCATGCATACTGCAACAAATAAACAACTTTAAATTTTACAAGTAGTTATTTTACTAAATACTTATTAAGTTGTTTATTCTTGGAATTTATTATTGAATGGTAGATTATATATATATATCTATTCATTCACGAAAGAGAAATAAGTAAATAGTTTTTGTACATGGCAAATCAGGTAAAACTATGTCTTCTACACTTTCAGAGGTATAATAACCAAATTTGGCGTGTTAGTTACTTTTGTGATCCTATAAAGATTGATGAAAAATTATCAAATCAAATCTGAATATATAGTGTTTTGCACAATTTCTGCGATATATTGAGCACTATTGATGCGAAGGACTTGAAATTTAGAATTTATACTCGAGCTGACAACCCACAAGGACGAGCTAGAAACTCCAATTTTATATATATATTGTTTTTCTCAATATGTTATATATTTACGGGGTGTGGCAAATCGGAAAACGGAGCTGGAATGAATATTCTACAAGCGGTAACGCCCGAATGCAACAACAACTTCTTACTTGTATATTTTTCATTTCGGTCACCGGCTTGAGCAGCCTTACTCGTCATGATTTTAATATTTTACAACACCAAACTATCCATTGAAATTTTTTTAAAGATCTTTTCGGTCTGTGGCACTTTTAGTTGACTGATTTTATGTATACCAGCTTACATTTCAAGACTCCATTTGTTTTACACATGTTTTGAAAGACATTTGGTTTCTGTTAATCGCACGGTCACTACTTTTCGTACTTGATCATTACAAATGACTTCATGCACGTAAAGGTTAAGTAAATCTACTTGTTCATTTCCTGCGCTGGATTATTTAGGGTATAATGATTTGTGAAAATGTTTGTGGCAGGCAGAAGGAGGCGTCTTATATCCCATAAGGTATAATTTAACCCTGTCCGTCCGTCCGCGTCGATCTCAGAGCCTTTAAGAGCTAGAGACTTGAGAATTTGTAGGCCCCTGTGTAGCACGCGCAGGTCAAATTTGTTTAAAAAAATCGATAACTCTTCCCGTTTTAAAACTTTCGATAAATCCAAACAGATACACTAAAAAAAACTATATCTCGTACATCTTTGGAGTTAGAGTTGCCATGTGTTTTTTTACAATTTCGATTTTTGTTTATATTTTGGATACCGCCTCCTAATTTTCTACAATTCTTTAAATTTAAGTTCAGTTGCAAATATAGCCAATATGTAATTGAGTTTACGTTTTTACTAAATTGATAAAGATTCAATAGAATATCTAGATCAAAAGCTGGAAATTCCATTGAAATCTATTAAGAAGAATTGGCCGGCCAATTCGCAAAGCCATGTGGCCATATTTAATTCTCATATTTTCTTAGAATTTCAGCTGCTACTTTAGCTTAGATTTAGAAATGATGCACGTGAAGTTAAAGTTTCAGGTTGGAATCTCCGCGATGTTTGAGGATGTTTTCTTTGTTTTTATTTTTGACAATTATTCAATTGCGAAGGTCCAAGTTTCAATCCTGCGGCAACACGTTAACATCCTTAAGCTTTTTGAATACCTGACACTGATTTTCGTCACAGTTGACTGTTATTTTCTTTGACAATTCAGCACTTATTTTACCATTATCGATTTTTAAAATGTCACTTTTGGTTTCATCTATGTTATCTACGTCGGATATGGCGATGTGGTGTTGATAAGGGAAGGTGAAAATAACCATTGGATACTGATTGTTTTCTTTGGAGGTGATAGGTAGGATTTGTTGTGCTCATTCCATAATTTTTTTTTTGTAATGTTGAGGTTAATTTGCCGTTTATTTGGCTACCGTTTTGTTTGAGCTGTGTAGTAGCGCTTTGTAGGTTTTGGCTGTGATGAGGTGTCTTTTTTGTTTATTGTAGGTATTTTTGAATTAAAAAGCAAGTTAAAAAGCAACCCCTATCCCCGTTGAGCGTAGTACTCCAAGAGATATGTGAATTTCGGCGTTGAATAAGGATTTAAGTTTATTAAGGGTTAATTTAGGGGCATTTAGGGCAATAAAATCGCTTATTTTTTTTTGATAAACGCGTTGCTGTTGTTATGTTTATAAGGGTATGTGTTGTACAATTTTGTTTGGGATTGGCTAGGAATTTTACTATATTAAGTTTTTTAGTTAAAGCCGGCTGGATTTCTTTTATGTGGGAGTAACATCTGTATTTGCTGGTTAGGGTAAGGCCTAAGATTTTTAGGCTGGGGACTGAGGGAATGAAATGATGTTGGATGATATGGTGCAGGTTCAGTTGTGCCTTCGGCAGATGTGGAGGTGTTTGGATTTATTTAGGAATAGTGATGCTCCTGAATATGAGCACCATTTGTGGATTTGGGCAAATAGGCTGTCAGGGGGATAAAATAGAAAAAAATCATCGTCATAGGCGCAAAAGAGAGGTTGTTGTAAGCTATTAGGAATAAGAGGATGGATATTGGAGATCCCTGAGGGATGCCGTTGAAGAGTGGATCGGGGCTGGTTATTGTGTTTTTAATTTTTATTTTTACTTTCCTGTTTGCTGTGAAAAAGTTCCACCTGACTAGTTGGTTCAAAACCGTATGCACTCCAACTCTGTCGAATGCTCTTGAAAAGTCAAGGTCAATGACGGAGGTGTGATTCTTATTTTGCATCGACTTAGTTATCAGATGGTCTGCGAGGAGCAGACCGTCTGTAACTGACTTGCCGTGCTTGAAGCCTGTCTTGTTTTGGTGAATTAGCCTAATTTGTCCCAGGGTTTTTGATAGGCAGCAGTTGAGGGAGATTGTTCTATAGTTGTTTATTATTGTTTTATTTCAATTCTGCTTTAGGATAGGAATTACTAGGCTGGTTTTGTAGAATTGAGGGATGTGGTTTTTGAAAATATTATTGAAGAGGATTGTTATTGGTTTTTAGAGCGTAGGAGGTTTTTTGATAGGATATTCTATTAAGTTTTTGTTATTTTTAATTCTCTCCGGAACATTGCGTTAGCTCTCTTGTATTTGATAAGACTGTCCGTGATGTTGATGAATTTGAAATTTTTCCATGTTTTAAATTTATTTGTTCTAAGTTCAGGGTCAGGGTCTTATTTCACCAGGGCGTGTTTTTCCTGTAGTGGTGTGGGGTTTTTTAAGGTATGCTGTGATGGGCGGCTTGTAGAATCATCTTGTTTATTGATGCGGCTTCTTTATTAATGTTAGTGGATATGGGTATGAGTTCAATCATATTGTTGGTTAATTTTGTGAATAGTGGCCAGTCGACTTCTTTTATTTTGAAAAAGGGACGAGAAAAGTTTGTTGTTTGTGGGAACAAGGAGATTAGGATTGAAAAGTGATTGCTTCCAAGCAGGTCGTTGTAGAGCCGTCGATGAGTATGGTGGGCTGGCGTTTTGGAAGACTTTTGCCAGAATTCTGCCTCTTCGGGTGTCCTGAGGTGAACATCAGCTGTGGTGTCTCTTAGGATAATTTGGTTGGTGTTGATACTATGTGTCTCAAAATGATCACTTAGGCATTAGAGTGTGAAAGTTTTGTTGGGTGGGATATTGGTTGATAATATGTTAATTTTTGGTTTTGACATGATTTCTCTTGCGAGGGTTTCTAAGTGTCTAGGTTGGTTTAATTGTCTAAATCGGTTGGAGGCTGTATTGGTGTAAATTTGGTAGTTTATTGGGACTGGGATGGGGGTGTTTTTGTTGTAATAGTGAGTTTCTTGGAGACATGATTTGTGGTGAGCATTGTTTTTTATAATAGTTAAAAGTTCATTGTAGTTATTTGTGTATCCTTACATGTTGCATTGTATTATTTTTAAAATTTCTATAATATTAAGTTTTAGTGTGTGCTATCAGGTATTTGGTTTTGTTTTGAGATTGGGCTAGGGGTGAGTATCAATTTTAAAAGAAGATTTGTTTCTTTTTCCTTGTTTTTGTTTTATATGTATTTGCTGTCACTGTTGGTTGTGTGTTGGTTCTTGTTGGGAGCTTATTCTGTTCCTCCGCGGTGGAGAGTATACCGTCAGTTTCCATGCCTTCTGTTATGGTTTGATGTTGTTGATGTTGTTGGTGTTGCTGATGTGTTTTTTGATGTGGTTTGGGTGTTGCTTCGGTTGATCGTACTGTGGTTGATTATGTTGTCGCTGGGGTATGGCCCGTGGCCTTAGCCGTAGGTGAGGAGTTTCCTAGCTGTTGCATCGTACTCATTTGTGTGTGTGTGTGCTTTTTTTTATATATATTTGTTTTTTCGTACGCTTAAATTTAATTTGTCAGAGTTTCATAGGCATTATTTAAGTGTAGCGCACGGTGCTTGTGGGACGACCGTAAAACATTGCTACGTAAGCGATTTGCGCTCACTTAAACGGGTTCAGCTCGTATTATGCTTCGCTAAGTTCTGCGGAGTTCCACCATTACCGTGGCCGCTAGCTCAAGTCCAGCTCTTGTCAGCCAGCTTTGGATGCGACTCATACCTGCGCTGCACATATCCTCTGTGTCTTTGAGCTCCTTTCCTATGGCGACGACGGCTACATCATCAGCAAAGCCAATGGAGTGCGCACCTGCTTGAAGTTCCAAGCGCAGTACACCGTCGTACATAGAATTCCATAGGAGAGGCCCCAACACCGATCCCAGCAGACACTGTATGAGTTTGGGGACCCTCGCTCGTGTTGTAGATCAATGTTCAACCTTTGAAATAACTCTTTATTGTTTCTTTTAAATATCAAGGGATATTATATTGACACAGCGCATCCAGTATCATATCCCAGCTGGCTGTGTTGAATGTATTTTTGACATCCAGAGCTGCTATGATGTAGTACTGCTTAGTCCCATGTTTCAATCTGGTCCCTTGGATGGGGGAGATGGCAAAGTCAACAACTTTACATAGTGCATCTGTTGTTGGCCGGGACTTCCAGAATCCATATTGATTTGGCGACAGACCGACGGCGCTAGCCTTACCGCACGGTTTGGGATCCCGTCCGGCTCTGGGGCAGAGTTGGATCTAAGACTACTGGCAGCTACTAAAATTTCATCGTCTGTAGCCAAGACAATGTGATCACTGGCCGAGTTCTGAATAGCTGTCGCATAGTCAGTGCCATGAATGGAGCTTAAACTTTGTGGAAAGAGCGTTTCCACGATTGCAGCAGTTTGCCGGCGTATAATATTTTGACAGCAGTCTTGTATGCTCTGCCCCAAGGGTCAAATTCTGCGGAGTCGCACAAGTCGAGAAAATACTCTCGTTTGCTTGCCAGTATGGCCTTCTTTAGCTGCCTTTTTGCCTCCTGATAAGCTAACTGTAATTCTATATACGTCGGCCTACCGCGAGCCCGTTGGTAGCTTCTTCTCGCCTGAATGCATTTACGGCGGATTTCGCTTTTTTGCTCATTCCACCAGTACATAGGCGCTTGCTGTCGCATGAACTGCTTGCGCCGTTGCATGCTGTTATTGCAGGCACTCTGTATTTGAACAACCATTTGGCAAGCTCTGGCATCAGCATTGCCAGATGCTCCCAGCGACTGGATGGCTTCCGTAAAGACGGCGGGACTAAAGGTATCTAGCCGTGAAGATCTCCAGCAGTATACGGCGTCTGGCATTTGTGCTGTGACTACCCCATTCCATCGACTATGCTTTGAAATCCCCTTTTATAATGGCCTTCCGGCCCCTTGCATCCTTGGCGAGCTCATCAAGCACCGTTGTGAATTCGCTGAGTTGGTAGGATGGTAGGATGGACAATTGAAGCTGCCTGCTGCGTGGTCAGTTTGCTTTTCTCCTTTCCGAACGCAGAGGCTGCATTTCGGTGGCTTGGAGCAGGCTTTTGCGCTGTGACCCAAATCTCCGCACCTGAAACAGGTATCTTTTACGTCGCAATCGCTTCTGCAGTTCGCTACGATATGACCGTAATCCAGGCATTTGAAACAGCGTTTGGGCTGTTCTACGGCTCGGATACGACATACTACCCATCCCATTCTGATCTTAGCTAACTCCATCAGTGCTCTGGCTTTTGAGACTGGCAACACGACAGTAGCTCTTTGTTGTCCACCAATAGCAGACCGAAGCGATTTAATCGCCTCAATTGACAAGGAGCTGTCTTTAATCGCCTCCCTAATTGAATTGATGATCACCTCTTTGGTTGCCAACTCATCCAGATCGCTAATCTCGATGTGCGCCGATTCGGTAAGTGTTTTCACTACCGCTCGGACGCCTAGGGCTTTGCCTACAGCTTCGTGAAGCTGTAGCCATTCTGGCTTCCATCCTTGCTCCGACTACCAAGGCGAAAAGCCTGTAGTGGGCGACACCTACTACTACTTGGTCTGGAGGCTTAATTAGGCTTGTTGACCTGTAAGCTAAAGACTCAGCTTAAATGCGGTGTGGGCCTGAAAGTATGCACTACTTTCTATCGCTGCAACTTCCCTTCGGAAGTTGGGTTGCTGTCTTTGCTAAGACTACAACTCACCAGAGTTGGTTTGGTGAGCAGCTGATTGTCCGCTGCAGTTGCCAGCACTACTAACAGCTGTTAGAGTAAATGCACCTGCTTACTTATTTGCATAAGCGTGACGGCAAAACTTTTCCTTTTCGCGCGGAAAAAAAAGCAAGAAAACCGACGCCACCAACTCTTCCGACGTTACCGCCCTCCTCCCTTGGGCCAACAACCTCGACCGTCACCGAAACACTCCGTTTTTTGTCGCACGGTAAGCCAATTCGAACGCCTTTAGTTCTGCTAGGCACGACGCGCCCACAGCCTCCACGTTTGCTAATATTTGCACTTTTGCAGTGGAAAAAACAAAGTCCAAATTGACGTCTTCGATGGAACACTTTGCGATAGCGACCGTACTCTACGAAAATACAACTCTCTCACTGTGCGTGTGTGTGTGTGTGTGTGTGTGTGTGTGTGTGTGTGTGTGTGTGTGTGTGTGTGTGTGTGTGTGTGTGTGTGTGTGTGTGTGTGTGTGTGTGTGTGTGTGTGTGTGTGTGTGTGTGTGTGTGTGTGTGTGTGTGTGTGTGTGTGTGTGTGTGTGTGTGTGTGTGTGTGTGTGTGTGTGTGTGTGTGTGTGTGTGTGTGTGTGTGTGTGTGTGTGTGTGTGTGTGTGTGTGTGTGTGTGTGTGTGTGTGTGTGTGTGTGTGTGTGTGTGTGTGTGTGTGTGTGTGTGTGTGTGTGTGTGTGTGTGTGTGTGTGTGTGTGTGTGTGTGTGTGTGTGTGTGTGTGTGTGTGTGTGTGTGTGTGTGTGTGTGTGTGTGTGTGTGTGTGTGTGTGTGTGTGTGTGTGTGTGTGTGTGTGTGTGTGTGTGTGTGTGTGTGTGTGTGTGTGTGTGTGTGTGTGTGTGTGTGTGTGTGTGTGTGTGTGTGTGTGTGTGTGTGTGTGTGTGTGTGTGTGTGTGTGTGTGTGTGTGTGTGTGTGTGTGTGTGTGTGTGTGTGTGTGTGTGTGTGTGTGTGTGTGTGTGTGTGTGTGTGTGTGTGTGTGTGTGTGTGTGTGTGTGTGTGTGTGTGTGTGTGTGTGTGTGTGTGTGTGTGTGTGTGTGTGTGTGTGTGTGTGTGTGTGTGTGTGTGTGTGTGTGTGTGTGTGTGTGTGTGTGTGTGTGTGTGTGTGTGTGTGTGTGTGTGTGTGTGTGTGTGTGTGTGTGTGTGTGTGTGTGTGTGTGTGTGTGTGTGTGTGTGTGTGTGTGTGTGTGTGTGTGTGTGTGTGTGTGTGTGTGTGTGTGTGTGTGTGTGTGTGTGTGTGTGTGTGTGTGTGTGTGTGTGTGTGTGTGTGTGTGTGTGTGTGTGTGTGTGTGTGTGTGTGTGTGTGTGTGTGTGTGTGTGTGTGTGTGTGTGTGTGTGTGTGTGTGTGTGTGTGTGTGTGTGTGTGTGTGTGTGTGTGTGTGTGTGTGTGTGTGTGTGTGTGTGTGTGTGTGTGTGTGTGTGTGTGTGTGTGTGTGTGTGTGTGTGTGTGTGTGTGTGTGTGTGTGTGTGTGTGTGTGTGTGTGTGTGTGTGTGTGTGTGTGTGTGTGTGTGTGTGTGTGTGTGTGTGTGTGTGTGTGTGTGTGTGTGTGTGTGTGTGTGTGTGTGTGTGTGTGTGTGTGTGTGTGTGTGTGTGTGTGTGTGTGTGTGTGTGTGTGTGTGTGTGTGTGTGTGTGTGTGTGTGTGTGTGTGTGTGTGTGTGTGTGTGTGTGTGTGTGTGTGTGTGTGTGTGTGTGTGTGTGTGTGTGTGTGTGTGTGTGTGTGTGTGTGTGTGTGTGTGTGTGTGTGTGTGTGTGTGTGTGTGTGTGTGTGTGTGTGTGTGTGTGTGTGTGTGTGTGTGTGTGTGTGTGTGTGTGTGTGTGTGTGTGTGTGTGTGTGTGTGTGTGTGTGTGTGTGTGTGTGTGTGTGTGTGTGTGTGTGTGTGTGTGTGTGTGTGTGTGTGTGTGTGTGTGTGTGTGTGTGTGTGTGTGTGTGTGTGTGTGTGTGTGTGTGTGTGTGTGTGTGTGTGTGTGTGTGTGTGTGTGTGTGTGTGTGTGTGTGTGTGTGTGTGTGTGTGTGTGTGTGTGTGTGTGTGTGTGTGTGTGTGTGTGTGTGTGTGTGTGTGTGTGTGTGTGTGTGTGTGTGTGTGTGTGTGTGTGTGTGTGTGTGTGTGTGTGTGTGTG